>CM023456.1:113427632-113727776 GCA_013339765.2 Haemaphysalis longicornis | reverse complement strand
CTCTCAAGAATTAACGGGGTCATTTTTTTTACATGGCGTAAGCGGCTGCGATTTGAAGAAACTTGCACTTAACTTACCCTGCAAAAAAGATGGCTGCAAGATACCGAAGAAACCATGCTAAGGTATCTGCCAGGTCAAAACATGTACCAGGGCTGGAAATAAAGCTAACTTGGCCATCTTTAAAGCTCGTGCTAACATTCATTTTTACCTGTTCATTATTAGATGCGACTGCATCTCATTCACTCGCCTTGTCCCTGCATCCGGCGTCGGCGTTGTTGTCGGCGTCCGCCCCTCTTCCATTCTCCTCGCCGCGTGAGCTGCGCTCTCCGCCGCTCACCCCCTCTCCTCTCCGATAGCGAACACTCTCTCGCGAGGGGCATTGGATTGGATTCGAATGGATTGGCTTGGCTTGGGCTCCCGCCGCTCACCCCCTCTCCTCTCCGATAGCGAACACTCTCTCGCGAGGGGCATTGGATTGGGTTCGAATGGATTGGCTTGGCTTGGCTTGGCTTAGATTGGCTTGGATTGGACTGGATTAGATTTGGATTGGATTGGATTAAAGTAGATTGTGTTGGATTGTGTTGCGTCATAGCCGCGGCAGACGCACTAGCGCCGGCGCGTCCCCTCACCGTTATGCGCGCTATAAAACGCGGTGCCTGCGCCGCTCCGCTCCATCGTTCCAGCGCCGTTCCTCTCCGCTGTCCAACGCTGCACAGCACGTGAACCCCCTATGCGTCGCATCTACACAGGGTTTCCCGCGAGGGAGGTGGGAGATTTTTTAAATGCAGAGGATTTCTTTAACTCACATGTAGCGTCCGCCGTCCGTCCGCAAGCTCAGCGCGCAGGTGCGCCCTCTCCCCACTCCTCCTCTCCCCATACGCTCCCCTCCTCGCTCTCAACAACAGGTCCGCACCCCTCCCCCTACACTATTAAAAAAATAATACTTATTTACGCATGGTTTCGATCCCACGACAGTGAGGAGCGGAACACAAGGTACATGTTCTCTTGCACTGTATTTTCACAGCGAGTGATCAGATGCGGTGCTACGAACGCGCCTCAAGAATTGACGGGGTCATTTTTTTACGGGCAAGAAGGCTGCGATAAGAAACTTGCATTCACTACCCTGCAAAAACCCCCCAAAAACACAAACGTTAACGCAAATACACCCACCCCCTATGATGCAACACCCATTTAACTAAGTCCCCCTCGCTTTAGATCGGCCCATTTTTTTTTTTTTAATTACCAACGCCTTCGAGTTATCTGCCGCTTAAAAACAACCTTAGAAAGAATCGTATTACAGATATGGCCACACGATAACGTGTGTAACTTTGCTGGCGCTGTTTCGTCCAACTGTCCCGCTATACAACGGAACGTGCTTGGTATGATTTCTCTCTCGTGCACAGACTCAGCTGGGTTAAAAAAAGGCAGTACTGTCAACTTCTTCAAGACAATAAAATAAAACCTAAGTACTGGCATGTCGGCACTGCCTCGCAAGACGACGCTGCGAAGTTGCAGATGACGAAGTTTCTTCCTTCGTTCGCAGAACCAATTTCCAGAAACTTCCGGTTGCGCTCAGCAGCATAATCCCTAGCCACTCAGCCACCGCGGCGGGTCCAGTTAGCATTAACTTGAGTTTCCGCGTGTTCCTCGTATTGTCTCCCATCCCACCATGATTTATACCTTAACGGGACCAGCCACACTAACTGTTGGGCAGATGCTTGGGATGCCAGTTGCTTGGTCTTACGGAAGCCTGTTTCTGCAGTGTGTCGCGAATCCCCTATGTTAGCTCTTGAGAATACGTCGCCTTGTGGGTAGCTGGAACATATTTAGTTATTTACGCATCCGGGGTCGGTGGGAGAGTTCTTTAGAAGTGCTGCGGCACTTGATGGTGGAGGGTTCGTATGCTTTGTGTATTCACAGCGAGTGACCTGTTGAGATGACTGGCGTGAGCTCTAAGACGTGACGGTGTCATTTTCTTGTTTCGACATGGGGCGACCGGTTGAGATTTGAACAAAGTTGAAATTAACAAACAACTTACCCTGTAAAAAGTATGGTTGCGAGATACCAAATAAAACATATGCTCAAGGTTCAATAGTCTGCCGAGAAAAATATTTATATGGAGCAGAAGTAAAGATAACTTAGACCACGTTAGAGCTCGTGCTAACATATTTTTACCAATTTGCCTTGTCAATTACCAACTCCTTGATGTTATCTGCATGCATTAAAAATTCCCCACATTAAAATAAATGGTGCTAGAGATTTGGGCACACGATGCATGTACAACTTTTCTGGCACTGTTTATTCAACTTTCCCGCTATACAACGAAAGCTGCTTTGTATAATTTCTTCCTCATGCTCAGAAACAACTGGGTAAAAGCAGTATGCTGTCCCTGTAAACTTCCACAAGACAATAAAATAAAAGCTTAGTACTGGCATGTCGCTGTGTCCGCGCAAGACGACGCTGCAACATTGCAGATGGCGAAGTTCTATCCTTCGTTCATAGAAGCGATTTCCACTCTTCCGGTTTTCACCAAACAGTACGTTGTCCACAGTGCGTTCCAAGGCGTACAATGTAAACCGACAAAAATATTGATAAAGGTCTAAAAAAAGTTACACGACCATAAATTTTTCGTCGGCAAGCGCCTGAAAAAAAGGTCATAGTTTGAAGAAACGAAAATTCTGTGTTTGACGACGTCAAAATTTGCAGCACATCCCAATCGCATAAGCTCTTCTTGTGTTCACGAGAAATCAGTTTGTTCGCCGCATTCTCTTGTTGCGATAATCGGCGGCATAATAGAGAATGACCCCGGAGGCCAAGCCCTGATAATCGCCCGCGATTGCCCACTGACAAGGACAGGCTGTGGTTGGGGATCAGTCATCGGAGGGCTTTGGCTTACGGTTGCAAATTGGTCGGAGCCGAGAGAATCGTCGAACAAGGAGACGTCAGACGCATCTATCGCCTGCGTTTCATCGGCTCCTTGGCTTTCATTCTTAACTCGTTCGTTCGACGTCACCGATGTTACTAGGTCGCTACTGACCGTCGCATCTTGTCCGCCTTGATCCTTGAACGTCACCAATGGTACCAGGTCGCTACCGTCCGCTGATGTGGGCTGACTACGCTTAGTCCTAGACTTCCTGGATTTTGACCCTCGGCACTTGCTTTTTCTAATCTTCGGAGAAGATAATTGCTGAGTGCCGAATGTAAAACCTACCACGCCTTGCCCATCATGGCTGGCGATGGGGTATATTTCGGGGACCACCGGTGCCAAGGCTGGTGCTCTCTCGCTCGGCGATTTGTCTGCCCGGTTGTAGCAAAGCAATTCGGTGGGGCCGGGTTGGGCAGCAAGCGTCGGCACTTGTATTTCGCCTGGTGGATAGATTTTGCTTTCTAGTGCCGGTGCAACGGGTGGCGGGGATTTCTGGTCCTTGTAACCAGAGCCTGGATCCACGCTGGCGATGGTGTCAAGAGTTGTATGTATATCAGATCCAGGTTGTGGCGAGAGTGACTCTTTTTTTCCTTCGGCTTTTGGGTGGGATTCGTTCAGCTTTTCCTTTCCGTTTTTGGCTGTAAGAAAAATAAATAAATTACAAAATACATAAAGCACAACGGATTTCTGTGGCTCAAGCCCTACGTCATGGCTGATGCAACAAGAGACAAGGTCTGGCTGCGCGAGTGTACGTCTCTACGACAGCACCCGAAAGACTTGCGGATTCGCGCTCGCATTTAGTAACGAAAAAGTGGACATTTATTGGTATTAAAATGAGCCTATTTGTTAAACTCTCCGTAAAAATAAAAAAGACGACAGAATCTGGCTACTTTATCTTTCTTACGGCACAGCGCACAGTTTATCAAATTTAATTTGCGGTGTTTGAGATGCCAGAAAGGGACGATAAATCACAAAGCTCAGACCAAAGCCTAGAGTATCGTGTTTGATAGCCTGACGGAGTTTTCTCTTGTCAGTAGTTCAGAAAGGTACCGCCAGAGGTATGTTGGCAGCTCGAGAAATACGGCTGCAAGCAGGAGCTCTCGCAGTAGCATCGAACAGTCATCATTGTAGTCGACAGAAAGGGAGTATTTCCTTCTTTCGGCGGGCGCTGCGAGCAGCCGCACCTGTCAGGCGCACATGCGTTTTACTCTGCAAGACAGCCTTGCTAAATCACGGAAGAACGCCCTGGAAGCCCACCAGACCATCGCTACCAAGTACGGAACAACTTCCGACGACATTCTATTAAGTTTGGTGAATCTCGGCATATTTCTCGGTATGTTAAATTCGAATTACAGCCGCAGACGTTGGAGACTGATCTAAGCCTAACCAAGCACGCCGACCCCTCTGGTGCCACTCGGCGCCGACTAGGTCCAGACATGAAGTACTACAGCACTGGAAACGGCTGGCACTATCCAGTACGACAAACCCAACCAGGTAAACCGCGCAAACTCATTCTCCGTGCTCCAGGCAGTCTGCAACTTAGCCAGATTACTCTACTCGCCTTGCATAGAACGTTAGCCCTCAGGAGCAACCTCACCCCAGAGGAAGCGCAGGCATGACTACTACTATAGAACCCTTCAAAAATATCGTCAGCATCACCAGGAATAACATATCAACGATTAACATGCTTTTAATGATCACACAAATCACCCACGACAAATCACCCACGACCACAAATCACCCACGACAACCCATAGCGTCAGTGTATACGCGCCGGCCGGTCGAGAAACGTGCAAAGGAGTCATCTACCAAGACGAGCGCAACACCGATCCTGCACTCTGATGCAACTACTTACTGCTCCACCCGGATTCAACATCGTCGCGGCAAGAATGATGGGAGGCTCCACGACAGCGATTATAACTTTTTAGGGAACATACATACCCCTTTAAGTGAGCTTGGGTGGCCCCATCCACCGATGCAAGCCGCACTCCCAAGGCACAAATACGCTTCAAACGCCTCGGCACAGGACACAGAGCTGATGTGTGCTCCCGCGCAACGATTGCTCGCTGCCACAACTGTGGATACGCCAACAAGGACGAAACTCACACGTGCATCACCAACTGCGTGAACTGTCAGGGACCGCATCGTTCGGACGATGCCAGCTGCTCAAAGCTGCTCAAACTCGAAGCCGATGCAGTGGTACGGTAACAGGCATACCTCAAGAGGCTGAACATACGTAAGCAAGCCGCTGAATCGTCGTCATCTAGAAGCAATAACAGCTTTCTGAGAAGCCCCAGCAGCCAGCCCAAAGCCAGACAGCCAAGCAACAAGCCCTCAGCTACCCCATTAAGGTCAACCGGCACCGGACAATGACAACCCAACAAGAGGCCCAACCCCAACAGGCAGCAATAGCTCGACAAACATCAACAGGCCAAAAAGGTGATCCACCCACTTTCATACAAACAAGCTAACCGGACAAAGAGAGAGGCACTCGCACCACGCCTAACTATACCCAAAGCCCCGATCTACAATGCGCAAGTGTACCAACAACACATAGGTAAAGCACCCCCGCGCCCCTCCCAACGTACAGCTCGTTGACAACGTTTCCGTGGAAACGAGCAACCAGGCGGACGACAGTAGCGAACTCGAAAACAAACGCACCAAAACCGACGAAACAACCACTAGAGTCACGTTAGAAGCGCTAAATTACACCCTACAATCCTTTGTGACGATGATGCGCTACGAGATGCAAAGCGTGAACCAACGAGTAGAAGAAATTACCCGCACGATGGAAGCCAGAGTGACCGCAAAATTTTCCATCGTATGCCACCCGCTCCAAGAATACATACAAGCCGTGCAATGCCACCTCGACGTGATCATGCAGGAACTTTATGAACAGCAAGAATAATCCACTAATTATACAATGGAACTGTCGAGGTTTCAAGCAGAAGCAAGAGGAACCTCACTCATGGCTCACAAGAAACAGGCTCAAACCAGACATTATTGCGCTCCAAGGGCCAGGCAACAACCCAAAGCATTTGGGATACACCAGGCATCAGGCACCCCCAAGATAGCAACATTAACTCGCAAAGATCTCTTAGCATTTCAAGACACTAATATCAGCCTAACCATCAAGATAGCATCACATCGCAACCAACTATACACTACTAACCTCTACAGCCCCCAAAGGATTCCCTAACTTATATAAAAACAATATTGCACCCTCCAAACGACAAGAGCAAGCACGTACTACTGGGGGAATTCAACGCACCTCATACATCATGGGGTTACTGTAGAAACACAAGAAGGGTGAACGCCTCTTAAGGAAAATTCAATATCATGAACGCATTCTACCTAACGCACTGCACCAGCCTACACGCATTGGCAACTCAGTACAAAAAGAAAACGCCAGACCTAACACTCATCAAGCGGTGTAGATGTGCAATGGTGCAGCACAAAAGAATATCTAGGCAGTGACTATGCCATCATCAGCGCCATTCCTAATCATATCATCATCATCATTCTAAACGGGTAAAGTGGAAGACAACGTGCATTACAGAATGGGACAATGTTCGCGAAGAGCGCATTAATCAACGGCATGATAACATTCAAGACTGGACCCAGCAGCAGCTAAAAGTTGTGCACCGCCATACCAAGAACATCACGCAGTATGAAAACGAAGGGCCAATAGATAAACACGTCGTCCACTGCTGCGAAGCACGCAATAGCCTAATCAAACGATGGAAACAACGCAAGACGAACAAAAACCTCAGAAAGCGAAAAGCAGAGCTCAACCGACACACCCGGGCGTACACTACAATAGCATACCTAGAACAATGGCAGCAAACCTGCGACAAGATCCAAGGCACAATGGGAATGAGAAAAACGTGGAACCTACTAAGAGCCCTCATGAACCCAAATTTAGCCCCTCGGGTTCCACCTAAGTATCAAGCATATGTCGGACCAGCGAATCCCCTCATCGATGACGAGTTCATCCTGGCAGAATTAAATTCAGCCATCAGTAAATGCACTGGAAACAAGGCCCCGGGGCCGGACAAGATGACTACGCCGTGCTCAGGAATCTAGGGGAAGAAGATCGCCAACTCCTCCTCCAAAACATGAACGATGTGTGAACAGGTACGCAGGCCTCTCCATATGACGTGGAAAGAAGGCAAGATGGTATTCATAGCCAGGAAATCCCCAAGGTGGAGTAATACCGCTCACATGAAACGTAAGGAAAGGAACGAATTTGACAAAACCACCTAGAAGAGATGATCATAATTACATTTAATATGATAGGTTTCACGCAACATTTATCGATGTATGCACTCCTTGCCCTCCATGTGGAAGTAACCGCAGAACCGAGTTCGGCACAAGTCATCCTGGCGGTGGATCTCAAGAAGGCGTTCGATTAAGTTGACCACGAAACTCGAAGAACTCGCGTCCGAATGTGTATAACCTACGTTAAGGCATTCCTTCAAGAGAGACCCTTACCACGAAACAGGACCAATGCCTCACCCAGAGAGGGGAATTCTTCAAGCAGCGGTACTATCCCCAACTCTCTTCAGATTAGCGACACTCAAGATCCATAGGAACAATTGCAAATAGAAAGACATTAAGCACGGGAGGTCATATGTGCGGATTACGGATTGATCAGACACATCCACTACAGGAATCACTCAACGAGCACATCAACAACAATAGCACTTGGCATCCACCTAAATGCCACCCAATGCAGCCAAAGGATCATTTAGGTGGATGTCAAACTTTGTTTTCACAGGAAGACTTACTCCACCTTGGGATTCCCCTATTTCCGTAAATCGATTAACACCGATTAAAACTGTCCTTCACTTCGAGTTGTTTATCAGTTCTTTCGCGCTAAAACGACTAGCCTCCTGGTTTAGCTCAGTTGGGTAATAGAGCAGGACTCCGGCCGATTAAGCAGTGGCCCTGGTTCACGGGTTTCAATCAGGACCAGGACGGAATCTTTCTTCAACTGAAGTTCGAAGTTCCGAGCTATATAGCTTTCTTTGTAGCCGTAAGCTATACAGGTGGATGTCAAAAATTTTCCTTTCAGAAAGCAGTACACTGGGGATGCATTTTACCTAGAAATCTCAAACTCGTCCTTTACAGAAACTTACTCACCTGGGGATTTCCTTAAAATCTGGCGAGTAACACATGCCTTTCACTTCGAGGTTGATACAATTACGATTTCGCTTGCACTCTAACCAACGTAGCACCTAGGTTAGCTCTTGGTAGGAGCGAGTCCGGTTAAGCAATGTATCGTATTCGAACTACTGGAAGCTAAGCTAATTTTTCACGGGCAACAATCCTGGAGAAAGCTGTACAATAGATTTCTATTCTTCATCCTGTAAATTGCCATTGGAGAAAGCTGTATACACCTTTCCATTATGACGTGGATGGTGGCATTAGGCATGGATCTCATGACTGAAAGACTAAGATGGTAAAGTCAAAGTCAATAACCGTCTGCAACCTGCGACCAATACCGCTCACATGAAACGTAAGGAAACTTACGGAACGAATGGTACGGACACGCAACTCCAAAACCACCAGCAAAGAGATGATCCTATAATACATGTAATCATAATTACGGTTTCACGCAACATTTAACGCATTTATATTCAGCACTCCTTGCCCTCCATGTGGAAGTAACCGCAGAACCGAGTTCGGCACAAGTCATCCTGGCGGTGGAAGAAGGCTTCGACAAAGGCGTTTCGACCAGGTTCGCCAGGACGCCATACTCGAAGAACTTGCAGCGACAAAATGCGGACCGAATGTGTATAACTAAACTACGTTAAGGCATTCCTTCAAGAGAGACTCCTTACGATATAAGTAGGAGATCACGAAAAGGACCAATACCTCACCCAGAGAGGGGAATTCTTCAAGCAGCGGTACTATCCCCAACTCTCTTCAGATTAGCGTTCAGACACTTAAGATTCATAGCGACACAATCAAGATAGAAGATAAGCGACATGTGCCGAATACCATATGGAGCACAACTTGATCACACCTCATATGACGTTACATCAGATGGAGCACAACTTGATCACCAACCACTCACATCGACACAACTACGCAGGACTAGCAATGCGAGCACAACAAGCAGCAACAACACTAGCACTATCATGTTTCGCAGAAAAACACTGAGCTGCTAACCGTAGCCAACATACGCTGGAAACACCCTCCCATTAACTTAACCCTGCACGGCAATAAAATTCCAACTCCATCCCTATCAAAGTACTAGGACACTACTTCCAAAAAGACGGAGATGGACACGCCACAACCAAACAGATACTAAAGCAAGGAGAGCAGGTTCTTCAACTTATGAAGCGGACCTCCAACAACAACAGACGCCTAAGGAGGATGACCTGCTGAGACTGCACGAGGCCCTAGTCATATTGCTAATAATATACGCAGCCCCATACACTAATTTTTCCAAGACACGGCTTAAAAAATGGCACCCTAATCCGCAAAGCATTCAAGATATCGTTATGTCTCCCTCTCAGTGCGAGCAACACAGTACTTGGCAAAATGGAGACAACAGTTACCGTGGACGAAATAGTCCACTGTTCACAAAACACCAATTGTGAAGGCTGAACCGAACCACAGCCGGTCGAAACTCTTGGAGTCTCTAGGACACGCGGTCAGCCAAGCGGCCCCACCTATTGCCAAAATTCATCCACGAGACTGGCAAAAGATCAAAATGGCCCCCATACCGAATAATATGGATACAATCCGACGCACAGAAACAAGATTCATACGAGCAAATTACTTTAAGAAGAAACCGAAGAGGGAGCTGGACCAAATGCACGCCTACACAGACGCGGCAGGGTCCAACACGTGGGCAGTAGCACATTGGAACACACTCAACCGATCTTACACTGAGAGCAACATGCACCTCCAGAAGTCAGAAGAAGCAGAGATCTACGCAATAGGAGAAGCGATATCTCACCTCAGTCAACCAACCCGTTCCCTAAATATATACACAGATAGCAAGAAAGCCTGCCGAATTATAGCATCAGGACACACACCCCAAATTGCGGCACATCTATTTAGATATATACAAGGCACTTTGAAGATATATTGGATTCCGGGTCACGCTGCTGGGCGTACTGGGTAATGAGAGCAATGAACAAATGAACCGCCCTATAAGTGCACTAAAGGGCTCCCAGGAACGGCGGCGTAACTCCCAGTGAAATCGAAACCGAATCAAGCCCATGACAGCTTCACCTAAAAAACTACAGGATAGCCAGACGCCAGTTACCGCAGCCAAACCCACAGCTAGAAAGACAGCAACAGACTACATTCAGAAAATTCTCAAGCCGGTACACTACACACACCTGCTAGAATACACCTCATGCAAAGTAGAAAACAGACAAGAAAGTGAGTAGAAAGAAGATGCACCATTGCCGCCACCATCTGCACGGAAGCCTCTCTAAACATGCCTTATCTAAACACAAAAACCATGCCGCCGACAGATTCCCTCGCCTTCCTGCCCGCAAAGAAGACGAAGGTCGCGCAGAAGAATCAACACAAAGAGGACGTTCGAAGAGACATGGCTGGGCATCCTCCACTTTTGACGAGCAGGCGACTTCAACGCAGGAGCTCGTAGCAAGTGCTAGCACGTTTAGCAGAGTTTTGTTCGCGAAATGCAATGTACCTGCCTTCCTGAAAAAAAAAGCAACAGAACTGCTTCTTCGAATACCACAAACCTCGACACCATAGCTGGCAAGGAGGTAGCAGAAAATCCCACTGTGTCATATACGACACATTCAATAAATGTTTACTGATTTGAATAAATTTCATTTTTCTGTTTCTATGAATGAAGTCATATTAGCCCTACATAAAGGTACACATGTGCCTGGAATTTTTATTTTCCTGGAAACATGTTTCGGCTTTGGGGGGTTAAAGGAATACCAAATACTGCATTCAAAATTTACACTTGACTGCTACCCAATTTGTATGGAGTGGCATCCTTTATCACCAGTTTGGTGAAACGCAAAGCGTGTAGCTAACTACCTCCAAAAAAGTTAGTGTCTGTCCACTCTGTGAAAGTGGTTGACGCAATTACGAAAAGTAGACGAAACTCTGCTTTAAGTAGAAACGTGCTAGCGGGTAATCCTCATAAAACTTGTTTTGGTATAGTTTCGGTAAAATAAGTGTTAGAGCCGGTATCTGTAACCACACTCACTCCGTATGCGGTCATGAATTGACATTAGACGGAAACTGTGTAACGTTTACAACATCACAGCGAAATAATTATATTTGTGACGAAGTACACAAAACTCGGCGTTATGAATGTGTCGTCCTAGCTGCCAAGTTCACTCCATTGTTTTTTCCGAGCTACTTGCGTGATAGTGTGAGCAGCAGACAATTTTAGAGAAGCGCTTATGCGGGCGCGTGTGCTTCTTGGTCGAAGTAAGTTCCGTTGTAGCACGCTATAAAGACTTATACAGCTCGGCTGCAAAACGTTACCCATACCAAAGCCATTGCATACACGCCTGCATATCACATGCTTCGAGTCACAAACAAGGACCTCGGAACACAACTTCCTTAGCCAGTCAACAAACTCAGGTATTTCATCTGTATAACCACACTTCACTTCGCAGTTTTGAAACGGCTGCTCTCTTAGAAACTGCATGACAAAAACTGCACCGATCATGAATGTTTATAAAAACCGAAAATACGCTTGTGAACGAGGCACGTGAACGAGGCTTGTGAACGAGGCACGTACAGGATTCGGACGGTTTTCTATGGTTTTTATAAACATTCACGGGTGGTGAAATTTTTGTGTGTTGTCATGCGCTTTCCCGACCACACGGGCTTCCGTCCAACAATTGATTTCTTCATCTTAGAAACATAAAACAAGCAATATCTCCAAATCTGCTACGTAAAGGTCAGCACAGAAGTAATTGGAGCACGAGAGCGGGGGCCGAATTTCATCCCTGCACCGCGTAGGAGCGACGACGTTCACGGCCGGACTGCAGGAGCGGCGGGGGCGCACTTCCATGAAAGTGCGCGCACGCCGCTCCTCCAATCCAGGCATGCGACGTTCTGCGGGCGCGTTCGCACTGCCCCCGCCACCCTATCTAATATGCGCAATCACCACTTTGCTGGCGTGTGAAGCCTGGCGTAGCAGGCTCAGCTCAACGGTGACGCTGCATGGTTACGTTGGCCCTCGCAGTTGGCATCAGTGACCAAATCCGCCGCTACTGGGTGCGCACAACGTGCCTAGTTGCGCTCCGCAAGGTGCAATTAAGAAAGTTTTGTTCACAGGCGGCATAGTGTTACCTTCCTATATAACGTTTCTCGTGGTGTGCCTGTGCTATGCAAAACATTATAACGCGACAGCAAAAATATGCCTCAAGAATAGGGAAAGCGCCCCAGGAGTTGTAATGTTCTTGCATGGCATAGGAACGCCGCGATAAACCGGATCGCGAACTTTGAAAACCAGTTCGAACTTCACCTGCCTGCATTGCTAACCTGTACAGCAGTGACGTGACGGTTACTGGCCTATACGAGCGCGGTTTTGTCCTGTCTTCTTTTCTATTGCACCATAAGTTCATCCTGCTCGCTTGCCACGTGTCCGTGTCCGTTATTGCCTTCTTTTCTATCCCTGTTCTGATTGCTTGTAGTATCTCCTGTTTTAGGCCTAGAGGGTATCAACTCCATCGGTATCCATCCGTGCCTAGCGCCGCGGTATTTTTGCGGATCTTTTCTCTGGCTTTTAGATGCTGTAAGGGAGCACTTGATTAATCAACTCCATCGGTAACCCCTCTCTCTCCGCGGTCTCCTCTCCTTCGGGCGCGCTGCGCATCCGTGCCGGTATGTTGTCTCTCTCGCGGTCTCCTCTCCTTCGGGCGCGCTGCGCACCTTTTCAGTCACGGTCGTTTGCTCTTCTCGCATTTTTATCGTCTCTCTCTCTCTCTCTCTCTCGCAGATTTAATGCACCATTAGCTTCTCCCCGTATATCACCAGACATTCCGGAATACCCGTCGCGACATCTCTGTGTCTTTGTTGGGCCTCTTCATCCACCATGCAAAACTTCTCCGTGATAATTTCATGAAGGTATGCCAGTGCTTCCTTGAGCATCTGACCCGTTTCGTTTTCTATAGTGCCACTTCCTGTTCCTGTGAGACTCGGGCGTTTCCCTAATGCCTGCCAGACATGATTCCATAAACTTTACCGGCGCGTCTCTACCCCTACCTCTTATATGCGCGACCCATCGCTCGCTGTCCCCGTTATTTTCGCCCGTACTAATTGCTGCACTTCCTGTTTCCTTGCTCTATAATTGCTCCCATTTTAGGCCCATTTCGTCTTGATATCTCCCTATCCTCTTGGCCAGCCTGTGCTCTCAAGACGCCTTTTTGCGCCTCCAGATAGCCGCCGTGATTTCTGTGTTCCACCGACTTCTGGGGTTTTCTTTCCTCTCCATCGACCTGCCCTCTCTACGTTCACTATTTTTTCCTGCATAGTTTTGATGAGCCTGTCTTATTCCCATTCTTCCCCAGGATTTCTTTCTATGTCAGCCTCTCTGCTTTTAGCTATAACCGCACTTCAGCGGTATTTCAGTGCCATCTATGAAAGTAGGCGGTGAACAAGATAACCAAACGGCCGCCTGTTAGATGGTAGCAGGCAGGCGTGGTCAGCAGGCTATATTTAGTTTTGAGGCCCTGCTCTTCCTACATCATTGTTCTATGTCATGAAGACACACTGTTTAGCTAGATAATTGAAATTTTGACTGAAAACCTTAAATTTCTCAGTGAATAAACCATCGTTTGCTGCCGAAAGGCATGCTTAGGGCCCTATAAAACACTTTATCTTTCAAATCAAACAAACATGTATTTTGCCTGCAGGCCCCTTTAAACAAAATGGTGAACAGGAAAGCCCTGGAAGCAAGTGGTACTGGCTGGAAGCGTTCTGTGCCGCTCTGGTTCTAGCTTAGTGGATTCGATAGACCTTGTGCAGTGCGTGCGTGAATGGAAGTGGTTGATGGCGAGAACAAATTAGTAGAAACACTTTTGAATACGACTAAATGTAAGTACAGATTGAGTGCAAGTAAGTAAAGATGAGTACGAGTTTGGAGAGATTGTATACAACTACAGAGTGAATACGAGTGCGAGTGAGTACTGATTGGGCACAAGTCGAGTAAGTGAGTACGAGTAAAAGTGAATACAGATCAGTTAGCGCGGAATGAGTACAAATTGAGGACCAATGAGTACATATTGAGTTTGAGTACTCAGCACGAGTGAGGACTGATAGTTTGAGTACAAATGATTACGATTACAAACCAGTATGTGAAGAGTTAATACGAGTGATTTTCATGTTCTAAAACTGCACTCGAGGTTACTAAGGACACACTTTTAAGGAATACAAACGAACGACGTGGACAGCACGTTTGTATTCCTTAAAAGTGTGTCCTTAGTAACCTCAAGCGCAGTTTTCGAGCATGCAAAACACACTAGCCCAATTCATCATCTTACTGAGTGATTTTCAGTACAGACGACCTTTTTGATTCTGAGTATGAGTGAGTACAGCTGGAAAGAAAAAAACTGTGACTGCGTTTGAGTGAGTTCTTTATGTTTTGCCAAGGTTTGGTTGAAAGTCCCGCCTTTCTGTATGTCTGCTTTAAACTGTGCATCACGCACGGGTAGCAGCACATTCCTGCAGATTCGGCAGCGGCCTCACAAGCACCGGTTTCCACACCCATAAGGACAGTGTTCTCAAAGGAAGGGTTTTTCTCCCTCCCCCTAGGGAAGGGAAAGGGGAGGGAGATTCCCGCCAATGAAGTTTTAGCTGCCGACTATTTGCGCGAACCGTTTCGTTTTTCCGCCTAGCCTGCGGTCAGCGTTCGATGGTGTTCACTGCCCTCAATGGACGAAGTGGTCTTCACTTACAGGAGAGGACTGCGTCGGCGTCGATGTACTCGGATTCTTCGAAGTTTTTGCTCAGCCGGTAGCGACTGGATCTGGCGCGTCGGGCCTCGTGTTCCATTGCGTCGAAGCTAAAAGTGGCGCGGCGGCCTTCCAGCTGGTGCTGCTGCGAGGGAGGAGACCGAATCGAGGGCTGCAGCCAATCCGAGCTCTGGTGCCAGACGTACTTCACCGCGTTCACGTTGGGGACCACGTGCAGCGCAGCGCCGCCCTGCATGCCGGCCAAAGCAGAGTTACTCAGTACACACCAGATGCAAATTTCCTCACGAGCTCCATGTATCAAATCTGGTCTGCGGTTGGCCCCCCTGCGCTGGGGCGAACTGGAGAGAGTACTGGGCAAGTCTATACTCGGGTACAAGTTAACAACAGCAACAGCTCATGTGGCGTATCGCTCCGCCGAAGCAATGACGGACCCGGATGTCAAAGCGCACGGGCGTTCTGAAAGGATATTGCGGTTTACACGTGAGTACGAAGTTTTAGATGCGATATTCTCATTCACTCGCTTGCTCCGGCATCCGCCGGCGTGTGTCGGCGTCCGCGCCCTCCCCACCCTCGCCGCGTGAGCTGGCTCTCCGCCGCTCACCCCTCCCTCTCCGATAGGAACACTCTCTCGCGAGGGTGGATTGGATTCGGCTTGGCTTGGCTTGGGGGATTGGCGGAGGGATAAGTGGATTGTGTTGCTCATAGCGCGGCATGCACTGCGCGGCGATCCCCTCACCGATGCGCGCTAGAAAAACCGGTGCCTGCCGCTCCGCTCCATCGTTCCAGCGCCGTTCCTCCGTCCACGCTCAGGAACCCCCTATGTCGCATTACACAGGGGTGGGGGGACGTGGGAGTTTTTAGATACGGGGGCCCCACCGCTTGGGTTCCGCAAAACGCGGGGCGCACGCGCATGCGCAGAACCCAATTTTGGGTTTTGGGTTTGCGTTTACGCGCACGCTATTTTGGCCGATACCGGGGCCCTCAGTGCTGGCCCCAAGAGGATCTTGCGTTTCTTGCGTCGCTCTGGCATCCAGCGAGACTGCGCGTGACCATGGCTGATTACACCGTGCTGAAGAGAAACCTGCAGCTAGTTTCGCGATGCAAGCGATCAGCTACGACGATCGCTCAGCTGAATTTGTAGATTCCACGCGTCGTTCGCAAGAAATGGGTTAAGCTGACAATTGCGAAGCGTTGTCTGCGCTCGTAAATGGTCCGCGCACACGCTGGTCGCGCTAGCTCGGTCGGCCCACTAAGCGGCTCTAACTGGCGCAGACAACGGTAGCAACAGCTTGTCGCCCCTCTTCGAACCAATCTTATCGCGTAAAAGAAGTTCCACATGCGAGAAAGTAGATGTTGGTGTGGTGAAAATTTGTGCTAGGGATTGTTATCAGCGCTGATTTTAAAAGTGGCGATCAAACATCTGGGGCGGTATTCTCGAGTTTTGTCCCTTTTGCGTCCCTTTCAAAAGTGTCCCTTTTGGCAAGCCCTGATTGGCTAAAAGCAAACAACCGGAAGTGACGTAACGCAAGCGCGGCAAACCTATTGTCAACGCTCATTGCTTAAACGGAAGTACGTCACGAGGAAGGGGCGCAAAAGGGACGTTTCAAAAGGGACAGTTACGAGAATACCGCCCCTGAAGCGATGCTAAGTCTACGCAGAGCGGCCCTGGAGGTTCGGCGGTCCCACCCGGCACCGCGACACGCGTTGCGGCGAGCGGCCGAAGGATGGGGACACCTGTGCGATGGAATATGGAATCGGGCCACGGCAAATTCGTGGCCATCGATCGCTCAAATGGCAATTATCGCGACAATAAAGTTCCCCATGCAAAAAAGGGGATGATAGCTAGCGTGGTGAAAAGTTGTGTTAGGGATGGCTATTCGCAGTTGTACAGACAGCATCAACCAAATATACGCCACGATGCTAAGCCTAAAGTACCCAACACCCGAGCCAACCTGAGTGACACAAGCCGGTTGCGAGCTGCTGGGGACGCCCCTCGGCTAAAACTCGGCGTGCGCGAGCTCGTTGCGTTTGGGTTCCCCTAACTTCTTGGGGGAACCCAAAGCTGGGTTCCTGTATTCTAAAACTACTTTTTCTCCCCTAGTATCTCTTTTGTCCCTCATTTCGTCACTCCTAACACGTTCAAAACACTCGCACTAAGGCACTCTGTTCCTTGTGGAGGAACATCTGGTGTGGTTACCATGCGACTTCGGTTGTCGTTGTTAAGTTTGACCCGAGTATCCTGTCATCTGCCGGTAGAAAGTTTAGTACTCAAGTGATTGCAGCAGATGCGTTAAGTCGTTAAAGGAAAAAACTGTCGAAAGTCAAGTAAACATTACTAATGTATATTCTCTAATTCGAAGAGGAAGCTTTATTTTAATAATTTGTGGTATTGAGTCTCACGCTGTTCTGAAGAGGCGGCTTGTAGTCCCAACTCGCGGACGAAGGAGGCGTCGAAAATTTCCTACACATATGTGAGACGTGCTTAAAGGTGCCGTGCCTGGATTCTCCAGCACGAGCAAATACGTCTACCACCCATTCTCAGTCAGTCTACAGAGATTGAACGCCGTCGAAGAAAGGCAAGGTGTAGCCCGACTTGCGTTAACAGTTCGCACAGTTCAAAATTCTGCTTCCCCTGTGTTTCGCTGGTCATCCACATTTAGGCAGCTGAATGGCTCAATATTTTTGGGCACGTAGCATTGGTGTAGTAGACTGCTGCAGGCGCGTGCTTTCTCCCCGTTTTCAGACATTTGAGATGGTATACCTGCATGGGGCTCTCGTCCGAACCCAGCAGTGAAGCCGGGACCATCTCGACTGGATCGTGACACGTTCTTAGCGCTTCATCAGCACCGCTTGGACTTCGGACCTTCTTTGTTGGCTGCGCAGTGCGCTGCCTGGACGGATCGGCAGTGTCTGCGATGTTATGAACTTCTCGTTAAGCACAGACGGGATTCCGCACGGTGTAGCGGTACAATTTCTCTGAGCTGCTATCATTTGGGCAGTCGTGGTAATCACGGCGTCGACCTCAACTGCTCCTTAACCGGAACATTCATAAACACAATCGTCGTAATCCGTTGAGCCGGAACATACCCAAAAATTTCCGCTGCCTGTGTGACCGATATTTTGAACATAAATTAGGGTGTTATGAATGGATTTTGGAGAGTCACGGTCAAAATCAGGTATAGCTATGATTTTACATGAGGAAAAACACACATCAACCACTTCCAGGACGACGCGAAGGGCAACCTTATGAGAGTGTCCTTTCAACAAGTTTTTTGCATTATTTTTTATACGGGTCTCGACTGCTTGACTGTCTTGTTTGTCTCCTCCTAGACCGCTAATATGTATAGCGGCAACACTGCTGACCCGGCCTCTCCCTGGCGTTCTGAGTTCGCTTCGGACGGCCAATAGCTTGCTTTTGAAGACAGCGGTATGCCTGCGTTTTGGGCTAGTCTAACAATTTTTTCACGGCGAAAGAACGGGACAGTTTATAATCCGTGTGTATTTGCTGAGCTGCTAATTAGTCAAGCACAAAGTACATCGTTGGCAGAAAACAAC
Source organism: Haemaphysalis longicornis (assembly GCA_013339765.2). Taxonomy (NCBI): domain Eukaryota; kingdom Metazoa; phylum Arthropoda; class Arachnida; order Ixodida; family Ixodidae; genus Haemaphysalis; species Haemaphysalis longicornis. The sequence goes on along the minus strand of CM023456.1, from coordinate 113,709,359 downwards.
AAACGTAGCACGGCAGTAAAAGCCACCACTGTAGAAAAATAAACATCGTACTTTGCCTCTATGGCCCTTTCAAGAGCAAAGTATAGCCGTGTGGAACGATGAATGTGGTTTCCCGCCGTTAGGTTGGCCATGCAGACAATGCAATCTTGGTTCATTAAATACACTGCTTCGTTCCAATAACAACCATACCAATTTTATAGCAAGCTTCAAACAAATAACGAAGTTATTAGGGAAAAACACATGCAGCAGTGCGACTCCCCAGGTACCTTCCGGCGATTCCTCTATGACTTCGCAGAATCATGTTTGTGCGATTGGCGGCCGCAGACCTAAGCGACCGCTAAAAATATGACCGCTAAAAACAAAAAAAAATTGGGCCCATCTCCCCGCGAGGGGACTCGAGTAAATGCGTCGCATAGGGGGTGGGTGTATTGCGCTAAACGTTTTAGTGTTTGGGGAGTTGGTGTTGTGAATGCGTTGTATCAGCAGCTTCTTGACGTAGTTTGAATGAGTCAAGGATATAAGGCGCGTTCGTAGCCTTTCATTCTGTGTCGGCTTTGTGGCGCAGTGGTAGAGCACCATGTACCTTGCGTTCCGCCCGCAGGGTCGTGGGATCGAAACCAGGCGCCGATAAGTATTTTTTTTTTTATATAGTGTGAGGGGAGGGGTGCGGACTAGAGCTACGCACGTCAACGCGGGTGACATCGTGAGTTAAAGAAATGCTCTGCATTTAAAAAAAGGCCCTGTGGCCGCCTCTACCGCGGTTTCGCGGCGGCGTTTAATTGTAACCTAGCGATCGACGTGAAGAAATAACACTGAAAGAAAACGGAGGAGGAGAGTGTCGCAAAATTATGAGGGGGACGGCCGCTCCTCCGAAAGTGTGTGTATGGGGGGAGGGCAGTTTCCGAGCCCGCGCCAGACATGTCTGTGAAAACCGCCCTCGACATCAGAAGCTGCACCCGAGAAAGGAAACGCAAAACCACGCATTCATGAAAGCGTCTTGTTCTTTCAAGTTCTGCGTGCTGCACGGTCATGGGTCCTTCATCGTCGTCCTCGTCGATTGGTGACCCGAACCACGTGACATTAGTTCGGGAGGTTCAACAACGATTTGCAACATCATGCTCGGAGGCGACGTGATCCGAGGTCGCAGCAGTGTACCTGCGCCCCCGCGCGTTCGCTGATCACGCTATCACTTCCTGAGACGCCGCAGATATGCGCCGTGACCGAAGACTGCAGTTCACGCTGCGGACAAATTTCGCATTACGGAGAATAGTAATCGTCAGTGCTTTTTACTGTAAAGCAGTATATATCTAACCCCCCCCCCCCCCCCCCACCCCCCCCCCCCAGTTTTCCTTTCGGCGAAGCGGATTTACTCGGCGCCTTTCCGGTGCTCCTCCTCGCCATAACCGACTCGTATTACACAACTGTTCTTCCCCTCTAGTCCACCGATCTGTCTTTCACGAGTTTCCCAATCGGCTGATGATAGCGCTAGCACCATTATCAGCAACTGCACTTTTTTAGCTCGCATTGGGACGGATGCGTGTCGTTCGCTCCGAGGAATAACAGTGGCGTTTCCAGGAGCATCGGCACGCGCAGTACTGCGAATGGACGGAAAAACAAGACAAAGCCGCTACACCAGAACGGGCAGCGCGATTTACTTGATTTCAAACGTGGTTTTATGGGGCGCCATTTTGGCGCCAGTTTCGAAGCGTGCGATACGCTCTGGGGCGGTATTCTGGTGTTTTGTCTCTTTTTGTCCCTTTCAAAAGTGTTCCTTTTGAGCGAGCCCTGATTGGCTAAAAGCAAACAACCGGATGCGACGTAACGCAAGCGCGGCGGACCTACTGCGTTTGACCGCGGCTTCTTCGAACAGGCGATTTGAAATTCAAACAGACGGTTTTTGGAAGCAGTCATGAATGCGCCGATTATCGCCTTGTTGGCTCACCGGCGGTACAAGCGGTCGAGAAGCAATGTAGACGCGTTCGATATGCCCCGAGAAGCATTCCGCCAGCATTTCCGCCTCTCAAAGAGGACCGTGCGGTGTCTGTGCGACGAGCTCATGCAGGGACGAACTTGGTCGGCGGACGCACAGGCTCAGCGTCGAGGAGCAAGTGTTGTGCCGCCTTTGTTTCTTCGCTACAGGTGCCTTTCAGTCAGCGGCCGGTAACGAAGAAACGATATCGCTGTCGCAGCCCTCCGTGAGCCTGTGCAGCATATGCCGCCACTGCAGTGAAATAAAGGATCGTCTGCGAGCTAGCTAACGGTCAGCAGGTGCAATGGAATAAACGATCGTCTGCGAGCTTGATAGCTGTCGAGCAGATGACCAAAATTACACAAGTCACGCATGACATTTATAAGCTTTTATTGGTTCTTTACGCATACACATACCAGCTTAACGTTCGTAGACTTCTCGAGCAACAGGTACGTCGTTATGAAACGAAAATCCCCCCTCTTACACATTTTTTTCACTCGTAGAGCACCACAAACATGTAAACGACGTAAAGCACCATTCCAGTCCTTGGAAAAGCCCGCGTCGGCATGCCACAAGTGCGTCGATGCCAAAATACGTAACTGGACGGTTATCTTGATGCACGGGCATTGTCACCGACCTCAAAACGGAGTCCAACCGCGAAAAACTGAGTAGCCTAGGCATTGTTTACACTTCACTGTCACAAGGAAACAGCTGACTGCAGCTGACATCTTCGGACGTTCCTCCCCTTGCGGTGAAAACTTTCAACGTCGTAACAAAAAAAAATTCATCGCGTTCAGTTTTTCAAAATACGTTCAAATGAACACATCAAAAATACTCTGATACGGTTTTAGTTCTTCAAAATGTGTTTTCAAGAACAGTTACGGTATTTGAATGAAAGGCCCACTGCTTAACCGGAAGTACGTCACGATGAAAGGGACGCAAAAGGAACGTTTTCAAAAGGGACAGTTACGAGAATACCGCCCCTGGTTTTATAACGACGCAATCAAAATCGGAAACGCTAAAGATTCGGACCGAAAGGAGGCGGCGCTTCGAGTTCTGGTGAAACGATTGCCGCAACTGACTTCCACCGTTGAATAGTTCATGGTGTGCGGAAACTGCGAGGCATGGGATTGCCACGATTCGTTCGTTCCCTGGAGGAACAAAGATCATTCGATGAACAAGAACGCGAACACCGAAAGGATAATCAGCGTCCATAAGGAGCGCCTCTCACGGCCGCGATCAGAAAGGCTTCCGAGGCCAGATAGTGAACATTCCCGTCGATGGGCAAGGAACCTTGCAGACCCTCCCTCGCCACAACTCGGACGACAGCGCATTGAAGATTAAGATCAAGCGCCGACTCATACACAAGCCGACTTACAAGTCCGGAGAGGTCCGGAGTGTATGGGTTGGGATTGGAAACGGGAGGGAGGTGCACAAACACGTAGCTATAGGTTTTATGCCCAGGCTGATGACATATCCGTTGTGCTCGTGGGAAGTTCAAACGAGGACGTCAACAGGCCTGAATTGACGTCAATAGTACGTTAATTCGACCTGTATGGTGTCCTCAGCGTTTTAGTGGATTGGATTGGTGTGTGTCACCAGCGTAAGATGCCTAAGAAGCGAAACGGAAGCAGAGAGCTCCATGTTTGTCCACTGCATAAAGCTGGTCCCTTCAAGTAGCATTCAGCTGTCTTGGAAATATGCTCAGTCCAGCTTCATCCAGCTTCGCAGGTCATCCTTCTTCACAGAGTGGAAGGGCACTAAGTTTATCTATCGTATCACTAGAATGCTAACATGAGATTAACACACTGAAAACTGGTTTTAATACTGGCGCTTATGTCACTGTTGCCCATAACACGTCACTGTTACGCGAAATTTGAAATTTCACCTATATATCTTGCGTTTTCTTAGTTAAGAAACGTCTTTCGTATACACTGCAATGGAACTGAGTGAGTTACAAAAAACTAGTTTTATTTCAAATTGAACAAAGTTGTATTTTGTCTTCATAACCCCTTTAATAAGCGAACGTGAAGTGCGGTTCACGCTTTTTACCTCGAATCGTCCGTGGCGGCTCCGAATTGACCTTCACGACATGGCGACTCACATTCCGAAAAACAAAGACTATTGCACATTCCACATCTATCGCAACACGGACAGGGCATAAGCCGCGATTTCGCACCGACTGCCATTGGCGGCGACGGCCTCATGGCCGGGGTGAACCAGCCGTACAGCGACCACGCGTCGTCCTCACCTCGCCGACTCTGTAGCCCCGTTCCGGGCGTTTGCAGCACAGATCGGCACCTGGAGATTCGGCGCAGCAGCTTGTGTTGGAACCAACGCCACGGGTAGCGCGGGTCAGCCATCGAGTTGGTCGATGGCTCCATCGAAACAGGCGCGAAGGCTTCCACTTCATCCTGGAGGGCGGACAGGTACTTCCGGAAGACCAGCACCAGTACGCAGACCTGCGCAGGGGGCACATTTAAGTTAGTCAGTATCCTGTGTACACTCACGTGTATACGTTCGTGCGTGCATGCGAGGATCACGCCACTTGTAAACGGATGTGATAATTGTGGTAAACAGTTGTGAAAACACAGGCTACGAAAGGCGATGCAAAACAAGAAAAAACATGCAGCAACTCCCACCCCCCTTACAGGCGTTTTTGAGGCGATGACCTGAGCTAAGAACTCTTTCACGCCTATGGACGTTCATCGCTTTTGAGGGGTTTCCAGCAATCTGAACAGGGAAATTTCAGCGCACCTAAAAGTTGGGTAATCGACTAAAGAAACAGTATACAAAATGCTACAAGAGGTGAGGAGATGATGGTACTCGCTCAAGTTTTTCCCTGGCAACTGTTGGTTCCATCTCAGTGTTCACTTTCTGTTTTTTACCCTTCGAGCAGTCGGCCATATTTTGTGTGCTGCGCTTCCGCCATTTTGTGTGCCTTCCGTCGGCCTTATGGGTGCGCCATGAACGCCGTATGTTTCTACCAGCGTAACTCGTTTTTCGCATTAAAATGGTTACACTTTGGTAGTTTCATGAACATCGGAAGATTTTACCTTCGACTTTCAATTGTATCAGCGCTTCAAGCCAGCTTAGCGGAAAACATGCTCTTACATGATTATGACAAAATAAACGCATCCAGAACATTACTACAAGGCACTTTAAAGGTTCAACAATGTCCATGCCTCGGGAGGTCAAAGTGATGGCAGGGTGAACAGTAGCACATGCCGCCGCGGTGACTTAGTTGCTAAGGCGTTGCGCTGCTGAGCACAAGGTCACGGGTTTGATTCTCGGCCGCGACGGCAGCTTTTCTGATGGAGGTGAAAATCAAAAACGCCAGTGTGTACGAGATTTCGACGCACGTTAAAGATCCCCAGGTGGTCAGAAATAATCCGGAGCCCTCCACTGCGGCGCGCCTCATCACCTGCGTTGCGTCGGCGCGTTAAACCCTACACTCAATCAATCAAGTATAGCTGCTTCTTTTCCCATGTCCGCATACTACTTTGCATGATAGTATCCGTGTGGAGCAACCATCACGCCATAACATGCATGTATTGGTTCGCGTACATCACTTCCAAAAATCGTTTGCGCAGATAACAAACTTGCCACTGCATCAGATGCCTACGACATTATTTAGATAACGATCAAGACGTATAATAGCCACAGCGAGGGGCGCCAGGGACGGCAGGGAGAACGCGCTAGAAGGCGCTTCATCAACACCAACTGCCTTTTTACACATGATGAACGTGAAACCGTTAAGAGCGTGGCCTCGCCCCTAATACTGCAATACAGCGTTTTTTTTTACAATTGTCATGGTTACTTACGTGGGCGGTTGTTGCAAATTCACTGAGTATTGGTACAGAAATACCCTTGTATGAGAATTGCAAAATACACTCTCTCGGCTATCCCTAACAGTGCCACTCCTGTCGAATTAATTTTGTAGAACTAAAATTTTTTTGTCAGGAGCAAATTAATTAATTACCGCTCTTAAGCAATCCAAGCTAATTAGTGCTTTGTGTTACAACAATTTTGTGTTCCAATGCATGCGAGCTCTACTACAATTTAACAATTCTAAGTCAAATTATTTACTTATTATATTTTATTAAAAGACTCCAGCCTAGACTAGGGTTAATATAGTAGGAACGGTACACCATAATGCGTAGAATGCAGATATACGATCACATACAATCGATACTGTCTGTTTACGCCGGGTTGAAAACAAACACACAGATAGCAAATAAATACAGATCAGTCGAATTGAAGCAGCAGGTTCGTAGTTGTGCCTTTTCTTACAGCAATTCCATCTTGCAATGCATGCCCACTCTGATACATACCCTCAAGGCAGCTACTACGGTGATCACCACGACAGCAGGCCAAAAGTAGCTCATCTGTCAGAACAGGAACACGTCGAAGATAGTATTAAGGTGCGAAATTATATGACCATGCTTTTCAATATCAACAAAGCGCTATAAACGATATCATAGAGAAATATAATCCCGCCTGTCACGTGATAAAATCTGCCGCACTCAATGTAAGACTTCGTTTATGCATCTATTGGGCATGCTACCAGGGGCTAAACAATGTTTCTTTGTTCATCAGTGTTCTGCTAATATTATTTTTCTCAGTAATTTCCGAATTCCCAACACAAAAAACTAACCCGTCGGCATCACTTTCAAAGAGATATCATTCCCGAATTTCGACTTCTTTTTTAGACTAACTGCGTACACGAACCGAAAAAAAATCATTTAACCCCTCATGGTTAATAAAACAACCCTTCATGCTGCAGTCATGCTGCAAAGTTTGAATGTTCTCTGACAAAAAACGGTCTACGAGCTTCATGTGTGTTCACGCTTGACCTGGTTTGTAATGTTTACCGGTTACGTTGTTCTTATTCTGTAAGATTTCTCAGATCCCAGATGACAGTACTATCTTTACATGTTACATATACTATTAGGATCAGCCCGTAGTATATATGCCATTTGTTTAAATTCTTATCATTCGCAAACAAAACTCGACGAATAACAAGGCTCGTACGCTACATTGGACTGCCTTTTATTATGCCGAATGAAATGGGTAAAGGCATATTCCATAAGAATTAAACCCTATCATAAATCATTTTAGCCCTCTTAATAATGATGCACGGGCATTTCATTCACGAAATAACTCATCTTGCCTGGAATTCCGGTACAGCGCCGTTAGAGGGCATGTTGAGGCCAAGCAGTACTTCAGTGTTGTTGGCAGTGGTACTAGCGTGATTCTGCACAAAAAGATATCGAGGTAGATTCCTCTTTTCAAGAAAGCGGCGAGAGCATAGATTATGATGACAATGGCAGCGTGATACCACTCGTTGTTCAACTCCTCGTTAACAAGAAAGGTGCTCTAAAGCGGTGAGGGAGAGCGAGTCGTAGAGCTCATTACGACAGTGATGATGACGATGGTGATGATGATAATGCTGCCTACCAATGCACTGACTATCGTTCACAGTAAATCCGCCCCAGATTGAGACGACGCTTCGATCGCACCGACAGCAAAGATTATTCGAGCGAAGTATACTTCACGAAAACGCTATTACGCTCTTATGCCCGACATACCCTCCGTCGGACCTTATCGCTGAACCTGGAAATAGCGCCAACTTGTTAGAACTTATACTACTGTAAAAGTGTTACCAATCCCGCCTATAAACACCTTTTTGAGAGGTCATTATTGCAATCACTACTTCCGGTGTTCTAATCCATCCTGGCTACCCATAAAAAAAGGTGCTGCTATTATTTTTGCTCGGGGTGCATTTCCTGCTGAGAGCAAGCCCGTTTCTATTCTTTTGCAATGTAAAACATACCTTTCAATGCTGATGAGCAGACTGAATATCCAATGCACGAACCACTGAGCACGTAGTGTAAAAAAACAAGGAATGGTTCCCCTGATGTGGCACGCTACAGGGTTTCATACCGCTTATGGTGTCAACTGAGGAGCAGAAGGACGGGAGTTATCTAGCGAGCTATCTACAGCATGAGGGCGAAAATGGGCAGGGAGATAAAGACGCCTTCCTTTGTTTTCACAGACATACTTCGCAGCGCGACTTCAGAGAGCTGCGGTGGAGCCTCAGTCAGTATGGATACAGTTAAAATGACATACAAAACTACATATAGGAATAAGTTCCTACAGCCTGCCTCACTTCTTTAAAGCATGATGTTGTTCTATAACATCGTCACATCCTGGACCAGGACGATTTTTTTTTCAGCTGCGAAGTTGAACTGTGAGGCTCCTGTGAGGCAACTGTGAGGCTCGTGACTATGGCTCCTGAATATGAGGCTCCTGACAATGAGGTTCCTGACTATGGCTCCTGACTATGAGGCTCCTGACTGCGATGCTCCTGACCATGGTAAGAGCTTTGTCAGCTGTAGCCCCTGAAAGTGAGCACGATCGGTGTGTTTCTTCCATGGAGTGGATGTTTTGCTGCGTAGTAGGCCCCCTAAAAAGTTTTTACCGTTGCGGCGTGTTGAGTCCTTTACAAAAGAAAACGACTTGCGCATTCTGCCAGCCGATAGGAGGAAGGATTTATGGCCATGCCAAACAAGGGTTTTCGCCTCTGGGGTCCTTAATGGTTTAACAAATGATGATGAAAAGCTAATGAGGCGCTCAGTTCAACTTTTGACCTCCGCACAGACATAGCCTTGGACAAGGTAAAGGCGGGAGCCAAAAAACTATGCGCAAAACTGAACCTGGATGCTTTGACTAAAAAGGTGGAGAAAAGCTCTGGTTGCGCTTTTAAAATGTTTTTTTTCGGCCAAGACGCATAAGGTTGCTAGCCCCCTGCGCGTAATAATTTCGGAGCGGGGAACTTTGCAGAAAACGGTGGCGACATTTCTGCTAAGGAAGCTAAAGCTTCTGGCAGTGGATGACCCCTTTATGGTTCGGAGTTCTGGTGATGTGATTGCCTTCCTAAAGCAGTTCCCCCATTTCGTGCTAAATACTTTCTCTGTTGACTTAAAGGATTTGTATTACCAACTGCCTCACAGTGAATTATTTGAGTGCGTTGAGGCCGGAATCGACAGGTTTGGTGCGGTAGCCTTCCAGAACACTGCGGGTATTAGTGTAGCGGGCTTTCTGGAGCTTTTGGCAATGTAGCTTCAGTCAACCTTCGCAGTATGGGAGGACGGCACGTGCATCCAAAAGCGCGGGGTGTGTACAGGATCCTGCATCGCACCTATACTCAGTGACTTGTTACTAGCCCAATACGATCGATGCTTGTCTGGACTGCTCGACCGAGAACATGTTGTTAGGGCCTTTCACTATGTAGATGATTTCATTGTGTTCATCACATGTGACAAAACGAGGTTTCCCTTCCAAGGTAACGAACGTGCTAACGACTTTTAAAGCTGCCTTAAACCATTTTGAGCTGACACACGAACTGCCTGAAGGTAGCACGTTGCGGTTTTTAGACATGAAGCACTTTTTCACGGGTGAGCATGTGTATTGGAGCTACGAGCCACGCGCCAGTAAGCCGTTGCTACCCTTCTCGTCGGGGCACTCTCGCTTGGTGAAGCGGGTAGTGGCAAAGCTGTGTTTGACTAATCCGTTGCAAAGGTCTTGTCCCCACAAATACACGGCAAAGCTTCTTGCAGCAGGTGCAGCGCCTTCAACAGGCGGGGTTCCCGCCACAGTTGTTACATAGCTCGCTGAGGCCTTACTCAGGTGTATCAAGCACGCCGGTCGAAATGCAAAGTTTGAGGCGCGTAACGGCGCTAATAGCCCCGTTAAAAAACGGCTCGCTGTGGTTCCGTACTTTCATGACCTATCACATAGGCTGAAGAAGATTGGTGCGAAGGCTGAGGTGAATGTTGTGTTCAACGCCCCAAAGAAATTGTTAAGCCTTTGCCGCATAAATGACCGCGTCAGCTCCCGGCAGCCAATGTGTGCACAAGAATCACAAAAAGCCAGTTCGTTCCATGCATGGGAACAGTTGTGTACGCCATTCCCCTGAAGTGCTGTAAAGTATATGTCGGCCAAACAGGTCGGGCCTGAAGACCGGCCTGCGTGAGCAGACTACAATGTTCATAAGGTGGTCAAGGCCACTTGGCATTCATATTACCGCGATTGCGGTTGTACGCCCCTCTTTGACAGTTGTGCCGTCATCGCTCGTCACGTCCAACCAGAAGACAAGGGAAATCATCGAGGCGGCCGAAATAGCACGCCTGGGGGATCATTGCGTGTCCGCACGATCCGTGGCCTTGTCCGATAAGGAGATTGGCTATCTGAGTGGGGGGTGGGTTGCCACGTTAGTCGGTGACTTGTGATGCCTTTTGTTGGACGTGACAGCGTCGTGCAAATTTTGTTGTGGGCAAATTTTGCTATGACCTGTTTTTTTCTGTTCTTTTTCTGTGCTTTTCTATCTTTGTTTCTTGATGATAATGTCCCACCCCAGTGTTTTAAATCCACAAATTTTTTCAATAAACTCAGTTGGAAGTTGCGCTTGTGCCTGACGCCTCACTGTGTCCTCTGTCGTTTTTTTTTTTTTTTGCGCTACACGAAGTCATAGATTGCCGCTACCAACTAGCCCAAACCCAAACTCTGATAATCCTTTATTCCGCCAAGATCTTGTATGACGAAAACAAAAAAGCAATTTCCACCAAGGGAATTTCGAAAGGGAGAAAGTATTTTGTCAATTACCGCTGATAAGCGATGCAAGGGCCGAAATACAGAAAAAAAGCGAGAAAATGGGTGTATCATGCAAACGTGCGTGAGCTTCACTAACAAAGAAAGACGTAAAAATAGTACGCTTTCGCTTGCCAAGAAAAGCTAAGCATCAACAAGTTCTGCTTTCCTTCAGCCTTTTCTGTGAGTGTTCAAACGGATTAACGACAATATCCAACTGGCAGCTCACCGCAGTGGAAGAGTAGTAGACCAGAAGGCAGGCAGCTATCCAAGACAAGATGATGGTGACGGCGTTCCAGGCCATGAACATCTTCATTAGCCCGATCATTTTCTGCAACCACACATTTCCCGCTGGAGCGTGCACGTTCAGAGCTCTTTTCGTTTCACGATTTGTTCGACACCTCCGTCTAGCTTTCCAAACGAAAAAAATTCCCCGCCGCAGTTATAAAGGTTTGTTGTAGCGGAGATCACTGAAATAATAGGATCTCTTGGGAAACAATGACGTCCGCCGAAATTAAAACACAGGACCATTTATAATATTTATTTCAGTCATCCGGCAACCGGACCCACTAAATTGAGTTAACCAACGCAATCAACAAAGTCATGTGACTTTAAAGCCGTAATCAGTGTGCATGGTTCACTACCATGTCCTTTATCAACAACCCTCAACAAGAGAAAAACTGGCAGATGATGTTTGTGCGCAAGGTGAGTTAGGGTTACGTCCTTCTCGTAATCGAAACACCGTTATGCTCCCGTATTTGTCGGTTTCAGGCGTTGCGACCAGTTATTTTTGCAGGTTCCGGGGTTACTTGTATTTGCCTGTCATTTGCATTTCTTGAGTACAGCTCCGAGCATGGAAACACCCAGCTAACAACAATCCATTACGAGGCGAGTTCCTAAAAACGAAACTCGAGATGCGAAATTTTGAAATCGATGAAAATGATTATTATTAGTAGATATGCCCACTTAAGCTTACTAAACTGGGACTCACCCTCATTCTGTAGAACCATATTTCACTAAGATTTTTTCATAACATATACAGTTCACAAATTGGTGGAAGGTTGGAGACTTCGTCCTCCACATTCGTCCTCCACCATCCGCCAGCACAGACCCCACATATAAGTTACGATAGGTTGCATGTAAACCTAGTGCATTTTCTAATTTTTTACCGAAGACGACTCGTCGATGGAACTGATTGCCACCCTAAGTCTTTGCACCCCGCTCTAAGGGCACATTTCTAACCCAGCCTTGCATTTCTACGTTCTGTCACAACGGCCCTGGAGAAGCACGTAATACAGTCGAGTCCACTTATAACGATACCGTTTATAACAATATATCGGATATAATGATGAACGGCTATGGCACCGTCCGCTTTTGTATGCTTTCCATGGGAAAATAAACCGCTTATTACAATGGTCCAGTGTCGCGATATCGGATATAACGATTGAATCGGGTTACAGCAAGCACCGAAAATGCGAGCTGCCGCCGGCTCTCCTCGCCAACCACGCCGACACCACGCGCCGCGATGCGCCTCGCATCCCGTCCACCCCTCAGAAAACGAGTTAACCAACGCCACCTTCTCTAAATGGCATTGGTTAACAGCGCCGCTTGCGAGGAAGCGAGAGGAGGAGGGAAACAGTACTCCTTCCAAACACCCCTCCCGATGCCGCCGCTTTGGCCCCGTACCCGTGCCCGCTGCTTTGAATTTGACTGGGTGCCTCTTCAACTACCTCCGTTTTTCCGCGGATCAGACGTCAGGGCCGATGTTTTGGAAACGTCTGAGTGCCTCACTGAAGAGGCGATCGTTGCGCGGATACTGCTGCGGACAGCGGTGGCAGTGACAACTCTGACGACGCGGTTGCACAGCCTACTCGGGTAGCATCTTCGCAGGAGGCCCAACGCATGATAGTCTCTCAGGGACTTCGTTTCCACCAAGGACCCTTCGCTCAGCTAGGTGAAGCCCTTATAGATGCTCTTTAAAAAGATGCGCGCCAGCTCATGCACAGCAAACAAAGCTGACCGAGTATGGCTTCTTTTCCACAAATAGGTAGCAGTACAACTTTGCTTGCTTGCAAATAAAATGTTTTGAGCTCTGCTACCGTCTTTTTATTTAGCAACCCGCATATAACAATCATCGGTTATAACGATGGGATTTCCTTGGCACTTTGATGTTGTTATAAGTGAACTAGACTGTATTCATATAGACCCCAGCTCACTCTGGTTTTCGTGGTAACCAGACTGCCCACGTCTTCTCCAGAGAACTCGCCCACCGGGCACCGCAACAACAGTGGGAGCGGACATGGCAACCACTACTCACATACCCTGATATTACCCAACACTATCGTCTGACACGACAGAAGAGCAGGGGATGGAAATTCAGCGATCAAAAACGACGAAACTTTCGTTTTTCATTGCTCTTTTCACCTTTCTCTCGGTAAACGATGCATTGCAAAAATTATAAAAGAACGACCAGTCCTATCGCAAAAGAATTATGTATCAAAAAGAACTATAACTTGGGAAAATTAGATCTTTCGTACTTGCCTGTACAATGCAGTGAAAGTTTGCTACATAATATAGCTTCACTAATCAGAACTCCGGAAAACTATACCTTTAGGTACGATGACACCCTGACACGGGCACTTGAGGAGCTTTCTTTCGAAATGATTCAAATCCACCTGAACAGAATTGTTGTAGATGTCAGCTAGGGGGAAGTTAGTTTTGACAGTGTTCCATTTAGACCCGGTCACAATTTTTTTCTGTTTCTGAATTCTGTTCAGGCGGATTTGACTCATTTCATAAAAAAGAACCTCCCGTATACTTCTACCATATCGTCAACAATGCTTATAAAGCACACGCATGGGCCTAGTGGTAAACGGACATCTCTTCTATCAATACCTGTATGAATTACAGCCAGGTAAGCGTAAATTCTTTTCCCTTGTGATCACATAGCTGTAAAAATTCAGAAATACACTGAGTTCACGAAATATAGCCTGTTTACAGGGAAAGTTGAGCATACGTTCTTTTTGTCTGAAAAAATATCCAGTGCAGCTACGTATGCTAGCGCATACGCATGTTGATTGGACTACAGCACCGATACAGTCAAAGCATCACGTTTACTTACGTGGTTTTCTTGGTCGTACTTCGTGCACTCTTTCTATAATATAAAAAATGGGCTGCTTAATCACTTATAAAAATATTACAATAGCTTTTGCTTGGCTGCAATGTGGCTAATACCGGCACTCAAATAGACACGCAGAAACAACGTTTAGTTGAAGTGTTTCGCTTCTTACACTTTCAAAGTGTTTCTCGGGGTCCTGCCAGTCTTTACGAAGGAGAAAACGCAGACATTCTAGGGCTCAGCCAACACCTCCTACTTCACCTATCAGCCTCGCAAACGCGCAATTAACATCACCAGCTTGGCAGAGGACAAGGGACTTGACCCGGAATTCCCGAAAACGAAGTTTAATAGAACCTTGCCACAGGAGTTCGCGAACTGATGCATCTACAGCAATACGCGACAGTAAATGTTTTAAAACAGCGGAGCTCCTGCATGTCGAGCCTTTTCGTCCGTCTGCTGAAGGTCGTGCATCACGCAAGGGTATGAGCAGGTTCCCAGAACCCCCTGGGGCCTCGCACAAACCGGTTCCCAGATCCACCGATAGAGGACGCTGTGGTCTCGCAAGGGTGGGTTCTTCTCCCTCCCTCTTGGGGAGGGAGCCTCCCGCCTCGGTCGTCCGACTGCGATTCCCTCGCGCGAACCGCTGAATTTGGGCGGCGACGGCGCTGTCGTTGTCGAGCGTGCGCCCATTGACGTTCAAGCTGACAGAAGAGAACCACAGCTCCGCTGTATTAACAGCAGGTTTCACACTGGGTGGGACGGAGCTCCGTTTTTTTTTTTTTTCAATAAAATAATAAACGAATGTGATAGCGGAAATTTTGTGAGCAACTAATCTCAGTTTTCTGTGCTGCCATCACGCAATTCACGGGGGTCACATGGTTGCTAGTTCTATATTGCTCCCTCTTCTCCTGGAGCAACAAAATCACCCGAGCACCTTGACTCGAGCATAGGGTGCCGTATTCCTTATAAAGGGTACACTGGACAATATGAAGGCTCATCACGGCCTCAGGGGTTGCATAAAGAGTAAAAACCATCGTATTAGAAGAGGCATACCAAGGGTGTAGCGACAATGATAATGCAGACAAAGTAAGTAACTGAAATTTCATTACTAGCGAAAAGGGAAACTGGAAATTCAGAAACGTGCGCAGTAACAAATCAAAGGAGGAAATTAGCGGTGGCTTTCGAATATAGGCGCATGAGAAATTTTCTTTAACCAGGAAAGTACACAGCCTCAACACAGGTGACGATGATTTGGCATAAAAAGAGGAAATGCTTCTTCATGCTCAGTCGGTCCTGAAGAGAAGGTAGGGATTGCGGAGAGATTGTTGCATCCTCTATATTTTGGGGTATTGACTGGCCCACAGATACAAAACTTCAGTTGTAGAAACTAGTTTGCAAAAAAAGTACAGAACAGAAATTCTTCCTTAATGGTACAAAATGACCAGATTGATGTACAACACAGGTGATTAACCAGCAGAGGACAAAAATCCAGACAGAACTGATTCGAGAAATCGCAAAAGTGATAACTATTGCGGAAATACAAGGCGTTTTGCGTAAGGTAGGGGATGAGCCTAACTTACAAGGGAAGAAGCGGCATGGCCGATGCAAACTTGCACAATGCCAATTGCACTGACCTCGTTGCTACACAGGCTTGAAACGCCAATCATAAAATAAGAACTGCACGCTTGGAGGGAACTAAACAACAGCGTATTAGAACTACAAAATGAATTCGTACGAGGCAGACTCCTAAAGGGACAGACGACCGATTTTCCGGGAGTTTATGTCCTGTAGCTCATATAAGGACCAGCGTTTTATGTAGTGGCGTAACGGCGAGAAAATTTCAAATTAACTGGCGGGAATAATTTTAATTTTGCACTAAACTTAATGAGATCTGAAACGTGGTGACATGTAGTGTATAAACGTGAGACTACCGTACTTAAAGAAACTGCTCTGTAGGTTTAAACGTGTGATCACAAAAAATTGGCACAGCTTGCACTACTGTTGCACGGTGGAGAAAGAGCAGAGCTGGCGGCCCCTCTCATTTCGTCGGAGACCCGGCTGATGCACCTCACATTTATTCCCGAATTTGCAGCTGAAGTTCTCCATGCCTTGCAGGCCCTGGTCGTTTCATCCGTAGTCTTTCACCTCTCTCCCAAAGTGGACCGCATCAGAACGCGCTAGAACCCGCAGCCAAGTCCAAAGCCAACGCGGCTCGCAAGGAACCCAAAGGAAATGCTTTGCAACTGGAATGCGATGATAGCTCGAACGGATAGACGCCGGTTTTATCACGCGAGGGACCCGGGTTCAATCCAGGTCACCGGAGGCGTTCCTTTTAATTGGCTGCACATGTTATTGTTCCCCACAACTGCTGACCCCGTACCCCTCGGTCCTTTGGCATGGCCTAATGGTTAGGTAGCCGGTTTCACGGAGTGAAGGCCCGGGGTGCAGTTCCTGAGACCTCCGAAACCACATTTGTTTCTCGAGGTTTCGAGGTTTTCTTGTGCGACGGACGGACAAAGCTCGGCCTGTTAAAACCGCATAAAGAAATATGAAACACCACTTTTTATCTTTTTTTTTTTTAGTTTGGTCAAGTTTTTAAAGGCCCCTTTCATCATTGCACGCACAGTTAAAAGTATGTTGCCGCACGGCTCACTGACATTATTGCAGCATTAGTTTCGGCAGCATACATAGCGGTAGACCTAAAAATTCGTCTTTCAAACATTATATGGCAATTTCAGGACAACCGTTTCGGTTCAAGGTGCGTCGGTTGTCTGTCCCCTTGAACCGAAACCTATTCGTCCGAACGCAACGCATACTGATTTGAATGTCACAAAAAGCTCGGGCTGCAGAGCGCAGTGGTCCCACCGTCAAGACTAGTTGCAGTGCTTTATTTAAATTTAACTTCTCTTTTGTCATCGTAATGGGAACGCCGCGTATACTCCTGACTCCAGCTTTTCTGGTTATCTAGCTTCACAGAGTGTAAAAAATCCCTAATTTTTCTTGTACCTGGTTCCGGGAAGTGTTTCCTCAAGGGCTTACACCATGACATGAGGTCAACACCTTCTAAAATACACCTGCCAGTAAGAATCAGGCCCTGGCGCTCGTTACGCCACCTGTCTGACAAGGAGAGCATTTAAGTAGCTGATTTCCTATAGGTTTCAAACCAAACTTTGGGAGTAGGGTGATTTAT
The DNA here is from genome assembly GCA_013339765.2 of Haemaphysalis longicornis. Classification (NCBI taxonomy): domain Eukaryota; kingdom Metazoa; phylum Arthropoda; class Arachnida; order Ixodida; family Ixodidae; genus Haemaphysalis; species Haemaphysalis longicornis. The sequence continues at coordinate 113,692,430 of CM023456.1, read as the reverse complement.
ATTCTCTGTCATGCTTCACCAACACGCCCAAGCTTGGTTTGGGTGGAAGTAGTGCAAGGTTGGCGGGAGATATATAGTGGAGGAGAGGAAAGAGGAGGTGGGGGAGAATGCCTGGGCTCTAATTGGGAAGAGTAAAGAGTCGCAGGATTGGGAAAGCTAATTCACTGCGTAAACATACGCGTCTCATACGTACGACAGAGATTTGTGTGATCACGTGATGACCTTGTGGCGACCGTCCCAAGATCATCGTGCAGCGAAATGTCAGCGTGTGCTAGGCACACGCCTTCATTCACTCGTGCGGTATACAGTGGGGACGTTATCCATCGCGTACCCGCCACACAGATGCAATGGCCATCGCTTTACATAGATACCATCCCCAAACTCTACAGGCCCATTTCACTAGCATCAATCTGTTGTAAATTACTCGAACACATATTATTCCTTAGCCTGAACAACCTGGTTTTAAACAACCAACATGGCTTTCGAAAAGATTCATCTTGCCAAACACAGCTCTTCAAATTGGTAACCGACCTTCATACCGCTCTAAACATGTCCGGTGCGGTCGATGCAATTTTCATTGACTTCTCAAAAGCCTTCGATCGCGTGCCACATAAACGTGTTACTAAAAATTCGCCAATCCAACTCGACCAAAACACAACAGCTGGATAGAAGAATTTTTAACAATCGTTTCCAGGCAGTCAAATTAAACAATTATATTTCTAACAAAACACGCGTTTCCTCTGGGGTCCCTCAAGGGTCAGTGTTAGGTCCTCTTTTATTCCTGATTTATATCAATGACATAGCATGTAGCCTCAAATCACCAATTCGCCTGTTTGCGGACGACTGTGTGGTATATAGAGAGAAATCTAACCCAGCCGACACAATTGTCTTGCAATCCGACCTCATTAAGCTAGAGGAATGGTGTAGCAGCTGGCAAATAAAAATTAATGTAGAAAAACCACACACATAATATTTAGTTCTGTCCCCGAGACCATCCCAGCAAGCTATAAAATAAATGGTTCTCTAATAGATTCAGTTCAATCGTTCAAATAATTAGGTTTGTTTTTAACGGCGAATTTAAGGTGGACGTACAACATAGACCACAACTACTAAAGCCCTTAAAAAACTGGGCCTCCTACAAGAGACGTCTACATTTAGCCACCAAGGAAACCAGGTTCCACGCATATAATTGCCTTACCCGGCCCTCACTAGAATACGCTTCTATCATATGGCGTTCTCACGGCGTAAACTTAACTAACCGATTGGAATCCGTCCAGAACAAGGCAACCCGGTTCATCACGTTCTCGCACTCGCGCTACCGAAGCGTATCTTTTTTAAAGGATTCACTTAATCTGCCCTGGCTTGCCACGCGCCGCAAATTGGCTCGACTATTTTTTTTGTTATTCGCTGTACCAAAGTAGCACGCCGTTTTCACAGCTTCATATCATTCCACCGCCTCATATCTCCGCCCGGGTAGACCACACTTTCAAAGTTAGGCCAATTTTCGCTAAAACAGAAAGATATAAAAACTCTCCTTTAGTTCTTGCAATCGCAGAATGGAACTCGTTGCCTGCTCACATCGCAGAACTGTCCGAGCAATCATCCTTTCAACATGCGCTCAAAACATTTCTTGAAGTTCTGTGATGTCGTTTGAATCTTTTTTTTTTTCGTTTTTTTCTGTGTATATACTTTTTTCCTCCAGTTGAGTGTACTGATTGCGTTTTTTTTTTGTTTTCGTTTTTAAGAGTTTTTTATGTGCACCCTTTTTCCATTCAACGCAATTCACTGTTGTTTGGCGTTGTTTCTGGATTGTACTTTCAGTTTCTCGATGCTATATTCATGTACAGCGTCCTTGCCTTCATTGTTATGTTCTGCTGGAAAAATGTACTGTACTTTCGATCATAACCCTCCACCTATCACCACTATATAATGCCCATTCGGGCCTTCAGGGTATGCAAATAAATAAATAAATAAATAAATAAATAAATAAATAAATAAATATCCATCCACCAGAGGACGGGTCCGGCCTCATTTTGTTTAGTTTCCAACTATTTTCAGTGTCTATAAGGAAAATTATTGCTAGCTGCCCCCTAACCCCCTTGTTTTCAATTCTTTTTGTCTATTCCCGCCACCGTTCCCCCGTTTAAACAAAGCAACTGCGACCTAAGTGGAAGTGCACAAGACGTCGCGGTGCGGTCGCCAATGGTTTGTCACCCTGCCACTCGCAACCGTGACATTCTCCACTGTCCCTTGCGTATGAATTAGCGCTGTGATGCAGAAAACGCTTTCCATTGATAGAGAATAGAATACGTACGAAGTAAAGGCCGCATATCAGGGCGACGTCACTGGCTGCGTTTGTGAAGAACGTGAAATCGAGGATGCCTCTGCCTGCTTGCGCACCTGTAAATAAAGATGATACCGCATCATACAAATTAACTAATTTCGCGCCGATCGGTCCATCCCGCAAAATGCGCCCACCCGGTACTATCACATTACTTTAAATGCAACTAAGGCTGCGAACTGTGACCTAGGCGTGGTGCTTCGGGGCCCAAGGACGCGAGTTCGATTTCCGGCCGCGGCGGCCGCTTTTCGGGAGGAGGCAAAAAGCACGAACGCCCGTCGCCGAGATTTCGGCGCACGTTTAAGATCCCCAGGCGGTGTTGCGACTGGGCATCCCACCGCAGTCACCAATGTTGTGACTCGCCTACCAGCTTGTCACCGCTGTTGGGACTGGGACTTCTCACCGCAGAGAGTATATCAAACGAGTGAGAATGAAGGCCTGCAGAATGCGGACCTTTTCATTGCCTTACCTTCGCTTAACCAGCAGGAATGAGCGGGTCAATACCTACTCATCAGGCGAACATTAGAGCAAACTTCCACTTCGGCGATCCCCGGCACATCAAACTTCCACTTCGCCTTATCCCCGGCACATCCACGCTCACCGCCTAACCAGAGCTATGGACTCACACGACTATTGGGCACTCTCACCCTATACCAACACACATCCACGCAGGCTAACTATCACCTCTGCCACGCAACATGCACCCTGAACATCACACAGCCAGGAGAACGGGTAAAAGAAGCCATCCATACCTCGGCAGCGCAGACATCGGAGACAGACAAGGCAATCTTGACAATCATTTCAGCAAAGACGACATCATCAAAATTTTGCCACAGGCAGATTATCACGAGTGGCACTCAAAATTCGGAAAAATGTTCGATCGAATCCCCAGACGAGAAAATATCCTGACCTGGGCACCCGGCACTCCGCAGAACCCCAGCTCGCCCGAGAGCCAGACCTGCCGAAACGGGCGTTCTCGAGGGACCGCCTGGTCACATTTCATGACATCAAACACACTACCGCCTCTCCCGCCGGATCTACCCACCGGCGGACCAGCAATTGGATAACAACAAAGAGCACATTTGGCGTTTACTACAAACACCTTCCCCAACCAAGCTCGTCTGACACACGTACACCCAAGTCTTTACAACCGGGCCTGTCGCCTGTGCGGAGATCACGCCACCCTTTCTCACATCATATGGGCATGCCCACAAAATACGTTCCCACTGGGTCAGTGATTCTGTGACAAGTGCGAACTGACTTTCTAATGCAAGACAAATGTGTATTGGAATACTTTTATTTTGATAACTCCCCCTCCCACTTTCACCTTCAGGGTCTTATGCCTCCGAAAAGCCAGCGCCATCAACCCACTTATCACCTCTGAGGAGCACTAGGAGGCCGCGCTCCGCAGCTCCGATCTGGCACCTTCAGGTCTGATAGGCAGTCGCCGGTGTAGTCGGTGGATGCCACCGGCTAGTCAAGCGCCACCTGAATGGCATGGAGCCACTAAAGTTTTACCGCAGCCGCCACTGTTGCGACTGGCCATCCGAGCGCAGTCACCAGTGTAGCGACGTTGAAGCCGCTCCGTCCGCTATCGACGGGCGCAGAGCAGAGCGATGAAGTTCTCGAGCCGACGAAAAGTTGAAGCAGCATTTATATACAGTATGTACAAGGGTAAGCAAACGTTACATGGCTCGCAGCCAAAGGCGACAGCACCTCTCCACTCGGTGCCTCCGAAAAGTGCCGAAGAAGCCGCCGAATGCCGACGATAAGCCGCGGTGGTCATACCCCCGGAAGTCCGTTGTGGCCCCGAGAAGTTTGAATCGCTCCAATCACGACTCTCGCTGTCCGAAGTTTGAAATCCGAGGAATGGAAGCGAAGCGGTTGCGTCAGCCGAGCCACCTGATGGGGAAAGGGAGGTCGACACCCACGCCGCCTCCGTGAAGCCGCCTCCAGACGTGTGGCTGCATGTCGGTTTCCAATCGTTCACCCGATGCATGATTCGGCCGAGCCGCCGCAACGCAGAAGGATGAGGCGACTCTGCGGCGCTGCATGTTTGAGCCTGTCGGCCGCGGGCGGTTTGGTCTGGTTTGGACTAGGCGTGAATCGGCCCCGCTGTCGGCGCGTCGCCCCGTGCAACGAATTGGGCCGGGCGCTCTGGCACAACAGCGGTCAACGTTATTCTGGAGACCTACTTCAGCGCTTTAACCCCCCGCCTCCATTTTTGTGTGTGTGTGGGGGGGGGAAGGGGGGGATTTCAACTGATTCACTTATTTGCAAATGGAAAGTTCGCGCCTCAAATGCCTTTACTTTATTTCGTTTAAACTATGTATTCTAACTAAAAACTACCAACGTTTTACTCTTTTGCTATCATCTGAGGTTCATAATTTTCCGAAATGGGCCTCCGAGGATGGGTCTTATTTAGTGTTTTCAATGCATATTATCCAGGGCTAACGGGTAATGGAGTCATATTGAGCCCCAATATAAACTAAATCACACAAAAAGTAATTTCACGTGCCAACTCGATTTTTTCTTTGCGGAAATTACAAGAAACCAACGGTTACTTCGCAAGCCGTGTTTAGTTACCTTACCTGGTGTTGTCTGGTCCGATATGGCAATCTTCTCTAACGCAAGTCGGGTTGCCGTCAGAAGGGCCACGCAGTTGTAGATCTTGAACGAAGATGAGTGCGAAACGAAAATTAGCTCAGTGCGGGAAACCTACTTCAGGAATAGTTGTGCACTAACTCGAGCGGAGAAGCAAACACTCTGGCACTTTTTTTTAATTGCGGACGTAGTTGTTTTAAAGTTTCCCGAATTTGCTCGTATGCTGCACTGGTCGGGAGGAGAGGGTGGCGTGAATTCGATGCCTTAGCAAAGCTTACTACAGTTTGAAGAAAGCATAGGGACATCCTAGGAAACCATTGCTCATACAATTGGTGGGAATGTGCGTAAAGGCAAACAGGCAGCGTGGCGGAAAGAAAAGTTTACGAGAGGTACCGGCCGTCACCGGCGCATTGAGAGAAGTGTGGAGAAAGTCACATGGTTTTTTTCACGCTCATGGATTCGCCGCTAGGGGCGCACACGACCACACACGCCCCGGCTTGGCTCTGGCATCTTGCTTCGCCAGCAGTGAACCAGAGTGTCTGCTACCTGTTTTCCACACCAATTGTTCAGGCATGATATAAGGCATCTCCTCACACCGCTTTTGTCAAGATCGACCTAACAGGCGAGTCAAACTGTCCACTCAAAACGCTACTGCCACAGCAAAGAACAGCATCCACCACGCCTCGCACCGAAGCTGTGTGCAGCCGCAAATTCCACAGCACGTGCCGTCAGCCTCGACTCCGCTGGACGCGCGCCGGTCCGTGGTCAGCGTGTCGGCAGCAGCATGATGGAAGTTACCGTCGAGGGAGATCATAGAGTTTCATACTAAAATACGCTTGAAGGGACACTGGCGCCAGTGTGTCTACCAGCAGCCACACGGCGCCTTCAACCACACGGCGCCTTCAACCCCACGGGCGACTTGGCCTGGAGTGTGCCTGGAGGATGCGTGACTATTGGAGGATGCGTGGCTTTTCGAACCCAGCCGTTATCTTGACTTGACTCAAAGTACTTTTTTTGAAATACAAAATCTATAACTAATGTTGGCTGGCCCATGTACAAATTATTAATCGTGAAAATAAATTGTTCTTCCTGTTAACTTTATCTTGAGGTTTAGAAAAATTCTTCTATTAGACGGGAAGATATTTGTAAACTGTATACACGGCTGAGCTTAGCGGAGCCGACGATTAGGCCGATTAAGTGGCGAATCGTTTTTTTGGTGTGCGAGTCGGCGATGGCGTGCGGCTGAAGCATGGCGGCCGCGGCTGTACTGTATTCTACAAGTTTGCATGGTCATGGGCGGTAACAGCGGTTGTGCGGGCTCCTTGTTCACGCCAATATTTACGGGCAGCCGATTGCCGGCGGAGAAGGGTAGCCTGGCAGATAATGGTCGCATTGGCTAAATGTTTCTCTGCGTGCGACCGACCCTTGGTTGCTCCAGTTTCTACTGTGATTAGGTGCTGACCAGGATCATTTTGGTGGTGACCCACCCGCCGGACGAAGCTCAGCGAGTTTTAGCTGACCGTTTTTCGCGGTCCGCTCCGCTCCGATAGCAAGCGGGAGCGCCATTGCGCATGCTTGGCGCGCTTCGCCGCGAACGGCATTTAGCTGATCGTTTTTGACGCTCCGCTATGCTCCCGACGGCCGCTCAGCGCAACCGGAGCGTCAACAGCCGAAAGGCTTTTAGCTAAGCGATAACCGTATCTCCCTCGATGGGGAATAGAGAGTTTTAGTATAGCGTTTTAGCTGTAGCGTTAACGTTTTGCGGGCCGCAATCGCGAACGGATAGCGCCTCGTTATGCTACGGTTAGCGTGCCCGCTAACGCTATGGGCGCGCTAAAGTGGTGCTCGCGTGACTGGACGTTTCGCACGCGTGTGTAAACCGAAACTTCATCCTAAAGGAAACATAAGAATTTGTATTTGGTCGTCATCCACCAAAATACAGTGTTTCTTGGAAACCTCATAACCTTTTTTTTGAATTTGTATTTGGTCGTTCAAACACACCAAAATACAGTGTTTCTTGGCCTCATTTAACCTTTTTTTTGTATAATGTCGCTGGCATGGTATAATTTTTCTAAATATCAATATAAACAAGCCGATAAACCTTGGAATAGCCAAGCCAAGGCTGTCTTTCTCGGCGCTGCATAGAAGCAGCCCCGCGCTTCGGTCGACGTTTTTCGCTTCCGTTCTAAAGATCTTTGAGGTGTGTGGCACCATTGCCTATTCGGAAGCGCTTTCGCGGCTTCGTTGGTCGTGTTTCAACTGAAGAAACGAAGTTAGCTGTAGCGCGCTCGCATCGCGGGGGCAGCCATGTTGTTGTTCCGCACAGCTGCCGCGACGGTCCGCTAAGAGGGTCCCCGCTCCGGTATCGCCGGTAGCGCGCTAGCGTGCCACGCATGCGCAATGGCGCTCCCGCTTGCTATCGGAGCGGAGCGGACCGTCAGAAACGGTCAGCTAAAACCATGCAGGAAAGAAAAAGTATTCTTTCCTCCATGGCTAAAACTCTCTATTGGCTCCGGTTGCGCTGAGCGGGCCGCCGATACCGGAGCGGACCGTCGAAAACGGTCAGCTAAAACTATCTATTGTTTTGTGAAGAAACATTAGAGGGCTGTACTCTTATACTTACTGCTGGTAAAGGTATTTTTATTTGGTTTAGCTCCTACCACGCTCATGCTGTTCTCGCAAGCGTGGTCATGAACGGGACTAGGATGGAAGAGCGTGCTCGCACCAGTACCTTGTGCGTACCTTGTGCGGAACCTTAGTCATTCGTATCCCATGAACAACATCCAGACCTCTTAGCGCCGGCCGTGCCTTTAAGTCCGTTCTACATGGTGACAACTGACCTGAGAATTCGTTGCTGTAGCGCCATGCATGCGGCAAAGCGATCTATTTGCCACAGCTACAAAGGGGGGTCGTTTTGCCGCTTCAGCGGCGCCGCAGCAGTGAATTCGCGTGTAAATTCGCACCATGTAGAACGGGCTTTCTGTATAAATGTTAACTTTGGTGCCAGTGGCACTTCTTACGCCCTTATCAAAATATAATCTTTGCGCTTTTTTCACCCAAAATGTACTTTATGGTGCATTTTTTGTGTGAATATTATCCGCTGTACGCGGCGGTTAACAAGCAGATCATACGCAATATATTGGCATAAAAGACAGCGGCGTTACGATTTGTACCTAACCGTCGCATGCGAGCAAAATGTTTTAAAAATCCCTGAATGCCAAAGCGACATAAAAATAAAAAATCCACCCACACGTTGCTTGTTTTGTGCTTTCCACGTTTATATATTAGCTACATGCAATCCTTTGTTAGTTTTAGATAAATGATGTTCTTTACTGCTATGTTTTTTGCCTGCGTGTTTGTAAGCATGTATGTTTACATTTCTTCTGCATTTCAATATTTCGTTAAGTGCTAATTCTTCTTATGTATACAAACAAGCAAATTGCAAGCAGCGATGGCAGCTCTGACAAAAATCCTAGGAACACGGGAATAAAATTTTTTCAATAAATATTTTTGTCTTCTCGACAGTACGCATGGTTCAAGAATTCATCCGCAACGTGTAACATACATTGGTATCAGTTAATAGTTATGTACTTATTATACATCATTTAATACCTTGAAAAGCCGTGCGGAGGAGGTCAAGGTGCAATCTCAGCCCACACCCCCCAAACAGCAAAATACTACACGCCCCTGCCAACTTATAATATTTTGTGCCTCAGGGATCAAAGACCTAGAGTGGTATCCATCTTCAACACATTATTCGCGATTTCTGTACTCCTTTTCTGTACTGTCGCCAAGATGTGGCAGGGTATCCCTGGTCATTCGCATTCAACACAACGCCTTCTGCGATTCTCGGTGTTTGATAGGGCTTGCGTTCTTTTTACGAAGGTCAGCGTGCACGAAAACAAGATGACAAAAGTATCATGATTATCATGAATGTACTCCAACTCACCCAGTTGGCTACCTGATTGCGTTATTTTCGTTTTTTAGGTTTTGACGAACGAATCTATCAAAATCACTTCTGTATACGTTAGAGACCACATACTTGTCAGATATGCGCTTCGGTCTTGTCGATGCAACATCTACTGCGATGCCAGAAATTTCCTTTGCAATTCTAGACTCCGTTCTCTCCTTTCGTGCTTAACTAATCGAAGTAGTGGTTAAACCCGTTCACGTGGATGTGCTGAAAACGTTAAATGACGAATTTTTCGTGTAAACACTGGACGGTGAAAACGTGTCTTGACGTAATTAGCAGACAATGTAAATACGGGCTGTGGGCACACACACTTGAGTTCCGATTAAAATAACATTTCAGAACGATTACCAAGCACGTAATAAGCGTGAGCAACGAACAAGGTTGCTTTGTGATGTCCATACCAGCCAGTGGCACACGGGAACGTGCTGTCAATTGAGGCTTACCAAGCAACCACTGGTGACGATGAGCACTCGTGTGGAGAGCTGCATGGCGGGGCCAGGCCCTCGCGTCCTATCTCGAGGTGCCTTCAGAAGCCGCGAAGAACGGCCGGTGGGGACAGGTCGCAGGCCTCGAGGGATCGTTCGAAGTCCGAGCCTAGGGGAGCAGTGCGGCCTTCGCAGGATACTTCCACTTCATCGCAGCACGCGCGTGCGGGAATTGTCACGTGGTGCTTTCTTAAAATAACGTCTTTGTCCTCCGCCCGCTTTCTTGGGTGACTACCAACCGAAACGCTCGTGAACCCAAGTTTGTGGCCGTACTCAAAAGCTCGCAGCGTGTTGAGGGATTGCCCTTGGCAGCGACGTCAGCATACCCACTCGAAGTAGGACTCTGCGGCATTCATGGACATTAATGCCTTTGACTTCACAACCCGTAAGAAGTACTTAAGTGTTCTTGGAGATTTTGCGGTGGAGCTGCTTAAGGCAGCGGTTCTGTGGATTTACTCGTGCGTATGCAAGAACTCAGTCCTCCCGGGTCTCGTGCCTCACTCGAAAGAAAGTCATACGCTTCGTTCGCGCCGAACACGAGCGCACGCGGCCACCATCAAAGTAGCGCGCCGTTCAGAACATAACTGGACCTCGAGCTTGGACGTCTTAAAACTTATTTACGCATTTTGAGTAGATTAGTTACCAGTGGGCACCATTCTGAAGATCAGTAGACTCTGAGGTAGATGAAAGTTTCTCAAAGATTTGCTGCTTTGCGGCCCTCTTCGGCCATGTCTGCATTCGCACAAGAACGTTTCTTTGTTGGCGTTTTTCCTCCGGCTCCTCGAGGTGGCGGTACCGTCGGACAGACAAGTTGCCGTTCTCCATTCGCACTGCATATATTCTGTGGACCAGACCACAGAATTGTGTTCTCTTTTTAAGTGCGAATGCACTTCTTAAGCGAGCCTGAATCGTCCGCCGCCGTAGTCCGCATAGCAACAGCTGCGGGTGCGCGCGCTCCTCGTCTTCCTTGGCAACGGGGGGAGATGGGCGCGCGCTGCCTGGCCGCTGACATGGCACATACCCACGTGGGGGATTGGCCAGGAATCGGGCGTGAGAAGGGCTAATGCACCTGCTTAAAGGAGTACTGACACGAAATTTCAAAGCTGAGATCCGCTCTAGCAATCAAGTACAACGACAACACAAATAGGTGTCTGTGAATAAATGCATCTTTCTTTCTTTGTAGTTGTGTGTGTGTGTGTGATCTCTCTTTCGCGAACACTACCGAACCGCGCAAATTCACTCGTGCATTCGCACTTTCACATTCTTCCCCTCGGGGAAATGCGGGAAATTTTTTTCAGCTACTGCTAAATGACTCCCGCTCGGCAGCTTCTGTGGCGGAAGGGTAGTGTCTTCGGTTATGACACTAATGGCCTGGGTTCGATTCCAAGCCCTTCTGAGGTTTTTTGACGCGTAGCATTCTCTGCCGGGTACACCCACAGCCAGGACAGTGTAACGCCCCGAATTTCAACAAAAAATGCAGATTTCGCGGGGTACCACCTTTAATCGTTATAATAGAGTAAATGGGGACGATTTGGCGGACAGAATTTTAAAAAAGACCATAAGAAAGAAAATTAGAGAAAATAAAATTTTCACAAAAATGATCTCACAAAATCAGAAGTATGCCTCTTCTAGATGTCCTCCCGAAACTCAAGAATAAACAAAAAAGTCCCCAAAAAGGACGTTCAAAATACGAATTGAAAATGGCGAAAATGGCGAAAAACCGTGTAATGCCCTGAATTTCCACGAAAATGCAGATTTGCTGGAAAAAACACCAGTATTCGATTTGATAGCGTAAAATGGTCTAACGTGATTTCAAAAAACATAATAAAAAAATAGAAGTAAAATTTTCACAAAAATGATCTGAAAAAATAAAAAAATATCCATCTTAAACAGCAAAACCAAAAAATAAATGAAAAAAGTCGCCAAGGAACGTTGGAATTAACAATAAAAAGTAGCGGAAATGGCGAACCGTGTACCACCCTGCATTTTCACAAAAATGCAGATTTGGTGAAACCCACACCTGTAATCGTTATGATAGTGTTAGTGGAGATGATTCCTCAAACAGAATTTAAAAAGAAACACGAAATAAGAAACATTGAGAAAAATAAAATTCTCACAAGAATATTTGACAAAATCAAGAGTATACTCTTGTACACCTCTCCCAAAAACCGAACATCGGAAATGCAAAGTACCCCTCGCTTCATCGTAAAAAAAAAAAATGAAGGAAGCTCACACTAATGCGTAATACTTGAAGGTAGCGAAGCTGTACGCAACCTTTATGAGCATCACGATGGTTTAAGTCCGCGATAGCAGCCGAGTCGCTTCTTCTTCGCTACCGCAAGGAGTTTTGCTCCATGTGTGAGCTTCTCTCATGTTTTTGGAAGTGATAATTATTGGACATCATCTTAGAGGGGCGCATGCTAGGACGTGTCTTTCTCGTTCCGAGCAAGTGTTACCACGATTACGGCGAACGCTGCAGATTTTTTTTTTTGTCAATATCTTGGCCATTCTCCCTAAGTGGGGATGCTTGGCCTGACAAACGAGCGCAGGGGATGCTGGGCGGTAGTCGCGAGGCACGCAAACACGAGCGCTAGGCATCTTCTTGGTTTTGTAACTGCCGGGCGGATGCCGCGAGGCCCGCGCTCACATGCGCGCTCTCGGCAATTTCTTGGTATTTTTTTACTGCGGACACAAAAATTACGATTTGCTAAACAGCTTCGCTGTTAAAAAACGATAATTAGCGAAGTAAAGGCACTTCGTCGGTATAATGGTATATATTTACATCATTGTCCAAAAGAAACAAAAGAAAGCGAAAAGAACAAAAATATCCCACGTCTTTCGCTACTTATAGTCATATTTGGCTGTAACAGACTCACACTATGGAGAAGCGGCATAAGAATGCTACGCATTATTAGACAATGCGCTGAATTTCTGCAATTTTTTTTTTCTGAGAAGAGTTTTTTTTATTTAACCTGTCCTCTTAAGTCCATTCTACGCATTATTTATGTAAATAAGTGTAGATTGGTATCTTTTAGGTCGCTATATATGGATAAGGCTCAGCGGTACCATGGAACGGTCCACAGAATAATTCGAACATTACCCTGTGGACTGGTCCACAGAATAATGCTGCACATTATCATGTGGTCTGGTCCAAAGAATAGGCACTGCCTTCTCCGTTTTGAATTCCACTTCTTTTACATCGTCGTAATGGGGTGGGGCCACGTATAGTCCTCACTCTAGCTTCGCTGGCCATCCATGTTCACAAGAATACCCATTATGTTTCTTTAGAACACGCGGAAATTGCATATAAGCTAAAAAGGGGCTACAAGAAGGTTTCATTTGAAAGAAAATTTGGAAAATCACTGAGCTTCAAATTCTAATTCCGAAAGACGTTTTAAGGCCACATTGCACTCAACCACCTTCGAGGGCCATTTCAGTCATTGTATTGTCTACGCAAGGTAGTTTTCAAACGTTTTGTGGTTTTGTAGGCGATAGATTGTTGGTGAGGAACAGCGCATACAATCACGTACCACTTATAATAACAAACGTCACTCGCCAGCATTACTCATTTAGTATTTCATCTGGGAAGCAAAAAGCTCAAACCACTGTATTTTGTTGCTCCGGGGGTTCTATTTTAGGCGATATAACTCGCTGGGCAGATAAGCTACCTGCTCATAACAACTGGGATTAGCGCTTTAAAGAACAGGACACACGTAAGAGAAAAACGGACAGGACTGGCGTGTGCCCTGTTGTTATGATCATGAATCAACTAGCCCAGCAGCAAGTTTTATTAAGCTACCTGCTGCAGGTTGACGCGTTTGAGGCCACCTCGGATCTCAGTCGTCAAACACTGTTGTGCCAGCACCCCTGTACGAGATAGCGCGTCATTGCATGCAAGCACCACTTCTCAATGTCACACTAGTTTCACAACTCGTAATGACACCTCGAAAAATGTCAAATTTACACAACTGAGTTGCGGCTTCCACATTAACAGCTTTATTTTCAACCGGAAGTGAGATATAAAATTTTGTTGCGCGGAGTCTCTGCACTACAATGATACTAACAGTAATATTCACTTCTCGTCAAGTCGTGATGGAGCCACCAATACAGGCTACCGAATAACCAAAATGTTATTTCTTTGTATAGGAGACCACCAGTGCCGACTACTGACACAGAGACCCAGTGGTCCGGAATGGCTGCTTACAGTGCTCACAGGAAATCACTGCTTATGAATAATATTGTTTTCCGTGCAACCCTATGCTAATCCTGCCCTCATTTACTGGTTTTTTAGCGAACATTGAGGATACTCCGAAAAAGGAGGAAAAAGGCTCATGGGATGGAATGCTGTGCTGATGACTAGTACCAAGAAAGGCCACGCAAGGAGATGTATCACCGGTGGCGGTATCTAAAGAACAGCGGCTGTCGGTAACCTATTATAGAACGTAGCCGGTACAAAACCCTTTTCTCTTCGTAACTTTTACGCAGCGAATTTAGCGAAATTTAGCGCGGCCCAGTTTAGGTAGGGCACAACGACCAGTTGGGATAAGACAGAAGATGGATAAGATGGTTCACTTGCTGCGCTTCGGTTAATTCGAGGTGCGTGTTATGAAGGCCAAGCTGGAGAAGGCGGACTGTAGTTGTAGAGGCTGGGCGGTTGAGGGCGATTTTATGATATTTCTGGGTTAGGGATAATTTTAAATGTTCTTTCCGCTTGAAGTTGACGAAAAGAGTGGCGTATAAGCAATTCGTCTGAGTAGGAGGTCTTGTGCCGGCGGGCCATTGTTTTATTCGTAGAGGCCGTTCATCGAATGAGATGCATGAGCTGGGTGTCCGTGACGAGTGTGTGTGTGTGGGGGGGGGGGGGGGGGGACGGGGGTGTACAAAGCGGTCCATCCGCCCCGATCCGCCTGCTGGGAAGGGGACTCCGAGTATGCGGATCATAGACACTTGCGGAACACTGGGATCGACGATGGGGGCACGAATAACAAGTGCAGAATTGGAGACGCATGTGCGGATTCGTCGCTGGAGGTAGTCGAGAGTGCAGTCAACAGCTTGCTCTAGTTAGCCTTGCTGCTGGTTAAGCTAACCGCGGTTTGAGTCCGGAGTGTGAGGCCCTCGGAGTACGTGTGTTGGAGATTGCTGATGGAAAAGAGCATGGCAGGAAATTGGATAGGAGCGCGCTGATGAACAAGAGCGGGGAAATTACGGAGCCTTGTGGCGTTCCTTCGGCGGCTGTGGGAAAGGTGTTGGATTGAAAAGGCCCGAGGCATATAGTGGCTGTTTTGTTTGCCAAGAAGACCCAAACGAAGTTATAGGCTGCCTCCCCGCAGTTGGTTGTTTGGAGTCCCTGCAAGATAGCGTCGTGTGGGACGTTGTCACATGCTCCTTGCACGCCCAGGGCGAGGATTGCCCTAATGCCAGTTTTTCCGAGGTCACCCACAACTTATTCTTTGGTGTATTAAGTGCAGTGGGCGGGTCAGCTGACCAGCCGGACCCTGCATCCCAGCGCCGGCTGGTGGCGAGGACCGGGACGACCAGTGAAGACCAGGGCTACCCAGACGAGGCCCCTCACCAGGCGGGCGCTTCAACATCAGCGCTTGCTCGAAATAAAAGATCGTGCTCTCTTTGATTTGGATAAGCACGTCTTGCGTTAATAAATTAACAACGTGTGGGTACCAGCTGGTATGTAATCCATGATAAGTCTTTCAAGCGCCAAATAGCTTCACAGTGCGCAAGGCGCGCGCACATTCTCGTACTGCATTCGACGGACAACTTCCCTAAGAAGTTTGTGCTCTTTTCGGCGGCTTCAGTCCCACCGTGAGCTACGTACGGTACAGGCATGTGCAGGATGCTGCGCTCGCAAGGGGAAAGGCAAGGCTGGCTCTACCGTGATTTGCTCCCCAACCGGATTCAAGCGCAGCGGGTGTCGTCCTTCGTTAAGGCAAGAGTACAACGCAGGGATCGATTCCACAGCGAAGAATATGTGGCGAAGGACTCTCTTTGTGCTCAGGTCCAGTCGACCAGAGACACCGCCTGCTTCGGCCGGGGACGTCTTCACTGATGGTGACATCTCCGTTCCTGTCTTCGTGCGGAACACTCTCATCTTCGGTAGCGCATGTCCCGGTTCTTTACGTCAACTGTCAAAATATTTGGGGCTTGAAAGTGTTATCATTGTGTTGATAAAGGTTCACAAAAGCAGTATATGGGTGCAAGGGGAGTAGAGGTCGTTATTATCGAGGTACGCCGTGAGACGACAGTGCACAAGGCGTTCGAACAGTAGTTTGCCTAGGAGAAAGTGAGGGATATGAGGCAGCGCAATAGTTATCACTGCTTTCGCACTGAGAGTGGTGTCGCCATGCTTCAATGGACCTTTTTCCAGAACCGGTCCTCCTAGCGGTCGCCACAGCGAACTAAAATATGGCAGTCAAGCACGCCCCCCCCCCCCCCCCTTCCAAACGTATTGTTGGGAGTATAAAATCGCAGTCACTGACCAAGTCTAAAAGGAAACGTTTGACGTCTAGGAGCCCATACGGGTTTCTTGTTGACATTGAAGCGGGCAAGCGGCCGTCGTCAATTTAAGATATGGCGCAATGAATTCGAGTAGATTGCAGGCATGTTGCCATCAGTCTGGTTGCAGTATGGGGTGTGGTTTGGATGATCAGTGACTCGAGGGAAAGACAGGAGGCCGAATTCCCCAATTATGAAGCCTGACCAGACGAAGTTTTGTCAAACGCTTGAAAAGTATCGTTGTCAGAAAACTCACGCACAAAACATTTTCGTCCTTCGTCCCTCCCGCACCCACTTGTCACCTGTGCCTTTCACATGAATGCCCCAGAGCAGGTGTACAACAATGGCCCGGCATCCAGCGTTACCCTGAGAAGGTTGCCGAGCATCATGCGACCAGCGCGCCGTATGTCGTGGCACTTTTTTTCATTCGCGAAGATTAAAGAAAAAAAAAACGATTATGCTGCCCTCCCTCACCCCTTGGCTGTTGCATTTTTGGCGGCAGTGCGCGCACTGCCGCCAAATTGGTTTTTCTATGGTTAGTTATGGGTTAGCTATGGGAGAAGCTAACCTAGCATTCTCGTTCCGCGTGGCTGAAGCTAGAAAGTGTCGGCAACATAAGGCGCTAACACCGTACCTCGGTCGGTGCTCCCGCGATTGCGGCATTGCAAATTGTTCCCGACTGTACATTCCCGAGACTAGTCGGTCGTTGTGGGAAAGCGCGTTTTCTTTCCTTTTTTCAATGTTTGTTACCTCACACTAGTAGCCGTGTGCTCGCGGCGTGATCCAACGTTTATAGAAAAAACGTGCCGTGGCGCTCAGCCTCACATGTCTTTTGCCCTTTCCTTTAAATGATTTTTTTGCGTGCTCGTACGAACTCACCGAGCGGTCGAACAAGAGGAAATAAACATTCGTGCAGCGACCCGCCGCGGTGGCTCAGTGGCTAAGGCGCTGCGCTGCCTGAGCACGAGGTCGCGGTTTCGATTCCCGGCCGCGGCGGCCGCTTTCTGATGGAGGCGAAAATCAAAAACGCCCGTGTGTACGAGATTTCGGCGCACGTTAAAGATCCCCAGGTGGTCAAAATTAATCCGGAGCCCTCCACTACGGCGCGCCTCATCGCCTGCGTTGCGTCGGCACGTTAAACCCTACAATCAAATCAAAATTGGTGCAGCGTATACACTAGTGGTGCGAGGCTGGAGAAACAGCCCATGCAAAAATATCGTATGGTCGGCTATTGAAAATCCTTATGGTTGTCTTTAGCTATTTGGCCCAATTATCTTTAGACGTTTCTATGGCTGCCTTTAGCCATTCCTATGGATATTCCTATGGGTGTCTTTAGCTTCTTCTATAGCCATAGCGATATCGAAAGAAGACCTAAAAAAGCCATAGAACCGGCTATAGAAGAAGCTAAAGACACCCATAGAAATGTCGATACGAATAGCTAAAGCAACCATAGAACCGGCTATAGAAGACGCTAAAGACACACATAGGAATAGCGATACGAATCGCTAAAGACAACCATAGAACCAGCTATAGAAGAAGCTAACGACACCCATAGGAATGTCAATACGAATGTCTAAAGACAACCACAGAACCGGCTATAGAAGAAGCTAAAGACACCCATAGGAATGGCGATACGATTCGCTAAAGACACCCATAGAAACGTCTAAAGAATATTGGGCCAAATAGCTAAAGCCGACCATAAAAAGGATTTTCTATAGCTGACCATAGTCTCAAGTCATCATCAGCAGCAGCAGCCCACGGTTCACTGCAGGACGAAGGCCTCCCATCGACCTCCAACCGCTCCTGTCCTGGCCCACTCAAGTTCGTTCTTTGCCGCCAAATTTCCTTATTTCGCCCCTCCATCGTGTTATTGGCCTTCCTCTTTTTCTAAACCCATCGCTCGGTGCCCACTCTGTCACCCCGGTAGTCCAACGATTGTGATTTTGCCTAATTACAGGACCAGCCCTATGCCATTTCTTTCCCTTTATTTGAACTATGATATCGTCTACTCTAGTTTGTTAGTTCTCTGGTCCAGAAAGCTCGTTTCCCGTCTCCAAGTGTTAGTCCGACCACTATTCGTTCCGCGGCCTGTTCATCCGACCTAAGTTTGCTTTCAAAGTTGTTTAGTAAGACGGCAAATTTCCGCTCCGTATGTCATCACCTCACATTTATTTCCGAACTTGCCACTGAAAGTTCTCCATGACTGGCAGGCCCGGATCGTTTTGTCCAAAGGTTTTCACATCTCTCCCAGAGTGGACCTCGTTAGCACGCGCTAGAACCCGCGGCCAAGTGCAAAGCCAACGCCCGCGCAATGAACGCAAAGGAAATGCTGTGCACGCGAAATGCGATAATAGCTCAATCAGATGGACGCCGATTTCATAACGCGAAGCACCCAGGTTCGATTCAGACCACAGGGAACGTTTTTTCTTCTTTCCAATTGGCTGCACATGTTATTGTTCCCCGCCGCTGCTACTCTGAACCACTGCCATTGGGGTGGGACAGTGGTTAGGCTGCCGATTTCACGGCATAAAGGTCCCGGGTTCGGTTTCAGGGACGCCGCTAATCTCATTTTTTTCTTGAGGCTTCGGGGTTTTTTTGATGGGACAGACGGATTTGTGTCGGCCTTAACACTTTTGCTGTTAAAGCGTGCGCTAGAAAGCATAGCCGCTCTCCGAGCAGCAAGCTGAGGGTGCACGCCTTTGTTTATAGTATTGCCCGAGGCGACTGCCAAGAATGGCGGACCATTTATACTGCCCGAGGCGACCAGCAGCCCGCGCATGCGCATATCGCCACTGGAAAAATCTTCATTGTGAACACAAAAAGTTATCAGTGTGTTACTGCACGTCACCATTCAAGTGATACTATCCAACAGAACTAGAGGTCACACCACAATCGCACAGTCATGTTTCTTGTAACCTCAGATTCGATATTGGCCATTCAAAATTTCACACGAGGCAACATGTCATCGAATACGCTCTAATTCTCCCACAACATCCACCCACTAAATCGGTGCAACTCGTTTCGGCCTTTGGCCATGCAGGGTAGACAGAAACGAGTTGCCACATATTGCGCCCCGAGAGCTTATACATCACACCGGCATGCCCCTTCCCCACCACGGCGCCACCAGAGAACAGCTAATCATTTTTAGTTACATCACACAACACTACCGTCTTTCCCGTCTTCACTACCCATCAGCCCATACACCTCTTCCACAACACAAAGAATGAACATGGAGACTGCTTCAAACGGGAGCCTTGCGAAGATCTGTTCTCCTCTCCATCATACTCATCCATCAGAATTCAATCTATTTAATGTACCCACTGTGGTGCGTATGTTTCGCTCACGTCAGAATGTTGTCAAGATCTTTCCCCGCAAACACCAGCAGCGACCTATGGGTGGAAGCGCTGAACAGCTACGACCTGGCCACCCAAGAGGCCTTACTTGTATGAGCTGGTCAACTCTGCCTGGTGGCCACACAGTCTTTTTAATCCATTTGTTCGTAATAAAGTTTCTTTCCCTCCCTCATTTTTTTTTTTCGGTGGCTTGGTGAACGGCTGTTCATCGCACAAACAAGATCCTGTCCTAACAGAGCTACCAGGACGCGTGTCAGCATTCCGGCAGGATGATGAGACGCTCGGCATTCCGTGCCTGCTCATGCCTTGATTTAAATTTGACTGTCATTATTTTTCTGTGAAAACATGCTCTACGCAGATGTAGGAGAAGAAGGAGGACAGCATGGACACAGGGAGCCGGCATGACTGTAACAGTCTGGAACGAATTTGTATTTCACAATTGATACAAGCCACGAGAACCGCTGTGGTTGTTGAGATCAACAGCAAGTTGCTTGTGAAATGACCCTCACTTATGAGTTAAAAAAAGAAATGTAAGCAGCGAGTATCACACAAAGAGAAGGCAAAAACTGGCAGTATACAGGTCGGTGTACTATTTGAAGTCTTCTAAAACCTGCAATATTTTCATCCTCATGAGCAGCTTTTTCTCGGCCTTCACCGCCCTCATGTGACTGATCAATGACAACGCGAAGTGTTCGTCCTCGTCAGGTGGCTTGTGCTGTGCCATGCGGGTCAGCACGCTGTCCAGGTGACTGAGAACCTGATCCTCCTTTTTCAGCTGCTGCACAAGCTCCTCCTCATCTTTGTGAAACACATCTTTCCTCCGCCTCTTCTGCTGCTTGCCGTACGACACCGCATAGTGCTGCGAAGAGTCCTCGGGCACGCTCCATGTCGAAGAAGCTTCCACCGGCTTCATGGATACCGGCTCTGCTGACGGCGACTCGGCGTGCTGCGAGTCGTTGGACGGTGACGGAGCATCTGGAGCGCTCTCCACCGAGACCAGAGACATGGTGTCCAGGTCGCACTCGGTGTTCTCTATTATTATGTCCTCCGGGGCCTCTTCGGCTGGTCCTGCGGGGTCGTGCCGGATGTGCTTCACCCTGCGAACAATGTGTTATACAGGAGTGCATGAAGACCTTAAACAGCACTATTGAATGGAGCTGCATTACGCTGAACTAAGGCTAAATGTGAAGGTGCTTGACGTAGGCCGAAACCCCGCGCCACAGAATTAAACGATTTTGTCAGAAGAAAAGTAATCGACATATTTAGAACAAATATTATTAGCAAACGCGTCTCTATCGTCTCTATCGTATCTAATGTGCACGGCTTTCCAAGACCAGCAAGACGTTAGTTCTGCTATACGTCATCTATGCTCTCTTTTTATTACGCCACTGCTTTCAGATGAACACATTACAATTTGCCAAGCTATCCCTTCTTTCGGACTAATAAGGTTCCCTTGGCTCGCAACGGGCTCACCAAGGTATTGAGAATTAAAGTTCCAATATGTTGACAAAGACAGCTATCGCAGTGCTTGAATTACCGCGAGCTTTAGCTCTGTCACGGCCGGACTGGAGGAGCGGCGAGCGCGCACTTTCATACGGCCTGCGCACCCAACAAGGAAACGATACAGGAAGAGTGAGGGCTGAACCAACCCTCTACCCTCCTGAACCAACCCCCTCTTTTTTTCTTAGTCGATTCTGTAGCCGACAACGCTACGTGTTTTGGATCTGCCGCGGATACACCGGTAGAATGACTCGGTGATTGTCTTCGTTGCAAGGAGTTTTAGCGTGTTTTTGACAGTGCTCAGCGGTCCGCTCAGCCCGAACGGAGCGTGAGCAGCAGAAACACGTTTAGCTAAGCGATAACCGTATCTCCCTCAGCGGGAAATCATTCGCGTCACTGGTCGTGCCCTGTGCGTGTGCAAACCAAGGTATAATCCGAAAGGAAAAATAAAAACTGCTTTATCAGTCACGGAAAATGCCGCGTTTATTGCCTGCCTCACCATTTTCATATAATACAGTCGCTGATAAGATGTGAAGGCCTCGCATATTTTTCTTCATGTGCCCCGAGTTAAAATGTTTCTTTCAATTTTTTGATTAGGCGCTTCCGATTGATAATGTTAGGCTGTTTGACCCTATTAGACCGAAAATTCAGAAGGGGGGAAGGAGTCGCCTATTTTAATGACGCACATGTAAGTTTACACGGACAGGTATCACGTGTAGCCACGGCAGGGCTAGGGCAGTGGCAAATGCGCGCGCGCCGCCGCTCTACCCCGCCCGTGCTGTAGGTCAACCGGCGAGGGTTAGAGTTCCTGTATATAGCTCCCGCAGGGAGTATATAGCTCCCTGCGGGAGCTATATACAGGAACTCTAGCGAGGGTTGGTCCGCAGCGCCACGAACTAGCGGCGGTGAAAGGTGGGAACTATACCCGAAGCGCAGGCCGTATGAAAGTGCGCGCCCGCCGTTCCTCCAGCCCGGCCGTGGCTCTGTAGACATAAAGGAACTGCTGTAATTCTGTAGCCGTAAATACGAGGGTTTATTGTCTTCCCAAGCGTGCCTCAAAATTATTAGTGAGCCAGTTGTACCTTCAGCCTTGGGAAACAATGTAAACAACTGATTCGATGAGTTCCGACTAGCCCCACACGTTCTTTGTGTGATATAGAAGCGATAACAAACTAGCACACTTACAGCCGCACATCCATCGTTTCCTTCAGGAAGAGCAGTTGCGGGAAGTAAGCCCACGTTATTTCACCCAACTCTTCCGCTGCCTGGCCGTTCTGTTGACAATGCTGCCGGGCCACCAAGACACGCCGAAACTTGTCCCGCAGCGACTTCCATCGCTTTTGCACGATTCCTTCTGCACGGAGAAGAAAAAGCACCGGTGAATACTCGACAACACGTAATACGTTTCGTTAAAAGGCCGCGCGGGCATCATGAATATTCTTTCTTATTGGAGAGTTTCGAATGCGATAGCATTTTGGAATACCCTGCAGCTCCGCAGATGTCTGCCGCACGGATCTACAAACTCGACCCGCCTTCCAACTTTATATGAAATCAGAAAATGGAGCTGGTACAAAAGCTGGATAGATTCTATGGAAATAGCAGTGATAGGAGTAACAACTGAAGATAGGGAACAAACATATTGGATTAGGGAGCACAGTCGGGTGGAGGGCGTCCTAGCTCTAATTAGCTGAACCTACAACTTGGGGACCACTGGGAAACAGAATGGCTACCCAGGAGACTGGACTACAAGGGGGAGAGAGAAAGCGACAGGCGGACGGACGGACGGACAAGACGTCACGTCGCTAGTGTGCATTTGGGATGTATACTGCTTCCTCATTTCATACAGCCATGTGCCGTCTCGGTTCTAACGGTCTGTTCGACCAGCTGATCTTGAGTCTTTGGATCTTTAGTCCTTATGTTGTTTTCCTCGAAAAATGAGTCGGCTCTTGCATCCTTTTTGTCTGTTTTTGTTGTGTCGTGATGAAATTGCATCCGGCAGACATAAAGTAGCGCCTTTTTAAATCAGTATTCCCAGATCTCAAGTATTCGAGCCACAGCGGCCATTGATCACGAATGTGAGCAGGGCGCTTGTTGAATTAAGCCAATAGATCACCATTAGTCCAGCAGTTCTATGAGACAATTGAACGGCTATGTTCAACTGCTGGGCCCTTTGTGCCATCACAAACAACACTTTTGGTTTTCCTACCGTAGATACAGGTCGCGCACGTCTTCATTTGAAATTATTTTTCTTTTTTATAGAAATTAATGGCTCCCATATTTACGACGTTGTAGGCCTAGGACGTTGTTTCGCCTGCCCATTTATAACGCCTGTAACACGCTTTTTAATGCCTAATAATCCGGCCTCTAGTAATGAGTACCTATGTCCGTGCCTCCGCGTGCATCAGCGTGGGATCGTTTTGGCGCTGGCCTCAGCCCACCGACGCGCGTCTGGACTTCAAGGTAAACGTAACCTGCAAGCTATCTTGCCCGGAGTACGACGCAATGGTAAAAATGAAGAATGGGATAAAAAAAAAACAAGCTTCAAGGTGGGCACTCCCGCGTTCCAATACATAGTGCTCAAAAACGTCACCGGTAAGACTAACTAAACACCCATGTGCGTAGACACCACTGCTCCTCCAGCAGCGAGTCAGAAACTCAATGGAAAGTGTTTGTGGGCGTACCTGCGTTTGGAATGCGCGGCAACAGTGCAGCCGCTACTTGAGCCCACAACTTGAGCTTTTTGAAGCGGTTCTTATGGTCCCGATGTGTGCCCTGCCACAGCGCCGGACGAGCTTCGACCGCGGAGATCAGGGTCTCGTTGTCCAGGTAGTAAGTAGGTGCCCCGCTCATGGTCTTGCTGAACGGCGCCTCGGCGATCTCCACTCGGGAAAGAAACGAAGGGAGTCGTGCGCGAGGTCTTCACCCGGTCGACCGCCGACAGGTCAACCTGGAAAGACGTAACGAGAAAACACGGCTAAAGCATTGGTCTCGAGTTCAAGAACGATGAAGTTGAATCGTGCGAAATGCTCGAAACACGCGTCGGTCCGGAAAAAAATGGGAGATCCTTATTAGCACCCTCCTGAAAACCTTAACCGTTAAAAAGAGCGGGAACTTGTGTTTTGTTTGAGTAAGGGTCAAACTCTAGGGCGGACGCACACACACGTACACACACACACAGACATATACGTATAATTATACGAGATTATTAATAGGTTGGACAAACGTGCACAACAACGGTGATTTCTTACCTATCGGTTAGTGCCTAGGTCTTCATAAGTAGAAACCGCGATCTGTACCTTGCTCTTATGAAGACCAGTCCACTGACCGATATTTTGCACTCTTTGCGACTTTGCTTCGTTTCTAGCGAACGCACGCACGCACGCACGCACGCACGCACGCGCGCACACACACGCACACAAACAGGCAGACAGACACAAAACAATGAGCAGTGGGTGGCCATCTGTTCTAACAAGTGAGTTTGACTGTGGCAGCGCAAATATACATTCTACCTCCTTTAATGCACCGTATACCACGTCAAGTACATTGCTCAGACAGACTCCACTCACGATCAGAATTAGCGATCACAGAGCACACATAAAGCCCCCACCACATTTTCGCCTAGGGACTTATACACCCCCAACACCCCTTTAGCACCCCCTCCCCCCACAGGGGCGTAGCGGGGGGGAGGGGGGCCTATGGGGCTTCATCTCCTCCACCCTCCGAAATTTTGTCGTGCCGTCAGGGGTGGAACAGGGTACGTGGGTTTGGGAGCAGTCTTAGGAGCAGGCAAATTTTTTTGCAGCAGGTTTGGAGAAGCCAGAACTGGGCCGTCTGGCAGGGGTCTGGCACAGGAGGCTGCTGCGCCAGCCCCATGCCAATTAAGTTTATTTTATTTATCTACTAAATCAGGTGGAGGTTCGCCACCAGGGGACCGACACGAGCAGTCGGGCTCCGTTCCGATCCGATCACCGAATCATGGAATCTCGCATACCATCAACAAACTGCGACCACCAGCGGACAGCGGAAATCAAAAGCTACATTTTGAAACCAGGACCGACCACCAGACTTCAAAATTTGGTGAGATACGACCTCCTGCACTTCTTTAACAGCACCGACGGCGCTATCTCTACATTGTAAGCCAAGCCGCTTTGCCACGTAGTTCTATGAACATCGCCCTGCCACCGACAGCCAGCCGCGCTATCAACATGGAGATCGACCCGCCCAGTGGGAAAGCGCTTCATCCTAACCCATGGGTGGAAGTGACCCAGAACGACTACCACAAAGCAGACTGTTGTGTTGTGAAATGTAGTTCTGTTCATGTCACCAGGTTGCGCACAATGCTAAGGTGGCCAATTTCCAGCATCATGGGTGAATTAAGTGTTGGCTGTGCAAGGTGTCAGTGCTACCGAGTCTACTTGGAGCCACTTTTGGACTGTGACATTCTCTCATCTGTGCAACTGCAACCTGGGGATGTTGTGTTGTGCGACGGTGTGCTGCCCCTTTTTGGGAGGAGGGGATGTTGTGTTGTGTAATGTAGTTCTGTTCATGCCACCAGGTGGCGCACAAAGGTGGACAATTTCCTGCATCATCATCAGCAACCGCAAGCCCGGTTACAAATATCGTGTAACAAGAATAAAGGCTCTCTTTTCCGTGGGTACGAGGTAGCGGCTGCATATCTCCGCCACGTATGGTGACTCGGTGGGCGGCGGATACAACACAAACCTCCCGTACTACGCAGGAGCCGGCGTCGCGTCCGGCCGTGGCCTTGAAGCCACAGCAGCAACGAAGCCCAAGGCTACCCCCCGATAACTATACAGTCGTCTACAGGCCCAGGATAGGCCTAAGTGTAGCCAAGGTAACCACCCATGAAGTGACTGTAGCCCTCGATGAAAAGTGCGAAATTCCGCTTGCCAGGTTCTGCAATCTCGTCACACTGGTGCTGCAAGCAACGCCGAATGTTATCGTCGCGAGCAGCGCAGACCCGGAGCTCACCATCATGCTTAGCAACATCGACACCCTGCAAGTTCTGCACTCGGTCTACGAGTTCTTCACCAACAAGAAGCCACCACCCGACACGTGCCGCGGGGTGATACACGGGCTGGAGGCGCCAGTGACTGCGACCAACCTCCTTGAATTTCTGCGAGCCAACAAGCCACTTCTACTCCACGCACGCATAGCCATGTCCCGGAAAAAGACAATGCGGAGAGAAACTGAATAACCTCTCGCGCGTTTATTCTGAAACAGAAAGGGGGGCGGGGGTTTGAATGGTTCCCGGACTCCATAGGTATAAATGTTCAGTCATGAACAAATGCAATGCGAACACGCAAATATGAACCAAAACCCACAAATAGCGCGATTTCCTTCCATGCAATGCAAAATGACGCCTTTCCTAGTTACTGTAACAAAGTTTGGAAATGGGGCTTTCCAAATACAGCAACAGCGTGCCATTATTGAAACTCAACGAACAGCATTTTTCACATCTGCATGTTCTGGTTCAAATTTTTGTGTTCGTATTTCATTTGTCCATGACTGTACAGACTCCCAAATTTTTAATAATATAGCGGGAGCGACGACCGATCGGCATGTCAGCGCCTTATCACGGTGTTCACCGGCAAAATAACCCGCCTCGGTGGCTGGCTAAGGCGTTGCGCTGCTGAGCACGAGGTCGCGGGTTCGATTCCCGGCCGCGGCGGCCGCTTTTCTGATGGAGGCGAAAAGCAAAAACGCTCGTGTGTACGAGATTTCGGCGCACGTTAAAGATCCCCAGGTGGTCAAAATTAATCCGGAGCCCTCCACTACGGCGCGCCCCATCGCCTGCGTTGCGTCGGCGCGTTAAACCCTACAATCAATCAATCAATCAACCGGCAAAATAGGAGCACTATCTATTGTGGGAGCGTCGTCTGGTCCACCTTCCTTCTCGGGCAACACACCCATGTTTTTCTTATCTTGCAAGGCCGTTTCGCTACCGCCAAAGGTAGCTAAGCAGCGTGGGGCACAAATTCATTCAGATGGCAGTGGCAGGTGGTGTAGTACCACTTTCAAGGAAACAGCGTAGCAGACGACACTCATCTCACTGATGGCGTTCGATGTCGCGCCAAAACGCACTGCACGACAACCAACTTCACACAATCGGTTTCAAAAAAACTACGATGATGATGATGATAAGCGCAAGCACATCAAGTGCCTCAAGAAAAATACACGCTTCCTGCGGTCGGAGTCGAACCTGGGTCCTTCGCGTCATGAAGCCATCGTCTATCCGATTGCGACATCCCGACACGGTAGAAGCAGTTTGGTTTTGGACCCTAGTTTTACTCAAATTTCCAATCACCTTTTTTGTTTTATGTTTTCTTATTTTCATTTGTATTTTCTCCCCGTATTCGAGCGCTCCGCCCTGCATGGGCGATATAATCTTGCGCCTTTTTTGCGCCCGCTTCGTGGATATCTGTTGTGCATGTACAAGAAAGATGTCTCCTTCATGCCAACGAATTGCCGTTTCCGATCTCTTTTTAACCTCTTCGATCTCCCATCCCCACTTCCCCGTCTCTCCTTTCTTTTCTTTCCCTTTGGGCTTAGTGATTTGCCGTGGGCTAAACCATCCCTAGTGTTTCTTGTGCCACCCCCATTGCGGCGGTCGATACAAAAGTCAGGCGATAAAAATGGTGCAATAAACTAAACAAGAACCGCAAAGCAATGACAACCTAGTTTTGCACCGCTGATGATGCTGCTAGAGGCCAGTACGCTTCAATTACGGTTACGCGAAAATCCTGGCAACGCGTGTGAGAAACCTGGGAAACCTTTTCCAATGGTATGTGGCCGCACAAAAATCGGTACTTTATCCGCTCGACTATGTGACCGCTTTCGGCGATGATGCACCCTGCATTGTGTGCAAAGGCACAGTCGGAGGATAAGCTGTTTGACGGCGGTGCTCTTGATTTGTGTTAGTCCATACGTTTGCTTTGTTTGCGAAGTATACGGTTGATCGCTCGCGTCTTTCCTTTCACTGTGTTGGCAAAGCTGTGCTCAGCGCACAAGAATTCGTGTACGCACAGCAGACAGCGCATAAGATGAGCTTAACCACTTCTTTCAGGACCGAAGGAAACAAGAGAGGATGAGTTTAATTAAACAGTGCAAAACACCCCCCCCCCCCCTCCTCTCCCACCAATGAACCGCACTGCCCAAAGTTACTGAAACAAACCTCGTTCCAGCAACATTTGTACTGCTTTCATCACATCACGCCCATTATATATATAGCAAAGCATGTCGGGATCACGTGACACATGCATGTGCTTCAAAATGCAAGTTTGGCCCACAATGTGAATATCCGAGAATTTTCTACGCGGCGTTTAGTGCGGCGATCCTTGTTAAACGAGCCCTTATTCGGCGCATTAAACACAGCTTCCATTTTTGAATTGGGGTCTAATCACGTATCCCCTTCTCTATCCCAGCAACTATCATGCAGACGCTCACTACTAGCCAGGCGAATCCACCGCGGCAAGAGCCAAGGAAAATAATCTCACGTACGCTCCGTCGTTGCAGCGGTTGTAGCGCCGCCGATGTCAGCGCAGGCCGGCGCCGACGGGTGCGGCGCATACGAGCCGCCGTCACAACAAAGGCAGCGGGCGCGTCGCCCCTGACGAAGCGTGGAAAGTTCGCTCGCTTCGCGTCGATCCGCTGCTGAAGCAGGCGTGGTTACCGGAACAAACGAACGTGTCCTCTTGGCACAGCCGCAACCTTTCGCTTCAACGGAACGGAATTCGGACACGAGCAAACGCAGAACACCGAGAGAGCAGGCGAGCTACACGAGGCGCGTCGAAAGCTGGCGCACAGTTAACCGTTTCTGCGTGCGCCCGCGCAGCGCCTCCCAACGTCGGCGCCCCCATCGCGTCGTTGCGCGTCGCCCCGAAAACCAGTTTGGACTGGGCGCGCTGGCTGGCGACCGCTGCCGACGCAGCTTTCGTGCCGGCGGCCGTATCAGAGCACACGCAGGCGCGCGCAAGCGCAACGCTTCGGCTTTTTTTTTTTCGGCTGCGCTGGCAGCCGCCGCCGCCGTCGACGCAGGAAGGGGAGCTCCTGTCACTCGCGCCTCGCGCAAGAGGCGCGCGCTCGGGCGCGCGTCTGTCGGGGATCGGTGCCCTTTTGCTTTTGACGGTTGGCGCGGGAGGCACGGCCGCGTGCAGTGGCTCGATTTCCAACGCTTGATCCCTCGGTCACTGAAAGAGCTCGCGAGCGTTCCGACTACCATGACGCTTGCAGGAGTGCCGTTACATAGCGATATATTATTCTAGCACCTAAGAAAAAAGCACTTAATCACAGAACGTAGCTAGGATGTTCGAAACCAACCCCCCCCCCCCCCGACATTTCGTCCAGGCAACGTGTAAGCGCATGCTAGCATTCTTTTAGGGGCAAAGCCCCTTAGGGGCTGAGGCTGTTGGCGTCTCCTGTCGCCGTCGTCGTAATCGTTGTTCGTCTCATCTAGTCACGGTACTAAAACACCGGGAAACTAGTTCACGCCTCGCGCTACAACGTAACGCGTACTAAAAAGACGCTCTTTTAAGCCACGCGCTGGAGAGCTTCGAGCTTCAAAGGCAAGAGACTTTTGCAGCAAGGCTGTATACCTGTACCCCCTAACGGTTTCATCTCCGTTGGCAAAACTCCAAGGCGCCAAGAATACACTTATCCACTGCATGCTTCACCCCTCACCAAGTTTCACGTTAGTTGGTTTTTTTTTTTTTTGCCAAACTTCTTACCTCCATCAAACCCATACCCCCCCCACCCCCCCCACCCCCCCCCCCCCCCCCCCGAAAAGTTATCCAACAGACGTTTTGCCGCCAGATGAATTGGAGGGAAATGCACAGCAGTTACAAGTGTTAATAACAGAAACACAAACATTCCTCGGGGCTCCGAAGTCTGCTAGCGCGCTTCGAAAGCGAAAGTATTAGGACTTCCTCTGGCACTACCATTTGAAGATTTCTTTGCTGAGCCTGCCACATAGTGGTTGCTACGTTGCGTATCTCTCTTCATCTGGCGTAGCAAGCCCCTGTCACACGGGTACTTCCAATCGCGATTGATTCGATCCTGATCGAGCTCAATCCGGATCGGGCGCTGCTACACGGCAGTTTCAATCGCGATCAAGCCCAATCCCGCTCGAACTCAATCATTATTAGCTGGGCTGACATCGCCCGTTTCATTGAAGTTGTTCTCTCTCTCTCTCTCTTCTCTCTCTCTCTCTCTCTCTCTCTCTCTCTCTCTCTCTCTCTCTCTCTCTCTCTCTCTCTCTCTTATTCGTGATAATTGGTGAGCACGTGGTAAAAACCCTACTGTGAAGCTACGCATAGGCTTCGGAAGTGTTTTGAAGGTGGGGAGCTCGAGACAATCCATGACGATGATTATTTTTAAGGCTTAAGGACGCCTTCTACTCTTTTTCTGCTATTCAAATTTTGTGCGCGCATCTTTTCGGCTTTTCTTTTTGCATTTTGTGGTCGTGGAAAACAGATTGTGTTTTATTATTTCGGCGTCTGAATAGCTATCTATTTTTCATAATGGCTGGTCACTTCATCACTTCAGTTACTTCAGTTAAAAGAAGTCGGGTTTTACATCTTAGCCTTCCTTTATATCCACTCCAAACATCCTACATAATGTAATAATTAGGACTATTATTTGTTTGTTTAGGGAAGAGCAAAGGTGCACTTCGCGTGGCACTCGGAAGGCACTTGCAAGTGCCTTCACGCGTGATACAATCGATATCGTGAAGACAGTTGTTGGAAGGAAATCATTTACTCCCCCTTACAGGAACAGCAAAACTCTACTATGTCAATGGAAAGTTTCAGTAACAAGTTATAAAATGTAGCAGTAACAAGTTATAGAAACGAAACAAAGCGAATGGGGAATAAAATAACGATTAGCCTTGGAGGATGGGACGTGTTTTCGGGCAAAAGGGCTCAGACGTATTGAACCTCGTGCTTTGGGCCACTTCAGCAAGTATCTTTTTGGCACTATAACTTATGTAATATGCGCCAAGTCCGAGGGGTTTGGGGAGGGGGGAGGGGGTTGGCAGAGCCCCTTCGTTTTAACGAATTAGTGGCCCAGCTTCCCCGTTTTTAGTACTGAGCCCGTTTAGGCTGAGCCCCGTTTCAGTGGCTGAGCCTTTTTAATTCAGGGGGGAGGGGGGTGGCTTCCACCCCTTCCGGAGCCCTTGAAGCAACGAATCTGACACCGGACAGGGCGCGAATCACTTCGAGCGGCAGACTGCCGACACTTCACGCCGCTATCTCACACTGCAACACGTGCGATGCATATGTTGCAGTGTAACACCCGAGGCCCCTAAGCCCTGGTGACCCAGCGGCAGTGTCCACGTTTCTGGCACGGATACCCCTACAATCAATAATAGGAAGGAAAACAGCAAACCCTTCTGCAATCAATACTGTATGCGGAACTTCTCAAAGATTACACAGATCAGGTACACATATATCGCCTCCTTCCCCCATTTCCCTCGCCCTTGGGTGAAGTGGCTCGCAACACGACCCCCCTTCCACCCCCCCCCCCCCCCCCGACGCCCCCCCCTCCCCCCCCCCCCCCCCCCCCCCCCTCCCCCCCCCCCCCACCCCCCCCCCCCCCCCATCTGTTTTTTCCGAGGACCCCGAAGAACAGCTCAAAGGCGCTCTCCGCCGGCGCACGGACATCAGCCGGGACCCGACCTCAGGGAGACACTTTGTCACCTCATCAACATTTACAGAGTACTGTGAGGTGCTCCCATGAAACTAGGGAGTTTTACTAAAGCTCAGCGGGCTGCCGACCAACGGAGCGGAGAGAACGAGCGGAGCCCTCTGAATCCCACCCCAGCGATGCAGAAACATTTATGTAAGGGTACATAAAGTTTTCTCTCTCCCACCTCCCTCTCAGAATCAGTGTTCGATAGGCGATAGTCTTCTTAGGTCTTATCAGTCTTTAAAAGGCTGAAAAATAGCCCGAGCATACGTGGAACGCGACCGTTATTCTAGACGACCGTATGTATATATATATATATATATAATATATATATTATATATATATATTATTATATATTATATATATATAATATATCTATTTTATATATATATATAGTAAAAAATGGGTATAGCTTCTAACAAAACTGTTTATTGGTCGACGTTTCGATCGGATGCCGATCTTTCTCAAGCCAAGATCCGATCGAAACGTCGACCAATAAACAGTTTTGTTAGAAGCTATACCCATTTTTTACTATTTGCTACGGCAACCAAAGACAGCCCTTCTCGCAATCAAAGTATATATAATATATATATATAAAATATATTCGCCTTCCTCGACTACCTAATCTGGCCCTGCTCCGCGTTTCCTGTGTCGGCCTACCCTCTACAACGCTATGCCTCGCGATGCCTCTCAAAATGGCCCTCCATTTGAGGACCCTAATTTTCTTGCAGCCCCTAGGCTGTTCGGAGTAGAGAGTGGTCTGTCAAGGTTAGTGTGGACTGGGGTCTACCCCCGGTCGTTAAAATGTTCCTATAAGATATGATCTACCTTAGCCTAGCCTGCGCTTACTGAAGGGAACACCTGTGTAGCTTTGGTGGGCACATCACATCTTTATGGTTCTACTCCTCCCTTTCCCTCCTTCCCGCTCCCCTGTGTTGGCCGCATGCCCTTTGCTTCATTAATAAATTACTGCAACTACAACAACAACACTTCTGCGTGGCTCCCTGGTGTCCCTAGCCAGCCGTCTTGAGAGGTGAGGGCAGGTGAGGATGCCGACGGGGCCGAACAGGACGCAGACCTACAGGCGCGCAACCATCGCCTGCAGACCGCCAAGAATTGTCGCTACATATTAGATGCGACTGCATCTCATTCACTCGCCTTGTCTCTGCATCCGGCGTCGTCGGCGTCCGCCCCGACCCCATTCTCCTCGCCGCGTGAGCTGCGCTCTCCGCCGCTCAACCCCTCTCCTCTCCGATGCCCCTCTCTCGCGAGGGGCATTGGATTGGATTCGATAGGATTGGCTTGGCTTGGCTTGGCTTGGCTTGGATTGGATTAAAGTGGATTGTGTTGGATTGTGTGCGTCATAGCCGCGGCAGACGCACTGGCGCCGGCGCGTCCCCTCACCGTTATGCGCCCTATAAAACGCGCTGCCTGCGCCGCTCCGCTCCATCGTTCCAGCGCCGTTCCTCCGCTGTCCAACGCTGCAACGTGAACCCCCTATGCGTCGCATCTACACAGGGGGTTCCCGCGAGGGGAGGTGGGAGTTTCTTTCGGGAAGGATAGGGACCCAGGCGGACTGGGCAGCGGTGACGGCTAACGTAGATCTTAAGAAAAATATCCGGATGAAAATCGCCGTATCCCCGGTTCCAAAACGAACGAACAAAACTTTACATGCAGGAACAAGAGCAGCACTGAGTTAGGCAACTCGAAAAAATGGCAGCGGAATTAGCTCCGCTAACCTTAGATGTGCAAAGCAAAAGCTTGCCTTAGTCTGGCTGGGTCTTGGTTTCGCTTGGTTGACCTTTGATGTATCTGTATTGCCGACCACGGCTCAATTCCGTTCGGTCCCTTGCAACGCTCACAGGAGGAGGCCTGGCCTCGTTTTCATTCTCTGCGAACGCGGCGTTCCTCTTCGCCGGGAGCAAGGCGAGTCACGTAGCCCGAGACGACCCAGCGGCGCATGCGTGAAAGGCAGTGGCGGTCTCAGGGTGGGGGGGGAGCGATCACCCCCCCCCCCCCCCAAAGAGGTCCTTAGCTTCTTATTTTTGTTTTTTTTTAAGCATTCCACTTGCGCGAGGTTAAATCCCACTTTTGCGAGGCCGCAAACATGTTGCGACCGTCAGAAATGCGGGCTCGAGCCAGCCGTTGCACCGCCTAAGGGGCGCGAGAAACCACTGTGTCGCTAATTAAGTGATTTGTGCGCAAGCGGGTTGCACCGCATACGCGCACACGCCTGCATGCGTATCACTTCCTCTGCACAATTTGCTCAAGAAGAGAACCCCCCCCCCCAAAAAAAAAAAATTCTCCCAACCCCTAAAACCAATCTCTGGGACCGCTACTGGTTGGACGTCCACTTTACGTCCACTGTACGTCCATGTTCGGATGTACATTTGCGTGCGTACAGTGGACATCCAGCAACGGATGCACAAAGGATATACATATTCGTACGTCCAAAGGACATCGCCCGTGGATGCACAAAGCTACCACGAAGAATCAAATAATGGTGTAATTTGAATTTCAAAAGCTAAAACAGAAAAACTGTTCTGCTTTTCAATTCAAAAGATTTTGTACATCAACACCCTGACTTGTACATCGAAAGTTACGTCTCTGTGTCACAAAAATTGAGCCTAATTTCTTAACTTTTTTGAAGCCCCTCACCGACTCCAACGATGATCTCTTTGGGGAAGAGTATATAAGAATTGAGAACCGCTACCGCAGCTACCAATACATGTGAAGAAAGTTTGCCGTGTTTCTGAGAGCTCCGGCCCACTTGACTTTTTGTTGGCCAATGGCGGGCGGCGCTGATCGGAGAAAAAAAAAATAGCAAAACACGGAGGAGGGAACGAGCGCGGGTGAGGGCGAAACGCTGCGAGATCATAGAATGGCGCTACCTTAGTAATTTTAGGGGCCTTAGGGAAAGCTCGGTAATAGCGCCCTATCACCGCGCCATCTGCACTGTGCTCCGTGAGTGAAAAGCGCGCTCCCCATCCTCAGCCGCGTTGGCAGTTTCTTGTCCCGCACGCCACGAAAGAACCGTTGGCAGGTAGAGATAGAAAGTTTTGCTTTGATTTTTTTTTTTTTTGACCGACGACAAGACGACCACTGCGGCGGTGCAGCATGGACTGGACGCCATTGAACGGGGGCTCACGGCTTCAGGCATGCGCGCCTCTTCAGAAAAGACTCAGTACATTGTTCTAGGCGGTGTGGAGCAGGCTAGGGAGACCACCCGACATCTGGCTAGACGGTCGCCGCATCCTGGTATCGCCCGCCACCCACCGATTTCTTTAATGCGTATACTCCCTGGTCGAGTGCGAACCCTTGAAAGGGGATTTCACGGCTGGAAAGCTGTCTTTACCCTTGCCAGGGGCCCCTGACCCTTGTCCATCTGGCGGGGCCCCCGGCCATCATGCCGCGTTGCGCCATTGCCGGGGATGAAAGAGTCTTGCGGCATGTCCTGCCAAAGGCGGTTGTGAGTTGAGCGTCCACCGTGGCTGTGGGAGGCACCATGTGCATTCGTGTGCCTTGGTGGCGCCGGGAACCTACCGGTAAAATGGGTACAAGCGACTCCCCGGCCTGGCGCTCGGCCTGGGACTACAACGGTTGGGAAGTTCACCCGGCTTGCACGGGAAATCGCCCCCATGGAAAGGGGCGGCTGCAAAATTTCTCCCACCTCCCCTCGCGGGAACCCCTGTGTAGATGCGACGCATAGTGTGTGCCGTTGTTGTTTCCGTTAGGTTGATTCTCCCTTCGCGTGAAACGTGCCGTGAACCCCCTGCCGCGGCTATGACGCAACGTGGCGCGGCTATGACGCAACACAAACCAACACAATCCACTTTAATCCAATCCAAATCCAATCCAAGCCAAGACAAGCCAAGCCAAGCCAAGCCAAGTCAATCGAATCTAATCCAATGCCCCTCGCGAGAGAGTGTTCGCTATCGGAGAGGGAGAGGGGTGAGCGGCGGAGAGCGCAGCTCGCGCGGCAAGGAGAATGGGGGAGGGGTGTGGACGGACACCAGCAACGCCTTATGGAGGGACAAGGCGAGTGAATGAGATGCAGTCGCATCTAAAAACGCAGGAACTTTTTTTTTATCCGTATCCTGGGGGTCCCGCTGCACGTACAGGGCGGAGCCGACGACTGGGTCCGACAGCTGAAGGTTACGTGACGGCAGCAGCTCCATATCATCCGACGGATGGGCAACCGCTTCGGCGGTGCGGCGACGCAGGCGATACGTACGCTGACCCAGGCGGTGCTTACATCGAAGGCATTCTACAGCGCGGTTGCTTCGAGCTCACCCAAGCGCAACACGCGCACTAGAAACGCTGCACCGCGAGTGCTGCGAGCTATCTACGGGTCTGCGTAGGCACACCAGAACCGAGGATCTCTACCGGTTGGCGAGACTTCCTCTGCTACGCCACATCATGGAGGAGCGGTACAAATGGCACGCAACGAGACGAGCTACCACCTATGACGGGGCATACATACAGCGTCTTATCAACGACACTGCGAGTGACGAGTCGCCGATTTTGCCGCCCCTTTGAGGATAAGCTTGACTGCATCCCCAAACCGTTCGCCTTCAGTATTTTTACAATGCCAAACGCATCAGCCAGGTCCGGCAAACCAAGCCCTCTTCTTCTACTCCGGCAACTCTCACCAATCGCTAGCCTTCCCAGCGCATTAATCACGTGACCGGTTCATCCTGGGGAGACGCGTGGTGGAAATCGGCAACATTGGCGAAAACGTGCTCCGCCGTGGTTCTGAGTTTTCTAACGCTGGCGAGAGCGCCATTACTTTAACAATCTGAACATCGATTGCCTTGGCAACCAGGCGCAAGCCGCTCTCGAATTTAGTTACGGTCGGGGGATCCCGGTTCAGCTAGGGACCCCACCTTGCGACATATGGGCGCTGCAGGCGTACGACTCACTCCCATTGGGAAGTGGGCGATGCGTTTGTCATTGTAAATACAGGAGGCGATGCCCAAACCCATGTCGAGGGTATGCAGGAAGGACCACTATAGAGAGAAGCGCGCCGCAGCCGCGGCGCGAGCGGATTTGCAAGAAGGAGCAATATTCGTGGAGGAGCACCAGGCGGTGGAGCACCGGGGCCGGGCGTTTACCATATATACTGACGGTAGAGTGGCGGTGGCAAGACTCGGTGGCACCCCAGTCGTGGGATCCACAGCCACCTCAAGAAGACGACTGCGAAGAGACTTTCGCGCAACGAAATACATTACCGTGCGAGTGGACCGGGTGCCGGGACACGCGGGTGGCGTCGGGGAACGAGGCCGCCCACGCGTGGGCGAGTGACGATACAAGTATCCGCTCCGACCCATCACACCCTTTTCCCCCAGCACGGCACGACCCAGACCATGCGGACCACATGTGCTGCTGCCAAGCAAGAGAGCCGCTACACCTGCATGACCCACGACCACTGCCAGGAGGACTTCCCATGGGGGTAAGCCCTGGTACACAAAACAAGAGCCTAAGCTGCTCTTACAGAGGACGTGCTCGCGAAGGGGCGGGCATACGTTCCCCTGCCGCTCAAGACATTTGAGAGAACCCCCAGAGAACTCCAGTAAACAAAGATGAGTGGGTGGAGCAACTGCAGAGAGACGCCAGCGAAGTGACTAAGACAATTCCTGAAGAGGCAGATCTCGAAGAAGTAGATGCCAAACTACTACATATGTGGGAGGCTAAACAGAGTCTACAGAAGAGGCTGAGCAAGCTAGCAGAATTCAACCGAAGTCTACGGAGACGAATAGCACTTCTCAGCATGCAGAGAGATAGAAGACTACGCCAATCAGCTCACAAGACAAAACTGGTACAGCACATGCAACAGAATGGATTTGCAAATGGGGTTAAAGCGAACCTGGAACATCTTCCGTCATCTCATTGATCCCCAGCAATAGAAGACTGCCCAGAGACAAAGCCTTATTAAGCTCATCCACGGATACCCAAACACAGACGACGACCTAACCAATGAAGTTAAGCGCAGGTACATCGGTGGGGACCCAAAAGAGAGACAAAATTATTTCAATTGGGGGGAAGAGGTACACATCAAGGATCCGTACTCTCTCCCTTCCTATTCAACATCGCTATGATAGGACTACCGGAAGAATTGAATAAGATCGAAAGCCTACACCATGCCATCTATGCGCACGACCTCACACTCTGGGTAACTGGGGGCAGTGATGGTCATATCCAAGAAACGTTACAGACAGCCATCGATGTGGTAGAATCATATGTAGAACCTAGCGGACTAGGATCTTCGCCAGAGAAATCGGAGCTCTTACTGTACATGTCAGGCAGGAGTAGACTAAAAGCTCACAAGATTCCACAGATAAAGCTCAGAACACACGGCAAGCCTATACCAGCAGCCTCCATGATCAAGGTGCTGGGACTCAAGATTCAAGATAACGGCTACAATACGGAAGCCAAGCTGCTGACAACAAGACTGATACCTCGGGTAGCAAACAGACACCAGGGACTCCAAGAATCAAACTTGATTAGACTGATACAAACTCTCCAGAGTGGTATATGCCACGCCTTTCTTATCACTGAAGACGGATGAAAAGACCAAGATCAATAACATGATTCGTAAAGTTTACAAGCAAGCCTTGGGTATCCCCATAACGACACCCAATAATAAATTCGACGCACTCGGTCTGCATAACACACTAAGCGAGTTAATAGAGGCCCAGTAGACATCGCAGCTCGAACGAGTTACCAAGAGCAACACAGGAAGACACATGCTAAGAAAACTCAACATCGGATACGACGCCCAACACGTAGCCAAGAAAGAAATCCAACCTGAAATCCGGACACAAATCTGTGTGCCTCCACTACCCTGTAACATGCCCCCAACTCACAACCAAGACAGAAGAATGGAAAGAGCCAAAGCCCTCCATAAACGCTTCAAAACCATTACGGGGTCGTCTATGTAGACGCTGCAGATTACGCTTATCAGGCAGCCATGACACTAGTGGTTGTACATCAAAAGGGACAACTCCTGACCTCAGGAACAGTACTTACCACCACAACAGAGATCGGAGAAGCAGCAGTTATATCCTTGGCTATTGCGTCGACCCAGGCGAAGTTCATAGTTAGCGACTCCAAGACGGCGATACGCAATTTCGCCAAAGGGCGCATTTCTAACATTGTACTAAAAATACTCAACAGCAACGCCACTGCCAACATCAGAAACATTCAACTAGTTTGGGCCCCACCGCACTCTGGTCTACCGGGAAATGAGACGTCTCACCAGCTAGCCCGAGGACTCGCAGACCAGGCTAGCACCAATGAAACCACCGATCCACTCACTCTCCGCAGAGCAGACAGGATCCGCATGGTAATGTATAAAGAAATATTTGATCATTCATTTCCAATACCTCCCATAATCATTCCTTTCTCTTCCTGTCCCTAGTACCCTCCCCCCGGAGGGAACTAGCAGGCCCAAGATCAAATTCTCAGGCCGACCTCTTCTCCTTTTCAATAAACAATTACTCCCTTTTTTGATCATTACAGAAAAGGCAGACTTTATTACCCGAAAGCGCATAAAACCCTCAACAAGCAGCAGGCCACAGCTTGGAGACGGATTCAAACTGGGATGTACGCAAACCCAGTCTTACATAGCTATTACTACCCAGGCGTACAAGACGACAAGTGCAAACACTGCAAGCAGACAGCGGATTCTTATATAGAACACATCATCTGGTCCTGCTCCAAAATAGATAAAACTGATCAGAGAACACTCATCATAAACACACCCGAGCAGTGGGAGGCATCCTTGCTCAGCTCGGAAGCTGACATCCAGCTACAAATAGTCCGGATGGCCGAAGCCGCCGCCAGGGACC
The DNA here is from genome assembly GCA_013339765.2 of Haemaphysalis longicornis. Classification (NCBI taxonomy): domain Eukaryota; kingdom Metazoa; phylum Arthropoda; class Arachnida; order Ixodida; family Ixodidae; genus Haemaphysalis; species Haemaphysalis longicornis. Next base: position 113,653,113 of record CM023456.1, on the reverse strand, counting down.
TTAACCAAGGACTCCTGGCTGATGGCTGAGGGGGAATGGGCGGGGACTCCCACCTCTTCTACTCCCAACCCTTACCGGGCAACAATAAAAGTTTTTTTTCTCTCTCTCTCTCTCTCCAGGAAGACGACCATCGTGATCCTGCTCCTCGTGTTACGCGCCAACGAGGACCACAATGCAGCACATGCTGTGGGAGTGCTCGGGGCTCGTGGCGGCGAGATGAGCCCATGTCTTCCGCCGAACATATCAAGACCCTCCAGAAACGGGCATCACCTCCTCTGGGTCGGACTCACCCAAAAGAGGCTGTCATGTGCCCGCGGACTTTCGCGGGCGGATGTCGGACATCCGCCAGTGAAACAATAAATTTTAAAACACTAAAAAAATAAAAAAAAATTGAGAAAAAAAATCCGGAAAATGGCGAACTGTATAACGCCCCGCATTTCCACAATGCAGATATTCCACAATGCAGTATGCCAGCGAAGCTGTATACCTCTTGTTGGTGGGAAAATGTCGTGGCGACAGCACAAAACGCACAGCATGAAAGCCAACTTTCACTGGCGATGGTGACGATAGTGGGTGAACGAAGAAAAAAAAACGGTTCCTGTGTTCGGATTCGAACCTGGGTCCCTCGCGATATGTAGCCGACGTCAATACGATTGCGCCATTCTGACAGTTTTTTTTTCTTTAATGCATGGAAATTTTAGAAAAATTCAAAAAAAGACAAGACACTTAACACACAATATAAACACTAACAGGCAGCAAAGGGCAAGGACATCAGTCGAACAAAGATCAAAACTCAGGCAAGCAAACGCACGCATCCAAAAGCGGCAGCCACTCTGGTGCATCACTCTGCGCAGCATAAACGCTCCGCACCAACGCCGCCTGTTCCCGAAAAATGCACTTGGTCGGCCTAGGGGGTTCCGCATGCCGATCAGTCATGCGGCACTTCCACAAGCTAAACAATCCTAGGAATAACGAAAACGTCATATGGCACCTAACATCTTCAAATGGCAGGAAAGCGAATGGTGTACGGGGTGATGTCAATGTCCTTTTTAGTGTCCGCTGCAAAACGCCCCAGAAGAACACAGCGTCCCGGCACAACACAAAACAATGATCAATTGTCTCTGGTTGATTACAGAGGCGACAATTGTCCGACCGAGCAATAGACATTCCTTTTCACGCAGCCATGTCTTAACTGGGAGTGTGGAAGAATGAAGCTTGATGAAAAATGTTTTTGCATTTCGACAGGGTCGAAGGAGTTCAGATTTGGAGAGGGATGCATGGACGTACCAAGTAATTAAACATAAATATGCACCCCTCAGTCCAACGACGACGATGGTTTAAAATTAGTTTCAATAAGCATCAAACCGCATATGATTAATGATAACACTCTCGCACGCGTTCCCGGTAAAGGTTAGGTTGCAGCTGCTTTCGAAAGGGCCGTTTGACGTCATTCGAAACTCTCGTGTGAAGTGCAAACCGAATAATGGTTTATAACCACGCCTGCGGCAATGCGAGCACGTTCCTTCACCCCGCGTGTGTGTTTCCCCGTTGCATAAGAATGTAGCGAAAATGGTCGCGGAATCAATCACGGTCTACCACAGCGACTACAAAGCGATTATCACTACCATTATTCTAACGTAATAATAAAACATACCCCCCATCAGCATGTGCGGTGTTTGATACAGCTTCGCTGGACATTCACGTTCGTAGGGCGGGATGGCAGCCAAATTTTTTTCTTCAATGCACCCACTATCATCACCGATGATGATGATTGCTATTGGTCTCCCCTTTGAAGCAGGGTGATGACATGTCATCTGACCAAAAAGGACTAATATAATCATGTTTTAGCACTCTTGGTTTAATACTAGCGCTGCTTAGGGCAGGCTCTAAAGGCCCGAAATACTTTTTTCCGTGTTACAGGTGGTAACTGTCCTAGGCAATAGTCCCCTCTCTGCTTTTCGTCCACCAACTTTCTAATCTTCTTTTCGTCCCCTCGACAGCCTCGAAGTTAACTTCTCTGTGATACCCTTAAATCCTAGGGCTTCTGAAGCCATATTCCTTCATGTAGAGTTGGATGGATACCCTCACATTCTAACACCTATGTGCCGCATAGTTTCTGTGTCTTTTCCGCAGACCACACATACCCCATCATTTTGTGAATACTTCCCCACAAAAACTCTTAGTTCGCAGGCAACCTTATCTAGCCTCAAAAAGCAAGCACTGCCCTGGGAATTCATCGTAGAAATTTTCCTTTCTGATGTTAAATTTCTCAGCCCTGTACATCTCTAACGACGTTTTAGCCTTCCATTTTTTCCCTACACTTATTCGTTTCAATCTGCCTTGCCTCTTTTTTGGTTACATTGGCTGTTTTGGATTCTCCAATGTTCTTTCCGTATTTCCTCGTTAGCCTTCTAGTCTTTCTTAACCACTGAGTGTCCAGCTTTTCAAGTATAGGTAACCTAACAACCTTAGCTGCCCACCTTCGTTGATCCATTGCCCTCAACCTCATCTCAAAGCATATTTTACTCTGAGCTTCTCTAACTTCAAACGACGCCCAGCCCATATCTCCCTGAACTGCTTCGTTAGTTGTTTTCCATGCGCGCCTAAGGCCAACGTCCTACCGTTCTCTGGACTTACTTCAAGGCCTGATAGAACGTCTGATTTTAAGGCAGAGTACAGCCATTCGCAAACGTGAGACCCGTAACCATTACTCCTTTCCACATTCCTCTTACTACTTCATATTTGTTATACCCCCACAGAGCTCTATGCTTCATTCATAGCTGCGTTTCGCATTTCCCTTAACCTTAAGTTGCTCCTCGTGAGTTCTTAAGTAGTTATCCCCTTCGTTTATCCACACTCCCAAATATTTATATTCCTTCACTCTAGGTAATTCGCCTTGCTGGATAGACACTACAGTCAGTGGATAGCGTCATTGAAAACATTATTCCTGATTTTCTGCACTGAAATTTAACCCGAGGTCGGGGCTTCTGGCCGCTAATATTTATTAGCCGCTGCATATCGGTTTGGTTATCAGCTAAAAGAACAATGTCGTCTGCGTATAACATTCCCGGAATATGCTGTTGTACCACTTCGCCTTGCAGCATATGGGTTAGGCTAAACCCTACTTGACTTTCTTCCAGTTTCTTTTTCTAACCCTGCCATGTAAAGCATGAACAGTATTGGGCTCAAAGGGCATCCCTGTTTCAGTCCCCGATGGATGTTGACCTTCTGGGCGCATTTCTGTCCTTCCCAAGTAAGGTGCACTCTATTGTCTTTAGTAGATTGCTATAAGAACTGTACTAACTCGTCATCTAATCCCTGAGTTTCAGCGTTCTCCACAGCCGTTCTCTGTTACGTTGTCATATGCCCCTTTAATGTCCAAGAACGTAATCCATAGTGGTCTATTCTGTGCTTTCGCAATTTCAATGCATTGCGTTATCACGAACAAATTGTCATCCAGTCGCCTGTCTTGTTTGAATCCATTCTGCAGTTCTCCAAGTATTTCATTTTCTTCCATCCATGCTTGAATTTCTGATTTTATCGCCTGCATTACGAATCTATACACCACTGACGTTACTGTGAGTGGTCTGTATGAATCAATACTGGCTTTGTCTCCTCTTGCCTTTATATATTAAATTCATCCTACTTTTAACCAGTCCTCTGGTATTTGTTTGGTTTCTATCACCTTATCTATTGCCCTCATAAACGATTCCTTACTTTTAGGTCCAAGCAGGTTTATCAGTTGCATTGGTATTCCGTCCGGGCCCACTGCTGTCTGGGGGGAAACCTTTTGCTGTGCTTTTTTTCCAATCAAGGTTGCTCAAAACTTATTTCCCTTTCCGCTGTCTTCTGTGGCGCTGATGTTATCGGTGCTGGTTTCCCTACCACTATTGTCCTAAACTTCTCACTAATCACTCGATGAATATGCGCCAACGCGTGCTCTCCTTCTAAATGTTCCCCCTTTTCATCAATCAGGAATTTTTGATAGTTATCGTTTTTTGAGCTTAGTGATTTTACATGGTTCCAAAACTTCTTGGATGCGCTTTTGTCCTTCCGTATTTCTGCCATCCATTGTTCGCTTTTCTGCTTGATCTTTGCTTGCACCATTTTCTGCACTTCTAGTTTTTTCCCACGGTAGGTATCCCATTTCTCCTTCACTACCTCCGGTTCCATACCAGTTCTTTTTGCTTCTCTATGTTCTCTCGACACCTTTCTTCGCTGGTCAATAGCCTCTTTTATTTCCTTATTCCACCAGCTTCTCGGCTTTCTCTTCCCTTTCCATCGGTTTCGTTGCTTTGCTTCATTCATCTTACCCTTTATGAACGCGATCATTTCGTCGTAATCCCAATTTTTGCCTTGGTATTTATTGATTTCATCTTCCAATCTATCAGCGATGATCTTTAACTGCTAATTATTCAAATTAGTTCCTCCTATTGTACCTATTTCTACATTTGTCCGGGTTGCGCCTCCAAAGTGCAAGCTAAACCGCTTGTGGTCGCTTCCTAAGCTGTCTGTTCCATTTTCATCTATCCTCATTTCCCGCAGCCTTCGTAATACTGTCTCGGACCACTAACGTAGTCTATGCTGTGACTGTCCGTTACCGCTTTCCCACGTTATTTGTCCGTCACACTTCTTTCCGTGTTAACTATTACAAGCCGGTTTTCCTGAAATAGATCTATCACTAGAGAACCGTTGTGGTCTGAGTATCCATCAAACCCTACTATATGGGCATTCATATCTCCAACTATGGATTATTTCCCCGGAATCTTTGAACTCGTTTATTATCTCTTTCTTCAAACAGTTTACCATTTTCCTCATTTTCCTCCCTAGCACTACTTCCGGTCCACAGATACACTACACCATCGCCAGTGAAAGTGGCTTTCCTGAAGTGAGTTTTGTGTTTCAAGCCACGAACATTTTCCCCACCAACGAGGAGGTATAAACTTCGCTGTATAACCAGAAAGAACTGCAAGTCAGGGCTATTTGTGTTACGCGCAAACTGGAGTTACTGAGACGAAATTTCAAGGCTGAGATAACTATGTGAAATGATTTTTTTGTATATGGAGATATGTCCCACCAAGTTTCAGCAGTAACCGTTCAAGTATACCAATATTGCCACTACGCAACTGCTGTTCACCAGAACTGAAAAAAGCTTTTAATGAGGAGAACTTGTTCTTTGCTCTTTAACTAGAGAAACACGATGACCGGCTTGCAATGAATCTGTGGCGTTGTGCACAGTACTGCACGGCGTACACTTCAATACACATTTTCTACTGACAATTCCGTCGCGGCGTGGTAGCAGATCTGCTCCTTGGCTACTGCTGCGGGAGTCGGAGTTCCGATCCCTGCTGGTGCTAGGTTCATTTCTTTTTTTTTTTTTTGCGACTTCCTTTCCCCAGTTCGTACTTTCGGGAGTATCGGAACTGACCAACCGGGTGGCGGACTAACCGTTCGTCCACTCACATTTAGTCCCTTAAGGGTGTAATGGTTGTGGAAAAGTTAAGTAGTCCCACAGAAGACGAACTTTAGTACTTTTGCCTAGGCATGCATGCAGCCTTTTTAGGCCGACTATGCGGAAACAACGTTTTCAGGAGGCTGAAATTCTGAAAGCAGTTGGCTTTGAGCCTACTCGGACTCACCATCCCACAGGACGGACCAGGCTCCCATGCAGTACTACAACTTCAACGCACCATGACTCAGCTAGCCAAATTTATTCACCGCATCGGGCATAAACGGGCCGGAGTGAAGGAACCAGACGTCATCCGACTTTTGCTTTTTTTTTTATAAGGTACGTTATGTACGGCAGACCTTACCTGTCTCTCAAGCCAGCCGAACGGCGAACATTCTGTGCTTGTGACATTACGCCGTGAGATCATTCACTGCAGGCGTACAGGATATGCCTTTTCGTATGCGGTGAATGATCTCATGACGCCATGTCACAAGCAAAGACACCCGCCGCGGTGGCTCAGTGGCTAAGGCGTTGCGCTGCTGAGCACGAGGTCGCGGGTTCGATTCCCGGCCGCGGCGGCCGCTTTTCTGATGGAGGCGAAACGCAAAAACGCCCGTGTGTACGAGATTTCGGCGCACGTTAAAGATCCCCAGGTGGTCAAAATTAATCCCGAGCCCTCCACTACGGCGCGCCTCATCGCCTGTGTTGCGTCGGTGCGTTAAACCCTACAATCAATCAATCACAAGCACAGACACGCACGCACATAATAATAATAGAAGTAAAACAAGAACAAAGCAACAAACGTGGACAAAGGATCGTAAGACTTATTTCTGAAAGTGGGGTAACCTGGCACAGCAAACGACAGTTGATCTGAAACCAGATGACTGGTATCGACATCTTCAGTTTTCGTAAAGTTTTTCTCGACCGCGGCTAAGGCCTTCTCACCAAAAAAAAAAAAAAAAAAAAACTTCCGGCATGACTACGAAGGAACCCTCCTTGTCAGACTCCAGCATACGTAGCTCATTGGATACAAGGTGATACAAGGTGTCGTTGTTCCCAGTGCCAAACAAAATAGACCACAAAATGTAACCTTCGTGCAAGGTTTGAGCGCGAACGGAGCAGCGATACGCGCGGAAAGTTTTTTTTTTTTTTTTTTTTTTTAAGCGTTCCATTTATCGATGTAACACCCTGTATGTCCTGGTGCTGAGTCTATGCTGCGGAGGGCATGGGACAGAAGACCAGCCAAATTTCTAGTTGCGGACGGATGAGGAAAGGGAATCGATGAAAAGAAGACGGTTTTTGAAAAGTTTCCAGATCTGAAAAGTGAATACTATGATCATTCCAAGGCTTGAAGTTGGTATTTGGGCTTGCTCTTGTGACAGCGTGAAGCACAATAACATCGTTTGTATTAGTGGACGCGAAATTTAAACGAAATAGCAGAAGGGAAGATATTCAAGTTGGATGATTTATCACCATAATTGATTAATATGTGAAATCCTGGATGACACATGGCACATCAAATTGACGCATTGATGAGACCAAACTGAGAATATACAACCCTCATCCGCATCGACCGCTTCTTACGGGCTGCGAGCAGTTGACGGACACTCGCGCGCGTACGCGGTGAGTGTCAGCCCTCATTCACACAGCCGTTTTTCACCCCGTCACGTCACCGTCTTCCGTCATGGGCCACGGTTTCTCGAGAGATTTTTCTCCGAAAACGGTGTGACAGTGACGGGAAGCCGAACTCTAAGTTTCCGTTCCGTCAACGCAACGGTAATAGAAAACAATCAGAAAACAATCAGCCAATCAGAAAACAAATTTTTACGGCTAAATTTCGCAAGAAGGGAGCACGCGTAAATATCTAAGCCATTTTCTTCACTTTTCAGATTAAACACGCTCAATTCAAGGCTAAACTGATCGCTAGGCAGACGACCCTGTACTCTGACGGAGAGCTCCAGTACGAACGCTACTCCGTTTACGTCTCTGTCGCGGTTTTTTGACCTGACGGTGCCGTGACGGTGGAGGTGACGGCTGTGCGAATAGGGCTCAGGCGACTGTCGTAGCACCCTCCTTTTTAAATGCAGAGCATTTATTAGCCTCGCCTGTTCCTGCGTCGGACGGTGTCAACAGCTCCGCGTCCGCAGCAGGTGCGCCTCTCCTTCCCTCCTCTCTCTCAACAGCAGCTGGCGCGCGCATGCGTCGTAGTCAGCCCGTTCGCTCCGTCGTGGTCTCGGCCTAGGTGCGTGATAACAGCGCGGTGGGTCGTGGAAGGGCGCGCGCTGCTTGCGCTTGCGCGCTCTCCCCCCCCCCCCCCCCCCCCCCCGTACTGCTCTCCCTCTACTGCGCGCGCTGCAAATATAGCGGCTAGCGGTCGCTCGTGTTTCAGTCACTGCGTTGCTCCTTCCTTCCTTGGTTGACGCTCGTGCCCACGTTTACTCGTGTCTGCTACTCCAGCATCACGGAAGAAGCGATGCAAGCAACACTGCCTTCAATCAGTACTGAGGCCCCAATGCTCTGCATTTACTCGTGTTCCCCTCGCGGGAAGGCGCGGGAATTTTTTTTTTTTTTGGATGGAACAGCACGTGACTGTTTGCTTGTTTGCTTAGCGCTCACGTGGCTGCCATGCGCGTGAAGCTCGGGAACATTCATTTTTCGCTGATATTATCGCACATAAAAAAAACAAAAAAAACGAGAGAAACCCTTACAGTTTGCACGAATGATAAAACATGTCCGAATGAAAAAACTTAAGTCCTATTTAGGCACTCTCAGCAACGTACTCGCGACCAAGCTTGCTTTCGTCAATAGCGTTGCAAGCAGACTCAAATTTTACGACGGAAATCACAGGTGCCAGGAGTACATTTCACTTCAAATTATCGTGTAAAAGTTATTGCACGTGAAAATGCAGAAGGTCCCACAACCATATTGCGGTAGAGGGAATTCAAGGTAACTTTAGAGTGCTCCGGACATTCATTTATTAGTAAGAGCCTGAATGTCCAACGAGACGAAAGATCCACCGAGACGAAGGTCCAATCGAGCCTGAATGTCCAACGAGACGAAAGGTCCAATCAAACCTGAATGTCCAACGAGATGAAAGATCCACCGAGTCTGCATGTCCAACGAGACGAAAGATCGAACGAGACGGAATATTCACTGTTGGACCTTTCGTCTCGTTGGACCTTTAGACGCTGAATCGTGCCAGAGGTTGCTTAAGAACCACGGCCGCACAACCTATAGACGGACTTCTGAGAATAGTTTTGCGGTTTAACAAGTTCCAGTCGGCCGTTATCCATGGCAAGAGGACAACGCATGGAAGGAGAAGCCAAACAGCACATCCTCCAGATTTTGCGTGCCGAAGGCCACGGCGCCAAACTGGAGGATCATAGGCTCTCCATTTACCCCGACTGCCCATTCGTTGGCTCATCACCAGACGGCGTCTCGGCGTTTGATTGCAGCTGTTGTTCTGGGCGCAGGGTGCTCATTGAGGTAAAGTGCCCAACTAAAGTTGAAAATTATTTTGCCCGAAATTTGTTTGCACCGGCTGCCCCATTACTACACACAGATGCAAGTGTCCATGGGTGTGATGAAGATCGCCACGTGTATATTCTTTGTTTTTGCGGCGGAGGGCACCTGGCGGAAGACGGAATTCGTTCTCCAACCAGCAATATTTCAGTGAATGCATAGAGGCAGTTCGCTTCATCTATACCGAGTATATTTTCGATGGCATCAAAACTGTGTAAGTACGGCGACGATAATTGAAGTGCGACGGATGCAGCCTCTCCAAGCATGGCTAGCTCATACGTATAACTGACTGCGTTGACTGGCACTCATTCACTACTTAAATTTCCTGTCCTTACTTTTGAAACTCCGGCTGTTCAATCTGTCGCAGAATGTATATATTACCTAGTGTAACACGTTACAGACCCATCCCTCCCGGAAGTAGAGTAAGTTGTATACAAATACAGAAAAGTGTTTCAGCTTTATGGCATTGCCTAACATCGCGTATTATTTACTAATCCTTATGTATCGCTGCTACGACATTCAATGAATAACCGTTTTTGAAGCAGAGAGTTCCGCATATCGTCAGCAGCTATCGCTCCATATGCACAGTGGGAACTTTATGGTACACATACAGCCCTTACAAGTTGTTTTGGCAATACCGCAAAGATTGTTGCCAGAAACATCTTTGTCGCTAATTTGCGGCCGGGTGCTTAGGAGTCTGTACCACCACTGACCGCTGCAGAACTTTGAGTACAAAGTCTGGCATGAAATACGGAATACTCTTCATGATATTAATATTAAAGCAGCAGTGCATGTGACAGTTTTCCTTCCAGAATAATGCTGGCAATGGACGTAGCTGATCCTGCCAAGTTGGTTGGAATCCTCCCTTTTCGAAAATACAGAAATAACTAGAAATGTGTACCCAGCAGCACCAGGAATAAGAAAATAAAAGTGTTCACTTCTCATGCACAGGCAACATGCAAAAAAGGGAACCAAAAGAACAAGTTCTAAACAGCCATCCTTTGGAAAGTTGGATGACTATCGCGTACAAGCTTTGAATTTTCTGAAATGGGAACGGCGGGTGTGGCAGTAGTAAAACTATAGACAAAATATTAATTCGAGTGCACAGTGTTCCCAGACAGCAACGGAGTTTATTATAACACAAGAAGAACGAAACCACACACTCATGAAAATTGGGGTGACCCAGACAATTCAATATGAAGGAAAATGTACGCAACGTTTATATAAATATTAAAGGGGTCCTGAAATACCTTCCGCCGATGCGTGGATGTACATGTACCCAAATAAAGCAATGTATTAGCAATCTCCTCCCGCAAGAATTTTGTTGAAGCGATGAGTATTAGCTGAGAAATCGTAAATCAAAAACTGCGCATTATCGTCGCGCCGCGTTTCCTCCTCCTTTCAACTTACTCTCCGCTGTTGACGGCGAGCGAGCCTTCCCTCCCATGATGCTGCGCTCCTCGGCGGTGACGTACTTCCGCTATTGCGCTGCTCACACAGCCGCCTGCTACGGGCAAGCTTTGTTGACACCATGAATCCCGCAATCCGCTCAAGGCTGGAAAAGCGAACGAAAAATCTGGCCCCATGTGTGCGGCGGCCTGGCCTTGCCCTTTCGCGGTGTACGTTGCTGCAGAACTTTGCTATCGGCGGCACGCGACTTTTTATCGGCGGCGAACTCGCAGCCGCACGGGGAGGATCCTGCCCTCGCTCATTTGTATGCACAGCGCACTGTTTATCCAAAAAGCGCCGTATCAGATGTGGCCCCAGTGGTGCCGGGTCTTATTTTGTGTCGGTGGTAATTCCTGCCGGCGGCATGTGAAAAAGACATTTTAAACCGATACAGAACCCGTGCACAAAACGCCAGTTCAGCTTGGGGCGACGCGTGGTGGAGAGCGGCAACGTTGGCAAAACATGCTCCGCCACGGCTCTGAGCTTCCTCGCGCTGGAGCGAGCACCATTTCTTTGACAATATCAAACATCGGTTGCCCTGACAACAAGGCACAAACCGCTCTAGAAGTCAGTTACGGTTGCGTGATCCCGGTTCAGCTTGGCGCCCCACCTCGCGGCATATGGGCACTGCAGGCATACTACTCACTCCCATTTGGAAGTGCGAGATGCCTTTGGCATTACAGGAGGTGATGGTGTGTGTGTTGTGGACGCCTTTGTTCGCGATGAAATGCGACGTTGTGCTTCTGCGGGTGGATAGTGCTTCCCATGGTCTGGATTATCTTTCTCAGCGGCGTACGACTCAACCTCGCATGGGTATGTGCAGTGTGCGTGGCTAAAAGCCATCTCGGCTTGTGCGCCAGAGTTTAAGTGACTTGCTGTTCGTCCCCGCAAACCGCGCGCGAGGTGAGGTGCCGAATTTACGAGGGGCAGGAGGAGGGCAACCCATCGTCTGTCAATCGCGGTTCGGACTTGCAACGTATGTTGTGACGTGTGTTCCGTTCGAAACGCATCTCTGGCTTGTTGGAAGTTGAATAAAATGTATGCGTCAAACCCGGGCATTCGACTCAAGGCGTTCTCTGCGATTGCAAGAAAGAAGTGTCCACGGGACTTCAACGCTTTCTTTATGGAACGTACTCAAGTAAGAGAATATTCATGTCGTGTTATGGCCCTGTTGCATTCAATACAAACGGTTAAGCGTTTGTTTACACTTATTTCGTTTGTCGTAAAATGTCCAAGCACTCCGGCACTCCGCTGGCAGATCAGCCGGCGAGCCGACGCTGAGCAGACGACTCATCTCTTGCCGGAAGTGCGTGAAAAAGCCGCCCAATAGCAGGATGGTCTAGCTCATGACGAACATCTGGGAATCGATGAATGTAGACATGTGAATGATGGCGGCGTCCAAAAACACGAAGGAAAGGGTGAGAAAAAAGCGACAAACTTTGCAACGAAAGTGTGAGCTTTCCGCTGCGCGTAAAAGAGTAATACTTGGGCACAGATGATGTTGACCACCCAATCTAACGATTGCGCTAGTCAATTTAGTGTGCTCAAAACGCCTTTCAGGGCCCCTTTAAAAAATGTATTCATGGTGTACACATGGTACCAGAAGCGTCCAATGTAAGCTAGAATCCAGAAAAGAGAATTGCCACGGGGTAGCAAAAACAACGGTCCTTTTTCGGTGTGGACGCAAAAAATTTATGTACAAGAGCAGCTGCCACGACTCGCGGCTATCCGGACTAGGAAGGCCACCCACAATAGCACTTTCCGCTCCAATAAACGTTTCTCTCCTCCTCCTCCATTAGAACATCTCATTCACTACATTGAAATTTTTATGAGTATTATGTAGACGTTTAATCCGCGCAATTCGAGCTTTCCTCCGAGTGTTCAGACTCTAAAAAGGTGAACGCTAAAATTAACCAGCCGGTGTCTCGCGGGGACTATAGCAAGCCCCGCAGTGCCGCTCTGCGCTGGCGAAGACTATATGTCTTTTGCAGTGTTCAAGGCACGAAGGTAAGAGTGAAAGGGTTCATCGCGAGTGATGCAGGGTTCGTTTAAAAACCTTTCTAAATGTGTCATACATGACACGCTTGCATATAATCGTTTGCTCTGGAATTCTTGTGGATCAGCCGCGGTGGCTCAGTGGCTAAGGCGTTGCGCTGCTGAGCACGAGGTCGCGGGCTCGATTCCCGACCGCGGCGGCCGCTTTTCCGATGGAGGCGAAAAGCAAAAACGTCTGTGTGTGCGAGATTTCGGCGCACGTTAAAGATCCCCAGGTGGTCAAAATTAATCCGGAGCCCTGCGCTGGGGCGCGCCTCATCGCCTGCGTTGCGTCGCTGCGCTAAACCCTACAATCAATCAATCAATCAATCAATCAATCAATCAATCAATCAATCAATCAATCAATCAATCAATCAATCAATCAATCAATCATTCAATCAATCAATCAATCAATCAATCAATCAATCAATCAATTGGGTGTGCATGATTACATCTTAAGAGCGAAGGAACCTTTGGTTATCAAATATCGCTGGCGAAAGGTTAATAATGCCACCCAGAATCTTCACAATATCATCAAGCACAGGAAAAAGGTGCACAGGGAAGTGACCCTGAAATATCTTGAAGGCCTTAAGCCTTTGAATCGCACGCTCTACGTGCACACGTGCTCTTGCGATTTCGTGTGCCTTGGAAGCGTCGTATGCCGACATTTGCCTCTTTATTTGCAAGAAGGACGGCCTCACCAGCTCGACACCCCGTTCTGTGCAGAGTTTTTCTATCACAAAACCCTTGTCAACCATTACCTGGCCGCCCGGGAAGCACCGCGACAAAACTTCGGACTCCTTTGTGAGGAAGGTGTCAGATGCTTTGCCTCCATAGCACTTGCTCAGAAACACTATCATCCCACTTGGGGCGCAACCAACAAGCAATTTGCCAGTGTATGTCCGTTTGCAGTGACTGAAAGTTAGAATGCGGGAAGTGGTGTCTTTTGGTCTTTGTAAGGGAATTTCGGTGCAGCCCCATACCAGTTTAGTCCGTGGGTATTTCTTGAAGTGGAGCGTCAGGTTGTCAGCAACAGATTCATCTTCAGGAAAGAAGATGGCGTCACCGAGTATGTGCGCCAAAATGCACACCGATGTTTTGAAAAGTGTAGGTACAGTGGTACGGTCAAGTTTGAAAAGAAATGCAAGAAAGCTAACGGACAGGTTGTGGTAAAGCTTAATAAGCACGAGGAGCACGGTCTCTTCGGCAGCAAGGGCAAAGTCTCGTCGCGACATCTTGCTTCGTATGGCCTCAAACTCATTCGCAATGCTTTGCACAAGGCAAATGCACCCGACCCCCGTTACTACAGCCATCTGCTCGTCTGTTTGTATCATGTCGAAGGACAATAGCGGCTTGGCCTGCTCGCGGGAGATGGGATCTGCTTGCACACCGACGCAATTTCTTTCGGGCAGAGGTGCCGGTGAACCCGTTGCCTGACCTTGTTGTTGAAGGACCTCCCAGAAATCGCTGTCAGAAATTAGAAAAAATACGATTGATTGTAAGCATAGTGATTTCTAATCGCTTTTCTTTCTATGTTAATGCTTAATGTAACGCAAATCTTTTCCACTTTTCATTTCATAAAATCTCCTCCACCTGGGATGGAGGCATTTCCATCGAAGAAAATTAATCAATCAGTCTTCATTCCCTGCCTTTCAACAACTTTGTAGGCAGGGGTTTATTACATGCAAATTAAAATAATGTTGATATATTTACAAACAGTGCTCAAAGGTGAGATTAGCATAACAATCATTATTATTATTACTACCATCGTCATTATCATAACCCTGTTCAGGTTCACTGCAGGACGAACGCCTCTCCCGTTGTCCTCCAAACGCTCCTGTCCTGCGCCGGCCGAGTCCATTCCTTACCTCCGAATTTACTGATTTCTTCCGTTATGCTTGCCTAAAGCTACTACCTGGTTTTATAAAATCCATACCACGGAGCAATGTCCTTCACCTTTGAAGACACTGAAAAATAAACATATTCAAGCAGAAATATTCCTAAGCAAATTTTTATTTACCTGAACAATCTTCGCCATCATCAATTAACTCATCTTGGTCGCACGATAGAGTCACTTCGCTGTCATCTGCATACAAGAGCGGGGCCAAGAAAACCTAATTATATGAAATTCCGCAAATCAGCTCCCAAAACACTGAACGAAAATATTGTAACATATTAAATAGAAACATACATATACCCGCAATAATATTGCAATTGAGTGTGTTCATTCAGAAAAGCATTGACCGCCTAATTTACGACCGTCTAATGAGGGCGTTTATAATGACGAAGAAGGGCCAAGTCTTTGAGTGTGTGCCAGGCCGAATTTGTCTCTTGCAGAAAGAAAAATTACATAGGACCACTTCAAAATAGCAGCAGGCACACTGCAATCAAGCTGCGTATATTTCTATTTCAACCAAAAGCAACGAATGCGAAATTTCCATTGCGTAACCAGTTATTCATTCAACCATTAAAACGAAAATTTCACGCCTCCTCTTACCGCTAGTCGCGTTCTCCCGCCGGGTGATTCAGTTTTCACATACGCATGCCAGAGTTCTGCACGCTGACTATTACAAAGTTCCAATCTAAATAATGAAACATACTTCGAACGTACGGTTTACTCCGAGTTCAATAAAGAACTGTGGGCGAACACTTATGTTGCATACAGAATACAGACGATTTGAGACAGATCATTCCAGGGTCCATAAAATAGTGGTTGCTTCTGACGCCGTGCACATATATGACTTTTCATGAGCAAGTTATAGTCCTTACGATCCGTGAAAGTCGCCGTGGCAGAGCCGTCTGCAGACGTAGATACGGCGGCTTCTGCAGGAACGAATTCTCTGTTTCCACCTGTCGCAATATATGAAATAGAAGACGCTTGCGGGTATAAATATTCCCCTGGCTATCAAATAAATTTCACGAAAGTGACACATTCTGATGAATGCGTGAAAACTCACTGCTGCTTTGGTGTACAACGTCTTCTGAGGTGGGCGGGGATTCTTTGTGCGCAGCACACAGTGTTCGATCTGCACACATAAAAAAGACAGCTGAACATTTTAATTACCTCAAGTAATTTCTCCCCACCTGAAACTCGTTTTCCTCACCGCCTGCTCGCGAAAGTGGCGGTGCCATATTTTCGTACCTTTTCCTCCCTACACTTCCGCGCCAATTTCTGACAATTAAGCTCATTTCTGATTTTACAATGGCAAGCCTTCATTCAGAATTGTGTTACTTTAAACAGAAACGCACCATCCCCCTTCACAGATGTGTATATATAGCTCCACAGAATGCAATGATAGGTGTTTAAAGATATTGCATGCACACACTCCCCCAAGCATGACTCCGCCATTGCTGGTAACCGGCGTGTGATGCAGAATTTCTTAATATTAATTAATTAATAACGCTTAACTAATTAGTAATTTTAACACATACGCCTAGTGAATAGGGCATTATTGAGGTTCGTGGTGAATTAAAGGAGCCATTAGGTTAGGTGTTTCATTGTACCCCAAGCGCTTTCCCGGAAGCAAATGATGCTTTATTCACTGAGAAATAAGGCAATTTAAGCCAAAATTTTAAATCTCCCGCTAAAATTGCACATTTCGTCACGTGAAACAACGGCGTCATACGAGCCGGTCCATGAAACAGACACTTAGTATGTCGACTCCATATAGCACCCACACGCGGGAGTCGACCGAGACGGAGGCCATTTTAAAAATACTAATAAAACCTAGTGCACCCGCAGCCCTAGTCCATGGAATCGCCTGATCCGGAGAACAAAACTCTCGCCGAGGAGCTCGGGCTTGCATTAAAACCTCACACCACTTGAACGCTCAATGATCTAAGTGCACGAGCGGCAAGAGTTGTGGGATACGCGGTGGGACGGGAAAGAGACCATTCCGCGATAGCCAACACAGACGAAACGCCCAGCCGTCGGCACCGCTGCCTCGTCAGCCCCGTCGCGACGGACGAATACAGACTGGTACGTATGTGCCGTATTTTCAATTTCAGTAGCAGTATCGCTTATGCCAGTTGGCCGGTGTCGTGTATGGAAAGCCGTTCGCTCGAGCTCTCTGCTCCGACCAGAAAGATTCGAGCGTCAATGCGCGGTGTGTACGGCAATTTTTTTCCCCAAGTTCAGAGCGCTTTGACGACGGCGATTTGACGAAGTCGGCGACGAGCGCCAGCATATCCGGGTCCCTGCCGTAATCACTTTCTCGGAAATGAAGCGAGCACACTCGTACTTCCTTTTCCTCTCTTTCTCCTCCGTTTGCAAAGTTCACAAAAAGTAGCCACTTGCTTCGCCGAGGTTCGTCGTTGGGCAGCACATGAAAGGAGATCTCACCGGCGGGGATGTCGCACTCCTTCGACGATTTGCCCGTACTACATGGGTATTTCAAAACACAGCAACGAAATTTCATTGTAAAGTACTCGAACAAACTGAAGTTTTCAGTGGTTGTAAACTGTAAACGAGCTCATAACGACAGCAGCAAGCCAACACGACCTCCATACCGAAACCTGTGCGACGAGTGGCACTATCTCGTTGCTGCTCTGTGTTCCTTACTCCCCTTGTTTCTATTTTTACCTTTGCTGGTTGGCGATATGACGGCCAACCTCCTGTGAAGGGATTACGATACCAAGCAAGGTCGCGGCTGTGCGTGCTGGAACGGTTCGTTGGCCCCGAAGAGCCTTGTACCCGAAAATTCGTCTGCGCGACGGTGGCGACGGCGAGATGTCGAGTTCGGCTGGTGGTAGTTTCGTACGCATTGGCATACACGCTTGCGTGTTCGTTCGGAACTTCAACCGTTTACTCCACCGTTCTTTGTCATAAAAAGAATGTGCAGTATGTTTCACGGGCATTTAGCTCGCTATGCAAACTGTAAGCCCTGCCTAACATGCGTTTGCTTTTGCCGGCCTCCGCCAATCGCTGAGCATTCTCGAGTGACATCATAGGTTTTGTTGCGGAAAATGAGCTGGTGAGTCGCATGGTCATTTCCTTTTTTCCTAATTATGTAGCTTATTTGAGCGAAGTTTGCGTTATAAGTGGTGTCGTTATGGTTCTAACGAGGCAATCTTTCGAATGAACCAAACTTGTGTTTTCTCTTCATGGCTCCTTTAATGCACGCAGATATATGCAAATACAAAAATCGACCAAAACGAATAGGGCAAAAAGTTGGCACAAATGTAAAATCATTTGTGGCATAATACAGCTGTGTGGACAACGTCCTCCATCTCGATCCTCAAAGTAAACACTGGCACGTAACTCTCACTCAACTGCCAACACACAAATCAGACGAAGTAAATAATGGTTCGTTGTTTCTTGATGATCTGCGTTGGTGCCTGATGGTTGCCGCCCTGATGAAACGACGATGAGAGTTGTTGAGGGTTTTTCAAACTGTATATTTACACAGAAGACATATGCAGGGTATTGACAGTCTGAAGATAAATTTAACAAAGTAAGAAATAAAGTGGGGTTCTTGGTCAGCTAAGACTGTGCACGTGGCACCCCCGTCAGCGACGGACCCTGACCTAAGACTACCCAAGTGGTGCTTGACCTGGCTAGCCCGGCAATACGCCGGCCGTGCATAGCACATTAAAACCCTGAGGATTCGATCCCGAGACCTCGTGTCTCGCGGTTTTAATGGGTCACTTAGTCTTCACCCTCGATACACAGGCCAATCATCATCCCCTGGCGATCTGACTGGTCGGGTTAACACATCCGGGTTTGAACTGCGGTGGGCAACGCCCCCCATAACCCTGAAACATCGGTCGCCCTCTCTCACAGCAGAAACAAGGAAAATATCAAAAGCAAACCAAACAAACACAACAAACCCTAAAAAAAATTAGCCCCATCTTCCCGAAGGGAACGCTGAGTAGATGCAGTGCATCTCGGGGTTCCGCTGTATTTCCGTTGTGTTGTTTGTGGGGTGGTGCTGACGCCTGCTTGCGCCAACCCACTAACTGACGGGACTGTTGCTTCCATCACACTTCATCGGAAGAACGGAGTGAAGTGGAGTCAACCGCAGCAAGCGCTGAACTGAACGCGCGCAGCGCGCTACCCGATTTACATTCAAGGTTGAAGGAGAGGAGACGAGAGGAGGAGAGATGCGCAAGCGCCGAGCATGCGCCGCGAAAGCAGAAGCGAGAACGCGGGAGAAGCGAAAGCGAAGTGCACGCAGCTGATACGAGAGAAGTGGCGGGAGTATCGCGCAGCTGTGGGAGAGAGGGAAGGATGAGAGTTGCGCATGCGCAGTGTGAGTGCGGACGCCGACGCGGGACATGCCCAGACTATAAGATGCTCCGCATCTAAAATCCGCGGAGACACGTGCAAGCGGCCGGGAACAACCTTCTACGAACGCGGCCTGCGTCGCCCGTTCCCACGTTTCTCGTTCAAGACAGGACAGCCACTCAAGCCAGCTGAAACCCATAACCATCCGTCTTAACGAAACACGGCGCGTCCCCAGGATTCTCCACCGTTGACAGGCAATGCCCCATTAATTGGACCGTGAGCCAGAATCAACGCGTAGGGAACGCAGGACACGGAGGCCGCAGTAGGCGTCGCATCTCCCATCCCGGGCCGCCACACGAACACCCTCGCACGCCTTCACTCCGCGCGCGCACGGGCCAACAAAGGGAGCACTTTCCCATAAATCGACCGCCGTCCAACCCCAGCTTGACAGCTCCAAGCTTCCCCGTCTCCGGCGGTGCGACGGGCCGAATGGTTTTACAACCGGTTAAATGAAAACGCAGTGGGCCCAGAGACAGCTACTGCCAAGCTCCCTGAGTGCCCTTCAAGCCGCCGTACCGGCAATGTTTTCCCACAGCTGCACCATGCCCTTCGACCGAAACAACGCGACGACGCGGCTGCGGCCCGAGACAATGTGTCCTCACGCGAGCGGCGTGACCCAGAGGCCGTTTGCTTTTAACAAGCTGGCTGCCATAAGCCATTCATTCCGCATTCCCGGAACAGCCGCTCCCCCTGCGTCCGACACATTCCGCGTCGCTGGCGCCTGGATCCCTTACAGACGAAGTGCTTGTTTGTTATCGAATACGATATAAAGGTTTCGTATGCTTGCGGTACTGCAAGTACAGGAGCACAATGGACTCGATGTTGCAACATTGAGAGCAATGTACTTCCGTACTTCTGGACCCGTTCCTCGGTAGCCATTTATGACCCGAACAGTTGAAGGCTTCTTTGCCCGTACGCGGAGCAAGAAAGTCCCCAACAGTTCTGTATGTCTGCCCCTTTCCCCTTCTTTTTCTATTTTCCTCTTTTTTCTCATTGTTCCCTTTTCCACCGTGCAGGATGGCATACTAGGCCGTACTACCTGGTTAACATTCCTGCCTTTCCTTTACTTTCTCTCTCTCCCCAACAGTTTCTAGCCAACTCTTTGGGCAAAGAATATGGGTTACGGAGACAATTGTTTTTAGCAATGAATCATCACTGCTCTTAAACTCCACCAGACAAACGCATTGTACTGGTCGTCGCAGAATAGTACTCCAGTAACACCTGCAAAATTACTCCAGTACTCCAGTAAAACTACTCCAGAAAAGTACTCCAGTAAAACCTGCAAACCCATAGAGTTTCTTAATTGTAAGAAACATGTGCAAACCTACGTGACATGCGTTGTGTCTAAGGAGGAGGAGGAACAACTTTAATTGCACAGCATGTCAGCGCAAAACGCGCTGGATGAGAGTGGATCCCTCTTCACAGGATTCCATATGCTGTCTTCGCCACCTGGCCCCTGGTAACCAGCCGTAGCTGATCCTCCAAGGCGGGGCTGGACAGCAAGATCTCCCATCGCTCGCTAGGGGTAAGGGTGGGGTTCTTAGTGGAGGAGTTGCTGATGAGGGGTGGGTGTTTTGGGCTGACGTCGCACTCTCCTATCATGTGGCGAAGAGTACCGAGCTGCTTGCATAACGGGCAAGTCTTGTCGTACTGATTTGGGAACATGCTGTTCAGTAAGCGAGGGTGAGGGAAAGATCCTGACTGAATCTGTCGATACAGTACTTGCTGCTCCCGCGTGAGTTCTGGGTGCGGGGCAGGAAGTTTCTGCCTATCCTCTCGATAGTGCCGCACTATCTCTCTGTAGGTCACCATAGGTTCACCTCTGGCCTCCTCCTCAGCCGTTGCCCGGTACGTTAACGCGCGGGCCTGTCGGTGGGCAAACTCATTGCCCTCCACCAAGAGTGGGCTGGAACCCATACTAATTCAACATGGCTCTCTGGAGGTGTTTTGTCCCTCAGGATGCGAAGTACCCGCCGGGACACCCAGCCTGACTGGAAGTTCCTGTACGCCTGCTGTGAGTCGGTGACAACCTTGGAAATTCCCGGAAGGGTCAGGGCTAGGGCAATTGCCAACTCTTCCGTTTCTTCCACATCTCTGACTTGAAACGATGCGCTTGTAAGCAGCTCGCCCCTAGTTGTCACCACCGCCACTGCTCTAGTCGTCCCCTTGTTTTTCGAGGCGTCCGTGAAGACGACACCGTCTTCGCTCTCCAGTAGCCTGTTGAGGGCACGAGCCCTAGCCTCACGCCTGCCGCCATGGTGAGCCGGATTCATGTTGTTTGGCAGAGGCTTGGTCTTGATTGCGTCTAGCCATTTGTCCGCAAGCTGTTCTCGATCGGTCAGCTCTGCCACGCTCCAGCCGATTCTACCCAGGATACGGCGGCCCGCCTTAGTGTGACTCAGCCTCTGTTTTTGGCTGGATAGGTGGCCCCAACCAGCTCGTCCACTGTATTGTGTAGAGCCATCTGGAGGAGCTTGTCCGTCGACGCACTTATGGGAACTCCGATGGCTTGTTTCAACGCCTTGCGTATTACTGTGTCCACCTGGCTCTTTTCTCCTTTGTTCATCAGGAGGTAAGGTGTGGCGTACGTTATTCTTACCGTAGCGTACGTTATTAAGACCGCTCGCTTCCCCCTCGGCATCGTTCTCTGGCTGACCGTAACGTTGTTTTTCTCTTGTTTGCAGACAGATCCCCATGGGACCTCGTGTTTTTGTCGAGACCAGTGTGTTGCAACACAGTCGCAGTTTGAAGCGTGCTGTTCTTTTCTTTTACTCGACGTGCCGCCAGGTCGAGGCCGCTGGCTTGTGTCCGTGTCTAGTGCGTCCGTCTTCGTGGTTGCAACCCCGTCGATTAATGCTGGGGCCGTTCACCGTCTACGAGTCGGCCGTCCCGACTTATGTGCGCTGCTCTGTCTCCATGTGACGACGTCCGACGAGCGCTGGATACCGATTCCCATAACAGCGCGTGGATATTTGTAGCTGTGTCTATTTCGTGTGGATAATGGGCTGCTGTCCGCACTGGGAGCGTACCTGCCGCTGCTACGCGTGAGTATTGCGGTCTTCACCGCTGCGAAACTGGTGCAAAATAATTTTTCCTCTGTTAACGGTGCTGGGCTCGTTCATGCTTCGTTTCGAAGCGAAGGTTGGTAGTAAAAAGAAAAAAAAAAGTTACCGAGCGGTTGGCTTCATGCACCAGGCTCGAGTTTCGTACCGGCCTAATAGGCTGGCTACCGATTCCGCACGCAGGTACCGCACGCAATCAAAAATGGACCCAAGGTAGTTTTCGTTTGTCCGCCCTAAAAGCAGTGTGCGAAACGAGGTGCGAACGCTAGAAAAACTTGTACCTTTCGGGGGCTTCCGAGGTTTCCGCAGACGATCATGTGAACCCAGCGGTAGGTTCTCCGATGGAACAGCTGTTTTTTAAGTGCGAATGCACTTCTTAAGCGAGCCTGAATCGTCCGCCGCCGTCGTCCGCATAGCAACAGCTGCGGGTGCGCGCGCTCCTCGTCTTCCTCCTCGTCTTCCCTAGCAACCGGGGGAGATGGGCGCGCGCTACTCTCCTCCTCCTCTCTCCGCTCAGTGACTGCGGGTGTTGGGCGCCTCCTCTCCACTTCGGGCGGGAGAGCTGTCGCTCGCGTAGCGGGCGCTCCGCATTCCGACGCGTGAGGGCGCTCGTGTAGCCCTCGCCGTAACGGCGGGCGCTACTCTCCTCCTCCTCTCTCCGCTCAGTGACTGCGGGTGTTGGGCGCCTCCTCTCCACTCCAAGATCACGATATCCACCGTAATCGCGCAATCAACAACCGTGCATTCGCACTTACACACTCTCCCCCTCGGGGAAGTGCGAGGGAATTTTTTCAGTCGCGGTCTTTTAACAGCTGCGAATGTTTGGAAAGAATTTTTTAGGGTAGTCGTATTTGTTGCGATTTGGGTAATAATTTTACCTTTTCCGTCCGTGATGTGCGTAAAGCAGTCCGCGGTGAAGTGTCTACTGCAGACCGAGTCATATTTGCTGACCTTCCTTCGCAGTTTTACCTTCGATATCCACACCTTGCGTTGGGTTTTGTGCTGCGGAAAACCGGTGCAGGCTTACAGCTGGAGTAAATACCGTGGATTTGCATTGCGGTACCGCGCAGCACTTCACCATACTTCAAAGCAAATTTTTTTGAGCGATGAGCGCCCTATTCAAACCCATGTATTTTGGTCGTCTGTTTCCCCTCTTTAGAAGTTGGACCGTGGCGCCACCTAGCTATAGGTAGCGCCACCTACCCAATAGCGAATGGCAGCAAGTGCAGAGCAGCTATAGTACAGTGCCTAGAATATTCCAGGCACTATAGCTATAGCCCCCGCTGCGGCGCAAGAATGGCATGGGCTTCTTGTAAAGTTGTTTTTCTCATAAATGGGTGGAAAAATACCCCTGCTCCTCTTCATTTGTTTGAAGAAAAGCACATTCTGGGCTTTTCTTCAGCACTGGACAAAAAATGTCCAGTGCTGGTGTCCGAGGCACCCTCCTGAATGGACCTTTTTCCAGTACCGGTCCCTCTAGCGGCCGCCACGGCGAACTAAAAATGGCAGTAAGGCACACCCCCAAGAAAGTTTGGCTTCGGAGAACTCGTGCACAAAATATCCTGGCCCTTCAAGCCCCTCCCGCACTGACCCGTCACCCGCACCTTTCACATGAATGTCACGGTAGCAGGCGAACGTTCTCGTGACTAATCTGCCGTGTTCGAAGTGCCCCCCGCCACCCCCTTCTTTTTTTTTTTTTTTCATTTTCGTAGCCCCCTCACTGGCAGCCATGTGCTGGTCGCGTGGTCAGTCTCAAGCGTTTTCGCCCCTTTTCTTAGAAAGCCATTATTGTATGCACATACGAACCCACCACGAGGAGTCCAAAGAGAAGAAAAAAGAAAACGTGCAGATTATAGCCGCTCCCTAAGCAGAAAACCGAGGGGCGCGCTTTTGTTTATTTTGCCCGAGGCGCCTGCCAAGAATGGCGGACCGGCATCCCGCGCATGCGCAGATCGCTACTGGAAAAAGGTCCATTGGACTTGTTTTCTCTCCAACCGGCACCAACGAGTTGTATACCGTGGTGCGCGCTCGGCCGACATGCCAGTGCCATCAGGTGTGCCACAAGGATCGGTCCTGGGCCCCACGTTGTTTCTGATCTACGTAAATGACATGCCCAGGAACGAAAATTTCCTGCTCGTCCAATACGCAGACGACACATCTATTCTTGCGCCCCTCGTTTCGCCCTCCACCTGCCACGGCCTTCAGGCTTACCTCGACGAAATCGCCTGCTGGGCCAGCACCAACTACCTCCGGCTCAGCCCAGCCAAAAGTTGCACGATGCGATTTAGCAGCGCCCGCACAGTGCAAAAGCCGTCGTACTCCCTGCATGGCGAGGCTGTTACGGTGACCGACTGCGTGACCATCCTGGGAGTGCAGTACGTCCGGACGTTAGACTTCCATGCCCATGTGGCCAGCGTCGTCGCAAAGTCGCGCCGAACCCTGGGCTTTGTCACCCGTGTGACCAAGCAGTGTGACCCGCACGCTTTCCGGCTACTGTACACGTCACTTGTGTTGCCCCTGCTTGAGTACTGTAGCGCGGTGTGGTCACCACCACAGCAGCACCTTGTGGCGCGAATAGAGAGTGTACAGAGGAGGGCATCTCACACCATTAGTCTCTCGTTCCACAGGTCCTGCAGCCCGTCTACACTACGAGGAGAGGCTCGTGGTTGCAAAGTGGCGTCAATTGGCCTACCGCCGGGACATTGGCCGTGTTCGCCTCCTGTGCCGCGTCTTTGATGGCTCCCTGCCTGGAACTTTCCTGTCTTCGCAGATGCGCGTGAGCAACCGCACTGGCCAACCCCAACTGATGCGTGCACGAACTGCTAGGCATAGCACGTCCCTCGTTCCTGCTGCTAGTACGAGGGTTTCCTCTCACTGCCGGCAAGCCAGCGCAAGCCTCTGCCCCGTGGCAGAGAGGAATCCTTAGAGTTGTGTCGCTCGTATGCACGGCCTCCTTCTGACAAGTGCCCCCTAGTCTCCTCCACGCCCCGCCATGTACTATAAGTCTATATTATTCTCCGTGTGTCCTTGTGTGTTCTCTTCCTGCGTTTCGTGTATGTTCCTACAATCTCTCTGCTGTCATTTTTTTGTCTCTGTTGTCGTCTTTTCGTTTGTTTGTTTTCTTTCAATCCCTGTCTAATTTATTCAACGCGTTTTACGCTCCCTCCACACCACTCAGTGGCGGGCTAGCAGGCGCACCTGCGTAGGGTCTCTACCTTTCTGCCTAGCCGTGCACGCCCCTGGGTGGGCACACTGACTTTGCAAATAAAATTATTATTATTATTATTATTATTATTATTCAACGAGGTTGTCGACTGACAGACCCTATGAGATAACCTACAATTCCAGCGTGGAATGCCGTCGTCTGGAATGACAAACGGCAGCAAACGAATGAGGCTTTGTTACTAAGACGAATGGCCTTGCCGCTGCCCACTCATTTATAGTCGTCGAGTTCTAATGGTGCTTATTTGATGCACCCTTGGCCCCGTCGTAGTGGCGGCTGGCTGCTATAAACAGACCATGAGGGGCCCATTCCTTGCTGAGCGCTCACGCTGCGACTATTTGGACTTTGTAAACCATTTGCGGAAAGGACAAAAGCATACACAAAGACACTGCTGTTGTCTCCACGTAATGTTCCGAACAAATTTTGTATCCTTGCAAACAGTCATCATCATCATCATCAGCCTATCTTCGCCCACTGCTGGGCAAAGAAAGGCCTCTGCCTCCTCCTCCTCCCTCCCTGTTCTGTGCCTCTGCCGTTAATCTCCAATTACCCCGGTCCTGTGCTAACTGTGCAGGCAGTAAAATATTGTTAATCTCTTTTGATTGCTGCGATCCATCTTTTTTCTGTCTGTATGTCAGTTGGAAACTCGTGATAGGACACATGCAAGTTAAACATGTGATGTATCTTCCATGTGTGTCACATAAGCAGTTGCATTGTGTCAGGGGGTTCATACTCACATCGAGCTTTATAGAAAATCAGGATTCTAATTCATTTCTAGTACGGCATAGTTGCGATAAGGTATGGGCCGTTAACACCACAAATGCAATTCGCATAATGTAAAGACAAAACATAGAGTCCTAGGCTGCATTCCCGGTTCTGCTGCCGTTGAAATGTCAAACAAGCAGAGCAAAACACGCCTGTATGCATGCAGGCTCCAATTTTTGGTTGCACCGACACAACTCCCCTGCCTGAATGTTCGCGTTGAAACTTAGTCATGACGCGCACGTGAAACTGTACCACAAAACAATTCTAAAAAAAAAATAAAAAGGAAGACAACCGCGTTTGCGGTTAACAGGTGCCAAAACATCCAAAGCACGAAGGTGCCAAAGCACGAATTATTGCAGGCTCGAATTCGCCTGCACTAAAACAACTCTGCTAATAACGGCGTTAATAACGGCGTTAATAGTGGCGGCTTTCGTGACCTGCACATGAAACGAAGCTCTCAAGATAGTGCATAATAAACACGCATTGCCCTGGAGATTGTGAAATTAAAATGGGAGACGCTAAAGTGTGCATCGTACGTACATAAATTTCGCCCAGCATCCCTGCACATAAACGTACCGCTTGCAAAGAGGTACGCAGCAGTGAGTGGGCCCCTTATAATGCTACAAGAGCACTAGCAGCGTATGGAAAACAGCCAAAAATATATCTTTATGAGGCTCCTGAATGGTGAAATGATGGGCCGAAATGCATAACCGCAATGGCGTTCCTGCACAACGCTTCCTTTACCATGGCGTCGTCGCGTTATAACCACCAGTAATTGCCACTGCAGAATGTTCAGTGTGGACTGCCTTTTTGCAAAGGGTCTATAAAATGATCGTCGAATTAAAATGGCATCGTCTACAAAAGGGACTGAAAAGTTCAGGCTTGCCGATACGGCATATGAAAGACCAGGGATACGTGCACTTGGCATGGAACACAAGATTAGGTAGCCGAGCGTGGCCCCGCGTTCGTAACAAACATAGATAAACAAATAAGAAGGCATGGTTTGCGGCGCTACTATGTAGACCATTTCTAAATTATGCCCATATGGCTAGAGTAGACCATTCAAGGTGGTAACAGATGTAGCTTGCCAATTTGAAGGACCCCTCTGGCAGCCTCATGGAATGAAGACTGCACCTGCAGGACTTCAACGTTCCCGTTGCCTACAAATGTGGTAGGAAACAAAAAAATGAAGGAAGCTCACACTAACGCGCAAGACTTGAAGGTAGTGAAGCTGTACGCAATCTTCATGGCCATCACTAAAGAGACGATTGCAGCCGATTTGCTTTTTCTTTGCTGCTGCAACAGACCTTTACTCCATCTTTGTTGCTATAATGGCAAAGAAAAGAAGAAGCAAATCTGAGAAGCAGAACGACCGAATAGAACACGCACACTTAAACTAGGCACCTGCAGGCGCAACGTGTACCCTATCACGTGTTCTGTGTAGAGCAGGTGGCGTGATTCCTCTCCCCAGTCACAGCTAAGTGAGTAAGCCGTTTTACTCTTGGGTACTAACTCACGATCTTGGACATCTAACTCAAGCTCCGTTGATCTACCAGACATAGGTTCGAATCCTGCTGGTGCCGGTGATTTCTTTTCTGATAGTACGTACTGCTTATTAGAGTTTCGTGAAACGCCGGAATCCACGGATTGCTAAACAGCTTCGATATTAATTGGTATGCCGACTGCCTACTACACGCACCCACAGAACCCCGACTTGCGAACTCTGTTGAAGACCACATGTTTTGGCGTTGTGACGGAGCCAAACCTAGCCACCAGTGACGTGCAGACCCCCCCCCTTGAGTTACACGACAGCATCGACAACCTTGAGGGTTTTGGGAGAACAGTACAGGGATGGGGTTGATGGATAGGGAAGCACGCAATGTTGATTAGTCAATTTGTTTTATTAAAAGGTTCCAAAAGAACGCCTGGGCTTACAACCAAATTATTAGTAGTACCTATCTCCTAAGCTTTTTGACGAGATGACCTTTCACGTATGCAACACAACCACGTAGTAACTTGTGATGTTTGATTTTTTTAACATGCAGCTTTCTAAACACTCTTTCTGCATGTACAGCACGAAAGGTTTCAACTGGGCAACAACGGTCAAACGTAATTGTTATAGGATTGCATTATATAGGCCGCCTATATCGTAAAATATGCCTCTTTACAGCTCCATGCACATGCTTTTCCTTGTTTCCTCTCACCTTCACTGGCCGAGCGGCTCGCCCACTGCTCTTGCTACAAAAAATTGGCCGCTGATCTGCTCCTTTCATTGCTGCAAATGTCAACGGAAGACGATAGTCAACTGGCACCCCTGGCATATAAGTGCCTCCCTTCTCTTTCCCGCTCACTTCTCATGCTGTTCCTCTCCCGTCTCGTTCCTTGTAAGATAACACGCTAGAGGTTTGCTCAAGTCAATTTAAATTTACCGCGTACCAGTGCTCCAGGCCGGGTGCCTCGATGCCAGCGCTGCCATACGGCAGAGACACGCATGAAGTGAGGCACCCTACTACAACGTTTATAGGACCACGTTGCCTTACTCCACAAGCGTTCCAAGTGGAACTTGGAACCTATCTGGTGGAACCTTTCGTTGCTGTAGCCGTTTCATTTTTTAAAATGCTGCCAGGTATAGCGTGGGCAACAGCAGGCAACGGTTTTCTGCAGTCGATGTAGTTTTTATTTGCTATCGCAAAAACCAAGCATCCGTGAATTGTTTAATAAAGCAACACCGCAAATATCACTCATGTGTTGATTTTCTGCCTTATATTTGCATAATGTCTTGTTCTTGTTCAACAATGTTGACAAATATGAACATTGCCACCGGGCTTGGACGTTTTATTTGGCATTGAGTATATATATACGACTATTGCGCAGTTTGTTTTACTTTAGCCGGGCGGATGAATCGAGTCACAGACAGACAGACCAACATTTCTGCATTTAAGTAGCCCAAAAAGACTATCATCTTTCAAAGCGGTGGATACACTGTCACACTCAATGGCAAGGGTGCTTGGGCGTGAAAGGCATCAACTCCCACTCCTTGCTGGCCAGTGCAGATGCAGTCTCCAAAGTGCGCAAAATAAACCGAGAAATTCTTTGTCAACAATTTTATTGAAGCTCATTTACCACTACTAAAAGATGACTTCGTTATTACTAAAGAATTCAACTTTGCTTTTCATTTAGTTGCTGGAAGCCAAGTTTCGGGAGCAGCTGAGCAAGTACAGACACTGCCTTTGTGATAAGCAACCATACGTACCAGACAAGCAAAAATAATAGAGTAATAAAGCCCTGCATTTTTCCGGGAAGCTGCTTTTTAGGCCTTTTTAAATGGTGTCAAACTTATAGAAGTTCAGTTTACACGTTAAACATGCAGGACTCTGTTTTCGCAACCACCTGTTATTGCGTACCATTTTTCCCGTTGTATTTACATTGCCGCCCAAGTCACAATAGATAGAAAGCAAACCAAATGCTTAAAATGGGCTCACGAGAAGTATAATACCGGTCAACCATTGGACACCACCAGATATTAAAAGTACGGAGCCATAAGGAACCACACAACAAATTCCTACAAACAGACATGCAAGTGACAGCATGCAAACTGTTTCTATTAGAA
Source organism: Haemaphysalis longicornis (assembly GCA_013339765.2). Classification (NCBI taxonomy): domain Eukaryota; kingdom Metazoa; phylum Arthropoda; class Arachnida; order Ixodida; family Ixodidae; genus Haemaphysalis; species Haemaphysalis longicornis. Next base: position 113,623,713 of record CM023456.1, on the reverse strand, counting down.
CATCAAATTTTACATTTCATGAATGAGAAAAAGCCACAAAAGAGGCAAGAAAAGAAACTGTGCAGTGAGCTTTTTAGTTTCGCAACAGTAAATGAACACATTTGTTAGATTTTATTCTCCACGGGTTCATCCACTAAGCAAACCAACACTGACGAGCTATTCACACAAACCATCTCTCCTGCATGTTATTAAACGAAGTACACAGCAATGGATTTAACAGCCACAAAATGAAATCTAGAAAGTCTGGAAAGCATGTCTTCTCAAAAAGCAGCACTTAGAAGCACGCGATGCACAACTCCAAGCAGCGTTTTGGCGCTACTACGTATATTTAAACAAGTGGTAGGCTACAGTCCTACACATTATGTTACAAGTTCCTGGGTTGTGCCCTGCACAAGTTGGTTACCCAGGGTTGAGAAAACACCACACAGGTTATTCATAAGTAACAAACAATAAATATTCTACATTTCTTGCATTCAATATTCGGATCCCCGTTTGACAGCCAAGCTTCTGAGCCTCGTCTTTCCAGATAAGTGACAAGTGCCTTTGTTCTGGAACTAGCAACAGAAACATTGCACACTGCAGGTTTCAGTCTGGTGCACCTTTGATCACATCCCTTCATGCATTCCTCAGCCCACACCAACTATCGTTTTTATGCCTTCGTGACGGAGGCTCACCTTGTCAACAGAACATGAACTTCACCGACCCCCATCTCCCCAAAGGCCAGAGTGCCATCCTATTAAAATAAATTTATTCATTCATTCATGCCTCCAATGCAACCATAATCCACACGCACATCACTGGCATTGTAGAAATATTGCATGCAGGCTTGGCCACCATTACAATGACTTCAGCTTCAGGGACTGGCTGTCACTGAGTGAAGCTTAACAGCTGGTAATCAAGCATGAAAAAAGTGAAGACATTTGTAACACAACTTGGGACTAGGACAACAAACAGCAGCCACTACGCAGCCTCAGCAACCATGCCTTATACTGGACCTGCACACTAATGCTTAAAAACGAAATATAACCCCCGAAACCTGACAAGCTTCTTCATGAAGATATCCAAAAAAGACAACCCTGCAGTTAATTGGTACCAAAAAGAAATACCAAATAGACATGCCAAGCTGGTACTGCTGCATAGCTAACAATCATTCCTGCTCTTACGAGTGCATCGGAGGGCTTGGCTTGGTAAGAACAAGTGTAAAGCAACCAAAATTCAGCGATTCCAGTCAACATTTACAAGGCTGTTAGGAGTCTTCCAGTTTTATACCTGGTAATATCAAACGCTAAGGCTAGGGTACTTTTCAATGACAGCAGATTGAGGATTGTGCATAATAATTGCCACGCCTTTCATTAAAATACCAAGTGCTCATGTGAGCAAGCTACTGAAAAGATTTGAGAACTGCCTGCCCTCCCTTCCATTTAGCTACAGTTTATGCAAAACTGGAGTGACAAAACTTTCTAAAACATTTTGCACACTAAAGACCTGAAACACTCCTAGTTTTTCAAGTGAATGCAACCGTAAGGACTACGTGGAATGTGTTCAAAAGCTACAGCCCACAGAAGCAGCCTTCGAAACCTAATGCTTGTGTGTACAGCCTTCTGGCAAGTACTTGTGTTTTGCTTATAGCAATTGTGTCCCGAGCTTTCACTGTGGTACAACTTTGAAGATGTTTTCTCACGGCGAGCCAGGGAGAACTCCTCAATATTTAATGCCTTTACTACACTGCAGCATCAGCTCTGCATCATTCCTTCACGTATGAACAGCACGTCACACATTCCGTTGCCCACAAAAAAAAAAAAAAAAAAAAAACAAAGCCTCCAACACCACACGCACTTCTCACAATCTTCCTCTTGATACGGGAACATTTGTACGTTTTTTGTCACCAACAACCAGCGCACTTGATTTTTGTCGTTGTAACCACCAAAGCAGTGACCACACACACTTACAGCCTCAAACTGCATCCATCGCACGCTGCAAGGCCAGGCCCACTGTCTGTGCCGTGGCGAGATGTCAGGTCCCAAAGCACAACATGCCAACCTCACAACAATGGGGGAAAAAGTTCAGCGTGGAACCACTCTACCACGACACCAAAAATTTTAAAGTCTGTTCCCCTCTCCCGTGAACACTGATAGTGCTACAGTTTTTCCGCAAAGTTCACTGCTGAGCTTTCAGGCAAAACACGACTTGCTGAGCCCGTCAGCTGGCATGCAATCAATGCAGCAGCACCAGCTGCCTTCACAAACCTTCACTGCACAGACACGGCTGGCACAAGTTTTATCTCTACGAAATGGCGTTGCACACAGAGATGATGGCACCAGACGAACTTTTGGCTACCGCGTTCACCACACTCCATCATCACACACGACGTGGACCCCATAGAACGTGCTCAACACGCTGCACACGATGGCCGGGGACGACGACTAGAAGGCGATCCCTGCATCGCCCGTTTCTTGGTGGAGCGCTGTCGCTACTCGCACGCCTGCCTCCACGCAAGGAGTGGCTGTTCTCAAAGCCTCCGATCCGAGCACCCGTTGCCGAGATACTCGGATCCCTGCCCGGTTTGCATGCGGCAGCGGGAGAGGTTCTCTATTCCGACGCCCAGCTTGCCGTGCGGCTCATAGGGTGGCATAGCTCATGATGAAGAGCCGCTCTTCCTCCTGCTTGATCCAGTGCAGCAGCTTGCTCATGGCGCGCACGGCCGTGTCTTTGCTCACCAGCGGCTCGAAGGCGGCGTACAGCTCGAAGCCGGCCATGTGCTGCAGGGAGAGAGAAAGGACTGTATGACACGGAAGGGGCTCTACGGAAAGTCATTCCCAATGTCATAAGAGAACGCATTCTTGCCCAGTATCTTGGCTTTCAGAGACTTGCTTGAACTACACCCGCTCAAAGTTGTGGGATACACTAACCGTTTGCTTGACATGTCAATGACTTCAAAGATTCTACCTGTGGCTGGACCTTACGCAAATAGCTGAACTACCAGCTTTATTTTTATACATTCTGGTCACCATCTCAAACCATACAACGTGTACAGCATCCTATAGCCCAGAACAGCCATTTTGGTTAGCACTTTCCTAACGGCTGAATCCTCCATACCGACATCGACTGCACATCTGCTGCCGACTGCACATCTGCTCTATCCACAAGACACAGCCCGGCATTTTCATCCCCAACACCTCTCACCAACTGACTGGTCTTAACTATCTGCTCACACTAATCTTCAACATCACCAAATTACACCCCCCCCTCCTTACATTTGGAGACTTCAACTCGCCACATCTATCGTAACGCTACGGCTGAAATACTAAGAAAGGTACAAAACTTCATGATACCTTCTAGCAATTTGGTCTCACACTCTGCAATCATCCTCAAGTACCGTACTTACCAGATTCTAACACACACTTTTTTTCCCGAAAAATAAGCCGAAAAATCGCATGCGCGTTAGAATCAGATACGAAACCGAAACTGCCAAAACAGCGGAGATTTTGTCCCACCCATTGCCATTGCCATTTTAAGATGGCGCCAAAGCTTTTAGCAACAATCATGGAGGAAAGAAAAGTTCTTCCTCCATAGCAACGATTTTTCGGACGCAGGAAGCATAGGCGCCTAGGCTTTCTATCAGTGTTCACACAAATCGTGAAATCGTTTTCACTTGTGCGCTTGATAACAGCAATGGCAGCAGCGCTTCTCACGCGTTCAAAACGAGCAGTCGGCTGAAATGGGTGCCTCTGGAGAAGCTTGCGGGATGGGCGTGTGAGGCGTGGGCCATGATCCCATCGACCATGACTGAACGTTCGTTCAGAAGTGTGGCATCGCGAACGCGCTCGACGCCACCGAAGACAAGATGATGTGGTCAGGGGAGAGCGACGAGGAGTGAGATGAGTGAGATTAATTCAGGAAATAAATCGCCTGTTTCTCGCATTCGTTTGTCTGCGTCACAAAGTTCCGTGTGCGTTACAATCGGAGGTGCAAGTTTTTTCAGGGTTTTTTTTGCCAGGAAAATAGGGGGTGCATTAGAATCGGGGGTGCGTTAGAATCGGGTAAGTACGGTACCTACTTGTGTTGGCAACACTTCACCGTGCAAGCAGTGCTTTCTTTGTCTTGTCCTGTTTCGAGAATTTATTAGTGCAACTCGTTTCATGTCTCTTTCATGTGAACAGCTTCTTCAACCATACCACCACATCGGTTGCCCCCAGTGAATCACATCGTCTCCCAGTATATCCCAGTGTCACCCAGAGGGAGTGAGTGAGTGAGTTTGTGCGTTTGCATGTGCGTGCACGTGTGTGAGAGAGAGAGAGAAGAGGATGCACCAATCCCATGAGGACCCCTTGCTCTTTCATGTGCCCAGCATCACCAATGGTACCCCACTGTACCAAACAGTGGTACCCCACTGTTAGCACCCAGTGTCTCCCAGTGTTCCCATTGTGAACTCGATAGAAGACGAGGAGGAAGAGGAGTGGCACGCACCCATCCCATGAGCACCTCCCTGCCGGTGGCCCAGAAGAGGATCTTGAGCGGGCAGGCCGGCTGGTACATGCGGTGGTGCAGCAGGCGGTACTGGCCGAGCAGGCGCCCCGGGTCCCTGCTGCAGGGGGCCTCCAGCCGGGGGCTGCTCAGCTGGGCGCCACTCTTGCTCTTGTACACAAAGTGGTACAGCTCGGGGACGCCGGCCTCCCGCACGCTGTAGCCGCCCCGCACCGCCGCCTCCCGCAGGGCCTCCAGGCAGCCCTGCCGCTGCAGCCGCTGCAAGGCAAACAAGCCGCTGTGCTTGCTCTTCACTACACGGAGGTCAGACTTACAGCATTAGCTCCAGGTGCCCCCACTGTGTGGTGGGGGACTATTTCACACTTTTGCCAGCACAAGGGGGGGATTGGCCGAGAAGGCAAAGGAAGTACCACACTAATAACTACACGGCAGTCAGACCTAGCCAGCACTGCAGCGTCAGCTCCAGGTGCACCAAATGTGCAGTGGGAGGCTACGCTACACAGTGTGGCGTTGCACCCAGGGGAGAAAAAGCAGCGAAAAGGAACTTCTCCGGCGTCGAACACCAAACCTGCCTGCACATTGGCTGCGCGACTGGATTGGATTGGATGATGACCGCGCAGGTTGCCAACGCAGCATTTATTTCCCACTAAAATTGGCGCAATGAAGAAATTTTGCGGCTAGTCGAGCATTTTGGCGCAACGTGGCTCAAAAATATGACATTGTATCAAAATGGCGCAATCGGCGCAGCTGTAGTACCTCTGCACACTTCTGCCAGCACGAGGGAGGACTTGCCGAGAAGACGAACAAACTACAATGCGACGGTCAGATGTGCAAAACTGAAAACTGCAACCTAGCTAGCAGTACAGCACTGGCTCCATGCGCACCCCCAAGCTGTCTCTGGGGCTCCCGTCCCACATTTCGAAGCAGTTTCTCCGGATTTTAGCCACAGACAGCCTCTACACGCATGACCTGACTGGGCCCAGCATTCTCAGCGCATTACCAAGGGAATGAAAAAGGAGTGGAAAATAAACACAATGACATGGAGAAGGCCTAAGCCCTAAGGCCACGTGCCCTTTTAATTTGCATTTTCTTTCTTCTGCAGATCAGGGGCCACCACCTAAGCAGAGGTCACTGCCTTCAGGCCTGCTGAGTGCTGCCCATATGCAGACGTGTTCATGAAGTAACCTGGCAATGATGATGCGGTGAAACTCACCACACCAGGGAATTTACTCGTGTGCCTATATTATTACGAACTGAATTTGACGAGAGTCACAAATTTCTTTTTGTCAAGTCGCAAGATGTTTATGCTGTTGCCAACAGGTCCACTCTTAAAGCAGACAGCAATGTACATGGCTATGCAAGCAGCAACATATTGATTTCCACTTCAAATGTGTCAATGGAACATGGGAAGTTGGTATCAACGTAGGCTGCATTACTAACCGTCATTAAAAAACAATTCCAGAGACACATGCATCCAAAAGTGCCCTCCCAGCTACCAGCCTTCTTTGCAACTGCATACAGTGACAGAACCGCTGGGTCTCGTTCTTTAATTACAGCAAATTTTTCCTTTTCTCTTGCATTTGTTCCTTCCTTTCTCTTCCCTTCTTTTTGTAGTTAAGGTAGTGACAAGAACAACCCACTTTTTAAAGCTTGTTTACTTCTACAACTCCACAAGAAAGCTACTCAGCTCATGTGCCACCCAAGACCAAGATTGGAGCAAAGGTAGAAAATGGTTTCAAAAAATTTTATGCATTCAGAAATCATTCAAACAAGACCCCATGTTTGGATTGCATTTACCTTAGAAGCACGGGTCGCCAGTCCTGGGTTGCCAAGGGGCCGTCATACAACTATGCAACAAGTTCACGGCTGATTTGAGTGCACAACTGCGATTTTTAAAAACTCGGCTCTATCTTTTGCACCTTGCATGCACATGCTGTATGCCAAGTTTTCCTCCTAGAAACTATAGTACATGATGCTGAGACTTGTCATCATTTATTTATGTGTTTTTTTTTTTCAAGAGAAGGAGGGCACCACCCCTAGGACAGTCGTGATGCCTCTTTTTTAATAAACATTTCTTCCCTACTTGGGACTCGATCCACAGAGAGCTGGCAAGTGGGTCTTATTATTTAAATGCATGCTCTCCCGTGTACAGGCAGAAAAATTTGAGACGGGCTGGATGTTCCTGAAAGCTGCTTGTTCCTGAACCCTCCCTCCCCCCACAGCTATTTCCTCGAGAGAGAAAAAGGTCACCTCGACGATCTTTCGGCGGCACTCCTGGAGGGGGAAGAAGAGGTCACGGTCCACGGTGAGAAGCAGCAGGCACGCGGGGCTTCCCTCCGCCAGGTAGGATACGTGCGCGTGCAGGAAGCCACTGCGCCACATGGGGGAAGGACAGGGCAGGTGTCACATACAGTAGGTCTGGAAGCTGCCGTGCACAAGCCCTTCGCTGGGCAGGTGTACCCACATCATCAAATTGGGCATGGGTAGAGGAGAAGCAAGGTAGTGTGGCTACAACAGCGAGACCACTTGCTCAGGTCTAGAAGGACAAACGTCTAGAAGAAGTCCTTACACAGCATCATCGATTGTGAAGACCTTACGTCATCAACTGAGATCAGGGTTCCCTGTAAATCTTTCCGTGACTTTCTTTTATTTCAAATCAGTTCACCCTGACATGTTTAACAGCACTTCCATCTACTTAAGCTTGCTTTAGCTCAAGTGTGCTGATCGCATTTTTCTATCTCTCTCCTTATATGTATTTATTTTTTCTCGTTTCACGCTACATATTTACATTGTTTGTGTTTGATTTAATTTTTGTATGTTTCATCCTGTGCACCACCGCTTAAGGCCATTGGCTTCTGGTGGGCATGTAGAAATAAAGATGGTGATGATGATATATCCCTGACACCACCTCCCAGAGGTGAGTTTTGCTTATTTGCCATGTCGTGATGCCTGCCAGTCACTTGAGAGCGCCTGCCTATGTCTCCTTAGACAAAACGCCCCGTACCGGCAGGGTTGAAAGCTGTTTCTCCAGTTTTTGCACCCATAAATGGCTTCTCTTGTGACGAGAACCATTGCGCTTTTTCTTTTTTCCGGCCGCAAATCGGGTGCACGTTATAACCGACGGCATGTTAGATTAAAGTAAATACGGTAACTCTTTCACCTCATCGCATTCAAATGTGCTTTAACGATTTTGAATGGCTTCAATCTGCCTCTTATGCATTGCATCGCTGCTTGTTCCTGCTGCCACATGATGGAAGGGTTGATGGTGATGGAGAATTTCGCTGCTGGTCTATTTGCTTGTTTAGCTGGGTCCTTCCACAGTAACCATCTGCAGTGTGCTGGCATGGACAACCACCTTTCTCTATTGCTGGTTTCTATAGTTTCAGCTTTTGCTATGCGCTATACAACGCTTCTCAAGGGGCTCCCTCTCGCGACTGCCGAGTTTCAGCTCGTGCTATGGAATGCAGCGTGGTATGGAAAGCTTCCCAAACGTTACTGTACTGGAAGCCGGATTTTTTTGTTCAACGGGTCATTTAAGACTTTTGCCATCAAAGGGCAAAAATTCAGTGCCTTCATTCTTTTAGGCAGCTGGAGCCCATGGAGCTGAGGGACCTGGTTCCAGTCAGTAGCACTCATTTAACAGAGCATTCTATCCATTCTGTTCCGTAAGTGTAACATTTTAAAATTCAAGCGCTTGCTGCAAACACAGCAAGGTTGAACAGAGTGTGCTATATTGAATGAGAGATTGTTCAGATGACTGCGGAACTTGTCACGTCGCCTGAGAGTGAAGACTTTCTAGTTGAGCACTGCTTGCAATCGACGGTCGTGGCTCAAAGATAGAAAGGTGCCCTTGGAAGAAAAGACGGACGAGCCCCACGTTATTTGCTCATTAACTTCCACAACAGACATTGGACAATCCGGCCCTGATCCTGGAGTAAAATGCTGGACATTTTGTGTCACGCTGTTAGTGCGTGAAGTGTGAAACCAATTCCCGGCAGTGCTTCCATGCCTGCGCTGACACATTTGCTTCAGCAATTGCAATTCACATGGTGCTACTTGACCTGCACAAAGACTAACAGGATCCATGTGACAGGACTATTAGCTGAGAACGCTCCTGATGCGAACACTGGCTATGCAATGACCGAAAATGTCCCCTGTGGGTAGCAAGGTTTCCACTCTATGCAGATAATGTACAAGACTCACAAAACACATTCAGGCTTCAACCTTCAACGATGTCGGCTCCCACCTGGCAGTGTGTACAGCAACGTCATAGGATGGTGTACAAAAATTTAACTATTGCTCCAGCATTTACACCTGCTTTTCCTTTTACTAGCACCCAGTAGAACCAAGTCAGCTATCGACATTTCAGGTCTGCAGCTACTGTCAAAATGTTTCGCATGTTTGCCAGCACAAGACATGGATGATGAACAGCGAGGCTAAAGAGAAACACCCTAAGGGGTACCGCAACATTTAATTAAAGGAGCCACGAAGACAATTTTGTTCGGGTTGAAAGAACTACTCTTTGGTAGTTCACCGAGCTTCATTCTAGCCATGAAAGATGAACCGAAAAACAAAGGAACCGAACGGTGAACCGAACCGAACCGAAAAACAAAGGAAACAAAAAATATTTAAAAAGTTTGAAATTTATAGCTACCGTGGTGTAATTGTAGGCAGGAGATATTGTTTTATGCCACCGCACTGAAAACACAGCTATCATTGTGCTAACTGCATGCTAGCATTCAAGCGATACAACCAAATGGAACTAAAAGCCCTCCGCAAAATGACCATGTTCCTTCGCAGTGGCTTGGCCCGGCGGCCACCAACCGCACAAGCAAGATACAGTGACACCACAGAGGAATCGCCAAAAAACAGCCAAGGAGTCGCCACTGCCTCATCTGTTTTCCTCAACATCTTCATAAACATTTTGACATTTACATTAAAAGAGGCGTCAGTGCTACTCCAACAAGGCAAATGTTTCAATGAACCCGACTTGCATTTTGTCTTCATGGCCCGTTGCGAGGCTGCAGACACAGACTCATACCCGTGCCACCCGTACACAAAAATGACATTACGTGTTTAAGGCCTTAAGACACCGAATGACATTATTTGGGCAGGCCGTGCTACACACGAAAACGCAAAGGCATTAAAATGTGTTAGGCATGATGGTGGCAATGGCCAAAAAGAGAAATGCACTCATATTTTACAAGTTTTTAACCTAGACAGAAACACTGTACAAAGGTTCAGTCAGAATGTTTCTTGTGAAAGAAGACATTAAGAAAAATAGTGCTTTTGTCGCTGTTTTAGTGAATTTCGTCTTCTTCTGAACCTTGCCACCAAGAGTGCACCAAAAATAGTCTTATTTCGAAGTTCAGCTACGTTTCCGCGTCAGTACTCTGGTGCTGAGAGTTTCGTTGGTTTTATTTGGTGCCCATCGCATTCGAGAGTAGGCAGATTTAAGGCGTTCGTGACTGTGAATGAGTTGTGCGGAACTCCTTAAACCAAAAAATTTCACCATCTTCCCGTAGGGGAACCCTGAGTACCGTATAAACCGGAATATAGGTCGAGTTTTTTTCCAAAAAAATCCGCACAAAAGTCACCCCTCGTCTTATATAGCGGTCATTGGCAGAATGTAAATCGTTGTCTGGTAACAATGTGCAAGCGTAGTTTGTCGCCATCGCCATTCATGTCGGACTGCTCTCTCGCACTATCAGGCCTTTATTTGATTTTGCTTTTCTCTGGTTTTTCGTCTTTTACTCGTCTCTTGTGCGTGCGTGCGTGCGTACATTTCTGTACGTCTCGGTTCCGAAATGAGTGGCGGCAGTCGACGCCAGTTCACCGCGGTGTTTAAGCTGACGGCGATTGAGTCATTGAGCAGAATGGGAATATGGCGGCGCAACCCGTCATAGAGATAATATACTGACCCCAGTTAGGCTTTTCGGAGAAAAGTTAGCGGTACTGGCGGAGCCAGAAAGCTAAGCTGTGCGCGCGCAACCCCCGAAACCGATCGTTCCGTGGACGTCAAGCGGTGCACCCCGAGTTGGAGAACAAAGTGGCGGACTTCGTCCGGGAACTTCGCTCACGATCGCTCCGGAGGCCATGCGCGAACCGGCTCCACGAACAGTACAATGAGTGGATAGCCGGCGACAACAAAAAGACCTACCTATACGGGCCGGTTGCGACCGTGTCAAGCTGGGTGTCCTTCTCTGGGCAGTCGCGGACCGACGACATGATTACACGAGGGTTCAGGAAGTGCTCCCTCAGCAACGCGCCTGATGGCATGGAAGATGACAGTGCGAAGCAGTCACCCTCGGATGACTGAGAGCTCGGACGAGTGACTTCGGCAGGCATAGTGAGTGGCAGTTACGGACGGGCGTCGAAAATAAATATAGACATTGTGAGTGCGCTTCTGTGCAGAATTATTTTTTGTCAAACTTTTCAACCTCAAGGTAGGGGGTCGACCTATATACCGGGTCGACCTATAATGCGGTTTATACGGTAGTATGCGAAGCAGCCATGGGGTCGACTCAAGTTCCCATTAGTTTTCAGTTCCATCGCGGCGTTGCGGGAGGAGAATGAGGGGAGCGGAGCGCGCGCGCGCATCATTTATACCGCGGAGCTACAGTGGCGCCCCCAGCGGAGTATGCAGCGGCTACCATCGCGTTTCTAACCCTAAGCTGCTTCGCATTATCGTGTGTGGAGCCGCAGGTGTTGCCATTCATTGCGCAATCCCGAAGAGGAGAGGAGCTTCGGAGAGGAGAGGAGGAATGCCTCGCATACTACTCAGGGTTCCCCAACGGGAAGATTGCGACGGTGGTTGAACGTGAAGCTATCTCGTGATGGATTCTTTGGTCGGCCAATCCCTAGGGGCATCCTGCCACAATCATCATCAGCGGTGCCTGGCCAGGCATGCGCAGTGGGGGTGCGGACGGCGGACAATGACAACAAGAGAGGGAGGGACACAGCCCCGAGCATGAGATGCTTCGCATCTAAAATTGAGCAAATGGCATTAGATTTTCACGTGTAGCAGCAAATTAATGGCATTAAAACTTAAGGCATTAAGCACTTAATGTCACTTTTCGTGAACATGCGGCACGGGTACCACTTTGCCGAAAAGCGGGAAAGTGCCCCCCCACCGTCAGGTGCGCATACCTGGGGTCGAACTTGGGCAGGCAGACAGGGGTCCAGGCCTCAGCGGTCTTGAAGGACTCGGAGGCGTGCACCAGGTTGAGCAGCAGGTGCAGGTCGAGGTGGTGCAGCTGGTACTTGCGCATGCCCACCAGGGCCACCAGCTGCTGGTCGGCCACCAGCAGGCCGAAGACCAGCTTCTTGTGCTTGGCGCACTGCTTGAGCATGGCCTGCGTGATGTGGTCGCGCAGCGCGGGCGCCAGCGGCAGGCAGCGCACCGCGCCCAGCAGGAAGCTCGGGTCGCGGTCCATCAGGTCGCACAGCGAGTCCAGGAAGCGCTCCGAGCCGGCCAGCAGCCGCCGAAGGTCAAAGTTGCACCGCTGGCTGAACACCCGCTCCAGCTGCGTGGCCGTCACCACCGACAGGATCTGCGCCAACGGGCAGCGGGAGGAAACAGCGTCGTTAGGAGAACCTCTCCATCCTCACAGCGCACAAATGACGGGACAAAGGGGGAGGATAATAGCCGCTACGTCTGCCCACCTTCGAAGAAGATGAAGCACATCGTGCGACATAGCCGTGCTCACGCCAAGAAGGCTGACACCCATTAAATCATCGCTTCATCAATCATGGTTCGCCTCATCGTTCTTCCGCAGTGTTATCCTCCCCTTGGCCCCGTTATTTGTGCGCTGTGAAGATAAATCTGTACCAACTAGCCCGGTTTTCCATCTACGACCTTTCCTCTGCTGCCATTGGTTGTATACCGTATTCTTGCGCATATAACCCACCCCTCCATATAATTTGCACCCCCACTTTCAGACCGCCGGAAAAGAAAAAAAAATCCTCGCGTATTGCTTGCACATTTGATACAGAAAAGGCTGCACCAAAGCTACTGCTCAAGCAACGCATCACATACTATGTAGACAGAAACGGTGCATATTTAGCAAGTAGAATACGCTGACTGCAAGGCGAAAGCCACAATTCACTTGGCGTCACTGCTCTCGCTAGAGTAGCAGTCCGCACTGTTGTACATAAGCTCATTTTCACGGCACTACGCGCATTGCCGTGAACCTGCACTAGCACTAAAGGAAAAGCTCTACACATTATCCGCACCGCTATTTTGCCACTGAAATTTTTGCATTTTTTGTGCGGGTTATACGCACAAAAATATGGTACGTGGTTCCAGTGAGCCCCGTAAGCACTGCTGCTATTTGTGCCAGCTGTAGGCTTAAAAGGGACCACAAAGACAAGGCACAATTTTGCCTCATCCAAAAAATTGCTAAGTCAGAGTCACAAACATGCCAACGTTAACTCAAATAACACGTGGCCTGGAGGAACCCGTCACTCGGATGCAATTAGAGCCCTGACGGTAGAGTGGGATAGCACCATCACCACATAACTGCTGGGAAAATATATCCATTAGGAATGTATCAGCACCATCACCACATAACTTGTGAAGCAGGAATAGCATCATACAAGCAACGCAAAATAAAGCGGTCGATCCCTTTATTTTTCCTTAATTGCGCCTGCCTCTTGTCCCTAAAGGCGACAGTCAGCACTTTTTGCTCTATCAAATGAACGTAGCGGAAAGCCCCCTCCTCACCTTCTTGAAAACTTAAGAAGAGACGGCGGCATTTCACCTGGCCACGACAGCTAAATGGATGACCGCTCTATGCTTCATTCTCATCCTCCTTGTCATCAGTGGCAGCGACAGGTTCTGTGCTTCTGACCTGTGATGTTATGTACTTAGCTGTCAGCGCTCCCGACACACACCATTCACGTCCTCGTTGACCGAGTTTGCAAAGAATGTGTCTTCCAAAACGCCCGCCACAAGGGATTCAAATTGGTGCTACCCCTTTTCGCCTTTTCCGTACTACAGTCACACGTGTGTTCACAGGTGCGTTTCTCTGGCTGTGTGCCGGGCGCCAAGGCAATGGCACGATGACGCAAAGTTCGAATTATCCGTTGTGCAACCTATTTGGGTTCGAAATAACGAGCTTCTTTATAGTACATAGGCATCTATATAGGCTTGGCCGAACCAAACCATGGTGTTCAAATCATCCATAAAATTTTAATTATTGAAGTTTGAATTACGAGCTTTTACTGTAAGCACAATTTAACTTCTTGTGCTTTTACATGTGTGGAAATGAGGATTGTCTTTGTTACAAGACAATCAGGCGCATAACGCAGCTAGCAGCACTGAAATTTCCCCGAACAGTATCTTCTATCAGGAGCTGCCCAGTCTGTCTGTACGCACGCACCCCTCACCCACCTGTGCGTGCATGTAGACGAGCTGTGCCTGCAGCTGCTGCAGGGACAGGGGCAGGCTGGTAGCTGCCACCAGGATCAAAGGAAGCCGTAGCAAGAAAGCCAGCCGTAGCCGACCAGCCTTCACGTACCGCACCTGCATCGGAACGCAAACAAGGAGGTTGGGAGGGCTTACATCACCGTAGAGCAACCATAGATATCTTAAGATATTTAAGCAAAGGGGCTTGGGACTCGATTTCACGGTTGAAACAATGAAACAGAATAGCATCCAGTATCTGGATTAGTATCTTCGGTTAGAAAAGGAGCATGCCTGCTGGATGTATGTGCCACTATCTGTCAAGCCTTTGATGAGCTACTCATCGGGCCATACCAAGCTTGTTAAAAACGCCATTGCCTTATCGTGTTTTCGCTCAGCCGTTTTGAAATCGTGCCAACACTTGATGACAAACAGTTTCAATGAATAAGTTAAAAAGTTAAGGGAGGCAGGATTTCCACAGGGCCTCTTGTCATGTGAAAAACTTCTGAAAATCCCCAAAACAAAATCCGGCTGCCGGGATGTTGCAGAGGACACACAAAAGCCCAAAAACGTTGCCGTCATCCCACCACGCACCGCCTACAAAAAGTGGGCCATCGCTATGGAGTGCAAGTGGCTATCACGGCTCGCAACAAGTTGCGTTCTGTGAAAGGGGTTGGTTGTGGTGTTAACCACAAGAACCGGTATGCGGCTTGCGCAACGGGTGTTGTGTACAACATTTTTTACCCTGTGGCCGAACTTATGTTGGACAAACTGACTGTTGTACCAACGTGCGTTTAAGAGAGCATGAATTGTCATTGAAAGGCCCTGTATCATTCCATTTTTCTTCGCATTGTGCCAAGTGCAGCGAATGCAAACCTAATTTTCCTGCCATTAACATTTTATTTAGGCACCCTGAACAAACACCCTGAGAAATTATGGAGGCATTCTGCATAGCAGAAAGAGGAGACAAGTGCGTCAGCCAAGCAAGCGTGTGTCTCCATCCCAAAGAGATTGCTATCTGTGTGGGCCTTGACTGTAGCAGGTGTATATCTAATTGCGTTACCACCGCCACCTTTGTAAACTTGTTTCGCTCACGTGCAGTGTCTTTTTATTGCTTTTAATGTTTGTGTTGAGTGTTTATATTCACTCTTCTTGATAGTTTTAAACTTTAGTTGTTAGACCAGCGGCTGTCCTTGTGTTGCACTTCCTTCATCTTTGTTTAAGTTCGCGTTGGTTTCATCTAAAAAAATAACTGCTGCATTTGCAATTTACAGCATCTTTGATGTTTCCACGCATCAAATTTATGCAACAACCCCTGGATATGCCTTAGTGTACGTGCATCCATACAATACTCAATACCAAATTTATCATCAAGCCTTGGATTGGCCAAGGCTTGATGAAATAGCTAATGATGTAAACATTTCATATAACCCCGTTACAATCAACTAACAATTCCAACAACCAATAATACCTTCAATTGACGCCCAAATGTTCAGCCCTAATGTGCAGCAATCTCAAACATTATTTTTGTTGCCTGCTGTCTGCTCTGCACATGCCCAGGAATTTTGTTGTATCGCTGTAACTTCATGTGAACAAAAATGAGCTGATACTCAGGACCTGACTTGTCTTTTCTTTCTTTCTTGCTTCCGTTCCCACAGAACCCCTTTAACGTGCTCTGTGCTGTAACCACTGAGCTTCCCCCATGTGTTACCACCGTTCAATCAACGTGACAGTGCGTCTCTGCTTTGTGCAAGAAGCCTAACCAGGGGGGCAAATCCTACTGGGTGCCGGGAAACTTCCAGTGGGAATGACTTCTGATGTGGTCTCTGTCATCAGATGGGATATTTGGCCATGTTTTCTAGCGCAGAAAAACTGGGAACTTATAGAAGAATACAGACAGGACAAATGTGAAGAAGAATACGGACAGGCTAGCGTTTGTCCTGTCCGTATTCTTCTCTAGGTTACCGTCTTTTTCGCGCTAGAAAACATGGCCCAGTTATCCCAGTACTAACTTGCCCAACTTTCCGCACTAGTCATTAACTGGCCGGGCCATTTTTTGTGAAGTTTTACGTGCGCAGCCAATCGCGTGAGATGCCACGGGAAATCCACCCCACCGGCAGTTTGACAGCACCTAGTAGGATGTGCCCCAGGTGCGAAGGGCTCAGCGCACCGACAAGCACCAGTGAACAACGGCCGCAAAAGAGGGCAGAGCAGAGAGCGGACCTGGTCCCCGGAGAGTCCGACGCAGGAGACGAGGGTCTGCATGACGCCGGCCAGGCCGGCCATCTGCTCCTCGCTGCCGTGACGGCAGTAGATGGGCTTCCCCGCGTCGCTCAGCACAAACACGTGCTTCTCCTGCTGCCGCCAGATGCTCGGGTCCCACTCCTCCTCATTGTCGCCGTCCAGGGAGGCCGCCTCCAACTCAGCGTTGAGCAGCTCCGTCACGTCCTCCACCGACGGGGGTGCGCTCCGCTCCGAGGAAGACTCCGACGGGGCCACAGCGGCAGCGACCGGCCCCTGGGCAGAGCAGCAAAGTTTTGCAAATTAATAATCTACACTCTAGCCAAGCCATGTCTACTATGAGCTGAAATATCGTACACAGGGGTGTTTTACCATAGAATGCAAAACACATGTGGCTTGAAGAAAAGAAAGGAAGAAATCTGCACAGCCTTAAGGCCCGTTCACACTTGCGATGAAAGCGACGGAAAATTGTGTCGCTTTCGTCGCGCGACGAGAGCGATCGGTCTCGACCAATTTTTTTCGCCTCCGTCGCACCGTCGCTTTTGAAGCGGAAGCAGGAGGCGAGGCTTCCTGACGTCATATCCTGCCAAAGCACCCGGATGCTGTGTCTCCACAAGCGGCGAAACTCCCGTGAAGTCTCACTCCGAGCACGAGACAATAACGGGAAAAGCAAACAATCGTCGTCACCGTCCCTCGAAGTCGCGCGCAAGTGTGAACAGCAAGGGTGGCGATCGCTTTCGCCTTCATCGCGTCGCTTCGTCGCAAGTGCGAACGGACCTTTACAGCTACATTTCGTGGCATTGTGGCCAGGCAGCGCTGTCTTTCCATTGTTGGCAAACCTTCTCGGTAATTTAGGAAGACCCGTTGTAAGCACGGAGAACCGTCCCACGCCCCTACGATGTTGTTAAGTGGGCACAATCGTGAAAACAGTAACCTCCTTGAGTTTACGGCTTTCGCGTAAAATTTTCTCGGGGATATGTCGTGATGCATCTTAATCATCATCGGGTGGTGTGGGGCTGAATGTTTGTATTTCCTAGACTCCGGCAGAAAGGAACCGGACTCGCTACTGTGTGTTCACCAGTGCAATTTTTCCACCGCTGGGCTCGTTAAATAAGCTTGAAGTAACGCCCGTACTGCGTGCGCAAGTGAGTCGTGGGTGAGCTACAAGCACACGTACTGGTTCCTCCTCCAAAGAAACTGCAACAACTCCACAGGACACAAACCAGAACTACTGCATACATGCCTGTGTGCGGAAAAAACTTATTAACGATCATGCCAGTTGTAGCACCAGGGGTATCCTCCAGACTGACCACAAAATATTTTGCAGCGGCTCCTTTACATTCCCAGACTTTACGAAGGAAAGTTTGACATCCACCACAATGCAGCCGTACGGCCGACAAAGGAAAGCTGCCCACAGTTTCTCAGAAACTTCGCAGTTTAAGAAAAACTCGTCCTGGCCCAGGATTCGAACCCGGGACCACCGCCTTAACTGGAGCAGTCACTTTCCACGTAAACTGAGCTAACCAGGAGGCTAGCAGTTTGTAGCGCGAGAGCGAATTGATCCACATCAATCCCCTAAATCTGGTCCACCTTGGAGATTTCCCCCAAGTCTGGTCGATTAACACCGGTCCATCACTTCGAGTTGTTGATCAATTCGCTCTCGCGCTACAAACTGCTAGCCTCCTGGTTCGCTCAGTTGGTAGAGCGAGCTGCTCCGGTTAAGCGGTGGTCCCGGGTTCGAATCCTGGACCAGGACAAATTTTTCTTCAACCGCGAAGTTTCTGAGAAAGCTGTACAGCTTTCCTTTGTAGCCGTACAGCTGCATTGAGGTGGATGTCAAAATTTCCTTCGTAGAAACTTACTCCACCTATGGCGATTTCCCCTAAATCTGGTCGATTAATTCCCAGACGTTACGAGTTTGGCAACTACATTTTTTTTAAGGTGAAGCTTTATAGGGAAAATATGCGTAGCGTGTATGCAGAAAACTCCTCCGGCACAACTCTATGCGCATGCGCGAAACAAACGTGTTTCATCCCGTGCCCTCCTTGGACCGCACCCAGCCTAGCTGGTCACCCTCTTTCACAGAATGAAAGGACAGTGAATTTTTCGTTTCTACCCTTTTAAGGTGAATCACACTGCAAAGGAACTTCAGGTGCTGGGCAAGCATATATTTCTGCCGGAGATCAAATAATAAACGAGAAATGCAAAACTGTACAGACCATTTCTCCTCTCGTTTTAAGGCAATGATCTTACATGGCCCATTCTGCGAAAATCGGCCGTCGGCGGTGACTACGATGGTACCGGAAGGGACATACCCACCCACACTTCCCATCTCCCTTCTAGTTCCAGAAATATG
Organism: Haemaphysalis longicornis; assembly: GCA_013339765.2. Lineage (NCBI taxonomy): Eukaryota > Metazoa > Arthropoda > Arachnida > Ixodida > Ixodidae > Haemaphysalis > Haemaphysalis longicornis. The sequence goes on along the minus strand of CM023456.1, from coordinate 113,605,225 downwards.
GACGTGATGAAAAAAAAATATATATAAAAGGCCGCAGGTGCAAAAACTGGAAAGCAACAACACTAACTTTGCAAAAATCACTGACTATAACTGGGTACAGCTATCTTTGTGCAAAGCTTTTGTGTGAACCACACCAGCATTAGCTTTGGAGCCCATGTGATCACGGGCTGCCCACTTCTCTGGAACTCGAACATCCCAGGTTTCATTGGAAAAGAATCCTGTGCCAAATTCGCTCGTGCGAAGTGTTGCTGACCTCGTTTTGTTGTGGTGTTCCCCCACTTAATCGGTACCCCTATCAGACAGATCTAACAACCTCACCCTTGTGCCACTTCTGCCACGAAATTGAATCGCATGAACATTTCTTTCTTTTTTGCCGCCGATTCTCTAATCATCGAAGAAGGCTGCCGGAGGCTCCCCTGCGACGTCTTGGAATGCCATTAACTCTGCCACTGCTTTTGTCTTTTGGGGGCACGAAGCTAGGCTACTGCCACGGGGATGTTTGTCACGCCATACATTCCTTCATTTCAGAGACGGCTCATCTGCCGTGCTAAAACGATTCCAATCAGGCTTTCACGGTTCCTCTTTCTGTTTCCCCTTTCTCTCTTGAATCAACGTACTAAATTCTTTCTTCGGCTGTACTGTTTTGCCTTGTCTAGTTCTGTTTAATGAAAAAAAAACTTCTTGGCCAATCCCCCCGAGTAGGTATGCGCCAGTTTATGGGTCACCACCATCATGTGCTCGTTTACGTTGGAATTTGTTTCGAACCCACCATTTCACTAACATCCAAAAATGCGTCGTATTTTTTCCCACTGCGTTCCCGCAGACGTGCGCGCATCTTTACAAGCTACCGAACGTCGTCCGCTTTCGCACCAATTTAGAAACCGCCAAAACACGGGCTTCTGCTTTACGCGATGCGCGGCGTTTGCAGGAATAATGAAGTGATATTGCTACCGAAGTGATTGCTACTTCGCCTCGGGAGAATTCGCTTCCGCGAAAACATTTGAAAACAAAAGCGAAACAAAACAAAAAGGCGCCGGGGACCAAAACAGATGCAAACTCCGCCAGTTACTCCCGCACTCGTAAACACGCCTTGAGGCAGGCTGGCAAGGGCGAGCAACGCGGCCACCAAGTAGTACAAGCGTAGCAGTGGCAGCCCTGCTCCATGGACTGTCGCGCACGTTAGGGCGGCATACCTTAGCCGGTGGGACATCGTCTTCAGAGGCGGACCTTTCGATCTCGTTGATGGTGCTCTTGGATCGCGACCGCGGGGATATTTCGCCGTCCCCACGCGCGTACGCTTGGCTCTCCAAGTCCGACGAGGAGTCCACGGAAAGAATGATAGGATCCTTGGACGCGCCGGGCTCAAAGTCCCTGGGAATGTCAACCTCATCGTCTGACAACTTGTGATCGCCTGTCACCGAAGGATCAATCGGCCTCAGACCGTTCTGCCGTCTGCCTGGACGGACGCCATGATGACGCCGACGATTGTAGTCACGCAGCGAACTCATGTAGCGCCGCGCTTGTTATTTACAAAAAGATAGTTGGCTCTCTCTGAATTTTATATCTTGAAGCAGCACTAATAGAAATTGTAGAAATTTTACGCGATAAGGGGTTATTACGGTATTAGTGCGGCGGGGTCACTTTACGCGCAATTATGAGATTGGTGCGCGCCCCATACATTGCTGCAATGGGGTTCCCATGGAGCAGCTGGCAGCTAGTTTCCTGAACGCTAATCGCCGCAGGGGTGAAGCGGGGTGCGCTCATGTGCGTTTCCTCGTGCGTACGGTGTCCGTCACGCTGCCTCCAAAACCCCGTAAATGTTTTGGTTCTCCGGTAACCAGAAAGCAGAAGCGAGCGAATCGCCACCTTTCTGGCAGCAGCTAGCCGACCTATTCACCGGACCGCTCCTCGAGGTCTACGAGCAGCTCGAGACGTGGATTTTGGGCAGCGACGAGTTCGAGAGGACCGTTGCGAAGACCCTGCTCGTCGTGCTGTCCGTCAACGTCGTCTTCATCTTCTACGTGTGGCACAGGCACGGACAACGAATCGCCGACCAGTTTCTGAACGTCGGTGAGTCGCGGCACGGCGGCTCCCGTGGTATTTTACGGCGCCGGTCCGCGATTGTTCGCGGACGCGCCCGCACCCCATCGCTTGTGCCGCACACATACGCGATCGAGCGTGCCTTTTGTGTGCCGTGGCGTCGGGCAAACAGCATTGTCGCTCGCGTGTTGTGCTGGCTCGTCGCCAGGACGCACAGGTGACGGTCTAGCAGAACTCAGGGCCGCGTTTTGCTCTTGCAAAAGACCCTCCCGAAACCGCGCGGCGCGTCGCATTTTCGGTGGTGGTGGTGGGCGGGGTCGAGTTTGTGTTTTCATACCGGGGGCTAACGCGTGCAGCTCACGCCTTTATCGACGCGCCTGACTTGCGGGGCATTTGGCGGCGGATCATTATCCGTGACCCGGAGGCACGTTTTGCGGGAGAGCTCGTGTAGGCGATTTCCGGCCCTACAAGTTTGGTGGTGTATTTTGCTTCGGCGTGACGAGAGACGCAGCCCGAGCACGGCTGCCGAGGGTTTCGGTCGCTGTTACGTCGCCGACGTTAAGCGACTCGATCCTTTCTGTGGGGCTTCGGTGTCATCCTATCCGTTTATGTGAAGGTCAGTGTACTGTTCCTATGCGATTAAGTGCTGCGTCATCGGACCACAGGTTACCCCTTTGAATGGCGTGACCGATTTCAGGCGCGTAGTATTGTACTACGTGGCTATTTACCGAGCAAGCTAGCATGCTGAAACCGAGCTTCTTGCGTCAGACGTTGTTCTTAGAGCCATGCTTATTGCTCTCTACAGGCCGCCAACTTTCTTCTCAGCCGTAGGTCTTGTTACAAAGGCTCTGATTTCACACGTGAAGCGAGTCCGTTCCGGGTCGAAATTCAATCCATGCAATCAACCCTCCTAATAGAGCATACAAGTACTCTGGCGCCAGATAGTCTCTCTTTGCAATCGGTATTCTACCAAGTCAAAAGCTTGACTGATGCCAAGCCTCACTAAAGGCGCTAATGACATCATTCCCTGACCTGCTGCTGGCAGCAAGTTGCATGATCCTGTTAAAAAAGGGTGTTCAGTTATGTGCTGTCACTGCGGTAATACGCATTGCTTGAAGCAACCTTTTAGGCCACTTACAAGTGTGATGTGGCTTTTTGATGGCTCGTGAGCCTTTGGAAAGAAAAGCAGCAGTGTTCACATCTGCTGCGCTTTGCAGTGGCTTAGGCGTTTCGCTACTGAGGGCAAGGTCACAGATTCAGTGCCCAGCTGTTGTTTTTCTGATGGAGAACACAAACGCCCATCTGTCAAGATTTTGGCGCATGTTGGAGATGCCCAGGTGGTCAAAATTATACAATAGACCTCCCCTATGGCATGTAAACCCCAAAATTGAATCTGAACTACTACTTGCTGGATATAAACGTCTTAACGTGGGCATTAGCAGTAAGCCGTTCATTCTGTTTCATGCTCCTTTAAGAAGATTTAAGAAAAAAAAAAATCAGTATGCCTCCTGTGGGGCTTCCCTGCAAGCTTCTGACCAGTGGTGCATGTGACATTATAGTTAGCTTTCATGCACGAACCTGGAGCCTGCAAAGAAAGTTTCGATTGCAAACTGAAAAGGACATTTGGGTGAGTTCGTATTCATGAATTTCTTGAAGAGTCTAAAGACGAGGCTAACCGTTTGCCTTTCACTCTGTTCCAGCAATGCATGTGTTCTGACTCCCCCAAATGTCAGCTCAGTTTGCCTTTACCGGCTGTTTCCCTGTTCACTCGTCTCGTGTTTTGTCTTCCATGCTCGCGCTACAGAGCGAGCTCGGAAGTTTCGGCCTTGTGCAAATGCATCACACAGCTATGCAAGTTAAAAGTCTTCCTTCAGAGGTGACATTTAGAAAAAATTAAATGTTCAGGGTTTAATGTGCCTAAGTACACCTGGGTTATGAGGTGCGCCATAGTGGAGGGCTCTGGATTAATTTTGACCACCTGGGGATCTTTAACTTTCCATCTGAAAAGCAGCCACTTGGACTGGGACTGAACCCACCTCCTTGGGCTCATTAGCAACCACCTTAGCCACTGAGCCATTGTGTCGGGTATGTGACATTCGAGGAGGAGGAGGAGTCATTGAGGACAAGGCATCTTTCGTTGTAGCACGAGGTAGAGAGTATCGCATTGAAAAGGTTTTCGACATCCACTGGCTAGGAAATTGCCATGATCTAGAATTTTTTTTCAAAGATCTTGTCACCCTGCTGAGTGCACGCATTGACAGTAATAGTTTCGTGGGGGTTCCTGTGGTGCTAGAATGCTGCTGAATTATCTTACCCACAAATGTCTATGCTGAGGCTGCTTGTCAAAGGTTACCTAGGCTTTAGTATGCAAGGGTGAACAATGTGTATACTGCATCGGCTCACTGGTGAAGGCACTACTGAGCACGAGGTCACACGTCCAATTTGTAATTGAGGCAAAAAAAAAAATAGAAAAGGAACACACACAGGCCTGTCTGCATGAGATTTTTGTGCGAGTGAAACATTCCTACATTTAGTTCATACACCCATTGCATGCATCATAAAACAGGAGTAACTTTAGTGTGTAAAATTCAATTGCAATAGGAAGAGAGAGGAGAGAGACAATAAACTTTACTGAGAAAAAAAAATAAAATGGAGTCTTCAGGGTCATTTCCTTATTCCAGGACACCTTGAGCTGTGTCTGGCCCATCTTGCCGTGCGACAAAATTTGGTGACAAAGCATGGAGGTCTGGTTGCCAGTCGAAGGGGATGGCAAGCGCTTTCAGGAAGTCCAGCATGTGGCACTCCATCTTTGATGTATTGTGAGGAAAGGAAAAGAAAATACACTGCTGGGCTGTACAAGCGTGCAAAGTTATTCATTTGACCTGAACGTACACACGGCTGCAGTTTGCATTTGTGTGAGCCAAGCTGCCTGTAGTTTCAACTGTTTGTTGTTGGGCATTCAGGTTGTTCCGCGGTTTTTATCTGTGAGCCGAACTGTCTGTAGTTATCTTCAGAAGGATCTGGTGGTAGCACATTGACCACTTCTCCTGTTGCTGGGCAGTGTATCTCACAGGACATCTGTGTAGTAGATAAATTCAGCCGCTCATGCCTGTATGTGTTTATGTATGTGTGTGTGTTTTAGCAGTACAAGGGCCTCAACCACTCATAGCAGGGAAACATTTGTCTTGGTGTGGGCAGCAGCAGACGCACCAAAACATACCAGACATACTAAGCATGTACTGGCCACAGCTGTTCTTTCAAGATATGTGGGCTAAAATCGATTGTGTGGGGACCGCACGGTGAAAAGGGCTATAAAGACTTGGGAACATTTGTGGTGGTACTACTTTTTTTTATTAAACCATAAGACTTGCACGTGTTGGTGGCATAACGGAGAAAAAAAGGTCTTACTTTCACGCGCTTGCGAAACATTTTTATTCAGCTTCTCATTTTACATCTTCCGCAAAGCCAGCCGCTTTCAGTAGAAAGGGAGTGGGGTAGCTCGCGTATTTCTCCATCCAGATGTGATGATAGTGGTGAGCGTGTACACAGAGAGGATTGATACAGTCCCTAGGCCGAGATTGCACGCATCGGAGTGCATCTTATCGCGCACCGCAATGAGATAAATGTGAACGGCCAGCAATGGTACAGGCTATTCTTGGCTATGCTCAGTGGGGAGGATTGCGTTACACGTAATTCTTCCACATCATTTGCCAGCAGTAACTGCATGAAAAAAAAAAAAGTTTCGAAGTTTCACAAATCCTGAAGCTCACAATATATGGCGCAGCCAACCTTGAAATCATTGTTGCAGCTTATACGTGCGTAATTTATAAACGTTTTTTAAAAATTTGTCTTTGAGGTAGGGGGGTTGCGGCTACTATTACACGATCACGTCCATCACGCATGTACACGGTACTCTCAAGATTAATGATATAAAGTTCATGGTAGCTGTGTACACCAATATAATTAATGAGAGTCTCAGACACATGAACTTGGATTGCGCTGTAGTTTGTGCAAAGCGGACAGCCTGGTTCTTTCTGTATGTAGAAATTTTTAGTTCGTGTGCAAAGCGACAGAAGCCTGGCAGACATGCATGTATCCATGGCAGTGTGCTGAAAGTTATCAGCAGGGTTTGCCTCTCCAAGAAGTGTTACGCCTCCTTAATCGTGCATTGCGAAAGCCATCACTCCATCTACTCCCTCTGAGAAATACCACGGAAAAGCAGGACAAGGTACATAGCACCTGTACAACAGAAGAGGAAATAGGCTTGTGTTGCACAAAACACGATTTTAGAAAGCCTGATTGTTTGTTGCTTGTCTTGTATCTGGCTGTCAGCCTGTGCACAGATTTTCATCATCATCATCATCACCACCAGCCTATCTACGCCCACTGCAGGGCAAAGGCCTTTACATTAATCTCCAATTACCACGGTCCTGTGCTAACTGCTGACCAATTTATCCCCGCAAACTTCTTGATCTCATCTGCCCATCTAACTTTCTGCCCGCCCCCTGCCACGCTTGCCTTCTCTAGGGATCCACTCTGTTACCCTTAATGACCAACAGGTTATCTTGCCTTCACATTACATGCCCTGCACACGTCCATTTCTTCTTCTTAATTTCTACTAATATGCTTTACCTAATTTTACCTAACCTGAATATCGTATCGAAATTTTCACATTGTGCCATGCAATGCCAGTATTCCTTCATCTTGCCAATGGAACTATCACACAAGTGCATTTGAGCTTGACACGTGCTCATTAAAACATCGTGTGTGCAGGATTTTGAAACTGCAGAGCAGAGACATGAAAGGGCAGTGATGTTTTTCAGTAGTGAATCCTTGGTTCCAACATTTGTCCTCTGCTTACTGTCTACCCTCTTTGTGTCACTGTCAGGTTTGGGCTGGTTGTTCAATGCTTTCTGTCTTTCATTTGAAGCCTCAAACGTGGTCTCGTCAAGTCTGCATCCTTGATTCTAATGTGCGGTGATCAAATCAATGGCCCTGACTGCCTTCTTGCATATCAGGATTGTTCGAGACAACCAACGTTGTTTGTCCCCATGGCATCTGGGTGGATGGGCTGATAAATTGATTAAAGCTCTCTTGGGTAGCTTTTTTTTTCTTTCGAGTAGTACGTAGTTATTCATTTCTATGAGGCAACAGCGCTAGCTTGGAGCATGAGCAATTTCACTGGATATCTAATGTGGCACGAATTTGCCTTCTAAGGCAGCTAACATGAAGCCTTGCAGCTTGAGCTTCATGCTAAAGCTACATCTAGTCTTCTATGGGGTAGAGTCTGGAGATAGTCGTGGCTGCATAGGCGTTCAGTATGACTTTATTTGAGCAATCCGGCGATTGTGTGAATAACTTGCATTTGAGGCTTGCTTGAGATTTCGTTTGCCTCTAATTCAAATGAATACGTACACCATTTGTGGTGGGACCAGCATTTAAACCACTTGCTTGGCTATTGTTTTTGTCAAAGTAGTCTACTGCAGTGGGCATTGTGGCCTACATGTAGTTTTGCGGTGCTAAGCGAGACTTTCATTCCCCATTTATAAGCAGGGTGGCAGCAAGTCCAAGAATCACGCAAAAATGGTTACAGGCTCTAACAGGTGGCAAAGAGTGCATAAAAAGAAAAGCTTGCGTATATCTCAAGACAGCTAAATCACAGGCTTTTGCATACAGAATTCAATTGTCCTGTGGTTCTGAATGGCTTTGCAAGTTTTGAAACATGCAGATTGGGATGTAAAGCATGCTAAAGTGGAAATTGCAAAATTTTCCAGAAAAGGTAAATGAAAAAAAAAAAAATTTCGAGGATGATCACGGAAATTAAATTCTTGTGGTTGACGTACTGCAAGTGAAACTGTAACAGTTTCACTTTACTATTGTTTGATCCGGAATAGATGCACACCTTTTTATTTCTCTTGCTGTACTTCTCTTCATAGTCCACTCAATTTATCTGGGCCAACGTCATTGTCTCTTTTCTTCCTTTTTTTTCATTGTTTCAGTAATCGAAACAAAAGGCTAGAGTAGGTGCACTTGCTAAGATCCCTGCACTTTGGCTTCGTGTTGTCCTTATTCGACGATTCTGAAATGGAGGAACCAAACCCAAGCTCGCTATCCTTGCTGTGACATAACTTGTGCTTGAGGTGACATGATTCACTCAATGCAGAGTGCCCGTTTTAAAGCGCAGCTGTCAGCAGGGCACTGCAGGTGGCAGTTGTTGGCAAGCATCACGAGACATGTTGGCGCAGCGATGCACGTTTTGTTTATGACAAGATTTTACTTGGCCAGGCTGCCATACTTCGTCGCCTTACTTGACATGCTCCACAGCTATCTCAGCCACTTACAGTTGTTACTTTTGAGCCACTTTATTTTATCTTCATTTTTTCCCCTAGAGTTGTAAATATTTGGAAGAGGCTAGATGGTTAAGTGTCTGCATTAGGCTATGATATCTTTTGGGGGAAGAACTGTATAAATTTGTTTCGCTACCATTCTGCACATTTTGTACAATGGCGCACTCGCTCCTGCTATGTCTCATTTTTGAAAAAGCACTTTCTGCGTGTTTTTAAGGTAAGCAAATACCTTTGGTGAAGAAACAAACCCCTTTGGTGCAACTGGAGCCCAGATTTGAATTCCTCACTTCTGTCCACTTATTTGTCGCTTGTCTCGTTATGGTACAGGGCACATCTAAGTAACTGGGATGTTAAAAAAAAATTAAGGAAGCTCACACTAACGCGTAAGACTTGAAGGTAGCGAAGCTGTACGAAACCTTTACGACCGTCACGATGGTTAAGTTCCACGATTGCAGCTGATTTGCTTATTATTCACTGCCACAACGACCTTTACTCCAACATTGTAGCTATAATTTGGAGGTGATAATGAAACAAACCTTGGAGGGGCATACGGCATGACACTTCTTTCTCATTCCGAGCAAGTGTTGTCGCGAATACGGTGAACGCTGGATTTGTTTTCTAGCCAATCTTGGCCAATCTCTTAGATGGGTATGTTTGTTTTGGCCAATCTTAGCCAGTCTCCCTTAGTGGACATGCCGGATCGGCAATCTCAATTCTTAGGTTCGAATTTTGGTATTTTTAACTGCGAACACGAAAAATAATGATTTGCTAAACAGCTGTGCTGTTAAAAAGCGAAATTCAATGCAGTGGAAGTTGCTTCAGCTGGATAAGCATGCTGCTGTTTTGTGACTGAATGAAAAATTAATGATGCGTGGCATCGCTTCTTTGTGAAAACTCGTAAACACCAGTCGATGCAGTGGAAGTTGTGTCAGGCCGACAAACATTCAACACAGGGGGGGCAAACAACCTGAACGTAAATTAGCAGTCTTTTGTGAAACTCTGCTCCACCCACCAAGGTGGCTAAGGCGTTGTGCTGCTATGCCCAAGGATGCGCAGTTTGATCCTGGCTGCAGTGGCTGGTTTTTAATAGAGGTGAAAAGCGAGGATGCTGGGGTGTCGAGATTTTGGCGCACGTTAAAGGTCCCCTGGTGGTTGAGATTAATCCAGCACTCTTAACAAAAAAGCTCGTAAAGAGGTAGTAACGGCTGTATTTACTAACTCCTTACGGAGTTTACTACCCCCCAATAGGGTACGTAGGTCCTACCACTAAGTGTGGAAGCGTTACTAGTCTAGATCGTGCACTTAGTAACTGCTGCTGGTTTGATAATAAACATTAACGAAGGAACAAATTCTATGAATTATTCAACATAATAACTACAAGCTCTTTTTCCACACCAAACCAGATTAAAAAGTTTTTGCAAATCCACATGCTGTCTTGTATATGCTCACATTAAAATGCCCAATTCTAAAATTATCGCTAAAATATTTGATTTTTACGACACGCCCACCGACTCCCTCAGGGGACTTTCTGCTGCTGGCTATAAAAGCAAGAAGATCAGATGTATTTCTAAGGTAACTAAGTAATACTCGCTCTCCACGTGCATCCCGTTGGCTCTCTTGCTGATTGTCCATGTGAGATATGTGCGTGATAAATGTGTCTATGTCGCACTGAGCACTCGGCAGATCCACATTGTTGCGCGTAGCTTTTTACTAGGTCATGCATGACCAGTTAGTAAAAGCAACTAAGTACCTAGTGAATACTGGGACAAGTAACTGGTTAGTGTTCTGTGAGTAAGTGCACCGACCTTTTTTTTTTAAGAGTGAGAGCCTCCCTCCGCACGCCGCATAGCCCGGGTATAGCTTCAGTGCGTCAAACACCATAAACGTGATCTAAAATTTACCATCCTTTCCTAAAGAAAGTTGAGAGAAGCGTGAAGGCTAAAGGTTCATCCAACCTTCACTGAAAGTGCGTTCAAATGATTGTCAAACCTCTTAATTCCCAAATCGCAACAAGAATAACCTATGCGACAATGTTTTCGCGCACTAAGTAAAACCTCATGTAAACGATCTAATGTATACAAATACGGGGTTTATGAGATAAAGGTATTATACTGTACTCCTTCTTCATTATCATTGCATGTATAATGTTACCTAAAACTTTTCCTTTTTTGCGATTTTCAAGTAACCATTTTGACACGGTGGAAGTCTGGTTTCACGCACATGTAGTGTGTCCAGAGATTGTCAGTTGACCCAGTGGTCTATGGGGAAATGCATTAAGTTTTTGACAGAACGCCATCGGTTCCACCAAGAATGCTTTCGCTTTAAGAAAACCCTTCCCTCGTTGACGCAGCGTCTAGCAGCAGCCAGCTGGAGGAGTTCCAGAAGGAGGCGAGTGTGCTGCAGCTGCCGGAAGAGCACTCGCCTCGCATCTAAAGCACAGCAGCATGGCGGCCATCCGGGAGTTCTTCAAGAAGCGCAAGGCCGAGGTCAAGTTCCGCCAGGCTGGCCCCGGCCACCGGCTCAGCACCACGGGCGAGGCTGTGGCCGCCGCGCAGAGGCCGGCTTCACAGCAGCGGCCGCAGCAGCAGCAGCAGCGCAAACCCCCGTCGGAGGGGGCGCAGCGCGCTGCAGCGGCCGCCCTGTCGCGCTTCGAGCAGCAGCAGGCCAAGGCGCACCCCAACTGGTGGGTGGCAACGCCACGCACCCTTCTGCACTGCTGCTGCGTCAATTACTCACCCATCTGTGCCGGCCTGCAGGTCGCATTTTAGAGAGAGAAGTTGTAAACAGTTCATTGTGACAGGTCTGCAAATGCCATCCCAGCCGTGGCGGTTGCTTTTCTTATGGAGGCGAAAAGCGAAAACATCCATGTGTTCAAAATTTTGCCATGCAGACAAAATAGAAGTTTGTTTTATTCGATAGGTTTGGTGTGGTATAGATCCCTAAGCACTTGTTCGGCAGCAGACGACGCTTTATTCATGGAGAAATTAAATATTTTAAGTCAAAATTTCAATTTTCCCACTGAATCCTCTGTTTTCGGGATGTCTACAGTGACATATTAGGAGCACCACTTTAAAACTAAATATAGCCTGGTGGCCAGGGTTGCTACCATCTCACAGGTGCCCGTTTGATTATCTTGTTTGTCGCCCCCTTTCATAGATGGCGCTGCGATACTACTGACGAGCCAGTGTTCGCACTTTGTTTCCGGCTGGACATCTCTACCTGCCGCATTTTTATTAGGGTTCATACTATTCGTTTCCTAATACTTAAACTACGGCTCGACAAGCATGGTCACGTAAGTGACCGTGCCACTTGTGTCAGTTGGTCAGTGTTGTTTCACAAAAGCCCAGCGCGTCCAACGGCTGTGTAAATGGTGTCAGCCGGCAAAGTGTCCCACTATCTGCTTTGGTGTTTACGTGTTTTTTTGTAACTTTAATTGCTCACCCCACAATTCTTACTGCTATAAAAGAATGTTCCATACATTTAAGTGCAAATAGCTTGTTCAGCAAGCTTTTGGTGGCCTCGGCCAATGGCACAGCAGGGCTTATGACACCATAGGTTCTGTTGCAGGAAAATGAGCTAGTGGGTAGCATGGACATCCCCTTTACTCCTAATTATGTAGCTTATTTGAGTGAAGTTTGCGTTAAGAGTGGTGGCAGTATGATTTTAACGAGGCCATCTTTCGAATGAACCAAACTCTCCAGGTTGTTAAAATTAATCCAGAGCCCTCCACTACAGCGCGCCTCATCACCTGTGTAGTGGTGGCGCGTTAAACCCCAAAATCACCCAATCAATCAATCAACAAATGCCATCGGCGTAGAGTGTATGCGCACACCTTGGCTGTGAGGTCTGAGGGTTGTTGAAAGTTTGCCGTCCCGTCAGTTAGGGGAGAGGAGGATTTACGGTGGTAGCAGCCAGTTGGGCGAGAGTGCTATTCGCATCCATTGATACTGTTGTGGACTTGCTATAATGAGTACTTCTTGAAGCATGTTGCTGACTGCTGCGTGTTCTGGTCAGGCTTGCGCGGTGCATGTAGTAAGTTTGGGGACCATAATCGTTGAAGGGTCATGAAGACAACACACAACGTTACTTTATTCAATTGGTTTGGTTTTTCATAGTACCCTTGGCACTTGTCAAGCAGTAGACAATGCTTTATGCAAGGAGAAATGTAGCAATTAAAGATTAAATTTCAGTTCTCCCACTGCATTTTGCGTTGTCAGCAAGGGGAAATGGGTAGCTGGCACGTTGAGTCCATGTAGCATCTAAATGTTGTGGTTCCACAGAAACCAGGATAGAGGCGGCCACCATTTAAAAATACTCATTTCTAGTTCACCCGTCATCGTGCATTCTGACACTCTGGACAACGCAGCTATCAGCCAAAAGAAAAGTGTTGCTACAGTAAAGGTTTCCTTTGAATAGAGGTTTTCGCTTCCAACATGGTTTTATGTGGTGCTCAATCGTATTTGAGTACCGATTGCATAATGCACATTTTTGTGGGTACTGATACTCTGATCGAAGGAAATATTTCGGTGTGTTATTCGATCAGATATTTACGAGGGAAAAGAAATTGCAGATGCCCAATTTTTTTCTTCGAGCTGCAGTGCACATAATGAGATCTTGTTTTCCATCCATAACATCCTGTTCATCCCCCACAATCCTTGCTGTGTCCTTGTCCCTTCATGGCTGACGAAGAAAGTAAGAAGGTCTATAACTGTGATTGTAGATGAGCTAGTCCTTTTTTTCCACCCCCACGAAGCCGTGCTCTGAGAACAGCTGTCTTGTAACTTTTATTTTTAATGTGATGCTGCATTAGGGGACGTGGGTGGGGTGTTGCAGTTTTGGGGCTGACCTCTTCCTCCTCCCCCTCCCCCTCTTCTCTCCCCTCCCCCTTCTCTGGGCAGGTCCCTGGCGGCCATCAAGTCCCAGGCCCGGAAGCAGCTGGAAGAGGAGATGGCTGCTGCCGAGGAGCAACCGCAGAGGCAGAAGGCCAAGGAGGTGAGGTGGCCACCACTCCTTTCCTCCCCCTCCTGCTGCTCCTAACCTATACTGCCATTGTTCTGCCGCGTGCCGCGTGAGCTGGGATCCTTTGAGCTGTTCGAGAACGTTCCTCCTCCTCTTGTTATCCCGTGACGTTGTGTGACTACAGTCTAACTTGACTATATCGAACCCGTTTACATCGAATTATCCTTTATATCGAACTGTTTCTGCACACGGTGCATTTACAGTGAGAATATATAGCAAAACCTGCGCTTATATCACGCAAATACCAGCGACAACTGATATATCAAACACCCAATACCGCAGAAGTGCCCCCCCAAGTTGGCTTTCCCGCAGGGTGGAGCAGAAATTCTGCTGGCACCCCTCAAATGGGTTTAACCCGGCCATTCATGGGCATTGGATGGCTCTTTTTCCTCCCTCACCTTGCTCTCCGTATTGTGACTGTGCCATCGCGTCGTGTAGGGTGAGTCGTTGACGCCCCCCTTGCAGAAAATAATCACGGCCCGCCCGCCATGCTTTCTTTTTTTTTTTTTTTTCCCATTCATTGTATCTGCGTCGTTCGTGTTTGGTGGGTGTTTCGGAAGTGTAGCTGTGGTGGCTAGCTCTACTGTCACTAAATAAAGGTGTATTTAGTGGCCCTAGCTAGCACTAAGTGGCCTGCCTTTCGGCGTCAAGCTGGCAATCGTAAATCGAGTCGAACTTGGTGAGAAGTCGGACGTCCCTCTCAGGCTCGAGATTCCCGAGAACATCTTGTCGAAGTAGGCTCTGGGCAGATGTTACTAAATAAACCGCCCACAATTGCTTGAAATCTGCCAGCTTGTGCGTGTTGCTGATGACTGAAAATCATGAGTGCATCGAAGCCTCTGCCGGTGTTGCCAAAGTGTGGAGCAAGCTGTTGGAATTCCCGGACCATGTTGCTGGGTCAATGGTCGGCGAGTTTGCGAGGGCGGATGATATTGTCATGACCAAGGGAGAGTTTGCAAGACCACATTGTCATCATGTACCGAGTGCAAGCGAAAGTGGGTGCAACAAGGATCCTTTGCCCACAACCCTCAAAGTGATTGGCGCACTCGCACTAGTCCGGCACTTCTTCGCAAATGTGAAAGATCAGGGCCTCAGCTTCTCGGACGCTTAGACAATGTGGAGAAGTGCGTACTGTCTCGGGCAGCGAGGTTGTTCAAGCAGAGGATACAGGGCTATTTAGTGGGAAAGTAAGGCAGTCTCACCAATAAAGTGTTTTTATGGCGTCTAATTTCTTAGCATGCTTGTATCGAATAACAGTAAAAGCTCGTTAATTCAAACTCGGTTAATTCGAACTTACGGTTAATTCGAACTGACACGCTGGTCTCGGCACAGCCCTGTACATTTCAATTGTGGAAAACTCCCGATAATTCGAACTGGGATCCCCTGTGCTCCTGGGATCGAACTGTGCTCCTCGAAGAAGTCGGCCCAGAGTGAGTACAGTGTGTTGCAAATCCAAACCAAATCAAATTTGAGATGCAAAGACTACGGGGAAAAAAAAAAAAAAAAAAAACAGCGCTTGCACTACGCTGCTCCGACACTTCATTTCGCTTCCGCAGCAGGTGGCGCTCCGCCAGCGCCAGTGCTCCGGCACATGCTGTTGCAGGTTTTCTTTGTGCCGCGGTTGCTGATCTAGGCCTGCGATCATGGGGCTGTGCGAAATAGTAACACCTAATTCGCGATGACAAGTCCAGGGATGGCTTCTTTGTGTTCTGCCCGCGCAGTGTGGCGCGACGTCCATTCATCCTAGGGCCCGCCTGATAATTCGAACTCCACTTAATTAAGGGGGCAGACTGGTCTTTAGAGCTATATTTTTATTTACCAACCAATTTTAATGAAACTGCACTGCGTAATAGTTTTTTGTGCTGATTTCAAATCTGCCATTAGATTTTTTATAAGTTGATTATATTTTGAGTTAATTAATGATTAATTGCCATTATTTTGGGTCACAGTTACAAAATAACCACTCCATGCAGAATGGCAATTACCACGTGGCTAGGCAGACAAATGACTAAAGAATTACAACATAGGAATAACTTTTTTTGATTCAGCTATTTTTGGTCGTTTTACAACACAGGGAACTCCGCTTCTCCCGCGCTCTGCCAGAAATGGCTCGCAGGTGGTGCCAATTGAACACAGTAATAATTTTCCAAAGCCTCCATTTGAAAAATTTGTTTCCAACATTGTACTCTTCACACATTTTGGTATCAGAAGCAAAAAGAATTAAAGTTGTACCTACTCTGGGTGCCACGATATCTGAGGATGAAATGCTAGCTTTGCATTGCAAGAAAAGTGCCGTTTTACCATCAGAATTCTGTGCTAACTGAGCTGTAGACTGCACTTTAAAATGCTATTATAATATAATAACAAAATATGGTCCCTTTTGATGAGGAAATTTACAGACTGTTATAAAAATGGCCGTAGAGGCCAAAAATGCCATTTTTGAGAAAACGCTTTTTTTGACCGTTTTTCGGCCCCAAAGACCCTACTGCCCCCTTAATTCGAACAATTTTATGGTCCCCTTCAAGTTCGAATTAACGAGCTTTCACTGTATCTACTATATCGAACCGATTGGTGTCTTTTTTTTTTTTTTTGAGTTCGATATAAGCGGCTTTGACTGTATCGTAAATCGGTGTAGTGCTGCAATTGTTTGCAAAGAGGCTGGTGAGGCAGCGGAGGGGAGCACAAGGGGAGTGTGTTGAGAGCGTCATCTCCCCTCCCCCTCCTCCTCGGCTGTGCAGGCGCCCATGGTGCGGGAGGCCGGTCCGCAGGCGGGGGACAACGCGGTGCTCTTTGGCTGCTCCCTGCTGGGGCCCGAGCTGCGGCTGCCCCACGAGGAGCTGCGCACTCGCATCCGCCAGTTCCTGTACGAGCAGATGGCCGAGGAGCCCGCCCTCACCTCCTGCCTGCTCATCCACACCTGCAACGGGCCTCGGGACAGGGTACGATGGAGGGAGCTCTGCGCTGAGGGGCGTTTATTTACCCCAGATACCGGTGTGGGGGGGTTCACCCTATTGCCGCCCCACTAGAGTGCCGTCACCTCTCCAGGGATGTGCTACCTTGTTCTTTAAAGGGACCCTGCAGTGCTTACCATCGACTACGTGGAATGTGTTTTGGGGTAAAGTCTATTGTCCCAGAAATCTCCTCCCACAAGAATTGTGGAAATCCATTCACTACCACCGAAGTTACTCGCACATAGAGAGATGAGATATCGCACATAATTGTTCCCTCTCAACTCAACCATGGACAACATGATAAAATCTGCGCGCTTTCTCCCAGAGAGGGGGGCAGCTTGCGGCATTCTCTTCAGCGGCCTTCGACATATCACAGGCCGGGGAGTTCTCTGCTTTTCTCCGCAGCGTGGAGGGGTTTATTTCCGGTCTGGTACCACAAAAAAGCAGGCATGGCTGCCTGCCTGCAAGCGTGCGCTCAGGTCTGGGTAGGGCGTTTTTTAAGCAATAAACATTTGTTGTCGAGGGGTCTTGTTGAAAAGGAAGTATCGAGTTCGTCACTCAAACTCTACGCACACTCAAAACGCAAAAAAAAAGACACACGTTGAGGCATAGAAGAGGTTCGTACACAGGGCTAACGATGGCGGATCGTCCCAGAAATGTGAGAAATAAGTCGTGAAGTTGACCAGCGACAGCCAATAGGACAGCCATGGCCTCAATGACGTCGTTTAGGCCATGCCAGGGGTGCATAATGAGAGAACTTGAAGAGAGCGTGGTTGGTTTTTCGAGTCTTTCACGGTGATTTGCGCGCTCACCGCTTCCCTTGCACGTGTAATATTTGGCTGGGGTATTCCTGGCAGTGTAATCTAAACGTCGCGCAGGTTTACTTTCACTGCTCAAAGAGTGTTCCAGGGTCCCTTTAACCGGAAAAAAGGGAATGGGAGTATTGAATCTAAAGCTTGGGTAATTTCACAACCTTAACAGTACACGTGGGTGTGCTGATAGCATTCTGCAAAAGCATGCGCCTCGAGGGACAGGAAAAAGCTTGGTCAGAATAAAAAAGAAATGTGACAACTGATCAAGCCTCCAACAGGGCAGGTTTTTAACTGACCCTTTTTTTTGCTTAACAGCCTCTCTGATAGACACGGTGCCGTGGGCACGGAGCAAGAATACGACAAGAAAGAGAAACGAGGCTTCCTAGCGCAGTCCAGAAATGTCGCAAGCGCACTCGTCATAGGTTAAGCTAGCGGCATCTGTCCACGGCTGAAGAAACTGCGCGGCAACTGTGATTGGCCCTTTAATGAATTGTGGCTGCTATCATTTCGTCCATCAGGTGTTACTACTTTCTCCTTCGCCGTCACAGCGACGAAGCTTTGTAGTCCACCTTGGTTATCTTTGTGACATTATCTGTTCGCTCACCCGGGCTTGCCACAATGGGCTGTTTTGCCTCCTATATATTCTTGCTCCGGGGCCGCAGGTGTCTTTCTTCTGGGGCTGCAGATGTTTCAGAGCACGTAGAGTTGATCTGAACACTTCGGAACCACTTTACATGCTTGCACTAAGAGGTAAAGGGTAGGATCTGCATCACTTTGACCTTGGGGACGGCAGACTTTGGTAGATTCGTAATCGCTTGACAGAAGAGTAAATTTGCCGCAAAAGGTGGGAGTTAGAATAAGGGGCGCCTGCAATGGTTGCTCACAATTTTAAGCGCCAATTTTGCCATTCCGGTCTACTTGTACTGAATTCTTCCCTGCAGCCCTTTGTTGCTGCAGCAGTGTGATATGAGTCGAGGCAAAAGTTTTGCGCTATTACACACCTGTAGTGGTATGATTGACTTTTGTGGTGTGTAATACCCATGCCACACGTACGTGAAAAATGACATTAAGTGCTTAATGCCTTAAGTTTTAGTGCCATTAATTCACTTCTACATGCAAAAATCATGCCATTCGCTCTAATGTCTGTTTTGGTTTAAGATGTTCTGCACTATTATTCGCCTTCACAAACGGCTTAAATCTGCCTACTCTCGAATGCAGTGAGCACCAGGGGAAAATGACGAAACTCTCTGCTGCAGAGGGTTGACGCGGAAGCGTAACTGAACTTCGAAATAAGACGATTTTTTTGTGCGCTCTTGGTGGCGAAGTTCTGAAGAAGATGAAGTTCACTAAAACCGCGGCAAAAGGCAAAACACCGTGTTACTCGTCGTGTTGAATTTTTCGGATTTGGCTACCGCTGGCAGGTGACAGCAGCTGCTGAAGCCACTTTTAGAAATGGCTAACGCCAGTTTTTCTAGAAAACGCTATTTTTCATAACGTTTTCTTTCACAAGAAACCTTCTTAACCCTTCTAAGGTGTTTTTCTTTACATTAAAAACTTCTAAAATAGGAGTGCATGTCTCTTTTTGGTCGTTATCACCATCATGCCCAACACATTTAATGCCTTCGCGTTTTCGCGTGTAGCACGGCCCACCCAAATAACATAGTTCGGTATCTTAGGGCCTTAAACAGTTAATGTCATTTTTCGTGTACGTGTGGCATTGGTATAACGGTACGTGCTTTCCTCTGGCCCAGGTGGAGGCTGGTGTGGAGACCCTGTGCCGGTACCTGAACAACATAGTGGACCACCCGGGAGAGGAGAAGTACCGCCGCATCCGCCTCAACAACCGCATCTTCCAGGAGAGGGTGCTGCCCCTCGAGGGGGCCCTCGAGTTCCTACAGGTTGGAATTGGGAGGGAGAGGAAGGGGGGACGAAGGCGTGACTCTTTTTTTTTTTTTTTTCCACGAGTGAAATTCTATCGCCTGGCTCACTTGTTACAATCAAGTCCACCAAGGGAACTTAACCATGCATATTTTTATTTGGTGAGAACTGGGGTTTATATTTCCATGTGTATGTGTATCGTTTGTGACTGTGCATTTGACGGGTCTGTTGATTTAGTTGTCATTGGTTCGCGGGTTCGATTCCCGGCCGCGGCGGCCGCTTTTCTGATGGAGGCGAAAAGCAAGAACGCCCGTGTGTACGAGATTTCGGCGCACGTTAAAGATCCCCAGGTGGTCAAAATTAATCCGGAGTCCTCCACTACGGCGCGCCTCATCGCCTGCATTGCGTCGGCGCGTTAAACCCTACAATCAATCAATTAGTTGTCATTGGTCATGATATGCAGCAGACGCACTACTTGGAATCATTTTTAAATTGCTGCATTGTCAGCATTTGCACGTGCATACTTGAGGGAGACTTTTGCAGTGTGAGCTATTAGTGGTGTGGTTGCTGCGATTGCGTTGAATCTCGTGCTGAAAATCTACATTCTCCCGGTCCTATAGGTGGTATTCACTGAAAAGTTTAGCGGGCGATTTTTTTCACTTGGCAATGCTGAAAACTGCCATGTCTGTGGCCACAGTGCCTGCGCATGCGCATTGTGCCCGCGTCTCGCAGAAAAAGAACACCATCGTGCATCGTCTGCTGCGTTTCAACCCAATTCTTGGTGATGGCGTAAACAAATATATGATTAATTGCACTCACATTATGTGGCAGTGCTCTACTTGCCTTCGAGCACTTCGCATCCATCGTGTTGGCCGTGGCCTGAACAGATATGAATAATAGCAGAAGAGACAACTTGACAGAGGGATGGAACAGGAACATTGATTCTTTTTCCCAAATAAGAATCGATTCAAATGGCAGTACTTAGGAATGGTTGTAAAACCATATTTGCACGATTATAGCGCGCCCCCGATTGTAACGTGCAGGTAATTTTATGCAGAAAAATTTGAAAAAATATTTTGTTGCTGATTCTACCGCACAGATGTAAACGACATGACACCTCATAACTTGCACAAGTCATTTTATTTTATGCATGCAAATATGGTAGCAAAGATCACTCTTGATTCGCAAACTTGTTTATCGAGCTCCTGCTGGAAATAGAACTGAAGTGGGGAACATCAAAACTGTTCGAAATGTTTAGTTGCTTGGCCTTCATACTTTTAGGCTTGATATGCTAACTGCAGCAGCAGAAAAATGTGCAACAGCTGACTAATTCGTACGCCCATTGACAAATGGGTGCGCCAAAACTTGCTCGCGTGACGTTGATGGATTGTTTTGGATTGGATTGAGTTGCATTTTGGGAGCAGTTCGTGTCCATGAGGATGCTGCTAGCTGATTTGAAGCTTATTTCGATCTTGAGCCCGAGTGTACCACGCACACAAATTTGAAGGCTACTTTCAGCAAAAAAGGGTTAGAATCGCGTAAATGCGGTAGGTGACGGGGATTGCAGTGCAGACAGAGAATTGTTTCAGTCGGAGCGGCCCGCGTTTCCAGGCGGCCGGGTTTGAGCGCCGGCACGCGGAGGACTGCCCCGCGGAGGAGTGGCTGGAGTTTCCGGCGGAGGGCGACACGGAGCAGCTGCGGCTGCTGTCGGACGCCCTGTGCTGTGCCAAGCCCGTGGTGCCTGTGCTGGACCGCTCGGCAAAGGTGCTGCATCCGCACGAGGCCGCCCAGCAGATCGTCCTCCCGGACTCCTTCTTCAACCTCACTCCCGACGAGCTGCTGCGCGAGCAGGAGGCCAGGTACGTGCTCCCTCCCCCCTTGTTAAGTGCTCAGTTTGCTCCTGCTAGTTCTACTTTTTTTTTTTCTTCCCCAAGCACTTTGTTGAGGACGAGAGCTGCTAAATCGAGCGACACTTGAAGCGACGACGCTGCCGCAGCTTTGGTGCGTTCAGCACTTTTTTTTTGCCAGAGCTGACGGATGGTGCTAGCTTCTCAATCTCATTTGTGAACCAACAGAGAAGCTATCAAACGGGAAATGGTTCTGCAGCTGCATATTGCTCGCTTCACCGTGTCGCGTGTGTTGATCCCCCAGGTTCTTTGTCATTCTCTTGTAGAGTAGAACCCCAATTATACATCCCCCGGTTTTACAGCGACCTGCTTATTACAATGGATCACCGTGCTCCTGCAAACTTTCCCTATGGAAACGGGGCATTAAAAAACCTGACTATACAATGCGCGGGTGCACGCGGTCCGCTTCATATGACGCACGCACGGGGGAATAAATCGGCGTTTTTCCTGCCTTTGACACCGCTCTGCCGCCTCGTCTCGACCTTTATAGGTTGTATTCACTGGCGAGGCACGCATACAGGCTGCCATGTGAGTGTGCCACCAATGGTTACGTCGGGCTCTGCGGGATGGCGGTACTTGTCCATGCTAAGCACACGGTGTGTGTTGGACGTTCCAAACTCTACCCCACCAAACGCAAAGTAATGACTCAACTCCAATGAGAGTGTGATTAATAGCATCTCTGTTGACACCACCCTTGAGAATCGGGATGAATCGGAGCGGACAACGCACACCGGTGATTTTTTTCCTGCGGCGTACGGTGGAAGTTGCACAAGCCACGCCATGTCTGTGGCCATTTCCAGTGTTGCCAAGCGAAACATTGGTAGCTAAACTTGGTAGCTAAGCTACCATTGGTAGCTTAGCTACCAAGCTACCATTGGTAACATTGGTAGCTAAGCTTGGTAGCTAAGCTAAACTTGGTAGCTAGCTAAATACTAGGGATGGGCGAATATTCGGTATTGTCGAATATTCGATCGAATAGCTCTCTATTCGTTATTCGCTTCGATCCGAATGCAGGTATTCGATATTTTCGAATTATTCGATGCTCCCGAATAGGCAGCTAAAAGCCAAGCTTTTCGGTCAAGCTTTCCGAGAGTTACCCCAGGCTTGGCTCAAGACCCACTGACGCGGACATTTCTATTATCAGTGCCGGCACTGCTGAGTTGCAGCCTTGCCTAGAGGTTCGACGAAGCTCTCGGCCGCCAGCACACTTAAGTAAAAAAAAAAAAGGCGGCACTGAAACGACACCGCTCCGAACATAGCGGCACCAAGCCAGCAGACTTGTACAGGCCGCCATTTTGAATAGGCATGCCGCCATTTTGAATAGGCTCGCACAGCGCGGCAGTACGCCGCACTAAGCGAGCCTATTCAAAATGGCGGCCAGCCACTTGCGCTTTGCTTGGCTACGGCCGAGGATACTAGTGGCTACAATACTTCTTTTTTTAGCGGAGCTTCTAGGCGGCGCTTAACTCTGCGAGTTTCTAGGCGGCGCTTAAACTTGTGAATGAGCAGCCGGCGGAAACTGCTGCACCTAGAGCATGTGGCGCAACAGGCATTTCTTCATGAAAACTTGTGAATACAGCAAAGGAAAGCTGTGTGTAAGATTTTGCAATAAATGTTCAACTGGTAATAGTTTTACACAATGCTGTGCCTACGTGAGTTCTAATTATTAGAAAAAAATGTGTACATTAGTCAGGTCACAAGTTGCTCATTTGTCTGTGATTTGCAATGTGTACTATTCGAACTATTCGATTCGAAATTATTCGACCAAATCACTATTCGCTTCGAATTCGCTTCGAACCTCGAAATCTATATTCGCCCATCCCTACTAAATACCATCTATTTCTTAACCCCCTTTTGGCACTGCGTGATGTGCAAAGGTAAACAGTCCACGGCGGGTCTGACCACCTGGTGAATAGACTCGACCAAGCAGGTGAATACTGTCGGGCGGGCGCCTCTGAGCCAAGGCACCAACTGCGAAAAGTCTAAGTCTGGGCAGCCGGCGAGCCGCCATTTCGAAGCTCTCATTGAGCCAACAAACGTGCAAGCACACACAATACCCCGTGGCGATAACTGACTTCCTATTCCTCACTTGCTTTCCCTCCCGTGTATAACTTGCCTGCAGCCTTGGCCACACTATTGCCTTTTACCCTCTTGTATTTCTTGACAATGTTGCTTGACAGATTAACTCGCGTGCACAAGGGACAAGGCTGGAGGGCTAGCTAGCACTGATGCTGCGGGAGGGATTTCAGTTAAGGGGTCACAAATTATGCGAGAACGTGCTAGATACCGTATTTACTCACGTAATGGACCCACCTTTTTTCCAGAAAATTCGGCATGAATTTGGGGGAGGGTTTGCAACAGTTTTAAAGGTTGAAATTTCATACAATGAAGTTGCTAGGAGAAGCACTGTCAGAGCTTTGCCATTTTCGTAAAAACAAGTAGGTAATTACGTAATCAAATTTCTTTTTTATTCGCAACATGCTAGTGGGTCCCTACTCGCCATGGAGCTATCCTGCTTAGTAAAGTCGCTTGCCGCCTCACGTTTGTTGTCGGCCCACAGCGCCCCATCTTGCGTGCTATCAAGGCACTCCAAAACTTCTTTTTCTACACCGGGAAACTTTCCTTTGGACCCACGAAACGCACGGCGACCCCTGTTCCCCACCCAAAAACCGTGTTTTCGCCCGTAGCATACACGAAGTGCCCCCCAGCCGCGCGGTTTCCATGTGCATCAACGCACGCTCCACCACCTTCAGTTGAAATCCGGCTGTGTAGATCGTGTACTGGCCCATCGTACGGCGCGCACTAGGAGCACAAAAAAAGGTTGGAACACAGCTGAACAACAAAACCACGAGCGTAATGGCAGAGTCGTGGAACCTCGAGAGCAGAGGAGTGCAGAGTACGCTTAGTGCTTTGTTCGCGCACCACCAAAACCAGCCATAGCAACAAAGAGCAAGGAAGAAGTGCAGAGTACGTTTTGGGCTTTGTTCGCACGCAGGAACGTTTTTATGGCGCAAAAAGGTTCGTTTTGCATTCAGAAGGTGGCGCTCTGCAAGCGCGCAATTTTTAAATTCTTAGCCACGGCATTCACGCTCACGTCTCTTGCTACTGCTGAGATTTCTTTTCGTTGGAATGCGTTTTTAGCATTTATGCATGTACTGTAGTGTGATATCAAGTTACTATGATGGTCTAAGGGATCAGCAACCATGCTGAGATAAAAATATATTCCCGTTGCATTTTTTTATTCAAAGTGACAAGAAAATAAATTCTCAAGAAGACAAGTGGGGGGGGAGGGTTCATTACGCGAGTGGTTCATTACGCGAGTAAATACGGTATACTAATTTAAATAACTTCTTATCCCAGCTGTCGCAAGAGACCGTCTACTAGGCCGGCCTTTCATACAACACTTTTGCACGGTCTCTTGAAAGTTGTATTATCGGGGTTTCCACTGTGGTAACATAAAAGTGGCCACAAGTGTTGTTACTCTGAAATGTACCTTGGCCAAGCTCAAGCAGCTCACTCAAGCTCGCTCACAAATTTGTTTCGGAATGGCCTCTCACTAAATGTGAGACTTGTTGCTGAGTGGCTCATCTAACCGCCTCACTCAATTTGTCTCACTGCTGCTGCACTTGTGTTTGCTGACTCAAACTCCGCCTCTGAACCAATGCAAGACAGCCTCACTCGCAACAGCTCAGCAGCTCGCCGTGGGGTCATAGTGCATATGGACTCGCTTTGACTCGCAACTTGTTTGGGTTCGGAACTAGCGATGGTCTCATGACTCGTATAGAGCGACTTTGACTCGCAACTCATTTGAACTCGGAACTCATTTTGGACTCCACACTTGTATGGATTCAGAATTGAGTGGCGATGAATGCTTGCTCAAAAATGAGTGAGCACTGTAACTTGGTATTTCGTTCCTCTTAGAGAAAGTAGACGAGGAAGGCGAAAAGGTGAGACACAAGCAGCCTTAGGTCTTCTTGTCTTTGCCTCGGCCCTTTGCACTAAACTCTGCAAAGTCCTGAAGAATGCTGCAACAAAGAATGAGGCACGGGTTCACAACTGTGAGGTCGGAAGCAAGGATGCAGTTGGTGTTGTGTGTGTGGGAAAGGTCGTTACGACAAAAAATGAGTTGGTTTTAAGAGGGACTCGCTTGTTAATATTTCTAAAGGACTTGCTATTTCATGACCCACAGGCCTAAAAACTATCGTGCACGAACACGAAAAGCTTCACAAATACATTCAGTGTTCACGATGGCCTAGTTTGCTTATTTTAAAGATATGTCACTTCTGCACTGAAATAAAAATGTAAAACTCTCGCTTGCTAGACAGCTAGTGCCATCTAGTTAAAGCTGGATAAACCAAAACACGTTCCTTGTTTATTTTTTATCTCGGCAAAGAAGTTATATATTTCCAAAAGAAGCAAATTAGGCCATTGGGGAGATTTCTATGAATTTGTAACTCCTTTCGTATCTGTACACGATGCTTTTTAAGCCAGTGGGCCATGAATTAGTATGTAATACCCGTGCTACTTGAACGTTTTGAAGGCCTTTGAGTCAAATGTCATTTGACCTTTGAGCTGCTACACAACATTTTTCAAAGACCTTTGGTTATAATGCCGTTTGAGTCCAAGGAGCATCACCAACGATTTTTGAGGTTCTCGAAGGCCTTTGAAATGCGAACGGTCGTACTCTCAAATGCAGTTTCTGCGTGCCGTCATTGCAAAAACCGAATTGCGACTAAAACTTGGCGTTTAAAGTGCACGCGCTTCATAATTTTTCTCTTGTTGTTTTCTACCACTCACGCTACAATTACAAAGTAACTTGTTACTCTTAACACTGGCGGTGCGGAAAAAAAGAAACTGGCTGTTAGTGCATGTATTGTGCACGCTTGTAGATTGGTACCAATTTGATCACTAATAAATGTTTTTGTTTGTTTGTTTGTTTTTTTGCCCATTCTAACTCTAAAATTAAATTTTTCTTGAGAATGAGACAGGACAGCAGTGGCAACACCAAAACATGGCGGGCGAATGCAGAAACTTTCAACTGCCCTTGAGAATCGTTGTGTAGATCGGTGGAACTCCTTCCAGTTCGAATGGCATTTCAAATTTCGGAGGCAATCCACTCAAGTGTCCTTTCAAATGCTCGTGTAGCACAGGTACAAGTCCTATAAGAATGTGATCAAATGAGTCCCCTCTTAGGGCCGAGGCGGCATTTTTCTTTCCCTCGCCGTCCTTGTGAGCCAGATGTTATTGCATAACGTGCCTCTTCTCTTTGTGGTTGTGCAGGCGTCGGGAGGTGGAGGTGCAGACGACGCTGCGCACCAAGGCCATGCGGGAGCGGGACGAGCGGCGGGAGCAGACCATGTACCGCTACACCCTCATCCGCATCCGCCTGCCCTCCGGACTCATCCTGCAGGTCTGCTGCCCCCCTCTCTCTCTCTACCTCTGCCTCTGGGCTATCACCCTCCTTATCTGTCGGCTGTTGCTTTATTGAATTGGGTCAAGAAGGGCACACTGGTAAAGTGCTGTGACAATTCAGCAAAACCTCTGCGGTGTGGGTCTAGCTTGGACGATACTCCACACGCGGCTGCCGTGTAGACACCGCGGTGTGGGAGGCAGGCAAAAGACAAAGGCAACAGAGTCAACTCCTACCTCCAAAGGTGTTTATTCCCAAAACCTTCTTCATCGTCGATGGGTTCCACGTTGCTTGAGCGGCCGAGTCATTCGACTTCGGCTCCACCGACGGACAATGGTCGGTTCAGGTTGGAGGGGAAGTCGCCGGGTCAATCCGCCACCGCACATCGAGTTGTCCCCGCGCTCGGAGCGGCCACTGCCGAGCGCCACAGCAGAAGTCCTCTGCTTGCCGGAGCTGCCTTGCCGCTGAAAAAACGACTCCGAGCTCCCCGCTTTCAAGCACGCCGGTGGTGCCGTCTCGCGAGGCGCAAGCAAATTCCCCTATGTTGCCATTGTATTGCGCAAGCCGCGTCGCTGTTGAAGAGACGCGCGGGTCTCGGGGCGCTGCCGCGTACTGAGTCGGGATCGCGTGTTTCCACTATTCCCACACCTCAGTGCAGCCAACTTCAGTTTAATGAAGCCTAATGCTCGTTGGGAACCATGTAGATTTATCCTTTGTGTGCACCAAGTTTACTGTTTTATCAGGGTTGCTTTGCGTTTTGTGTAGAAAGTTTGCACTTGGAGCCATCACAGTATCAACCATGCGGGCTAGAGTACGGTGCCAAAATAAAATTGGCATTGGCTGTCTAGTGAAAGTGGGAAAAGAAATAAAACTGTCTTGTCGCAGTGGTCTTTGCCAATAGGTTTATGTGCTCGTTGCAAAGCCTTGAACAGCTCCAACCACGTCAGTAACAATGGGCTTTGTTGCCCATCTAGGTGCAGTTTACTGTACAAGCACGTTGCCAAGTTGTGCATAACCTGAGCTTGAGCTGTCTTTGCATCTAAGGGGACATGCTCCTCCAAACAACTTTTTTTTTAATAATGAAGTTAGGAGGCTGAAATTTTTACATCTTGTAGAGATTGAGCTCCTCTGGTCATATATGCAATCAAATTTTGAATAGCTGCTCCGGATAAAATGTTATGCAGCATGACTTGCAGAAAAATGGCTTTTTTTGCCCCTTTCTTTTATAGAAAAAATTTTTCCTGAAATTTTTAAAAATAGCCTAGGTGGTTCCTTAGCATCTGCAGAATGCACAAAACTATCTGAAAAAGCCTCATATTCATTTTCCTCATCATGAAAAAAAAATGACTGGTTGTGTGCCTTTTCTTGTTCTGTATATTTTTGTTTTATGAACGTCAGAAATATCTAAGGGCACAAATTGCGTAATGAACAAGATTTGTGCACTCTACGTGTTATAATGAGCATCTGTGCAAAATTTCATCGTGATACAACAACTTTGAGGGGGGAAAATAAGTGTGCAAAAACTCAAAAAACAGAAAAAAAACATCAAACTAAGAAAAACGCAATTGAAATTTATTTCTTTGGCAGATTCAGAAATTCTTGCTCAAACAACATGAAACTTGGTGGGAATATAGTCTGAAATGTCCACATTGAGGTACTAAAACTAGAACGCTCCTGCTGCATAAGTTGCACCCTCACGGTTCTTGCGGGTGGAGTCCCCCGGTACAGGCCCTTTCACCAGGCTTGGCGATGGGACCTAGCCGCAGTAGTCAGCCTGGCAACACCTGCCTGATCCTCCGCACTTCAGATTCCCAGTTCTTGGAGAACTTGCTCAAAGCTAGTGTGGCCCCTGTTGAACCACAACACCGTGAGAGCAGTGGCCAGCTCCACTTTAAATGAACTGCAAGTTGTACGATACCGCCTTGTGCCATATGCACAATGCTGCTTCTGTCTCCATGGATGAGGTCGACATTTTTTTTTTACAAAACAGGGGCATGAAAGGCTTGCCACACTTCCTCCTCTTGCTAAACAAGCTTTTGGGGGTGGCTGCAAATTTTACAGTAGTTTGACAGCACCTCAAAATCCAGGCAGAGACCAGGGCCAGAGAAATGGCAGTGCCAACACAGTTCTGGCTTTTGTGTCCTCATTTCTGCCAAGTACAATCAAACATCACACTGACGTCAGTCTGGCCAGTTTGCAACACAGTTACTTGCCTTGCTTCAGCATGGTTGTCAGAGAGGACTTCTGTGGCCGCGGCATGAACTTTACTTTCTTGGCAATGTTGTGGAACGTCTTTTGGTGCAGTGGTTTTGGTAGACCAAGAATAGCACAAAACCTGCACAGCTGATCGTGTCCGATGCCAACCGTGCGTGCAGAGAGTACCGCTTTCACACTGATGGCGAAACTATCACGGGGACTTCCCCTGCAGAGTTCTGGGTTGCGGCCTCCGCGGCCGATGGTGGCAGTGCGCTGCGACGAGTAGATAGAAGAAGCCACTCCTGCAGGGCACTCCACGTTTTTGCAAATGAGTTCCAGTACCAATGCGAGGCCCTTTCGCTTGTTTGCGACCTCAACTACGACGAGTTCGTACTTCCCGCACATCGCGCACACGGCGCCGCTCACAAGGTCACTAGACCGTCGACTTCGGAGATAACTGCGCTTGGAACATTCCCGTTGCCGACTGTCTCCCCGACTTGGAAGGCTGAAACTTCTTCTCCGATACGCTTACAAAGCTGATAGTGTCACTGATAAAACCAGCCTCGCCTGGTTGAGCCGTGCTCGCAACGCTTGAAGGCGGGTCGCCGTTAGGCCGCGCCGTGCCGGTCGTGCCGGTGTCGGCCGTAATCGTCGCAAGGCCGCGCCGCTTCCACTTTCCCTTGTACGGGCGTGATGTCCGGGACTTGCGGCGATAAAAGTCATGCTTCGTCTCACCATTCATGATTAACAACACACCATAGAAAAGATTGCGCGAAGTAGCGAACGGAATTGACACGGGCGATGGCGGCTCACAAGCGGCGAGAGCCAATGGCGGTCCCGATTTCGCGTCACGTGATTTAAATACCCAGTGGGAGCTCCCAAAACAAGCGGGAAGAAATATTATTTTTTTTTTACGCGGAGATGCGAAGCTGGCGAGCGGTTTGATTGAGAGAAGGAGGCTTTGTCTACCTCTCTCAAGTGACTGAAATGGCGGCCAGCCGCGCTGCCGTGCAGCAAAAACTCTCCAAGACGGCCGAAATTCGGCTTGATTGCGCGATTTCTAGGCTCACCGCGAGTCATTCAGACACGATTTTCACTAAGTTCTCGTTTGTATTTCGTTCTCATTTTTTTTTACCATGAAAGAGGGATAGTCAAAGATGATAATGCAGGTGAAAACAAAAAAACAACATATTTCGAAAAAATGGCGATTTTTCGACCCGCGTGTCCCCTCTTTTAAGCTTTTCATCATATGCCTTCAGTACGTAGAATCTTTCTATCAAGTGTGCTCTACTGCAGATGTTTTTTCTCCTCAGCGTGATGAAATAACTGTTTTCTTTTCTTTTTTAAAAAAATGAAATGAAATTTCTGAACAGTACAAAGCTTCAGATTTTATACACACAACACTTTTTTCGCTCAGTGCTGAATTTCACGCTTTTCTGATGCCTTGGAATGACTGTCTGCAGTCTGAAATGCAAGTTGATATTGGGATAAAAATGAGAAGAGTCAATTTCCGTTGCCTCTGCTCTGCGATTCCCTCTGCACGGCAAAAACATCAGCCAGCAGGTGGCTTTGTGTCGTTGTGGTATTTGGAATGTAAGCCTGCTGTGCATACTAAAGCTTCATTTCTGAAGTCACCTCTGTGGTGCCGTGACAACTGTTCCTACTTAGGCACGTGTGGATATTGTAAACTTTCGAATATTGGAGGAAATATTGCGATCTTCAATTTCGCTACGAATCAAATAGCACTGTTCAAAAACTGAACATCTCTGAAGTATATTGAAGTTTTAAAACTCAAAGGGACAGTTGTTTCGATGAATTCCGATACATGAAATTATGCGTTGTTGTAAATGAATGCAATGCTAGAAATGCGTGAAAAATATAATCTTTACATTGAGTTTAAAAAAATTTGGGGCCGGGTGTAGCACACTCCAAGCGCTTGCAATTGGCCGCTTCCTCTGCTAGTGACGACAGGCTTTTCCGCAATGCACCGGTGACATGTGGCTAAAAGGCAAGAGGAAGGAGCTTTCGGGGACTGCCTCTTACCCCTTTTATTCTCTTCAATTGGCAACAATTGGAACGAAACCGTTATTTGCATTGGAACTAAAAATGAAACCCTCTTAAGGGCCCATGAGGACAAAATACAAGCTTGGTTCAACAAGAACACTGCTTTGACCCGGTACCAATGATACCGATTTGTCTGCACATTTCGAACAAATAATTGAGTGAAGAAAACATATAGAGCAGTGGCAACTCCGCAGCCACTTTCTGGCAATTTTTCTATGACGTCGCAGAATCTTATGACGTCAGAATCTATGACGTCAAAAATCTATGGTGTCATAGAAACGTGTTATTGGCAGCTGCTGACCAAGGGCATCGCCAAGAAATATAACTGGGCGATTGTAGTGGGGCCTCTAGTTTCGTGTGGTTGTGTCATTTCAGCGCTAACGTGGAGTTAACAGATAACTACGTTTCTGGGGCCACTCCTGCCTATATTATGTCACCGCACACGCGAGAAAAGTTTTCCAACATTTCTTGCATTTTTTTTAGGTTACAAAAACCTCTTTTGTGGCTGCATTGGACCTGAGCGAGATAGCAAAGGCTAGTTCTATCAAGCTGAACAAAGTAGTGTTTTGTCTTCATGGCTCGTGTAAGCATCGGTTCAATG
The DNA here is from genome assembly GCA_013339765.2 of Haemaphysalis longicornis. Lineage (NCBI taxonomy): Eukaryota > Metazoa > Arthropoda > Arachnida > Ixodida > Ixodidae > Haemaphysalis > Haemaphysalis longicornis. Next base: position 113,574,000 of record CM023456.1, on the reverse strand, counting down.
CTGTTGCCAAGTGGCAAGCAATGCTTGAACGCCCTCGCTGACGATGTCCCAGGGGACGTTTGGCGTGCGTGAGCCCCTGGCCGCGGTGCGGGAGTTTCTCCAGGACAGCATGGAGGAGGCTGGATGCGAGGCTACGCTGACCTCCCCCACCGGCCACCTGCTGGACGACCCCAAGGCCAACCTGCTGGAGCTGAAGCTGGTGCCCGCCGCCGTCCTCAGCGCCTCCTGGGACCTGCCCCAGCAGCCAGACCTGCTGCCCGAGCTCAGGGCTCTGGCACGACCACTCTAGGTTTTGTAACTCCGCCAACGAAAAGAGGAAGGCCCACCCGGTTGACAAGTGCACGCAAGGAGGAGGGCAGAAATGTATTTTACGGTTGTATAGGAGAAAAAAAAATTGGGAGCTAGGAGGTGAGGGCGCACGTTTTTGGTGGCCCTCCGTCGTCGCAAAACCTGCAGGAACAGCTATCCCGCTCGCCAGTTGCTCTGTGCACAGTGAGTCTGGGCTGGTTGAGAATGGAGTAATAAAAATGCGAGGCTGTTTTGCAATGCGCTTCCTGGAACAGTGTCTGTGAATCTATGCGCGCACACCTCTTCATCACACTTCAAGCCGCCTAGGGTCCCTCCACTCAGCTAAGGGGCGGATTCTGCAGCACTTATGCATGGGGAAATCATTTCAAGGATCTCCTCCACTGGAGGCCATGGTGGGTATCCTTGCTAGCAATGTTCTGTTTCCAAGTTGGTGCAGGCTGGGCACTTCCTGTTCCAGCTAGTGCCATGTAGAAGTTCGCTTTTAACACTACTGCAATTTTCTTGTTCGACTGCCAAAACAAGTTTGCTGGTCGGATTCGGTGGTGCAGTGGGTAGCACCACAGCTTCCAACGCTTGCAATCATGGGTTTGAGCCCCTTATTTAATCGGCACTGACTCGCAAATTCGATGTCGCATCCTTGCTAGGCTAACCTGGTATCCTTCCAGTTAGTGCTTTGCTCCTGCATGTTATTCGCACTACCGTATGTATTCGAATGTAAAGTGAAGTTTTTTTTTTCCGAAATCCGTAGTCTTAAAGTCATACCCCGCCTTATATTCAAAGCTCAGTATACATATATGGCGATTTTAGACTCTCCAAATTGCACCCTCGCCTTGTAATCGTGACTGCCTTGTAATCGAATAAATACGGTAGTTACTTTCACCCCGCCGTCGTCTGCAAGCAACACTGTTGAGGAAAGAAGACCACGGGGGAAAACATCATTCGCAGCATTTATTGCAGTTGAAATACCGCACATACAGACTAGTTGTGGCCCAAACAACAATGCAACATCAAACAGCACTGCAAAATGGTTTTTGACTCCTAAGGGATACCAGTGGGGCAGATAGCTGCCTTGTCGGACACAATCGCAGCTCAGTTAATGTGCAACAGACTTGTGGTACATCCACACAGAACACATGCCCTTTTCCGTCCTGCGACTACTCGCTTGCTTGCTTACATCTTTGCTTTTACAGGAAAATTTTACCTTAACACAGATAGTACTGCAATTAATTTTGTTACCCAGTGTCATTGTACACTTTGAAGCTGCCAGCGATGACTTTTGGGGCAGATGCTTGGCACCTTACTAGGTGCCTTGAAGGAAAACTTTGATCAGCTCAACGAACAATGGAAAGCCGTTGAACAATGGAACGCTTACGGATAGGAGACCACCGCCCCATTTCAGAGAACAAACTCGCATGGAAGACACCGTAGCTCAGGATTAAGAGAAAAAAAAAAATTGTCTCTACTCCACGCTGTGAAGGTGGTTGCACTGCGAAGCTGTAAACGACACCCACAACGATTACCCATGTGATGCACTTGAATTCACACACTTGGCTCTACAAAGAGTGAAACTAAAGACTCTGGCAGCCATTACCTGGCTTTGCGGTGGCGGCTCTGAACACAGCAGCGACGGCAGAAAGAAAACGGAGAGGAGCGTCCGGCAAAGGGTAGGAGGAGGGCGGCACAGCGGCTACGGCGTCATCTCTCACTACCTCCCCTCACTCTTGTTTCATGCGTCACCGCCAATAAGCGCCCTCCCCAGACTCTGTTCAGTTTGCCACTAATCCAAACCACGTGAACACCGTTATCATACATTGTGCTTCACACGAGGGCTTTGAGTGCAGGGGTAGACCTGCTGCTGTGCTTGTTGAGTACACTGTCTCCCCGTCTTCTCGTGTGAGCGTAGCTGAGTCGGTAAGACGACGGTCTCGCGCTCCATTCCTCTTTGCGTGCTCAAATTCGCTTCCTGGCAGTGCCAGTAATTTTTCATTGAGCCTGGGAGTTTCCTGCTGACGTGGACATGAAAATTTTCATGGCTGATTAGAGGTATACTGCTTTGCAGTAAAAAGTGGGCTTTGGCTGGACGCTTAGGGCAGAAAGCTGACAACCTGTGGAAAAAGCTAGACTCGTAGGAATGAAAGCCACTTCAACTGCTACGGCGCAACATGATGAGCAGGTAGAACGAATTTAATTCCCTTTTGCGTGGCCTCAAGATGGGAAATTCAGCCGAACGCCGGGAGGCACAACTTCCTTGTGGGGGCACTTGGACTGGCAGAATGTCGCTGCATTTTAGATATCTGTGAATAAGGGAATGCAGCCAAACCTACTTACAATAATATCGACCGGAATGATGTCAAGCAAATACAACTACCTCAACACCGCCACAGCTATCTTTAGACTTTAACAAAATGTAAATAGGGAGTTGTAATACTGCTCGTACTATTCATTATAAGATGCAGTGTGATCAGAATCGGACCAAGAAGCACTCAATAATTAGCCCATGCACGCTCAGAGGTTGATTGATTGATTGATTGAGTAGCACCGAAGCTGCTCATGGGCTACAGCACATAGTGGAGGGAGGCTCCGGATTACTCTCGACTACCTGGGGATCTTTGATGTGTGCCGAAAGCAAAACACGTGGACATGTCCACTTTTCGCGTTCTTCATTCACCACGGCTGGAATCAAACCTGCGTCCCCGAGATCATCAGCACAACTAGAGTTCTGCTAGAGCTGGCGTGTTGCTCATCTTGTAACAGCGCAGTGGCGGCATGACTATAAATGGGATGCAGAACAGGGTTGTATATTAGGCTGTTAAGGAACAAAACAAACATTCACCAATTTATGCTCACCCATCCTTGCTTTTACGGGGATATTTCACCTTAACACAGGTAATACTGCAATTAATTTTGTTACATCAGTGTCATTGTACACTTTAAAGCTGCCCTCTGAGCATTTTTTTTTTAACATACCCCTGTTAGAACAATAACTGTTGATGACACTTTTTTAAACTCGCCATTGTAAGTAGGTGCGACTGCAGTCAAAGCAAGCTATTTGGTGTGTCGCACAGAGTTCAGACTAGTGTTGAAATCTTTACCTCCGCAAGATAAACTAAATCGCAATATGCATCCAAAGCCATCGGTCTTTCCTACATATCTACACCATAACGCAGCAATCTAAAAAAATCCACACTCATCCGAAGGTCATCCCACAGGACAGCGAGTAATGTACGACTTTGCAATTATGACGATTCTCTGAGGACAATATTTCACATGAATAATATGTCCTGAAGTTGTATAGTTTTTAAATGAGAAAAATAATTGCAATGGTGGGCATGAGTGTGTGTTTGCATTGGCCTACGATCCTCAGTGACTAGTATCTAGTAAGCCATACATGTGTAGGCATAAATCCGCTATTCTTTGATGTTACTACACTAATTGTTGCAGAATGGACAAGCAACGATCAATTATTCTTCCATTTCTTGGGCCTTGGAACAGGCCACAGGGCTTCAATAAAATCCCACAATCGTAACTCATCATTGGCAAATATTCAGGGCAACACCACCTTTGAACAAAAGAAAGCCTGGGTTCAATCTCCAGAGCTTTTGAGCTGGCAGCGGCGTTCAGTTTTTTCTAAATACTACATGTTTCGCTGGGAATGTACTGTGATACCAGCAACAGACAACAAAATGACAAACACGTGTCCATTGGCATATGTCTAAATACCCCTATATAGCAAACTATCAACAGCTACACTAAACTAGCATCAATTGCTGTAAGGCACCATTCAAGTTTAACAGCCAAGGAGACGACAGTAGGTAGGTATGGTATGTGAAATTGCAAAATTTTCGTACGAAAGCGTGAAAATACAAAAAGAAGCGAAACATAGTACTATGACATAGTGCAATAAGCCGGAGAAAACCATTCCCTGGGGCTCCTTGGCTGGCCCCTCCCCACAGGTGAACAACGTGCGCCGCGGTGCTCGCCCCCGAGAGGCGAGCAGGCGCGGTGACGGTCACTTGGAGGCGAGCGGTTGTCGGCGCAGCAGCATGATGGCTATGTCCATGACGTTGGTGCCCGTGAGGCCCGTGATGATGTGGTCTGCGCCGCCGCTCAGGGTGCGGAAGAAGTGGTGCGAGTCGTTGCGCGCCAGGTCTTCCTCGGGCTTGAGGCCCTGGGCGCGGGCCTCGCGCACTCGTGTTGATGTGCACCATGGCACCCGCAGCGTCGTTGGGGCCATCCTGGCCATCCGTGCCTGTGGGGTGTTCAAAGGGGCCGTTAGTATGACGTTTAAGATTCGCTCATTAAAGGGGCCATGCAGACAAAATATGTTGGTTTTATTCGAACGATTTCGTGTTTTGTAGTGCCCCCAGCACTTGTCCAGAAGCAAACCATGCTTTGTTCACTGAGAAATTTAAAATTTTGATTCTCCCAGCAAACTGTATGTTTTGGTGACGTCTGCCATGAAGTCACAAGAGCCGGTATTCAAATGAATTTCCAGTATGTCATTAGGCTCTGCAGCGTTCATTGCTTACCGAGTCGCCCTAGATGGCGCTACCACACTCACCCACGGACTGTTGTCCGCCGTTGCTTACTTTTTGACCATATTTGCACCTGGCTTGTTTTGTTACGGAAGAGAGTAATGTTTTCGTGAAACATGGAATACCCTCGACAAACAGGGTTACATAAGACAGCACCGCTTACACCAGTCGGCCAGTGTCGTGCACGATAACTCCAAAGCGGCGGAGTGCTGGGCAGCTAAAAAAAGCGCAGTGCACCCACTACCAACAGCAGTGCACATCGGCACTTCACAGGTTACGTGTATTTTCGTAACTTTTGGTGTTTACCCAACCATTATTACTGCTATAAAATGAATATCCAGTACATTTTTGCGCAAATAACTCGTTTGGCAAGCTTACAAGCCCTGGATAATTTGCGTTTGCTTTTGGCGGCCTCAGCCAATTGCACAGCTGGGCACATATGACATCACAGGTTGCGGGAAATGAGCTAGCGGGTCGCATGGCCATCCCCTTGTTTCTTAATTATGTAGCTTATTTCAGCGAAGCATGTGTTAATAATGGTGCTGGTATGATTCTAACAAGGCAATCTTTTGAATGAACCAAACTTGCGCTTTGTCTGCATGGCCCCTTTAAAAAGACTGCTATGTCCCGATAACAGTTGCACAAACTTTATCGCAAACTTTAAACTAATAACCGAGATATCTCGGAAAACGGATTAACAGCACTGTCGAATCTCCATCCACGTTGCGGTGATTTCTCTATGTCACAGAATCCCGTTTGTAGATTTGCAGCTGCTGATGCAAGGCACCATAGAAAAGCATGACTGTGGGATTGTAGTAGAGCCTCTAGCTCTGATTGTATACCAATTGAATGCCAATGTGCAGTTTTAACGCATTATAAGTAGTATGTCTTAGTTCTGACCCACATTACGCCACGATCCTGCCAATAATACGTCACTGTCACTGAAATTTGAAAGTTTTTACACATTTCTTGCATTTTTTCGGTTAAAAATCATCTTTCATGGCTGAAATGGAGCTGAGTGAGTGACCAAATGTTAGCTCTTTCAAATTAAACGAAATTGTTTTCATGTCTTTATGGCCCCTTTGGGGGACATGGCTGTTAAAACAGCTTCCTTTAATTGTAATGTAAACTCTGTGGAACCTGTCAGTCTTGCTGCTTTTTTTCCCACTGATTTCAAATATGGTATTATTTTTCGAGTCGGTCACTTAGTCACCAAGGTAATGAGAGATAATTAGCCATTTTTGGAGGAACAATAGACAAAACAGTGGTAGTCATAAAACTGTAATCTTATATTTTACAATGCTATGGAACGTGGTGAATGCAAAAATTAAAGCAGTTTTTGGTGCATCGCTTGGAACTGGTTCTACAGAGCTCATTAAACTTCGGTGTTCGCAATGGGCATACGAAATGGTTCCTTGCCACTGGTGCCGCCAAGGTTTAATGAACTTCAGTTCCAAATGGGGCACCAAAAACGGCTTCTCTTATTGCACTCACCAGGGGGCGTAGTATTGGAAAATATAAAGGTTACAGTTCTATGACTGACACTGTCTTGTCTGTTGTCCCTCCAAAAATGACTAATTATGTCGAATTACCTTGGGAACTAATCGACCAACTGAAAAAATAGTGGCATGTTTGAAATTGGGGGGGGGGGGGGGGGAAGCAGCAAGACTGTCAAGTTTCACAAAGTTTACCTCAGAATTAAAAGAAGCTGTATTAACAGCCATGTCCCCCCTTAATTAAGTTCAATTTGAGGGTCTTGCATGCCCAAGCTAGACCTGGGCTCTAAGGCATGTCACAGGGACTCTCAGTGAACTGCTGGGAGCACCTGGAGATCTTTACTGTGCCTTGTAACTCTTCGACACACACTTTATTTTAAAAGATCACTGCAGCTCACTCAGCACTTCGATGCCTTAACCACTGAACCTCTTCTTCAGTGGGTGATAAGTCTGGATTGCACAGTTAAGTACACAATTAACCTTAACCACGCACAAGGGTGAGCTCTCTGGGCCAAATTCTTCCTAAAACAGCAGCCACAGAAGTCCGCCAATAATACAACCAGGGTTTCAACCATGGACACCTTTCCCCAGACTTCGGAATCGGTATTGCACACATTGCTCTATGCAGAAAAACATGAGCAGAAAGTTGTCAGTCTATAACCCGCTTCTAGCTGTGTATGCAATGCAAAAAACCAGTTTATAGCTAGAGTTTCACATGGCGGGTCATTCATGCTTCCTCGTAATTCACCCAAAATGGTCCAAATTGCTTCTTGTGGGCATTGAGTGGCTCATACAGCGAAAAAGCTGCTGTGCCAGAAACGTGGCAGGCAAATCTTTACTGGCTCGTAAAAAACACGGCTCCAAAATTTTCTTTGGCACACAATGAATTCCCGTTGGACGTGAAGGAGTCCAGCGTACAATTCTAAGACCAGCGTCACGGGTATGTGTCAACGTGAGGTTATGGCTAACGTCACACTTTGAGACACAACTTGCAGCTATGTACAATGTTGCCCGGTGTGTCATTAGGCTCTACATTCAGGTTACTTACCATTAAGCCTAAACATTTGCAAAAAGACTAACATAATGCTTCAAGCTCAGATGTTAAATAGAACCCCCCGGAAAAAGTACTCGCTGGACTCAAGCTGTGGGTACCAGTTGACGTAAGAGCTCCTGTGCACAAGTGCAAATTGTTGCATGCCTGTAATGGTGTCGACTGGACAGTCTTTTCCAAACCTGCCTGTACTCAATACAGTCAAACCCGGCTATAACGAACCCGGATAGAGTGAATTATGCTATATATCGAACAAAAATAATTCAGTTATGGAAATACATGGGAAACATATTCCTTAAACGAAGTTCACATCCGATATATCGAACTCTGGGCGCCTAAAATGGCCGCCGAAATGCATGATCTCGGAGCGGCGATTGAGATGTGGATTGGCCGCGACCACGGAGCAAGAGCCGCGACTGAGACATTGCGCCTCGCACGGAGCGACGTGACGCCCAATACTTTCCGTAACTGTTTTCGACGCGCGGGACTCGCGACGGAACCCGCCCAGTCAGCGAGTCCGGACCAAGACAGCAGCATCGGTGAACTGTGGGAAGAGCTCGCCAACGTTCCCGATGATGTCGCGAGTGAAAACCGTCCGACGCTTATAATGAAGCGCCTTCGGCAGTCGATGTGCTCCGCCAATGCTTCTTAGATTTTTGAGGACGCGGACTCGAACTGGTGCAAACAATGTTTCGTGTAGAGAATGCTATGCTAGTTGAAGCCGCCAAAACGAAAGTGAAAACAAAAATCGCCGCTTTTTATTGCAACGTGGCCAGTTAAGGCGGAAAGTAGCTTTATTACTTGCAATAAATGGAATATTTTGGTATGGTAATGGCTACTGTACTGTGTTCGTTTCTGCATACGCGGATGGCGGAGGTGGTGAAGGGGGGGGGAGGGGGGCTCCCGCGGATTGCGAACTCGTAACAATAAGCTCGTTATAGGCGGGTTCGGCTATATCGAACTATTGGATATATCGAACTAATCGCGGTGCATATTGCAGTTCGCTATAAACGGGTTTGACTGTACTGACCCACTGGGAAAAGGATCACAACTAGAATAACACAAACAAATGGGAAAGAATGACGATGATAGTGAATTGCACATTGAGCAATTGGACATCTACACCACAAGGCGCACTTAGGTGTGCTTGTAATCTTTCCTTTCAGGGCCTGTTTGTTAAGACCAAGCGTTCAGAACTTCCAACAGCCAGCATTGCAACTCAACCCAAAAGAATCCACTGGGCAAAAACATGACAGCTGCCAACAAAACGAGTGCAGGCCCACTACTTCTAATACCGTAAATGCTGTAAAGCTTCGGTCAGGCCTCAACAAAACTGGCTTCTAACTTCTCAACCCCTGGAATTGGCAGTATCAGACTTGGCAATCACTTCAATTTTAGCCCAGCAAGTGGACAAACCTACGAGGCCTGACCACAGCCAGCTGATGATAATCCCCAAGACCTTCATGCAGCCCTCGGCATCCTTGAATGAAGAGGGTGTGTAAGCTGTAAGAGTAATAAAGTGGAGTCAGTATTTTTTTGACGCCTCCAGCAGCTACGCAACAGCAGTTTTATCATGCGGTCAAAGACACACTGCGGGTTGCCTTGTCTGAGAGAGAGGGAGGGGAGAGAGAGGGAGGGACACACTCCAGTGGCCACATACCGGCAGCCAGCAGGCAGAGCTCGGCGCGCTGGTGCTGTGGCGGGGGCTGGCAGAAGAGGCGGTCCAGCTCCAGGGCGGCCCCGAGGCACAACTCCTGGCAGCGGCCCCCCTTGCCGGGGCCCCGCACATGCACCGTCGTCTCCCCCGCGGCCACCACGCAGATGGGCCGGCCCAGCTCGAACGCCCGCTCGGCCGACTCCCGCAGCTGCTCCAGGTCCCGGTAGCGCACCTGCAACAGAGCGGTGGTATTACATACAGAGAGCGGGAGAGGCTATCCTCCTCCTCCCCATCAAAGTCCTCCTCCGGGACGTGGAGACCACGCAGTATACCTGCAGGTCCTGGGCGATCTCGGTGACCGGCTCGTGCTGGACGCCCGCCTGGCCCGAGCCCTTGTCGTGGCACATGTAGAAGGCCAGCTGGGCCAGGGCGCGCCCCACCTGGCGCGCCTCGCCCACCAGCGAGGTGGTCAGCAGGTACGACTGGTAGCCCATCTGGCGCGCCGACAGGCACACCGCCCGAGAGGCCACCTGCGTCCACCGAGCAAGGCTGCCTCCACCAGAGTTGCTAGATTGGAAAGGGGCTGCGACACCAGCCACTGGTCAAAATTTCACCAGATTTCATTAAAATGCGGCCGTTATAACGTATTCCTGGCTTCTGCACATGGAGTTTACCGAAGCATAGTCTTTGAGGTGGTGTCCTTATTCCTTTTGCTGTCCATCCCACCGCGGACGGGGGACAAGTTTCATTACAGCAACAGGTTTGAGCGTTACAATTTCTTATTCATATCTGCCGCAGTGCTAGCTAAAAGAACTTTTACTTCATTTTCTATCGGCATGCTCGCACAGAATGTTGCCACGCATCCAATATATTGCTCGCTGCACTTTTTGCTCATCCTGAGTTTGATTGATTGATTATGAGGTTTTATCGCACCGACGCTACGCAGGCGATGACGCGTGTCGCAGTGGAGGACTCCGGATTAATTTTGACCACCGAAATCTTGAACCCAGGGGCATTTTTGCTTTTGGCCTCCATGCCCATCTTGAATTTTAAACATTAGACTTGGTGCAAGTTTATATATTGCTCAAATTAATGTGACCACTTAACATTTTACTGGTTACTCTACAATAAGCATCTTACAAAACACGGTAGTGAGAAAAATGTTAGAGAGGGAACGCTAGTGGGACGCCTCCATAAGGAATTTTGAACGATGTTTTTCAGTGTCGTTTGTTTGCTCAAATGTCACATTTGCGTTTTCATTACTTTCGGGGGGGGGGAAGAAAACCAAAAATGCTTATCGAGCACACTAAAGCACGTATGCGCTTCAGTAATGTAAGTCACTGTTTAGGAGGGTAAAGACTTCCATTCAGGGAAAGAAAACCATGGTTCAAATAGGGATCCACCGAGTTACCCTTAATGACCAACGGTTATCTTGCCTTTGCATTACAAGAAAAAAATTTACCCCAACTTAATCTGTTTACGATTGGGCTTCATATACCCTAACAAGACAATTGTGCCACCCCAAACCCCTTCAGTTGGCATATTCATGGGAGGTTGTGGCCATTGCTACACCAGGGTGGCCAATCCTGCTCCGGCGAGGGAGTGCAATACCCAGGCAATGCGTCCGCTGGGGTCAAGCCGCACCCCAAGGCCTCATTCTGCGATTCCAGGTCAATACGCGTATATTTTTTTTTAGAATATCCAGTGGGAAAGTGTCTGGGGTAATTGGGAGAATATGGGAGGAGGGCCTTGTGCCCTGCAGTGGGCGTAGAATAGGCTGGTGGATGATGATAATGAAAACCCTTCAACCGATACCGTAAAATAATTGTGGATGCGCCATGCTGCTACGAAATCTCTCCCATCGTTTTTTGACTGTCAGTGCCTTGACTTGCTGACAGTGCCGCCCACAATTCTGGGCAGCACCACATTGTTCGCATTTTTCTGCGCACCACACCCTTCTTGGAAACAGACCACGGAGCCCTTACTCACAAGCTCGGCTGCAACTGACCCTTCAAGGACACCAGGCAAGGCTATGATTCCTCCCTCTCTCATCTCTCCCCAATTCCTAGTGATGATGATGATGGTGCATCGTGACGTACACACAGGCAAACTTTTTGCCATAGCTTCAAATTGCAGCATCCCGCCGGACACCAGTGTGTCGCCGAGGGATCTCAATGGTGAAAGAAGGGAGGGCCGCACCTTGTTGTTGCCAATGATGACGTTGAAGGCTTGCGTGGTGGGCGGCGTCGGGTGGACGATGGCCTGCTCCAGCACGGCGATTACGGCCGGCTTGACCTTGCTGCGCACCTGGTACTTGTCCAGCACCCGCAAGGGGAGCCCCACGTCGTCGTGGTTCGCCACCGTCGGCCCACTGGCTATGCTCGTCAGGGGGTCGTCCACCTGGCCGCAGCAATGGGTTGGGGGGGGGGGAGACATACGCCATCACACTGCTTTTGTGCAGACTTCAAAGATTGTGACAACGTAAGCGCACCTCTTAGCCTGTGTTACCATTCTACAGTAAAACCTCGTTACAAGAGACACTCAAGGGAGCCAAAAAACGTGTCTCTTGTAACCAAGGTCTCTTGTATGCAATGTTGCTAACATAGGAAAACCAACCAAACCGCTTTCATTCAAATGTCTCTTATAACCAAGTGTCTCTTGTAACAGTGTCTCTTGTAACGAAGTTTTACTGTGTAAGGTTTTTACAGTGAAGGTGTTTACCCCTAGCCCTGTATGCATCCCCTGCATTACTTCCCAGGAGGGTATCATGGGCAGCTTACATCTGTATCTGGGAAACAGCACGTTGACAAGAACGACAGCTGTGGATAGGTGGAAAGGAAGTGTGGCCCCGACTTTGTGGCAGCCGGAGAACAGAGAGGCTTCAAAGCCACGACACGACCAAGTGCTCACAGCCAGCTGTCGTCATGCAAGACACAGCAGGTGTAGCACAGAAGAGGATTAATGGGAGGGTATCCAAGTAGCAGCTTGGCACCTCAGCAACACGCTCACGGGCATTGCACCTTTACAGAGTGTATTCACGCCCGTTTTTTTTTGTCATTGGTTTGAACACGCACCAGTAGAACATTATCAATGGTTTCAGTTTCGATTTTTAACCCTTTTTAGTTCGTTGTCGCACCCTGCCCGAAAACGCAACACAATCGTGGCAGTCAGCTGTCGGAGACAGCCCGAATTGGGTGGTAGAGGTTAAATTTCGCGGTTTTTCTCACTGCGATGCGTGTGCTTTCCTTGTATAAATGATGCGCCGCCTTTTGATGGATAAGTGAACTTTGTTGGTTGAAGTTTACTTTTTTTCTGCGCTGGGGTGCAGCGCAATGCTCAGAACGCATCTTCTGGGTCGCGGAGCGTTTTCACGTGCACGCTGTTTGCTGAGAAGCATGGCCGCTTTGTCAACGTGCGCATTTTACGGTGGCGCACTTAGCAAAAGTGACGATGACTTCAGCGAGGAAGAGAATTGTGCTCCTTTGTCAGATAGTGATGACAGTGATTTGGCACAAGCGAGTGACGAAGACCACAACGGTGGTGGACACGGAGCCTCTGTTGACCCGCGAGGGAACAGTGCACGACCATGTGCCGCGGACTGGAAGGTGTCTGTGGATAATTCGCCTGATTTCACTCATTTCCAGGTTTCCGCTACCAATATTTTTATTTTTAGGTGCACACAGGTGCAGAATCGTGGGGAGAAAGAGCAGCGGCGCCTGCAGTACCACTGAAACCTCACCCGACAGCTGGTGGGTGACAGAGCTCTTCGATGTAGGCAGTTGCGAAACTCCGCTTCAAAAAACGGCCCGCACATGGACCCCCCCTGCTTTGGATCGTGCGTATGGTGGCACCACCGCGGCCACCGCACGCACTATCTAAAAAAACAAACTAATTATTCAAACTGACAATTTAACGTTAAATTTTGTTTTAAACGTGCATAATTCTTTATTTTTCTTGCTTTCTTAACTGCAGTTTTTTGTTGCGATTGTTTCTGCGTCTGTGCAACTGCCTCGACCGATTGGCACTTGTTCGGCCACTCCGGCACAACACAGGTCCGACCTGAAGTACTAAATTTGCAGTCGTCGCTCTTACACTCTATGCCACAAATAATCCGGTAGCTGATCAAGCGGCTCTAAATAATCCTTTCAAGCTTGCGCAAAGCCGACGAAGCGAATTTTTAACTCTTTCTTTGCCGCCGAAAGACCACAGGTGACGCACAGCAGACGACAATGCACAGGCGATAACGCATCTTGCTGACCACATGGCCGCATTTTTTTTACTACTCTTGGTTTGAATGCTTATAAAACTCTTGCGAGGCTGAGCACGTTGGGCTTCTTCGGCGCTACAAATTTACGTAAGCACCGAAATACTATTTTTTGCCCAGGTCGTCGAGTGGTGAATGACGTTGTATAGTTTATTTTGTCACCAACAGATGGCGCCACTGTAAAACAAGATCCAAAACAGTGGACCAGTCCTAGCACGACTTTTTGAAAAAGCGGGGCCCGCCCACATGTAAGGAGTGCAAGGAAAGGCCAGATGGAATGAGCCATTTCATCTACAAGCTCCGAGGCCAAAGCAGCCAGGACTGTGGTGTTTGTAGCGACAGAAAAACAAAAGGATGTCGGAGGGAAACTGTGCTTTTGTGCAAAACTTGCAGTAACGACCCCGCCTTGCAACCAGGAGAATGCTTCGGGTAATTTCACACGCTGCTCAAATATCGGTAAAAGGGTTTCAAGCAGAATGTGGAAGAAAAAATAAATATCCTGCGAGCTTTCCTCGCACAGTTTGCGTTTTTCTTCGCGGCGCCAGAAACTGGCAAAATAGGTTCGGACCAGGATGGCTGGGAAGTGGGTAAAAGTTTCGGACTGCCAAGGGTTAAGGAGCACACTTCTTGCACCCTGGTACTCACTGGGGTTGATGCACCACTCAGGAGAAAGAGAGCTGATGATGGGGAACACAAAATTAAGAAAAAACAATTTACGGACTGGACGTTTACACCGCCACCGTTGGGGACATCAAAGCCTTGCCGATTAGCTGCCCTGCAGTTACGGACCAAAGTCCACTGAAGCCTGCTGATTCGGTTCCACGTCTCTTGCGCGGCTTCGTGAATCTCTCGCGTAATGCATGCGCTGCCGCAGACTGTGATTGGTTAAAAAACGCAATGAACCGATCGCGGGTTAAAAAGCAGCCTTACCTTCGGCATTGGTTTGTCCTTTCCCTTTACTGCAAAGGTCAAAGAAAGAGGCGGGTGGGAGAAGGGCAGCAGCCACTCACCACGTCGGAGAGGATGAGGCTGACTATGCGAGCAGTGGTCTGGCGAAGCAGGCCGCCGCCCTTGACGACCGAGAGGCGCTTGCGCACCGCGTTCACCTCCGCGATGCGGGCCCCCTGCGACTGCAGCAGCTTCACCGCCTCCATCTTCTCCTTCAGCTTCAGCGGGGGCACCGGATAGGGCAGCAGCGCCGAACCGCCCCCTGCACACAACGGGGGAGGGAGCACTCTCAAGCGGTATGACTGCACCTGTTCTTAATTTGACATCAAACAACTGGGGCAGTTGTTTCAACGAGCTCAGAGGAAGGACAGAATTATTAGAAGTTAGAAATGTCCCACTCAAACGCGTGCAAAATATGATTCTTTACAATGAGTTTGCACTAGTTGGATGCATTGGATGTACTGCACTTTAAACGGCTGCGATCGACCGTCACAAACATGCACTGGCTTCCTCTGCTAGAGGCAACAGGCTTTCCTGCAAGACACTGGTGATGCACAGCTAAAGGGTAAGAGGACGGTGCTTTTGGTGAAGAGCCTCTCCCTAGCATCAAGCCAACCCCGGCCTGGTGCTTCTCATTTAGCGTTGGTGGCTGACACACCAACGTGCATACCCCGCACATGACATTTACAAGCGCTTTCCATTATCAACCCCCTAAAAATACCAGGAAATAACCATATTTCAAAAAATGAGGGCTGCAGTCCTACAAATCTGCCCTATCCATAAATACGGCTCCTGGCCCATATGGAACAACTAAAGGCCCAATTGGGGTTTTACCCGTCGCGGTGGCTCAGTGGCTAAGGCGTTGCGCTGCTGAGCACGACGTTACGGGTTCGATTCCCGGCCGCGGCGGCCGCTTTTCTGATGGAGGCGAAAAGCAAAAACGGCCGCGTGTACAAGATTTCGGGCAACGTTAAAGATCCCCAGGTGGTCAAAATTTATCCGGAGCCCTCCACTACGGCACGCCTCATCGCCTGCGTTGTGTCAGCGCGTTGAACCCTAGAATCAATCAAATCAATTGGGGTTAGAAAAAGTGCTAGCGGAGGGCTGCAGACCGGCTCGAGCTCGTAAGATGGCTTACCCGAGATGAGCACGATGAGCAGGTCTGTGTCCTTGAGCTGGTGCATGAGGGACACGATGGCGGTGGCCCCCGCCAGGGCCCTGTCGTCGGGCACGTTGTCCTTGGCACCCTCGTGCACCTCGATGCGGCCTCCGGGCTCGGGCAGCATCTCGGGCCGGTTGGTGGCGGCGGCAATGTGGCGGGTGCCCTGGGGCACGTTGACGATGCCGCGCACCAGGTGGTCGCCCAGGAGGCGCTGCATCACGCGCGCCATGCCGCCCACCGCCTTGCCGAAGCCCACCAGGTAGGTGTTGTGCTGCAGCTCCACAAGCTGGCCCCCCACCCGCAGCGAGTCCCCCTCACGCAGCACCGCCTTCGACACCAGCGCGTTGGGCAGCACCTGCACCAACGGAGGGGAAGAGGGGGGTGACGGAACGAAGGTGCTGCAATTGCCCCCCCTCTCTCTCTCTCTGGCCCTCTGGTCTCTCTCTTTATACATGTACAGGTCCGCGCAGAAGTAAACGGAGCACGGGAGCGGTGGCCAAACTGCATCGCTGCGCCGTGTATAGGCGCCGACGGGAACCATGGAGCGCCGGTCAAAGAGTGTGTTCGCACTACCCCCTCCGCCCTATCTGATATGTTTAATCGCCGCTCTGCTGGCGTGTCATGCTGGGCGAGACGGTCTTCAAAAGGCAGCGCTGGGCTATAGAGGGGCGCTGGTTGCATTGCCGCTCGCAGGCATCATCGGCGACCGAATCCGCTGCTCATGAGCTGGACGAAGCGGCGCGCGCCCGGAAACGTGCCTTGTTTTGTTGCGCGCTGTAAAGGGCGGCATAAAATTGTAGGCCGCTGAGGTTTGGCATAGCATGTCATTGCGATATAATTTATGGTAAGCCGGCAAAAAAATTGCCCTGGATAACATAGAAAGCACATTCACAGACATTTTTGTTGTTCAGAAAAAAATCTCGCTTCCGGGATTTCTTTTTTGATTTTGGGTTTGTCCCAAGTTCTTTCTGCCGGTCAGTCCAGGTCTTTTTCTGAAGAAAGGGAAATAGAGAATGTCCATGCGGTGGAAATTCGGTATTAGAGAACACCGTAAAGATTAGGTACAATCGTTGCCTGCTATTACAGCGGGCCTCATAGGGCGCCTATTTTGTTGTCGCATTAAAACCGACGTAGTTAAGTTTAACGAGCACCTTATATCAGTTAAGAAAGTGTTGCAGATTTAAATTAAATTCCGCATTAGATTGCAAGTTGGCTTCACTGCAGGACCTCAATGTCTTGCAAAAAAGCGCCGTCAGGGCCCCAAAATGACCGATGACGAGTATAGTCGTCATGATCGATGACGACCATACTCGTCATAGGTTCATCATCATCATCATCATCATCATCATCATCATCATCACCACCACCACCACCACCAGCCTACCTACGCCCACTGCAGGGCAAAGGCCTCTCCCATTATTCTCCAATTACCTCGGTCCTGTGCCAACTGTGACAAATTTATCCCCGCAAACTTCTTGATCTCATCTGCCCATCTAACTTTCTGCCGCCCCCTACAACGCTTGCCTTCTCTAGGGATCCACTCTGTCATCGGTTAATTTGGTACAAAATTTTATGACGGCTATCATCGTCAACCGGAGCGAAAGGGTTAAGCGACAACAAAATATGTGGCCTTCGAGGCCCGCTGTAATAGCAGCACGTTTGTACCTATTCTTTACGGCGTTCTTTAATACAGAATTTCCACCGCATGGACATCCTTTCCCCCTTTCTTCAGAACAGACCTGGACTGACCCTCAGAAATAACTTGGGACAAACTCAAAATTAAAAAAAAAATGTCGGAAGCGAGATTTTTTTTTTTTCCGAACAACAAAAATGTCTGTGAATGTGCTTTCTATATTGTCCAGGGCAATTTTGTTGTCTTATTACAATAAATTATATCGCAATGACATGCTATGCCAAAACGGAGCGGCATACAATTTTATGCCGCCCTTTACAGCACGCAACAAGGCACGTTTCTGGGCGCGCGCAGCTTCGTCCAGCTCATGAGCAGCGGATTCGATCGCCGCTGATGCCTGCGAGCGGCAATGCAACCAGCGCCCCTCTATAGCCCAGCGCTGCCTTTTGAAGACCGTCTCGCGCAGCATGACAGGCCAGCAGAGCGGCGATTAAAAATATCGGATAGGGCGGAGGGGGCAGTGCGAACACACTCTTTGACCGGCGCTCCATGGTTCCCATCGGCGCCCATACACGGCGCAGCGATGCAGTTCGGCCACCGCTCCCGTGCTCCATTTACTTCTGCGCGGACCTGTACACACACACACATGCATGCACACATATACGCGCACACACACGTAACACACATACAGACACACAAAAAGTGAGCTAGGCCCAGATGCGAATTTAACCGTAAACTACCAGGTCCCAGCTCACATGTAACCACGAATGTACAAGCTATTGTGTCTGTGCCATGCACCAGCTCACGCACCCACATGCACGCACTCATAGGCAGAGACTGCCCCCGAGCCCCCTCCGGTGTTTCCCAGAGGGCAATGCTGATCCCTTCCCCCCTCTACTCCCCCGAGTGCCATTACCAGCTGACATTTCTTTACGGAGTTGCCTCTGCCCTTTCACTTTGAATTTTATTGGGGCTAAAAGCTTACTGCATCACTGAATTGGCGCAGGCGTGGACGGCTTTCTTTCATACTCTACATTTATTCCTTCGAATTCTCACCACACGAGGACAAGTGCATTAGAAGCATGCATGCATGTATGTATTTATGCATGCATGTGTGTACGTATGTATGTTTGTATGTATGTATGCATATGTATGCATGCATTGCATGTGCGTATGTATCTATGTATGTATCTATGTGTGTATTTATGCATGTATGCATGCATTTATGTATTTATGCACATATGTATGTATGCATGTATGTACATATGTGCGTATGTAGGTATGTATGTATGCATGCACGTATGTATGTACATAAGTATTCATGTATTTATGCATGTATCTATGCATGTATGTATCTATGTAGCATGTATTTATGCATGTATGTATGCATGTACAGGTCCACACAGAAGTAAATGGAGCATGGGAGCGGTGGCCGAACTGCATCGCTGCGCTGCGTATGGGCGTCGATGGGAACCAAGGAGCTCTGGGCTAAGAGTGTGTTCGCACTGTTCCGCCGCCCTATCTGATATGTTTAATCGCAGCTCTGCTGGCGTGTCAAGCTCGGCGAGACGGTCTTCAAAAGGCAGCGCTGGGCTATAGAGGGGCACTGGTTGCATCTCGCTCGCAGGCATCAGCATCCACCGAATCTGCCACTGTTGAGCTGCACGAAGGATTTCCAACTAGCCACATTTACATCACATCGAACTCACAAAGGCTTTTCTCGTTAACACTGCACATGGAATCCAGCTGACAGCTTGTCATATGTGGGCGTATCATTGAAGGTACTAGAAGGAAAATCAAGTGGGCTGGTTGGGACTGCTTTCACCATGTGGAGCTAGTACGTGACTGATAACGGCCTCCTGCACAAATCTGTGCACCAAGCCTTGCAACTCCGCTGCAATCCACTGACGCCACAAAGACGACAATCTCATTCCAGGGTCTTCTCCCAACTTCGCATGCACGTTACCCCCAAGCACCTTAATGACATCAGCAATGTGTACGCTCGTAGCAACCTTGCTTAGACCAAAATGTGTACGCGTTTCGTGCGCTGGCTGCAGCGTTTGGGCACATTGCACTACTTTGAAAAGTCAAATTGCATGAGTGTTGTGCAAAATATTCGAGCAAAATTAGCATGGATTGCGACCATTTGCTTAGAGTACAATGCCACGCTTCGAAGCTGGTTCTACGAGTTCCACAAGCAAGACAAACAACGAAAAAAAAAAAACAAGTTGTAGAGTGTTCGACAGAAAGCTTGACAGTGTTGGTGTTCGAAGTAAACTCTTACTGTACATTAAGCATGCTGCTGATGAACTGGATCAGAGTACTATGTTCCGGAAAGATCCACCCTACATATGTTTCAGAATGCTGGGCTGTGCTGACTTTCGTCTCGTGCACTCCTCACATCATCTTTTCTCCTCCTAAAAAAATGCTTGCTTGATTGATTGATTGTAGGGTTTAACGCGCCGACGCAACGCAGGCGATGAGGCACGCTGCAGTGGAGGGCTCCGGATTAATTCTGACCACCTGGGGATCTTTAACGTGCGCCGTAATCTCGTACACGGGCGTTTTCGCTCTTCACCTCCATCAGAAAAGCGGCCGCCACGACCGGGAATCGAACCCATGACCTCGTGCTCAGCAGCACAACACCTTAGCCACTGAGACACCGTGGCGGGTCCTAAAAAATGCGGTCCACTCACATGGTCCTCAAGAAAGCTCCACATAGCCCCAACATGGTGCCTCACTGTGAAAGTTGCATCCTGAAACTTTCATCTTTCATTACTTTGCAAAACGTTATCGGGAATAAACTACCATTCCTGGCAGGGCAAGGTTTCAACACACAATAACTTCTCCTGAGGAAGAAGCAGCCCTGGTGACAGCCAAACTTCCCCAAGTCTCCGTCCCACAAAACCAGCTGAGGCAAATGCAGTGAAAAGGGGCACCTGCTCAATGCCATGTTCCAGCAGCCTCCGAACATCCCGGCGCAAGACACTGAGGTTGCTGGTTGCTGGTGGGCGCGCTGATTGGGCACCCACTGCCTGGCTTGTGCCGTGCAGCGACGTGGAGGACATAGTCGTGCCCTGCGTGCATGTGTGTACGCAACGGGTGAGAAACACACACTCCTTGGTGAATTCGCCATGACTTGGGCACTTAAGGGGGGACACTTCTTAAAACAGCTTGCTTTGATTTTTAAGTAAGCTCTGTGAAACTTGTCAACCTTGCGTTTTTTTTTTCATTGATTTCAAATATGGCAATATTTTTTGAATAGGTCAATTAGTTCCAGATAATTAGAGGTAACTAGCCATTTTTGGAGGAACAATAGACAAAACAGTGTTCGCCATAAAACTGTCATCTTTATATTTTACAATAATATGAACCCTGGTGAATGCAATAAGAGAATCGGCTGTTTGATGCACCACTTGGAACTAATTTTACAGCTCATTAAACCGTGGTGGCACCAGTGGCAAGGAACCATTTCGAACACTCATTTCAAACACCAAAGTTTAATGAGACTGCTTTTTCAAACCATTTCGAACACTCACTTCAAACACGAAAGTTTAAAGAGACCGCTTTTTTGGACCCTGAAAATTTGGACTTGCTGGATATTTCGGCCTTTCCTGAGAAACCGCCAGTTGTCCCATAGGAGTAATGACTAACGGATTTCTTGGACTGCTCTTTTATTCGGACTATTTCTCGTTCCCCTCCAGGTCCGAAAAATCGGTCGGCTACTGTACGTACACTATTGCATTCACACAAATAAATCACACAACATTCTAGCTGCAAATAATATAAAGACTTCTCTTCACTATAATTGGAATCGCCAAGGAAAGGCACATGTGCTATTGAATTCACAACTAAAATGCAACTTAGAAAAAATTCCCCACCATTGAATTTTTGAAAAACACTGCGAGCCAGTAAAGGGGTAAAAAAGTACACTATAAAGGCAAGTAAAAGAAATTTACAAAGTTATTTGGTTTGACGCGCAGAAACAACACCTGCACTATAAGGCACTCACACGGCCACACTGAACATTTGCTTCTTTGTACAAACAAGGCACTAACCTGTCAAATCTTGTGTGAAGCCAGGTTTCCATTTCAATCCAGCTTTAAGCGCATCTTTAATAATAGTTGCTCATTTTAATTCCTAACACTTCCCAGGTGATATCATTATATGTCACAGGAAGGACTGAGCAAATACGCGTCAAAACGTTGCCTACAAACTCATAACTACAAACTACAAACTTGCCTACATACTCATAAACTCGATCAGCATTTCACAAATGCAAGGGTCTCTCCAGAGCTAAAGCAAGTGAAATGTTGCCTAGATGAGCACATGGGAACATTTTATGAATGTGAACATTTATAAAATGTTCCCATGTGCTCTTCTAGGCAACATAAAAGCTCTTCACGATGTGGAAAAATGTTCCCATGGGAGGATTTTTGTATGTTTGTAGAGCTTTTATGCGGAATATATTTTGCAGAACCTGTGAGAGTTCTCGCCTAACAAAAAGGCCACCCTCTACATACAACCTGACCTGCTAGCCCATTGCAGAAAAAACTGAAAATACCGAGTTCTAACTCGGTGGATTTAATACACAGACTGCACCTTGGCTATGCGGCGCATTGTCGTGGAAGCCTCCAGATTAATTTCGACCATCAGGGGGTCGTTAAGGCACACCGATCGACACACACGGGAATTTTGGTTTTTCGCCTTCAGCAACAGAATTGTCCAACGCAAAAAATATTCTAGGCTGCATGCACATGAAGCATATGCGTCTACATCCTGTAAGCTTCGTTTCCTTAGTCTATGTTAACTTCCAAATTTGCACCGACAGTGGCCTCGCGTTAATTGATCATTCAGTTGCCATGCGCCTATGTTTAATCATACTTGGCCTTGTTTCTATTTTGGCACTTCTGTTCACATCATGACAGAGACTGGAACATTTTCTCCCACGTGTTTTATAGTGGTGCATGTGCCTCACCGCATCTCGACAGAATGCCTATGATCTTAATAAGCTTTCCAGTGCTACTTGTAATGTGCACGTGGTGTTTTCTGCGTGACAGGTGTTTTTTCGCATTGCGCAGTATTGCAAGGAACCATATAGATTACGTTGCCACCATGCTTACAATTTTTGTGGTTTATTTGCTTCGTCTGCATGCGAATAGGGTTGTTCAATGTCTCGGTAGGCCAGCTTAATGTAAACATAGGCTACTCAGATTCGAAGTTAAAATGACGCGTTTCAAAATGACGAGAATTCTAGTGAACAGCAAACATGTGCTTTGCACAGTAATCACTTAAAGGCCAGCTAGTGAGCACCCTCTTACACTTTTGCAAAGCGAAATCTAGAAGTCAACAAGCAATGATCGATGTTAATGCGCTTCTAATCTAAAAGCCCTTCTTGGAGACCTTCCACGGCTGCGATAGCAATTGGTTCTGATAGATGAAAAAACCTGAATTTAGGTCAAAGCGATAACAAAGGCATATGCGGTCTGTTCAATGTCCTTTGATAAGGCACTTATTTGGAGGCAGGATTTCTCCATTCTCCAGCAAAATAAAAGTGTACGTCCTCTTCCTCATGATGCGGTGATATCCAGAGCATGCATTGAAAAAAAAAAAAAAAAGGAGACGCAGTGCTGGTTTAACAAAATGACAACTGTGGGCTGTTTTTGTTGTTTTAATGTTCTCCCTGCATGTTACTGTCGCGGGGGGGGGGGGGGTCACTCATCCCCCTGAGGCATTGTGCGGAAGCGAAACTAAAGTGCACGTGTTCAGTAAGCACAATTCGCACACACACAGACCTTGCAGCGACTGCTGGTCCCTCCACACAGCCAGAGAGCTCTCCTGCGGACTCCCAGGTGCATCGCACGCGTTAGCAAAAGCGCAGCTCAGTATCGAAGCCATTGGGCAATTAACCTACCAACCGCGCGCATAGCCCGCGGCCCATTACCTGGCGTGCTTGTCGGAGGTAGAGACAGAACCGAGCAAAGTCGCAGGCCCACTCGTTACAAGCGCGGCGCAGGGCGGTCCTTCGGATCCAGGTTGAGAGTAACAACGAGCTTTAGCGAGGCGAGAGCTGCAGCCGATTCCCCACGTCCTGCTTCTCAAGCCGGTTCACGTGCGGCCCGCGAGCTGCTCGCACAAGGGTTCTCTTCTTCTTCTCTTCCTTTTCGCACGCGGGTTACCTGGCATTGTCACCCAGGAGAGAAAGATACAAAGCTTAAAAAGGGCGAAGAAGTAAAATACGCGGATGCCACGCCCGATAAGAGAAACAAACAAAAGTTGCTGAAATGCGTAGAGATCAACGATAAAGCCCGCGCTCTTGGCAAGTAAAGAAGTGCCGCGTAGTTATTCAGTGACGTCATCGGTGGATGTCAAAAGTAAAGAAGGCAACGGTGACGTAATCAAAGTAATCTTTGTCTTCCCACTGTTACCAAGACCACAAAAATTATTATTAAAATAATATTACCTTATCTTGTTGATTTTAAACGGTAAAACTTTCGTAAAACCCTAAAATTTGAACAAAAATTGGTAATGCCTAGGGAAAATCTTTGCCTCGCTAGGGAAAATTGCAATGCCCAGCGGTTGGTCGGCGGTGTGAGCAGTGGCAGCAAAGGTCCGTAATCGTCTGTGGGGCCGCCTTGGAGCGAAAGTTGCATTTTTTCTCGTTGAAGACGCAGGAGATTTTGTACAGTGTGTGTGTGTGCTCACGCGGGCAAAATCCCGCCCGTGCGTGTGTGTGCGTGCTGGGATAAATGTCGGCCAAGTCGGACGCTGCCCGGGTACAACGGTGCAAGTGCGACGAGCTGTCCGCATTACCACCGTGTGCCACTCTCGAAAGCCGCTGTTCCAACGAGGTATAACGGTTTTATTTCTTCTTTACATTTTTTTTGAGCCCTTGTTAGTGCTTTGCGCAGCGCCCGTTTGTTGGTCCGCTCAGGGAAGTACCAAGGAAATCCGTCGCGCGAACGTATGGATCGCAGTCGCTACCGTGTGTTGACCTAGCTCACCCTTCAAGATCAGTGTGTCATCGCTTGTGCCACTAAACACTGTTCAAACGCTGTGTTACTTAATGCTGTTGAGCCGACAGACTCGTTCGGTGAGCTACTTTTCATCGCAAGCGTAATGTACGCGGCCAAACCGGGTCCGCTTTCGAAAATGCAGCCGCCGCGGTCCTTGCCGCTTCGTAGCCTTGGCTGGAGGGGAAAGAAAACAAAGTAATAACCGCACGCTCGTTCGCTTCATCGGACTCGCGTGTCCTCTCTGCGCTTGCTTCGCCGTGAAGGTCGGTCTCACCAAAACGCATCGCTGCTATCATAGTTGCTGGCTTAACCCCGCGTTTGGGAAAGTTGGCAGTCGATTGATCGAACTCGCTCGCTAATTTGCCTGACCGGCTGTACCACGAGCGCCTTGAACCCACCTCGATAGCGAGCTCCGGTATGACGCCTGCGGACGTCACAGCGGTGGGTCATCCCAGGCGCTACTGCAAAGACTTTCCTGTGAGGCTTTTTCCAGTTTGCGCTGCGCGCGCTGGCATTGTACTGTCAAGCGCGGAGCTCAAGGCGCACCGCCAAGACGTCTTCGGTCGTCTCGGGAAGTACGCCTGTGCTTCAACCCTCCGCCGGTCTCCTGGTTGGTTGTTCATTCATCGGCGCACAGCTACGCCGACCATATTTGGCGCACGCATAACTCTTTCGCCGCTGGCTGCCAAAGTCAGCGAGTTGGCATTCGTTTGGCATGTCGTGGCGCCGTTACCCGCGAAAATTCCACCGCGGTCATAAACTTAAGCTGTCAAGCGTTCAGGGTGAATGTGTCCGGATGTGTAAGGGGTGTGATTCAGTAAAACAAATCGCGACACCGCCCCTACGGCTCGCTAAAACGCGCTTATTTGCAGCGGAATCGCAATTACAGTTTGTGAGCTCTAGCACCAGGCCGCATTTAATGTCGTATAACCAGGAAAACAGCCTCATGACAACCCGTGTATTCTGGTTGTAAACGTGAAACGACGCAGCAGTCATTCCCTCGTGTTCAGGAACCGCAAATTCTCATTTCGTAATCTGCTCATTAGGGAAGGTTCGTTTAAGTGCATATCCTCCACATTAAATGACAAAGCATGTATCGTTGCTGTACTTAATTGTTGAAACACCTTGTTTTGAGAGTAGGAAGTGATATCGCATTCCAGGAACCACTGCTCTCTTTCATGCTTGTTTTCATGACAGAGATCACACGCATTCACATCATAACTGGTTTAAAAGATGAGGTGCAAGTATTTCCGTTTCAAAAGTTCACTACAGACGGGTATTGGCCAAAGAGATTTGTTAGGACCGGCATTTGGCAGTGTTCCACTTCTATACTATCTGTGAGCGCATCGCTTGGACGCGCTTGCCCCCCTAACCAAGATTCGAAAACAGCAGCACCAGTGGCTCGTCTATGTATATCTCGCGGTCGAGAGGGGACGCTCGCCAGACGACACCGGCGCAGTGTGTTGGGGGTGCGGCTGCCAAGACGTGCGCAGAAAGGCAGATCAGCGGGCCGATTGTGCCAAGTTTATGGCTGTGACGCGGCTGAACAGAGGGAAGAAGCATTCAAGTGCAGCTAGGTGTGGGCAACGGGGGTGGGCGAACGGGGAAACGAGTCGCTCTGAATGAGTTTCCGTCACATTTCTGTTTTTTTGGTGCACGCGCCGTTAAGTGAGCTGTTGTAATGAGGCGTGCGCTTGACGACGTGAAAGAGGGCCAAAGCTGTCACTCTAGATTGCAAACGATTCCAGTACAATCCTGCGTTTTTCTTCTTCTTTCTTTAAAAAGTAAGAAAAAGGACGTGAGCGTAATGACTGCTGCCGCGAGAAACGTTCATTGTCGGTGGGTGTTTCCACTTTTTCATTTGGTATGGTATGCGTACAAAACTGAGCAGCTTGAAATGCTGCTACATGGATATTGATGGTATCAGCAGCCAGACAAATTGATAACCCGGGATTACTACTGTTCAGACTGCAGACAATACAATTGATTGGTCGTATACCCAAGGCATTGTGGACAAACACAAACACGGTGGGCTGAAAGGTTGGGCAAAAAATAACAAAACGAGAATACTTGCTACCAGTGTGCTTTATTTATACTTTTGCATAGCAGGGTGCAAGTGTTGTGGTGTGATAGGAAAATATTCAGTACATCAGCTGGGAGTTTAGGGTTGCCATCAGCGTTTCACAAAATGGCTTGGCTTTGCTTTAGCAAAACGAGATTCTGCGTTAAAAATTGGTCTCGTGTCAAAATCTTGACACCCGTTCCTAGCCACACAGGGACCAGAAAAGTCTTCTGGAACTCGCTGGCCAGATTTCAAACAGTGTCATCTCGAAGCTTTGATTGGAAATTAAATGCATCAGAGAAAGCAGCTGAGGCTGGATCCTGGGGGTCTGAAATCCTTTTATGGATTACTATCATTGCTTCTACTCAGTGGCCATGACAGAGGAGCTCGGCTTGTGCAATTCCAGGTTGTGCACAAACATATTTTGACAAGCGCCAAGGTCAAAAATTACAGTGCACTGACATCTCGTTCTGCTTTATTAATTGGACTGCGGGTGTGTTTAAGCAACCCAGAAAAGTACAAGTAATACACCACATTTAGTGTTGTGCATTTCGCAGGCCCTGTGCTTTACAACTCGCTGTGAAGCAAAAGGGTAAAGCAAACACCAGCTTACTAGTCCCCTGCCATGCTGCATAATTTTCCTTGCGTTGTCCCGTGAACCAAGCCACGTTTCTTACCTCCCTCCATTCAGGTGGGCTTTGGCCGCTACATTGCTGGGTCACAAGTGTACAAATTTAGTTGCGGCAAATTTCAGCATCAGCCAGAATTATTGTTGATTAATGACTTGCACTACGACTTGCACTTCTCTTTGTCTGCCGCCCTTACTCAACGCCCTACACAAGGGCCTATATGGTGCTAGTAAATAAATGAATAATTAATGAAACTATTAAGCTATTTCAATAAGTTGTGGCAAATTTCCCTGTATGGTATGCGCACCGTATATACAAACACAGCAGTCACTGCACTGACAGTAAACTGTAGAAAGAAATTAGTTTGGGAAGCATACAGTGGGACCCCATAATAGTGAACACCTCCTTTTGTTTACAAGCAGTTTTGGCACAAACTTCACTGCTCTCGTGTTTCTTCACATCTGAAGTCTAGTGTAAAGGCCCATTGACACTGCGGCGAAAGTGACGGGAATTCTGTCGCTTCGTTGTGCGGCAACAAAAATTGATCCCGACCATTCGACAAAAATGATCATAGCGCGACAAAGAGAAAGAATTCCCGTCACTTTCGTCGCAAGTGTGAACGGGCCTCAATGCAGCTTGTTCCAACACTATGAGGTCCACGGAGGATTGGTTGGTGCAGCAGGAGTTTTTGTTCGTTTGTTTGCTAGTGTTTCAGGTTCTTTTGTAGAGAGCAAGCGTGCAGTGAACTGTTCCGTGTATTGTTCTGGCTGAAGGGAGGCAAAATTCTTCGCGTAGAAGAAACAGTGTGGAGGGGGTGCTGCAACAGTGAGCGCATGGCTGATATGACAGGGCAAGATAGCGGGTGATGTAGTAGGCTGCACATGTAGTACAGTGCAGGGAAAAACACCGTCAAGCAGGATGGAGGGTGCGAGTAGTTGTGAGTCAGCGCTTGCGTGTGCAACTTCTGACCTTCCCCTGGTTTTACGTAGTTTTTATGCGGTGAAGTAACAAAAGCAAGGTCACAGGCTTTTTCCTTCTTCTCTTTTCTCCTGTTGTTTGCCCATTAAGGCTGAGTTTCCTAAGCAGTGTAACACTGAAGCCCAAAATCAGAAGGACCCTTTTGCACACTTCCTGTGTCACTATGCATTGTCGCAGAGAGGTGTGGTTGAGGGCTGTTGGGATGGGGCTGTGCTCAAATTGGCTGTTACCATTCGGCACAAGGCAAACTTGCATTATAAACAACACGTGACAGTATGAATAGACACGTGCTGGGAGCCAGAGATAGTTATCCCTGGCTGTCCGAGGGCAGGCCTTGAAGACCTGTGTTCCATGCTTGAGGGTATGGGCTACATACGTGCGCTGAATACTATCCACATTTTTTGACAAACTGTTACGACGGTAAAGTTGAAAGGGGGAAAACCTGTGCTGCCAAACCTTGGCATTGGCCCTAAGGAGGAGATTGTGCGCATTTGTTCAGCAATGGTTAGACATTGAAGAATCTTGTGACTGCAGAGCGCTTGTGGCTTGAAAGATTTGATTTTGTTGCAGCAAATGTGTTTCAGTGTAGATCTAGAGTGAGGTGCTTTGCTGGCGAAATTTTTTTAGCCAGCTAATCAAAGTTGCCTTCCAAGGCCTGCGAGGGTGCAAAATCATTTGTCGCATTGAATTAGCTATCAAGCTAGATAGTGTGCCATTTTGCTGTGCCTTGTAGTGAAAAAACAGAAAAAAATATATAATTCTAAATTTTCCATTGGTTGCAGTGTGCTGTCTGAACTTCTTTTGCATCTTTGTTAACTTGCTTTTCTTACACCTCATTCCGCCCTTTCCACTCTATGGTGTGTAGCAAACTACCTTGTAAAAGACATTTTTTCCGGCTTTGACGTCAAATGTGTATGTCTGTGTCAGTAGAAACAAAATCAGAATTAACTAACATTTTGTGTCTTGTGTGACAAGATCACTGTGACACCTCCTGGGAGGTCCTTTTATGTGCTCAAAAATTGTTTTGCTGTAGGTTGCTGAAGGACGCTTGATGATGCATGTACAAGGTTTGCAGCCCAAAAACTTTAGAATAAATGCAGCCGATTTGCCGCATGGAATTTCATCATAGGCAGGTTTGTAATAGTTGAACATTTGTCATAATTATGTTCATCACATAGGAAAGCTCATCATAGGAGCGACAATAATTTTCAAGTTTTGAAGTTCAACACAACGAGCTGAAATATGATTTTTAATGACCCAGGGGAGGGGAGTGAGGTGGGGGGTGGCACGGAAAAAAAATGTCATAAGGAGGATAAGGAATAACATGTGCCTCCCACACCACTGCTGAGGCCTGCTTGTGACCTTTTGGCCAGCTTTTGTCACACGGTTGCGTGATCACAGCCCGAAATCATTTCTCGCTGTTTATCATTTGAAGGAATTCTGAGTTCGCTTTAGCACTGGGCAGATATATGTGTGGCGTAAAAGGAAGGTAAATGTTGTCTACTACATTACTCTTGGTTTTGGCCTCACTTTAATGGCCACAAGGGATCTGATGCCACGCATGTGCATAACAGGTAATCCTACCCTGTAGAAAGGTTAGATAATTGATGTTGCTTTGACTCTGCTGGCAATGGGGAGGTTGCAAGGCGACTCAAATTACAATCTAGGCTAGTAAAAGTTTCCTTTGTTCGTTAGGAAGCGCAAGTCATTCTGTTCGCTTTAATGACAGACACTGGTGTTACCGTATAATAAGGCTACAGGAGGAATTACTGGTGCAAAGTATCTTACGCAAGAATCGTGTATGTGAGCACACCGTAACTGAGTGTGAGTGGCGTCTCACCACAGCACTCTGCATGGTATGGAAGCCCATATTCTGAGCTGTGAAAAAAAAAATAATGTCGGAATTGTCGCACTCTTATGATCGCCCTTCCTACGTGGTGAGTTGCCATATGATGAATTAAGCTACATGACCAAAGTGCCTGTTATCAATAAGCCTGTGATGAG
This sequence comes from Haemaphysalis longicornis, assembly GCA_013339765.2. Lineage (NCBI taxonomy): Eukaryota > Metazoa > Arthropoda > Arachnida > Ixodida > Ixodidae > Haemaphysalis > Haemaphysalis longicornis. The sequence goes on along the minus strand of CM023456.1, from coordinate 113,544,256 downwards.
GCACCATGTGACAAGTGGGCCTACAACCAAAAATATAGGTACCAAAGCCATGTTTCAAACCCTGGGTTGAGCTTGTATACAGTGGAACACCCCCTACTAGAGTCACTACGGAAGCTGACTTAGTGGCTCTGCTTAAGTTTGTTGGGAAAAAGAGTTTGTTGCTTAACTTGCCTATGATAGGAGCAGAAAATGGTTCTAGTGCGTTGCTGCTGCTGTTGCTGGGAGCTTTAAAAGTGAGGGAACTGCTAGATAAGATGCGTGCCACATGTCAGTATCTGTAGTTGACCCGTTCTCATATGGCAAAAGTTTGCCTTAGTTTTATTGTTGCTGTCAGATTGCTGCTTCGAAATATGCACTTGCAGTCCTGCTAGTTGATAGCCTCCCCTCCGATAAGACTGCTTGTTGGAAATCCCCCTTTGGTCGATGAGCCTGATGCCGATATAGAAGTGTGAACTTCACTTGCAAGTAATTAGGCACCCATGTGCTCAGGTGTGGCCTAGGTGTTTTAATCAAAGGGACATTGAAGGGAATTGGCCGAAGTCTTATTTGTGGTTGGATTGTGCAGCTTAACCGGTGTAATTCATTATTTGACCATTTAGCGGATGCCCAGGGGCTGAGTTTTTCTGTAATAGGCAGAAGAAGGGAAACAAAACACTATGCCATGCTGGCTTGCAATGTGTTTCTATGCTATCTCTGCCTTCATATTTTATTCGTGCCCCCTTTTATAGTTAATATGGACACATTGTTTGTTTGTGCTGGGGTTGTACATGTTAAACAGGCTAGCAATCCGCAAAATTTGGCCCTGCAGATTTTTTAGACTGTCATCACGTTCTGCCAACTTAAATAAGGTTTATTCAATTCAATACAATCACAGCCAATGTCAGAAAATCAGCGAGGGGGATGGTGTTGAAAAAAGGCTTTTTTGAATGCTTTTTTTTTTTGTTTAAAATGTGTGCGAATTGGCTAAAGAAACTCCGACCATTGCTTACGTATTCTATACCCTAATGTGGTGGGATATAGTGGCAGTGTTGACAACTTACCTTAATGTCTTCTAGGTGGCCCCAAAACAAACGGACATGTAACACATGACTTTCCACAATTTTTGTTAGGATACTACTCATGGGGAGGAAGCGTACGTTTTGGAATTTGGCTGAGAAGAGTAATTCTGATGAGCTAGCTTGGAAGCATGTTGAGCAACAACAAATCCAGGCTGTCTAGCTCACAGGACCATTCCTTACATGCACAGGTGAAAAAAAAATGCATAATGGTCTTGGCGAAAATTTTATCGTAGGCAGTTCATTGTCACCACGAGCAAATTTCCAGCATTGAAAGCAGTGCTTTTTTTAGAACTTTTGTTCTAAATTTTTATTTGGTTGGGAGAGCCTGCTCAAATTGTATGCGTGCTTGCATTAGCATCAAGCTATCTCGTGTACAGGGTAATTGCTTTATGTACTTACTGACTTTCTCATGTGAGACCGAATGTGTCTCATCTGTGGTCCCATTGCTCTTACACTTTTGTCAGTGTAGTTGTCTGTGTAGTAACATTTCGCGTCAACAAGCTTGATGAAGGAATATTTCAGCTTATTTTACATTTATTCTATTTTATTTTTTTATTCAGGATACCCCTAAAGGCCCTCCAGTAGGAGGGTATTACATAGGGGGGAGCATGCGCATACATCAAACATAACATTGTTCCGAGACATTGTGCCAGAAATATTCTTGTATAATAACTGGGGCAAATTGTTCCTTTGGTCCCTTAAAAGTCTTTCAAGGGAAAGGGTTCCGTATTGTCTTCTGCGCTGGCTTTGTGCAAGTTAACGAAAGATAGCTCATCATGGTTCGCCTTTTAGGCTGCCGTCTGATAAAGCAAGCTCACGCAGAATGCGAAGAGAGGAAGAGCCACTTTGAGGTCCTCTACGTGCAGCCAGGCACGGACGTTCGTGCCCTATGTTATCAGGCCCAATCCGCCACCTATTGTGCGGTACATCCTGGGCTATTCTGAGGTCCGGGAAAACCCGCAGGGCACCCAAACCCTTTTATTTTCTTTTGGGGTTATCTGCTATCTTTTCGTAAACACGGCTGGGGCTTGTGTAGCTTCGAAGTTGAAGGCAATCACAGGGCTAGGTGAGAATGACTTCCTTGTCTACAGAATAAATGGTCAGCCCCTCGCTTGTTTAAGCCATGCAGCAGAGCCAAGGATTTGTTAAAAATACAGGGTACTGTTTGGGTTCTTTGGTGTACAACTTCGATGTAATATCTATGGTTTGCCATGTTGGCGAATGCTTAGGGACCCAAAGGTACACAGGAAACGGAAAACTCTGTGTCAGTGGATTATAGTGCTGCGAATATGTTTATAGGGCTCATGATGGCAGCAGGTATTAAATGAGGGGTTAGGCAAAAGCGTCAAAACGGGCATTTGCTGCCCCATTTGTTTTTGCATGCACTGGAGTGCATATGCCGTCACAAATTTGGAATGGCGAGAAACAATTCTCAAAGCTTGTTTTAAATGTTTGTGTGCAAAGAACAGTAGGATAGAAAAGCGCAAGTGTAAACTGAACGCATTTGGCAACTTTTGCTGTACAAATGGTGTTAGATGAGGTACTTTTAAAACTGCGGAATCTTGGTTCATAAGCATGGGCTTATGAATCAAGGAAAAAAAGCTATTTTTTCTCGGACGCCTGGCCATGTAAAGTTTGTGTACCACACATAGTAATGAAGTGTAGGTAGATGATTAATGTTTTCTTTCTTCTTGTGCGTATACGGTTAGCTTGTTGATGAACTGGCCAGAAATGTGCTTAGTTCTTGAGCTAAGAAAAAGGGGCTAAACCTTTCGGAAGCTCCCAATGAAAGCGCGATAAACAGTGCAGGCTTTTCCTGTAAGTAGCCTTATGGCCTGTTGAGGCCTCAGTACTTGTGTTCATCATTACCGTTGTGCAAAGAAAAATAGCATGAACTGCAGTACTAATTGCTGGTAGCTTAAATGGCTACTTAAGCCTTGTCCGTAAATGCTTTTTCGAAACAATTAAAAGGAAATTGGTAGTCTCACGGTTACCTCATTGCTGAGGAGGCTAACTGTGCTTACATCAAACTTCGCGATGTCCTAAAAGGCATCTATGTATATGCAGAAACTGCTTCCGCATAGGACCAATGGAGTGCAGCTTGGCCCTTGTAACTGCACTGGCGAGTCTGCTGCAGAACAAGCAGCGTCTGTTCTCACGAGGTGACCCTCCCGTAACGCGTGGGAGGGCACGCCCGACTGTAGAGCACGTGCGTGACAGGCAGCTGAGTGGTTTTGCAACGGCGCGCCTGAGAGAAGGCAGCTTCAGTTGCGCAATGGCACTTCCTTATGCACACACTCCTTGAACAGGTTCCAATGCTGTGCGAGTCATGGCTGGGCCTCGTGTTTGTGCATGCGCACGTCGCTTGCGTGTAGTGCTTTTACACTTGCCTCGAGGGGGGCAGAACTGCATTTTAAGCCGCAGAGCCTGGAGACCAGAAGGCTGAGCAGTTTTGCTGAGTCTGTCAGGGGTAAAGGAAGACTTGTAAAATGCACTATGGTGCTGAAAATCTCCTAACTAGCTGCTGTTGGAGCAGTGGCAGTGCAGTGGAATGCATTTATATATGTCCCCTCAATACTTGGGCACTTGCGGAGCAAGCCTTAAGTTGCAGGCTCGAGTTTTGCTTGCACTGTTTCGTTGTGTTGCGCAACTTTAGGGCGGATGATGCAGTGTCGTTTTTACAGCGGCCGTCCGACGTGTTGAGATCTTCCCTTATCACTCACGAGTGCCTGCCGCATGCGGCCTAAAAGGCCCCTCTTATCAGCAGTGTCAGCTCTTCACCCCTTGCCCGTGTCCTCTTTTTTACGATCGGCATAGAACTTGTCACCTCGCTCCCCTTTATTTACTGTTCTTTTTTTCTCTTTCTTTCTAAAAAGCAAAATAAGGTTGGCGCACATTTGTGCAGTGTTCAGAACCCTGCCTCTACTAATTGCCACTACCTTGGTCGCCTTTCTGTCAGGAATTTGTGCACACACCAGCCGCCATTGAATACGGCATCATGTTTGTCACAAAGGCAGTTTCAGTTGCACATTGCCATAAAGATACCCACGTCCAAGAAGGTAACCAACATCTTGCTCCGAGAGATGTCTGTCTGAGAAACCATGTTTTCTTGGGCAGTCATTCCTACAATGTACAAGCACGCTGCCTTTCTTTGTACTCTTCCACTCTTGTGATGGCCTGCTGTGTCGTCACTAGCATGACGGTAGTGAAGTGTAAGCAGGGCGTCGTTATGTTGACACATTTCATATTGCTTGTGGAATTCTGAGCGAACAGGCTTGTTTGTTTTCTTAAAGAGCGCTGCATCATGGCTGCCTGAAAGGGGTTTCAGTAAATCGGAAATATGCAGTACAATCAAATGTAAAAGAACTGGTTGTATCATTCTTTGGAATTAATTACCAGAGTAGCTGTAACTGTGGCACCATTCGTGGTACAACGGGTATGTGAAGGGTATTTGGAAAAGGTTTATATATTGGAAGAGAGGGAAAGGGCGGGAGTGGGAGGGGGTACTCCTTCTTTCCTTTTAGTATTATGAGGTTGTGGAATTATTGAAAAGGAGGGCAAGGAAAGACGGTTGTTAGTAGCGCATGTGTTGTGTTCTTCTCTCGTCTTGTAAGTTTGCTGTGTTCCATCATGATGAATGTATACCAACTGGCCCAATTCTTGATCCTGAAGAAAGAATAGTACACAATCCATTTTAATGACATTACATACAGAACCTGGAATAGCCAGCAAGGTTCGTTTTGTTTAACGGGTGGTCCATTTAATGCGCATGAATTTTCCTGGAAAGATATGTTTATACAAAGCAAACTGTCATGCTGCTGCTGTGCTGTTTATGTAGTAATTCCACTTGGTGTGATTCCACTGTATTGCCGTTTAATTGTAATCTTTTCTCGTAATTGTTGATGCTTTCGTTCACAATGATTCATGTATAACAGAAAACAGCAAAAATGAGTGTTTTTCGAGGTTTTGCAACCACCATCATAAAAAAGTGAACTTCACTGTACTCCTCCACTTAGAGCAGCAAACAAATTTACTGAGCTTGGTAGGTGTCCCTAGACGTGACACATATGACGTACAAATGTTTGATCCCGCCCCCTTTCCCCTTTTGTCCAGGAAGCTGCGAGTCTAGCGACCCTGGACACTACCCGGTGAGTCCAGGGAAAAGAAGAGGAGGGCCGCCCGACGATCCTTCTCTCTTTCTTCGGATGCCACCCCACCTCTTGGCGTGCCACAGGGTTGTGCACTGCCATCACCGCTTTTCGCTTGGGGGACGCTGCTGGTGCAGGGAGCGCACGGGGGAGGACACAGGTGAGCAGGAGGTGCAGGGCGCTGCTGGTGGTGGCGGTGTTCTCGCGTTGCACTAACCCCCCACTGAAGACCCGAAGGGTCACTTCCAGGTCTTGAGCTCGCATTGACCCATTGAAGCTCCAATTCATAAGCCCTTTAAAAACACCTTAATTCAGAAGCCCCCGGGCCCAGGTCTTGATCGTCCAAATAAGGCATTTGAAGAGTGTCAGAGGCTGTCATTCAGTTGATATGTGACTCACAAATTGATGAGACACTGCAGTAGCAAACCAGTGATTTGTGAGCGAAGGAAACCCCTTCTGGTTGCTTACGTGTGTGTTGGACTGAGCTCACAAGGGCAAGGATAGGATTACAGTTTTTGTGTTTGTTTCTTGAGGTTTCGGCTTGTTAAAGGTATAAACCCTGTGAGAATTTGGTGCGAGAGCAGTCCTCGGTGCAAGCTGACTGCTTTATTTCCTGGTTGGAAACGTCCAAGGGTTTTATAGACGTTCTGTATGTTAGAAAAGGTACTACCCAGGCACAATAGCTGCACCTTACTACGATGCTTTGCACAGTGCACTAAAAAAAATATAAATCACGTTGAAATGCTGGGGGACTGTAAAGGGGATCACCGCTCCCCTCACTGCTTCTCAGTTGAGTGAAGGGGAAACATGTAAAAGGAAAAGACAGGTGAGGTGCTTTGAGGGGCAGACCACTCCCTGCATTCAGGGTGCAAGTAAACTTAATTTATTCTTCTCACTGAAACTAATCAAACCGGCTAGTAAGAATGCCACAGCTACTCGCACGACTCCTGGAAGACCAATCTGCCTGCTGTACAAGGGGGGGGGTAGTTGGAGTCGGAGTAGTTGCTCAGAAAACAGCAGCAGCTGTCCTTTTGTTCAGCAGCAGGATAGTGTTTTGTCTTGTTTTGTTTTTAGCTCTGGTGGTTTATGCGCGAGCTCAGGGCTGAGTTTCGCCGTCATTTGCCTTTAGTCATGTTTGTGCAGCTGCGCCTTGCACGCATCGAAAGTGCGCTTCGGCGTCGTATTTCCTGGTGCGGCAGTATTCACTTTATAAACACGGCCTCTACTGCATAAAATCACTCCTACGAAGCATGGTAAGTGGAGATGTGCATGAATACCTTTGATCCCTTAGTCTAAGTGAAAGCTGGAAGCAATTTTCTTAGCAGATTGGGCTCATATTTTTCAAAAGAACATTGATTGGCTGCATTACAGCACGAGAGTCTCATCCACTTTTTGGGGATCACACCTTGTGTTCCGTCAATGCCAAGGTTTGCTGAAGTGGAATATGTAGCTTCTTAGTGGAGTCACTGTCTGCCCTATTGTTGTGCTTTAACACTGCATTAGTTCTGAGTTACCAGGGCATGTGTGATTAATAAGGCCTGGTGAAGTCTCTTGTTTTGTAAGCAAGTCATCAGTGGTGTGTGTGTGTGTGCATTTAACCTGGCCCTTAACGGCTGCCTGTTGACACGTTCTCTGCTTCTAACATGCAAGACTGGTTGGCCAGTGCTGCATGGTGCTGCCTAATCAGGCGCTCTAACAGCATCCTGAAGCTTCACTTGCAAAGGTTGTTTTGTGGTGCCAGGAATTCCATTCTAACAAGCTGTGTGGTGTGGGTGGTTATGTGCTGCGATTGTGGTCACTCCCGCCTCTATTTATTGCGTGTGTTCCAACTGCTAATGCCGCTCGCCAAGAAAATTCAAAGTTCAAATGGCCAATAATCACTTGATGTAACCTTTATGTGGCCAAAGATGAGGAATGTTTGCAGGTCTAAAAGGGCTTTTTAAGTTTGCCAAATACATGTTAAGTCTTACAAGGTGCGTGTTTTGTGTGAGGGCGCAAGCTATCTTTTATTTGCTCATTTTTTTTACATTTTTTCTTTACAGTCTCATCTATTTATACCATTTTGATTTATATTTTTAATGTCAGCGCCAGGTTCAGTGGTCTTATTGGCCCTACAGAAATCTCTCCCTCTCCTCATCCTTGGGTTGGGCCTGTTGGAAGACAATTTGCAGGCGTTGCCTGAAGTGTTGAAAAAATCCCTAGCGTTGGCAAACAAGGGCAGAGGAGAGACGGAATGAATTTTCCAAGACTGCAACGTAAACTTTCCCTGGAATCCGTACTGGTGAACATTACTCGAAGAGGTTCTGGGTGTTTTTATGCAACATGTGGGCACTTTCTTCTGCGTAGCAGTTGCAGAATAATAGTATGGGGTGTAGGTGGTGATGGGGAGCCCTGTGCTTTTTGTACTTCAGTTTCATTCGGGCTGTCAGCTTGTTTTGTGTGGCTTCACTTTTCACCCAGTGGCTACCCCATTACTTAAGTGTATGGCCCTCTCACTCTCTGTTATAGGTGTCAAGGGGCGTGGGTTGGCACTCACTTGTGTCATTCATTCAACTGATGATAAACGTGTTGGACATGCTGTACAGACAACACAATGTGTCGGCATGTGGTGTCCTGACCTATGGCTGTCTCCCTTTGCGCGGTCTCCACTGCGCAGCTTCATAACCTTATAACCATCCAGAATCAGTGTTGCTTTTCAGTGACGTTGTCACAAGTATTTCCCAGCATTTGTACAGTACAGTTTTTTCGAACAAATACCACGTTCAGAGGCAAAAAATCGGTGAAAGTGAATACCCATGAATTCCTCCTCCTTTGCCACACCAGTGTCAGTCTAATTTAGGTACATTAGTCATTGAAGAATAAAATGTGCCTGCTGTTTCACTTGTTCTGTAGAGAGAGGGAGCAGTTTTGAGTGGGTGGAGCTGTGTAGGGGGTTGGAGGGACACGAATAGTGTGAACGAAATGAAGTCACCTTGCGTCATTTTTGTGTGGCTGGTTCAGCTTCCCTGCCATGTGTTCTTGGCTTCTGCACGACTAGCAAACTGTGCATTCGGTGTTTTTCATGCACTCGATTCTGGCTTACGAGAAATTTTTTTATGTCTAACTTTCCTTGGGCTTTTCCGGGAGAAAGATAATTCAAGCGTCAAGGACAAAGCATGGAAGTTTTTTGGGTGGCACGAGAGGAAGGCAACTTGAGTAGTCCACGGTGGGGTTTCCTGCAGTTCTTTTGAAATGGGAAAAGAGCTGGTGGGTTTGTTTCCTCTGATGGTCACGCTTGTGGTCGCCTGAGCGTGTCTGCATACCACTCTCAAATGCCTTTCTTGCTTCCTCTTCAAGCGCCTTGAGCCTTGACAAAGGGTAGTTCTCTAAATAGCGGCAGGTTGCAAATGAGGCAGACTTACCTGTGAAAGGAGTACTTAGCGGTTCCCCAGTTTCGCGCACTTCTAAAGCCGTAGTAATGTTAGACTTTCCTCCAAGAAGGGGGTTTAAGTCAGACCACATGTTGTGTTGGCGTGCGTGTGTTTATGTTTACGTGTGGTGTGTATTTTATGTATGTAGGCACACATTAGACACATTACATTGCATTACACACGTGCTGACGCAGCTTGAATAACACGTGATCGCAGAATTAGAGCCCCTGCAGATTCCTCTTTTTTCTTTTTTTTTACTCCAAATATGTCATGCTTGTCGCGCATCAAACTCAGATTCTCATAGCTCTTAGAAGACATGGCAGGAGCTTGAAAAGGTGAAGAGATGTGGCTTGTATGGCGTGCTGCTGTGTTGCTGTTAAGCAAGCGGCGGCATGCAGTACACACCTGGGAGGAGCAGTGTTGCGTGAAAAAGGCTGCGTGGAAATTGAGGCAGGAAGTGGTGACTAACGGCGCACAACATATGTCTAGAACGATGCCAACTCGCGCACCATATGTGTCCCTTGTTTTGAGCACGCTGTATTTCAAAGGACAGCTTTGCTGTTTGTGGGTCTTATCCAGCCATGCTGTATGGAAGGAATTCCCCCATTGTTGCTCTAGGAGTTGTGAACACAGTTTGCATCACAGTGTAAAGAAATGTCATTAATATTATTGCTGGAGCGATCTTGACAATGTTGTTGTAAACGGGCTTGTGGAGTGAACAATGCTGGTACTCTTGGTTGAAATAGAAGCTTGGAGCTGAGTCGTTTGCGAAGCTCTTCGAGAACTGACGAGGTCGTCAGGGTATAAGGGCTACTGGAATGAGGATGCAGTGGCCTTGGCCTCTTGGAGCATACCAATGGTTGTCAGTGTTGGCTTTGGGGTCTTAGAAATAGTGATGCATTGGGCTCATGGTAGTTCAACCTTTGAAGGGCCATGCAGACAAAATACATTTGTTTTGTTCAGAAGATTTCGTGTTTTGTAGTGCCCCCAGCGCTTGTCCGGAAGCAAAGAATGCTTTATTCACTGAGAAATTAATCAATTTAAGTTAAAATTTCGATTCTCCCGCCAAATCGTGTTTTCCTGCCGTCTGCAATGACATTACGAGAGCAGGTCTTCAAGCTAAACCTTTAAAAATAAAGTAAGCTGTGGAGCATGTTTACCATTCGTAAACCTGCCTTTGCTTTGGTTTTGACCCTATACGTACCTGGCTTGTTTTTGTTAGGTAGAAAAAATTTGTTTCGTGAAACATGGTGTTCGCTTGACAAACAGGGTCTTGTAAGACACCGTCGCTTACTGCAGTCGGTGAGTGTCATCTGAAACAACCCCAAAGCGCCGCAGTGCTGTGTATCTAAACGAAGCATAGTGCGCAGAGTACCAACAGCAGTATCCATCGGTACTTCTATGTTTACGTGTGCTTTTGAAACTTCCATTGTTTCACCCCACCACCTGCTATAAAAAGAATGTGCCCTAAGTGCGAGTGCAAGTAGCTCGTTCGGCAAGCTTATAAGCTTTGCCTAGTTTGCGTTCGCTTTTGGCGGCCACAGCCAATCGCATAGCTGGGCGTATGACATCATAGGTTCTGTTGTGCGAAATGAGCTAGTGGGTCGCATGGCCATTCCTTTTTTGCCTAATTATGTAGCTTATTTGTGCAAATTGTGCATTAAAAGTGGTGTCAGTGTTATTCTAACGAGGCCATCTTTCGAATGAACCAAACTTTTGTTTTGTCTGTATGGCCTTTTTAAGCACTGTATGTATGCAACTCATGCAATGACCGAGTGCCGTCCACCATTCTGTAGCTTTTCCAAAGTGTGCACTTCTGCCAAGTTACCAGCAGCCTTCCCTTTCTCTATCTCCCTTTCTGCTCACTTTCAGATCCTTTCTTGACCCCCTGCTTCAGGTTGTCCTGTGATGCAGCAAACATTTCCTGCACATGCTTAGTTGAGCAGATGCAGCTTGGTGACCAGTGCATGAGGCAAGACCCAGCGGACTGCAACGTGCTAGAATTCACTGCAAGGAATTACTGGAAGGGGACGGGCTATTAAAAACGTTTGGGTTTCTCTTTTCACGCGCCCTATAAGAGCAGAGGTCATTGCAGCTGCTCTGTCCAATGCGAAACTAATTCTTGTGACCTCCCCCTGCTTTGCCCCCCCCTTTTTTTTCTTTCCCCCGCAGCTGTTTGCTGTCACTAGTCAAAAGTCGAGAGCTTTCCGACAATGGCAAATGGTGGTTCCAGTCAGCTGTCAGTCGGGCAGCATGTGCTAAGCCTTTTTGTGCTCCTTCTAGTTGAAATGCATGCGTATTTTTCAGCATGGATAAGGTGGCTTTCTCTCTTGGCAGCGGGATTAAACTTCAATCTTTAGGAAGGCCTTTTAGCAGCGAAGCTGTTCAGCAAATCGTAATTTTTCGTGTCCGCAGTTAGAAATACCGAGAAAGGGCCGAGCGCAGGACTTGCGGCGACCGCCCGGCAGTTAACAAAACCAAGAAAATGCCAAGCGCTCGTGTGTACGTGCCTCGCGGCGACCACCCAGCGTCCCCGGCTCATGTTTGTCAAGCCAAGAAAGCCCCAGCGTTCGCTGTAATCATGGAAACACTTGCTTGGAACGAGAAAGACATGAAATAGCGTACGCCCCTCCAAGGTGATGTCCAATGATTATCACTTCCAAAAATAAAAGTAGCTCACACTTATAGCAACGATGATGGAGTAAAGGTCGTTGCGGCAGCGAAGAAGAAGCAAATCGGCTGCAATCGTGGACTTACACCTTCGTGATGGTCGTGATGGATGTGTACAGCTTCGCTACCTCCAAATATTACGCATTAGTGTGAGCTTCCTTCATTTTTTTGTTTGTTTGTTTGCTTGTTTGTTTCTTGATATCGGGTACTTTGGGCCGTTGGCGCAATCAGTTCTCTGTGTCGGCAGTTTGGCCAGCAAAACGATACTATGTTTCTCACCACGAAGTTCAACAGAAAGAACTGTTCTGCCTGTGGCAAAAGCAAGGTAGATTTTGTCAAGGAAGATAACTGTGTTTTTCTGTCGGATCACGAGGGTACACTTCAGCTATATCAAGGAGGGGAACAGCAACGAGGAAGTCGACCCTGGGGACAATAATAGCTGAGGTGGCAATAGGCTGGAAAGTGTGCACATGCAATCTTGTGGCAGGAGCTCTGTTTTCGGGCCTCTCAAACTTGCAATCAAGGGCAGCTTCATTTTGGTGCGAATTTGGCAGGTCGTTGGGGAAAGGAAAAAGTGGCGACACCCGTGGTAGTTGTACAGCCGGGTTGAACAGCTGGCAGTCGACATGGGGGCCAAAAAACAGAGCTCGTCTCTGCAGTGTTTAGAAACTCTGGATGCGTAGCTCCAGTAGATCTACAAAGTTCCCTGTCGAAGCAGCTAGGCAGGAAAACAGAAGGGGACATTAAAGAGGTGCAGTTTTTTTGCGAGACGTGCCGCTGAGGACCGCACAAAGGAGAACGCAGTTCAGCACCTTGTGGTGCCCAAATATCGCTGAGAGACTACGGCACATGAAGTGAGGCTAGAAATAAGCGTCCCATGAGTTCATGCACAGTGTCTGTTGTGTTTGTGGCACTTAAAACTAGCAAAGTAGTTTTTAAAAACTGGAGCAGCCACAGAGTGGCTACATAAATCGCTGTGTTGGCAAAGAGTTGAGAAGCATTCTCCAAAACCTGTTTTTAGGGAGGGGGAAAGGGGGAGGAGGTTATTCGAGCTTGTGTTCGAATACATGTGTCCTACAACAAATTATACAGTGTCCTTCCATTAGAATGACTGTATCAAGGGGCCAAGTTCTGCTGCAACTCCGTACTTAGAAGAACAAAGGTTTCTGGAAGAGTAGTAGGGTCTTATAAAATGGCTTCAACCCCCTTTTCTCATACGCACATATATTAAAAACAAATTAGTCTACAGTTGTCCACGAAAAGGCCTCATTTACATTGCCAGGTTTCATACCATGAATTGCCAGCTACGATTAGCACCGACGGTTTTAAAACGAGCAATATGATGCTTGGGCATCACTGGCCATCCGGGTGGCAACCCAAGCTCTGTGAAAAGCCACAATCAACTGAAGGCAGTGCCAATTTATTTTGAAGCAAGGTAATGGTCAAGGTAGGTACGCTGTGCCTTGAAGCCGTTGTTCAACTTGATGCCATGTGGTGGGGCCTTTGGAGGCTCTGTGTCTTGGAGGGAATTTGCGGGGAAGCAAACGTTGTCGCAGAAAAGCCTCTTTGGTGCTCCAGTTGTCAAGGCGTCCTTCTTTTCTGGAGCAGGCGCCTCTTTTTCCGGCTGAGGCTTCTCTTCGTGGTTCTCACTCCTAAAGGCCGACCGTGCTGTGCTGTGCTGCAGGGTGGTGTTGGTGCGGGCGGATGCCCCGAGAGGAGCCGCGCTGAGGGCCGCCCCCGCTGGTGGTCCCCCACCGCCCGAAACTGGAGCCGGCGGACGCCCTGCCGTCGTGCGCCGGCGGCCACACCACTAGCAAGAGGAACGCCCACACCCTCACAGGTACCACTGGCAGGGCTCGGCTGGTGGCGGTGGGTCTCTCGAAATGATGGAAGAGCACAACATGGTTAATAGTGGGGCCCTTCGATCAACAGTCTGACTCACTGCGGATAGTGTGTGGGTTGTCCAAGGATTCCCCACACTATAGAAATGTATGTGAAAAATGAGTGTCAGGTTGCTTGTGAGGGATTCTACGGTGAGTTCAGGACTTATAATCGAAGAGTCGCTGTGTGTGAGGATGTTGCTTGTGTGGCTCACGCTCCATTCTAGTTCTTTTTTTTTTTTAATTTTTATTCTTCTTTACTCGTGGCCATTGAGCTCTGTGGTTGGCCCTAGCTGTCCAGGGGGGCGGGGCAGAGCTTGCCTGGCTTTTAGTAGCTGAATTGCAGGGCAGGCTTGCCTGTTGGGCCCACGTTGCACTGGTGTGCAGCGTCGGAAAGGGGCCTACCTGCAGCTTGAACCTAACAACCCTACACTGGCTTGAGAGCATTTTCAAGTTGCAGGGCCCCATTAAAACAGCCCGCTCCAGTGTGTGTTGTGGTCAGGGGCTATGGCATAGTACACTCAAACCTTGTTTAACGTAACGCGATATAACGAAATAATGGTCATAACGAAGTAAATGAAATTCCCCTTGAAATCTTCGTAGAGAAGCATGCATTTTAAATCTTGTTGTAATGAAGCAACATAGGCCCGTCAATGGTTATACCGAACTACATTGGTCTTCCCCCCCTCCCAAAAAAACCCCGATGACGCTGCATGAAGTATTTTGCGGAGTTCGACACTCGTTTGGCGCAGCTGTTTTAAAACTCCCGCAGCGACCCCAAAAGAGTGGTGACGTCAGTGTTGCGGCCCAGATGGCTTTTTTTGCGTTTAATGTAAATGCCGATGCCAACGCGGCAATTGCGGGGGATCCGACCAGACCATGCTGTTGCCACGGATACTATAACTGTACAAACCGACGCAAGCGACGACGAAGACACTGTGGTCTCCCGTGCACACGCGTTCGACGTGCCTTTGTTGTCTCAGGCACTCGTTACGGTTGATATTTTAACGTCGTTTCTTCAGTGCCCATGGCGATGGCGAAAACGGCATCAATGCAGTGCAAGTTTCGCATGCGATTTCAAATAGGCAGTGCACGCATTGAGCCAGCACAACATTCGTCTTCTATTCAGTTTCCGTCGCATGCACGGTCTCGAAGCGGTACAGTGGGACGTAAGCTGTTATAGCTGATGTAGCGAAATAATTTATATAATGAAATATTTACAGCTCCCTTTCAACTTCGTTGTAATGAGTTTTGAGTGTATTTCAGAATTGAGGGGTAGCCTCATTGCGAGGAACGAGAACTTTTTGGTGGGAGGTTTTGCCTTTTTATTTAGCTTGTTTGTTCTCTTTTTTTTTTTCTTCCTTGATCTTGTCCTCCAACCTGCCTTCATTGACTGGTTAGCAACCGTGAATCTGAAGAATGGGAAATACGGGGTGGACTGGGTAGGTCTGTGCATGTTTGAAGGAAAATGGGTATATGCTGCTGAATGAAGCGAGGCATGCAGGGCATCCTGTGCCATGCAGTTATATGACAGTGAGTTGTTTTGGATAGGTGATCGTTTCAGAGAGAAAAAAACAGCATACTTTAAAAAACTCCAGGGTGCATGCGAACAAAACAGCTGCGTCCCTGAGGTGGATGTTCTTCTCAGTCGACACACATCGTGCGGGCTGTGGACTTAAATAGTACTTGAGCGGCGCTGAGGTCGTAGTCATCTGGTATAATGTGCTGGGTTTTGAAAGTGTGCCACGATGTCATCCTTGCATGATCCTAGCGCATTCATTTCATCCTAAAAAACTGTCTCAAAATTCTTTCCCACTTTTTAACAAGATGAATAAATGTCGTCTTCTAATCCGATTTGGGATGCAGTGGCATGGTTTCCTGAGTGCACAAGTTGTTTTTGGCTTGGCTGTGTAGTCAGCTGCTGGTTTGGTGAATGTCTTTAGACACTTCAAAAGCTCTTTGGCCTAATTTGAATGTTTGCTCTTTTATTTGTGCCACCATCCTAATCGCCTTCCATCTGTGTGCGTCCAACCCTTCCTTTTGTAGATGCATGCAACATCGTCTCACAAATGTGAGTATACTGGGAGGACTTTGGAAGCTTTTTTAAGTTTAGAGCTCTTTAGGGGCTCGCCTTGTCGTCGTAGCTCGCTCGCTGGACCCAAGTAGAGCCACACGGCGTTTCGGCATCGCGGTGTAACCCAGAGGCTTCGAAAGACAAGCAGTTTATACAGTCATAAACGTTCGAAGCTCGTGAACCGCTGGCACGTGTCATAAATCTCCCCATTTTTTAGCGCAAAAAAAAACAGCAGGTACATTTGAGGCAAAATGCCCGTAATTAACCGGCTGCGCCCGCGTTCGTTTAGTTAGGAACGCTTGTTGGGTTGGTTTTTACAATAGTAAGTGAAAAAAGTTGCGGTGCAACGCCAGCACGTGCGGGAGGAAAAGCAAGCAAAAAAAGAACGGAACTCCCGCTGGTGCAGTTTCAGGCAGGAGGCGCGCGATCACTGCGAAGGCGGGAAATTTGAATTGCATTGGGTGGTAGCAGTGAGCGGATAATGGCGCTACAGCCCATTATGACAAATCACTGCTCTGCACTTCCGACAGCTTTCACATTGAGCGGAACGACTAATTTTTTTAACCCACGTTTTTGAGCAATGAGTGAGGAATTGGGGGCAAATGGGAGTGATAAGTTTGAGTCTAAGTCTAGAACTTCTGCAGTTCCTAATTTTTACAGCAAAGCTGTTAGTGTCACGTTTGCTGAGATCTCTGCTCCCATCATTGTTTGCAGTGAAAGAAGAACTTTAAACAAAAGATTATTGGTCCTTGGAGGAGAGAAGGAATGATGTTAGTGAGGTTTGAGGTGACTATCATTGTGATTTGCCGGCTGAATTGTTGCAGTTTGGTGATCAGATGGTGGTCTACTTTGCTGGACCACCATTTCTTAGAGGGGGAGTAAGCGGAAATCTTGAAGTCACGTGAGAGAAACATTGGAGTGAGCCCCAATTTTAGGCTGCACCAAGTCTCCTGTGTAGCATGCTGGCTTTCCTTGTTTTTGGGGTACTGGGGTTTGGACTGACCATGAAACAAAACGCTGCCCTTAGAGCATCAATCTCTCACTTCCCATAGCAAGTTTTCTTGGCTCAGTGCGTGCCCAGCTTATGCTGCAAATGCAGGCGTTGGCTTCTGTTCTGCCCCGTAATCCAGGTTAGTTCCAATATTTTTTAGTTGTTACACATAGGACATAATAACCGCATCAAAAAAGACGGAGTAGCAGGAAGAGAATGGGTGGGACAGTGGCAGTGCCCAATGCTTGACCTGTCTGCATTCCTTCTTAGGGTTCCTGGCCTTCTGTGCCCTGTGTGCCAGTTAAACAGGTGGCCCCGGGGAGGAACAGGGCTCCCGATGTGCTCCAACGACGAAACTGCCCTTCTTGTCTTTATTTTGGTTGTCCATGTACACTGCCTCCCTGTCTCTCTACTGCGCTCCAAATTGTTGTGGTGTGCACATTCGAGTGGGGGAGGGTGGTGCGATGACTACAGTTCAAACAACAGTCGTGCAAAGTACCAAGTGGGGGAAATGGTGTTGAGGTAATTACAGGCTTTTGTTTGTGATGTACTTTTTTTAGAGTAGATGTGTTTGGTGAGGCTGCCAACCACTGCTTGTAGATGGGTACATCTTTTTTCGTTCGAGTGAAGCCCACTTTCGTTCCCTGAGTAACTCCGGCACTCCCGAGTAAAAGGTGGCATGTTGAAAGGATTATTGCTTGCACAAGTTGTAGCATAACACAAACCCTGAAAGGGATGCAAGTGTTGGCATCAGTACAGTGTACTAGAAGGTACAGGTGTGTCGCGCGGGGGAAAAAACGAACGGAGAGCCCGGATCCCTTTTGCGATGACAAAATTCTGTGGAGCACAGGCATTCCCCGGAGAACTCCTGTTGCAGCCAGCGCCACCTAGAAGTTATTAAATCAAACTAAACAGTTATTTGACGAGTTTTATAAAACTTTATATCATGAAATAGAGAAATAAGACTATTTAGGGCAATAAATAAGGATTAATTTAGCAAAAAAAGCTTCTCAAACCAAGTTGTAAGCAGCGGCCGCCAGGGGCGCTGCTTACAACAGGAGTTCCTCAGCAGAAATTTTCATCGCAAAAGGGACCCCCCTAAGCGGCCCCGAACGGCACACCTTTCTCTTCTAGTAGACTGTAGCGTCAGTGCAGCTGTTGCCGTGTTCGCGCCGTCATTGGGTCGGTGGAGGGGAACCTGACGGGAAGTTTGCCCCCTTCCTCCTCTCCCCTCCCCCTCTTGTCGCAGACCTGAGCAGCGGCAGTAGCGGTGCCGAGGTGGAGCTGGTGAGCCTCATCGAGGAGCAGCTGCCTCGGTACCGCTTGCGAGCCGACACCCTCACCGAGTTCGGAGGTGTGTGTGCACCCCGTGGCCTGTCTGCACACCTCCTCCTCCATGTCCTCCCTGGAGGAGACAGGGACAGCGTTGCACCCAGTTTGGGGCCCGTTCTACGAGGCACTCTGAGTGTGCATTAAGGGGGCCATGCAGACAAAACACAAGTTTGTCTTATTCGATAGTGCCCCCAGCGCTTGTCCGGCAGCAAACGATGGGCCATTCACTGAGAAATTAATCAATTTAGGTTAAAATTTTGATTCTCCCGCCAAATCGGGTGTTTTTGCGACGTCTGCAATGACATCATAGGAACCGCTCTGCAGCCGATTGTGAAGCCTTGTTTAGCGTTAGTCAACCTAGATGGCGCCACCATACCACGAAGGGCCGTTTTCTGCCTTTGCTTTGTTTTTGACCATGTTTGTATCTGGCTTTTTTTATTTTTTTTTTGTTTTTTTAAGGTAGAAATATTAGTTTCGTGAAGCACGGTGTTCGCTTGACAAACTATGGCCAGTATCGTCTGAGACAACCTCAAAGTGCCGCAGTGCTGTGCAGCTAAAACAATGTGCGCACAGTACCAACAGCAGTACGCATAAGTTACTTCTATGTTTACGGGTGCTTTCGTAACTTCCAGTGTATGTCCAAACCATTCTTACTGCTATAAAAATAATGGGCTCTTAATTTGAGTGCAAATAGCTCGTTCGGCAAGCTTATAAGCCCTGCCTAGTGTGCGTTTGCTTTGTCGGCCTCAGCCAATTGCAGAGCTGGCACACTATGACATCATAGGTTCTGTTGCGGTAAATGGGGCTTATGAATCGCATGGCCATTCCCTTTTTTTCTCTCATTATATAGCTTATTTGAGCAAAGGTTTTGTTAAAAGTGGTGTCAGTATGATTCTAATGAGGCAATCTTTGGAACGAACCAAACTGCATGGCCCCTTTAAGCCTGACTTCTGTGTGATCTGTAGTAGAGTCTGAGGACTCGTTTTGGGGCAGCGAGTGCTTTTGCAGGTTTGCCTCTCGGGGCAGCCTGGGAGACACAGCTGCAGTTAAGGTTGTTGCAGCAGGGTTTTTTTGTGTAAGAAAAATGCAGCGCAAAGGTGCACTGTCTACTTGTGTTTCAGTGCTCAGCACAAACAAGGCAATGACAGCAAGGGCAGCAGGAGACGATCACCTTTTAACCAAGTGTCGTGCCTAAACTAAACTAAAGATGCAACTTGCAAAAGTTTTTTAGTAGAGGTATGCAAATATGAAAGTTACAACTGCATATTGAACCATATATGAATGGTTAAAAGTGACCACAAATCGAACTTTTTTTTTTTTAAGAAGTAGTTGTTTATTGATTCTTGTGAAAGAGGAAGGTTACATGAGTAGCTATAGCCAGATGAGGGTCCCATAGTTGATACTGCACCGGGACCCTGAAAGTGAATATCTTTGCTTTAGTGTGTACAGAGCACCAAAAACATAGGTACAAAAAAAAAAGACATAACTTAAGCAGTCAGGAATTAACAGATGTGAGTGCTCATGTGCTAGTGCCTGATAAGAAAATGGTGCACAAATTTAAATGCGAGATTAAGGCAAGATAGCAAAGCAGGGAACAAAAATTTGGCATACGCTGATTGCCGTGAAGAAACGGTTGGTCCTCAACATACGGTGAAAACAGGAAGGACTGGAAGCTGCAGTCCTTCCAATCATTAAAAAGAGGCTAGGCCTGCTGGTACGACCTTAGCGGAACAGTTGCCGACGAGCAATCACTATTGATTCCTCACTTCTGCCACTGCCATGAAATTCCGAGAAAGCGCCCCCCTGAACAGCGTGGAAATTTGAAATTAGCGATGGATTAGGGTGCTTTTTAGAGCGCTTTTTCGGAATTTTGCGGTGTATTGACAGGAAACTTCTTTTTTGGCTTACAAATTCGACACAAGCATCATTCCGCTTCAGTTAACATACACCACAGTTAACGTACACTTCTTTTTGCACACGGCTTGCACGTGTTCACATCTTTTGCACAGATTTTGTGCCGTGGAAATAAGGCAACCGAAAGGGGTATGTCATGTGGTAAAGATTGAGAAGTTGCATGTCATGCAGCAAAGCGACCTTTTATTGCTCTTTTATTCATGAATTTCAAGTATTCGAAAACTTCAGATACTACAAACGGTGAACTGCACCGCGAATTGAATCGAATAATAAAACACTATTTGCAAAGTATTCAAAGTTTCCAGTATTTTGTTAAGTTGTCGTTTTCAAATTTATGTTAACTCCTTCCGAGAAGATGAGATTCAGGTGGCAATGTTTGTGTCAGCTTCTGTGGCAGTTTTTGAAAGAAGGTGGCTTGTGAGTACAGAGCTTCCGGTCTCTCATTCATTGCTGGGAGTGGGGCCTAAGTAAACATTCTACTAACTGCTCTGCCTTTTCCTTGACCCACAGGCTACGACAAGGAAGACTGGTCCATCGTCCCCTCGCCGTGCCTTCCAAGCCCCGAGACACTAGACCTCACACCCGAGCTCATCAAGGAGACACTGAACTACTTTGGTGAGTGCGGGCAGCTGTGCCGGTGGGAGCAGAGTGTTAAGGGGAACCCTTCTCTTCCAAGATAATGGGACATTTTGATTAGCGGTAGATGTTTTGAAGGTCGCTTGCTTCCGAACTGCTTAGCACGGGAATGGGCTGTGCTGGGGAGCCAAAAATGCTGCAGCTGCATGCGGGTTAGTTGGGCTTAAGTTAGTTGCTCTTAAAACTATTCAGGGTGTCTAGCGACCGGGAAAACTGGGAAAACCGGGAAAAGTCAGGGAATTTTGAGCCACCGGGAAAAGTCAGGAAATTGTCAGGGAATTTTTGAATCAAGTAGTACCAGTCAGGGAAAACCACTTTGGGGCCTGCCCACACAGTTTTAGAATAGGGGAAACCAGTGTTGGAGGCCCCCAAGAAGTTGTCGAACACAACACGTTCGCGCGCGACGAAAGCGTGAACCGCATGAAACGCTTTTTGGTTTTTCTGCAAGGGAAAACGCGGCGCGTACGCCCGAGGCGCGCTGATGCCGCCGCGCAAACCACCCGCACGGTGCGTGCCGAGCGGTAGGCGTTGGCAACATGGCGGCAGCACCGGCCGCGGAGTCGTGCGGTAGCTCCAACGGCCGCTTCTAACCGCTCTTTAAAATGCTACTCAAGGCACAAACGCACTTGCTTGTGCAGGAAAGGAGCCACCGCAGGCACGAAATCGTCGACGCAGCCGTGAAAATACCGCGCACGAATCGCGTGCAGAAACTCGCCGTGCGGTTCACGCAGCTGGCTTAGGTTGCTGGGTGCATTTGCGGCAGAGGGACGTCTAGGTGGTGCCCAAATCGCACGCAAAACGGGCTTTTTTTAGCGAATTTTAAAAGGCAGTGCTTTTTGGGAGCTAATCTTGAAAGAACTTCCTTATGACATCAGGAGCCAGAATTACATAATCAAAAAGGAACATGGTTTAGCGCGAACCCAGTGAACCGCATGGGGTGTTTTCTGCTCGCGAAAACGCGCCGCGCACGTCACAGGCGCGCTGACGCTGCCGCGGAACTAGAGTTCCTTTATATATAGCTATGTAATATCTTATATATATAGCTATATTGGCGGTGAGCGCGAACACAGGCGGCGCTGCGAAGCGCACCTCCGTGACGTCAGCTTAGGGATTCTCGCATTTGTCGTCTGCTTCACTCAGGATCGCTCTCCCTGCTGTTTCTTTGCGCTCGGTCAACGTCTGATGCTTGTCCGCACCAGAATTGGCGTGTGGGTAACTTTTATCATAATAATAGGCTTAAAATCGCATACACTAGCTCATGGTGTCATTTAAAGTATAGTTTTGGATACCGCTACGGAGAAACATTGCCAGCGCCACCCCATTCCTTGTGAAGCCGGTCCTGTGCGGAGCGCGAAGAGTCGGAGCTGCGTCAGCTGCTAATAACCGACAACAGCGAAAATGGAAGACCAAAACAAATTCTAGGCCTTCAGGGCTGTCGGCTTTGGCAGAAGGCATCACGATTCCCGGTAATCATATGTAAGGTAAAACAGTTTTTGCAACCTTGCCGAACGCTCGAACGCGTTTTGTCACATCACTTTACGTTGTCAAGGCATGAAAGTTTGCCGACATGCACTATAGACTGCAAAAACTGTAGGTTGAGTTCCAAATAACCCAGTGTGTATATACGCGCGTGCTGATTCTATACCAGGCATCTAACCAGTATGGAGGTTTATTGAGCAAAACGAGTCACGTCTTCGTTAAATTTATAGTAGCACATATATGTTTGTTAAGACCTGGAGGGATATTTCGGAACATTTTGCACAGCCATATCTTCCCGATATTCGGATATGCGTTATAGGAAAACTGCACTCAAGAGGAGGAAGAGGAGTAAGGGGAGGAGGGGAAAACTTTGACAATTAAATCGATCTGGTTAGTGGGCCGGGTCCTCAGTCCAGGACAAGAGAGTAAAAGTAATTTTCTTCAAATCATAGAACGCCATCCCGAGTAGAACAGGATTTGTTCTTCGCGCCTGGAAGGGTTGAAAAGCAATAAAGAGCTACTTGGAATTCTTCTTCCGTTTAGAGTCTTGTAATATATGCAGGTATACTATTTATTACGTTAGTTAGCGAGTATATCATGCCTTCAACACCGTAATCATGTCATCATTGTTCGAGTTGAGATTCAGTTCGTTATGATAACGATATAATTACGATAGAAATTCGGAGCACAAAAGCCGCCTTCGAGTACTGTGGACCACGTTGTTTAGAGCGCGATCGCGGTGGCGTAGCACAAACCTTCTCATTGTATTTGCATGTGAATAAACAAAGCACGCTGCGGATATGCACCTTCTTGCACGCAGCCGTAATGAAGGCCAATTTGTGAAGAAGGGAATGTATGCCATACAAAATAAAGGAAATTTCCACACGACCTTTGTGAGGCTCCCAAACATCCCGAAACCTCCTAATAAGAAGTTGGTGACGGCGCAGAAAAATTAATGCGTTGGGCAGAAAAAAAAAGCAAGAAACATTAATCCGATACAAGACAACAACGAAAGAAATAGAAAAAAAAGCCGCTTTATTTCCTGCTGTGCGATGTGCGTGTATAGGGTCGCTGCTTGGTACATAGCATTAGACTGTTGAGTCTTCATAAGAGCATCTAAAAATACTGCAGGGAAGCCTACGCATTTTGAATACTTATCGAGAGCTCTGATCGCTGATCCTTGCGAATAAGCAAGAAAGGACGAGTTACACACGATCTTCTGACCATACTCTGAAGAAAGTTGTTTTCTATCTCTTCGTGTGTTGCAAACTTGTGGGGGATACAGCTTCAAATTATTAAGATGCGTCAGAAGCTGGCAAAATAACTGAGTCGCTAGAAATACGCTTTTTAACGCACTACAGCAACGAAGCGGGCGATTTCTAGCCCAGGCACTGCTGCCCCTCACAAGCGGAGTGTAGCAGACGACAGCGGCGCGAATCCCTAAGCTGACGTCAGAGCCAGGGGGCGCCACTCAAGATCTCACCGCCAATAGAGGGGGTCTATTCGTTTCACCTGCACCACGTGAACCAGTTCAGGCGGTGCAGCACTTCGCCGTTCGTTTCAGTGGTGCAGCTCGCGGCACCTGAACCGCGCCGTTCGATTCACCGGTGGTGCCGACGGGTGCAGGACGAGTTCACGGCTTTGCCTGCACTCCCTGCCGAGGAGGTGCAGAAGCAGACGACAAAAGTGCAGGGCTGGTTCCGCCAATGGCAGAACCCACTTTGCACCGCTGTGAACTGGTTCAAGAAGTGCAGGCTGAATCGAATAGACCCAGGAACTCTGCGCAGAACTGCCCGCACGCTGCGCGGGGTATAGTGCCTAGAATACACTCTAGGCACTATACGCGGGGTGCTGGCGGCGGCTGCAACATGGCGGCGGCTCTGACCGCGAAGTGGTGACGGGAGTTCGAGCGACCGCTTCTAAGCGCTCTCTAAATGCCGCACAAGGCACGCATGAAGTTGCTTGTGAGGAAAGAGCTTATAATGTGGGAGAAAACGGTACAATAAAACATCATCCGCGCCGCTACTGAAAGGGCCCATGCAATACCTGCCGGCGTGGTAAGCCTTAACATCTCTGGCGGAGCCAGCCGGCTGCTCAGAGCTTCGAAACTGCCGCCATGAGGTGCACGGCTCCCCATTGGCGCAAGTCGTCAGGCTCCTCCCACTGCCGCGCGCGACGCGCGTCATTTTCTGAGCGAGGCAGTAGCTGCCGCGCGCGCGAATCGTCGACGCGGGCGTCAAAAAATCGCACGCGCAACGCACCATGCGGTTCACGTTGCATGTCAAGCCAGGACAATCAAGAAAAAAAGCAAAAGGGGCTTGCTGAAGCGCAACTTGAAGCTTCTATCCCGCAAGATGAAATAAACTCTCTGAAGCCGTAACTGAAGGCTATCAAACTCAAACAACAAATTGAAAGTAATCAAAGTGGATTTGAGAATTAGGGCACTTGCAAACAAATGTGTTTTTCCGTATGATAGAATGTGTTTTCTCTATGCTTTTTATATGCTTCACGAACCGTTTCCACAAAATGGCGCGTGTTGTATTGGTCAGGGAATTTCAACTAAAATGGTCATGGGAAAACCTGGAAAAGTCAGGGAAATTGAATTGGGCAATTTGCTGGACACCCTGCTATTTCTTTTAATTTTTAAGTAAACTCTGTGAAGCTTGTCAGGCGTGCTGTTTTTTCCCCACTGATTTCAAATATGCCATTATTTTTTGAGTCAGTCAGTTAGTTCCCAAGATTATTAGAGATAGTTAGTCGTTTTGAGAGGAACAATAGACAAAACAGTGTTGGTCATAAAACTGTAATCTTTACATTTTCCAATACTACTAACCTGGTGAATGCAATAAGAGAAGTGGTTTCTGATGCACCGCTTGGAACTAATTTTACATCTCATTACACTTTGGTGGCACCAGTGGCAAGGAACCATCTCGAATGCCCATTTCAAACACCAAAGTAAAATTGGTTCAAAGCGGTGCATTAAACAACCACTTCTCTTATCGCATTCACCAGGGTTCATAATACTGGAAAATATGAAAATTGCAGCTCTTTGACCAGCACTGTTTTGTCTATTGCTGCTCCAAAAATGGTTAATTACCCTAATTATATTGGCAACTAATTGACTTACTGAAAAAATAATGGCATATTTGAAATAAGTGGGGGAAAAGCAGCAAGACTGACAAGTTTCACACAGTTTACTTAAAAGGTAAAAGAAGCTGTTTTAAGAGCACTGTCCCCCTTAACCAGGTGAGTACAGTTTCTAGTGCTGTGCAACTTCTTCATTTCTTTTAACAAAAAATATGTGTTAATAACTGCTGTAACATCTGCTGGGCCTTGTGGCATTTTTGCTGCCATCTGGTGGGGGAAAGAAAAGAAAGCATAGTTGCAAACCTACCAACCGCCTCCTACCTCTGGCATACATCAACAGAAGCAAGCAAAGGTATCAGTTTTTGACCTCGGAAAGTTGTCCTCGGCCTCGGATAAACCCAGCCTTATTATGAAGGTGAAATTGAGGTGAATTCAGATGTCGCGACCTGATAATCGATTGGAGTTGGAGGGGTGACTCCAGCATCGCCAGGCATATTTGAGGTTAAACGGAATCGAAGTTAAAGCTGAGGTGATGGGAACTGAAAGTGAAGTTCATAGGGGCGTTCAAAGTAGACTCAATTGCTTGTACACCTGTAAGCTTTTGGGTACCTTCTTCATGGACAGCGCAGAGCAAAAGGACATGAAGAAAGGACGCAGACATAGAGCTGTGTCTGCATCTTTTTCTTATGTCTTTTTACTGTGCGCTGTGCAGGAATGATGTTGGCCCACCAGTGAACACTTTTCAAGTATCCTTTTAATTTAGTTTCACACGGTGAACATATCCTTCAACTCTTCCCTTGGTGCACCTGTTAAAATTAATGGTCAGTGATTGATAATTTTAGTTCGTAGGTTTGAACTGGTTCTAATAAAGGAAAGCCACCTCGTGGATAGTTCAGGAAATGCTCCTTCAGAATCACTTTTGTTTCCTTTATGCCATGAAATTGCTATTTTTGATGCAGATTTGTAGCTACTGAAGTGTGGGAAGAGAGGAAACTGGAAGTGCTTGTGCTAATGGCAGCATTGGTTGCTGAGTTTTTTTTTTTTTTTTAATTTCTGAAGCATTCGTTGGCAGTTAGCTTCCCCACGTAGGTAGGGCACTGTAAGGGCTAATTTTTTCTTTTAAGTGTTCTGCGCAGGTAATCCTTTTTCGAAGAGGGAACGTTGAAATGGGAAGCTACAAAACACATTTTCAGAATTTCTTTTCTCACGTCTTTTTTTTTTTTGTTTATAAGCAGTATTTAACACTTGTTGCCACTGGAAAAAGCATTTGATTATCTACATTTCAGTATGATAACTGTATTTTGCGGGAGAAAACGATTTTAGACTCATAAAAAATGGTCGTTTTCTCGTGGAAGGAAGGAGTTGAAGAAACGGTCGTGCCAATTTTATATGCAAATTGTGCAGTATTGGCCAGAATTTTCATTAGTAATAACACTTAAGCAGGTGACATGCAACCATATGGGCTTGAGGTTAAGGCAAAGTAGAGTTTGAGGTGAGGTTGAGGTGAAGTGTGTGGTGTTCACCACATGTGAGCTCGCCTAAGTGGTAAAGTTGAGGTGGGCTGTGAGGTCATCGCTCTGCCTTTCAGGTGCTAATCATCAGTTCTCACGCTGAACCTTGCAAGACTTCCTGTTTGGTGGCTTTTGATTGTGCCTTCTTGCAATGTTAAACCGTGAACTAACTAACCAACACCCAGTCTCGAGCCAATTCTCCCAGTGATGTCGCTTAGTCGCTTGGCTCTTTCCTCCCCAGCGGGCAGCAGTTGTATGGACAAATTAAACTTGGCGCCATTTTTTTAGCCTGCCAACAGCTGTGGTGTAGTGTGCGAGCCAGAGCCTCACTTCCCATGTTCCAGCAAGGGGCGTGTGTTGAGGCTTTTGGTGCTGTTCACACTTAACATTGTCGCTTTTTTCTTCATTATGATCATATTCACGTCCCTTTGCAGCCACGTGTGCAGTGCTTTTAGTAACGTCATACTCGATCCATACATTTAGATGCGACGCATCTCTTTAACTTGCCTTGTCCCTCTGGCGTCCATCCGTAGTCCGCATCCCTCCCCCATTCCCTCGCCACGCCAGCTGCGTGGTAACGCCGCTCTTACCGCAGCGCCATCTGTGTGTTAGCGCCCGCTCTCACCGCAACGCCAACTGTGCGTCAGCGCGCGTTAACGCGCGGTACATATACCGTATTTACTCGCATAATCCTCGCACTTTTTTTTTTTCGGGAAAAGTCAATGAAAAGTTAGGGGTGCGAGAATTATGCGGGGAAAAAAATCCGGTGCACAGTGTTGCCAATTTGCCTTATGCCAATCCCGCTAAATGTAGCGGTCGTTTTTTGTATATGTAAGCTCAGTGTTGCCAACAGCAGCTATTTCTTTTTATTTTATTTTACAACGTAACTCCCGTCGATCAGCGATCATGAAATTGCCGCCTTTGCTTTCTGGCGCGCGCCCTATCTCCTCGTCGTATGTGCGTGCCCTACTCCAGTAACGCACGTTGAAGTCGGTGACGCCGAAGCACGTGCCTGCCTGCGGCGCGGTTGCCGTGTTCGATCGCGTACTCTTTCGCTTTCAATTTGAAAGCGGCAGTGTAGCGGCACCAAGCACAAAACAAAGAGATCAAAAAGTTCTCAAAATGGCAGCGAGCTATCCACATGACGCGAGTGACTCACTGACTGCTGCCGCTCAACGGCGGGACCACGACGGCGACACGACGACACGACAGCGGGCTGCGCGAACACTGTCTAGTTGCGCGCACGCGAACATGCGCGAAACCGGCTCAAGGACAGTGTGAGTAGCGTGTTAGGGCGCCTGTTAGGGAGTAGCCATGCACGTTGTTAGGGCGCCTGGATGACCTTGGATACACAGCGCTCTCCACCGAACGGAGAGGCGGCGGGGTAGAGCGCGTGCACCATGTGGTTTTCGCGAGCAGGCAACTTTCGCCGCTGCAAAGTTGGGGGTGCGAGGATTATGCGAGGAACCAAAAAATCCAAGTTTTGGTGGCTCACATTAGGGGTGCGAGGATTACGCGAGTGCGAGGATTACGCGAGTGCGAGGATTACGCGAGTAAATACGGTAAACGCGATAACTGCGCCGCTTCGCTCAGTCGCTCCACCGCCTCCGCTCCGATGACATCCGATCACCGCCGATGATTTGAATGGAGACTACAGGTCTGCTACCCCGATGGTCGGCGCAACCGTAACAAGCACCGCCCAGATGCGTCGCATCACCCCATGGTTCCCCCGCGGAAAGATGTGGTCAATTTTTTCAACTGCTGACAAACTTGGTTTGACACCATTGCACTTAACCACCTAGATACTACCTCTGGCATGGTAAATCTGGTTGAGATCTAGCAATGGCTATGCTGGGTAGGGTCTTGGCGGCAGTAGGCAGCCCAAGGAGGAGCGCTGTCTTCTCTCTCTTCTTGGGCATCCACTGCAATGGCTCAATGGCTAAGGCGTTGCGCTGCGCGCCCATGACGGGGTTCGATCCAGTCATGGTGGCTGCTTGTCAGATGGAGTTGAAAAACGAAAATGCCCGTGTGTTCGAGTTGAGGATCCTGAGGTACAGCTGAACCTCGTTATAAGAGACACTGATGTAAGAGACAAATGGGTATAAGAGACACAATTCACCCACATGGTGGCTGCCCTATCTTTCCCATAAATCGACCTCTTTTATAACAGACATCTGATGTAGAAGATTGGTTATAAGGGACAAGTCATCCTTGAAGTTTAATCAATAATCTCGACTTGTAACAGACATTTTAACTTCAGATGCAGTGTCACCAGTCACTAATTGCAGTTGCTTCCATTGTGGAAACACAGGTGGACGACAGACAGTGCAGTCGCTAGTTATTATAACTTAAGCAAACACAAAGTGGTTCACTCAGCTATGAAATGACAATGAGAAGCCCTGCCAATGGAAATGCAACTGACAGAAGTGGTTGAAGCTTACTGCCATCCATTGGATGGAGCGCGATCACACATGCGGGCTCTCCTACTCGTGTAGCTCTCAATCAAGAAGCACTGCAGACGTTGAGTCCTGCAAGCGTAATGAATAGCCTGACCACACAGCGGAAGAAGCTGTGCGCTCTGGTTATTCATCAGGCTTGTGAACCCAACATTTACGATTCATCTTCCACAAACAAGGAAAGGAAAAAAGCTTGTAGAATCGGTTGTAAAAAACAGTGTAAATACAGTCATGAAGCAAATGAAGTTTCATAAATTCTGGGACCAAACAATAATTAGAATGAATCTTTGAAACATGCTGTAGCGTTCTTTTGAGCTTATTTTAGTCATACAGTGCCCACATTGAACTAGGGTGATTAGCAAGTGAAAACATGGTACCCTGCTTATAAGAGACATCTCGTATAAGAGACAGAAACTGCTCCCCGGTACGTGTCTCTTATAAAGGGGTTCAACTGTAGTTGAAATCCGGAGCCCTCCGCCACGGTTCACCTCATAGGCGAGGCGTGGCTTCGAAGTATTAAACCCCGTAATCTGAAATCTACGGCACCCAGTCTTGAGGCAGTTTTCCCCATTATTCCGCCTAGCCTGCTGTTTCCTCTGCAAAATGTGCAGCGGACAGTTCTCCTTGACAAACCAACCTCGGGTGCACTCTTTTAGCCGTGGTGGCAGCTTCTGGTGTGAAGTGGCTTGGCTGGTTCCTTCAGTTGTACTGTTTGGGTGTGCCTCCCCTACCTACTTTCCCCCTCCTTGCAGTGGTGTCTGGTTGAGCGGGGTGAGCCAAATGACGCGGACGTACAGCGACCCGGAGGCCCTGACGCGGCTTCTGGAGGAGAAGGAGCGCGACCTGGAGCTGGCCGCCCACATCGGCCAGGGCCTGCTGCGCGACAAGCGGGAGCTGGCCGGGAGGGCGGACGCCCTGGAGGCGGAGCTGCTGCAGGCCCAGGAGGCCCTCACCCAGCTGCGCCACGAGCTGGCCCTCAAGGCCTCCCTCCTGCAGGTGTACACTGCCCACGAGGAGCAGGAGGCCGCCCTGCCCTCGCCCCACGGGTGAGCGCTGCTGCTGCTGCTGCTGCTGCTGCCGCCACGGCAGGAGGGATGCACGTATAGGAGGACTGACTTCAATCAATCAATCTGTGAGGGTGGTGCCAACGACCACAGAGAGAGGGCGCTATGTGACTGGCACAATCGTCATCATCATCAGGACAGGGAGGAGGGGATTGTGAGGGAGGCTAGGGCGGGTGCGAAGAAAGTAAAAGGGTTAGTCGGTCAGATCTGTCTGCGTCGGTTGAGTTGCTGTGTGTTGAACCGTGACAAATTATTCAATTTATTGTTCTTTGTTGCGCTACAAAACATACGCAAAGAAGGCACTGTTTGCTAGGCTGCTGCCCTCCTGGTAGTTTGTTCTTCCACTTCTCGATGGGTGAGACCTCATCATTCGTCGCACTGCCACTCGACAAGAGGCGGAGGACACGTATTCACTCCTGGCCAGGGCAGCCCTTCGGATGATTCGCACTCGGCACTCACTGCTTGGGACGTCATACATTTTGTGGGAAGTCCACACGGATCTCGGCTCGTGATGTGGCATGCAGCTGATGTGAGGAGGTCCGCTCAGCTCAGCTCATGAGGTCACGCGCAGCTCGGGTGAGGTCCTGTCTGGATGGAGGGAACCTCGGTGAAGTACGTGGAATTGGTTGAGTGACTGTGTGAGTGATCGCACGTTGCCAGGGCAGCTTTCCAGTCTGAGGAGAGCACTGCAGGTGCCGAGCTCAAGCAGTTGCTCTCATCTCCAGTGCCAGCCCGCACAGGCATGGAGGTGCAGGCCTTATGAGGCAAGAGTCGGCTTGATATGTGGAAAATCCGGCTTCCCGCATAAAGTAGCCAATGGTGCAGTGAGAAAGTAATGTAATTGAGTTGAAAAAAATCCTTCGGGTACATTTGGAGCTGGGTTCGAGGACTAGCCTGCCAGCCATGTGCCACACACTCGCGAGGCAAGCTTGACGAGGCCGACAGAGCCAAGAAAGCCATACAGCAGGAGGGAAATGTGCGTATTTAGTGGCAGAAACAGTTGCAAGAGCGGGCAATGTTGGCTCTTGTAGCTCTACGTCTTTTCGTACCTCTTGAGTTACTTTGATCTTATCACCAGGTGTCAGCAGCGTTCGTTTTCAAGGCATCGCGCACAGTGTGATAGAACACTTTGCCACGAGAGATCAGAATCTGATAACAGCGAGAAAAAATAAGAGCAAGCCTTATGTGCTCTTCTCCAATCGCAAACTAACAAAGAAAACAAGCGCAGGCGAGCGCTGTCGGTAAAGTTCATGAGATAAGCTGAGCAAGAGATAAAGAAGAACAGGAGAAGGCAAGAACAAAGGCAAGCTGGCTGGCAGCAGAAAGGTAATGAACGACTGTGTACAAAGTGCTAAAAGGAAAGGGAGGCGGAGAGTGGAGGGACAAGCAACGGAACGGGGTAACATGGCATCGAGGCACTGATAGCAGAGACGAGTTTTCAAAGGTGGGAGGCATCATTGGGGAAAGGAAAACAGGGAACGAGAGCGAGGAAAGGAGTGTGAAATGTCGGAAGGA
The DNA here is from genome assembly GCA_013339765.2 of Haemaphysalis longicornis. Taxonomy (NCBI): domain Eukaryota; kingdom Metazoa; phylum Arthropoda; class Arachnida; order Ixodida; family Ixodidae; genus Haemaphysalis; species Haemaphysalis longicornis. The sequence continues at coordinate 113,513,031 of CM023456.1, read as the reverse complement.
CGCTGGTTTCTCACCCACCGTGGGCATTTCCAGTTTCATGTGAGCCATTGTACGGAGCGGACCACGTGTACTCTTGCATTGTAAAACCGGGTTACTAAATGCATCGTCTCTATGGGGAGTTTGGTTAGACTGCAGTGATCCGTCATAAGAAGCGGGTCGTTGCACAATCGAGATATGTACCATCGGGCTTCCGCTGTCTCTATTTCCAGGGATGAGGATGTCCCTGTGAGCACGCTGACCCGAAAGATCCAGGAGTTGGAAGAGGAGAACAGCCAACTGAAAGCCGAGGTGAGAGCCGTGGCGAGTCTTGAAACTGCTCTGGGTTGTGTTCTGAACATTAGGGCAGGCACGTGGTTGTGTGTTCCCACTAAGAGCGCTGCAAGAATGTGGAAATTGCGACAGTTTAATTTTGAAGCGAAAGCTTTCTTGGTGGGATGGATGGAGTTCTGTCAGGAAACTAATGCATTTCCCCATAGACAGGTTGGTCGACCGAAAAGCTCTGATGAGATCTCTGAAATCTCTGGACACACGGCGCTTGTGTGAAACTGAGCTTCCATTGTGTCAAAACTGTTACTTGAAAATTGCAAAAAGAATGGTTCTAGATAAGGATAATACACGCATTGATCATGAAGAAGGCCAAGATCTTTATCTCATAATCACGTATCGGTGTGCATTTGGATCTTTGGCGATCGAAGGTTGGATGCACTTTTAGGTTTTGCGCTTCTGTCAACTTTGTTTAGGAACAGACGGTAAAGTTTTTGCTAGTTTAATGGCAGCACGTATGCGGTCCACTTGTTTAGTTTGTTGCCTTTATTTCCAGTAGGTTGCAGGCTGTTCATTTTTTACGCGTTATGTTTGGGGCTAGAGGGAGGACTTGTGTTGCAAGTGCTTCAGTTTCAGCCAGGTAAACAGAGGTCGGGCAATCGTACCGCTGGTGGGGGGATGCGAAGACCAGTGGGCCATTTGTATTGGCCATCAAGCTAAGTAAGCTGCTTTTCTTTTTTCATCACTGCGTTCAGAGTTCTTGGAAAAATGAGTTGTAGCTGTGGGAGTGCGGGATTCAAAATTGTGTGATATCCTTTTTTTATTGCACTGTGGCAATCTCCTTTGTTTGAGCAGTCAGAATTTGTACTAACTGGAGAAAATTTTTTACCCCTTACTGTGAAGAAAACCTTTTTGGCGAGCATGTTCATGCTGAACTGAGGAGATTGTCGAGATCCATACATGATTCCTTTGTGTGCCAGTCACAGTGCCCAGAGCTAAGTGCTTGTAGCGATGGCCGTGGAGTGCCTTGGCGAGACGCATCCAAGGTTCCATCTCTGCGACAACCAGAAAAAAAAAAGTGACGAGAAAAAAGGAAAATCTTGTGGCAGTGCCACACTGTCCTGGCAAGGGATTTTGGGTTTTGTTTTTGAAATGGCGTTAACAAAGTGTGGCAGAGATAAAAGCAGTTGGCAGATTTTACCATGTCGACAACCTGACACCAAGGGATCTCTATGCAGCCAGGCCTTGTGACATCCCTTCGATACTTGGGTTGATTTGAAAGGCCCGTCTTCTTTCGCCTGGTTCTTGTTGCAGCTGACACTGTGCTGGCTCTGTCATAGCAGCCAGTGCACTTATGCAGGGGCAGACTGCTTATCTTTGCCTCCCGTCTGTTCCCCCTCCCCCGTGCAGTCCCAGAGCCAGATCAGCCACCTGGAGGAAGAGGAGAAGAAGGAGATGCAGCTCATCCGGGACTGCGTCCGGCCAACTCTGTAAGTGGCCGCTGGAGAACACCAAATCGAGTTGGCCTTGGCCCCAGCAAATTAAACACCCCCGCCTCCACCTGCCCAGTGTATACTGCATGTGCTACCGAACGGTGAAGGGCAGGGAGACGTACCAATCTCAGTTGTTTTTTTAAGTGCAGAGCACTTTAGGGGCTCGCCTTGTCATCGTAGCTCGCTCGCTGGACCCAAGTAGAGCCACACGGCGTTCTGGCGTAGCGGCTGTCGTGGCGTACCCCAGATGCTTCGAAAGCCAAGCGGTTTATATAGTAATAAGCGCTCGAAACTCGTGAACTGCTGGCGCTCGTTATACACTTCCCTGTTGTTTAGCGCAAAGAAAACTGCTGGTACATTTGAGGCAAAATATACGTAATTAACCGTCAGCGCCCGCGTTCATTTAGTTAGGAATGCTCGTTGGGTCGGTTTGTACGATAGTAAGCGAAAAAAGGTGGCAGTGCAACGCCGGCACGTGCGTAGGAAAAGCAAGCACAAAAAGAACAGAACTCCCGCTGGCGCAGTTTCAGGCAGGGGGCGCGCACGCACTGCGAAGGCGGGAAATTTGAATTGCATTGGGTGGCAGCAGTGAGCGGATAACGGCGGTACAGCCCATTATGGCGAATCACTGCTCTGCACTTCCGACAGCTTTCACGTTGAGTGGAACAGCTTTAATTTTTGCACCTTGGGGTGCGTTTTAGGTCCAAATCTTGATTTCCTTGATGTTCGGCCATCAAGTGTGTGCTGAAATCCCTGGGGTAGAGAATTGATGTTATAATAGTCTCTTCTAAGTAGACTCACTCATGATTTCTTTGGCATGTTTTTTGTTCCTAATTCCTTACGTTTCCGGGCCTAATTTTTTTTCTAGGCTGCTGCTCATAAATGTTTTTCTAATTGTTGTTTTATGGTATATGCAACACGTGTTGTTTCAAATGACAAACATTTCACGGCTTTTGTGCACAACACTGACAAACTGTGTTCTTAGCCAGCCTAACAATGGGCTCTCTTTGAAAAAAGCAAAAATGCAACAAGAGTAAAGGATACCTAGAGAAAATGCTGCAATTTTCGACCACTAAGACCCATCTTTTAACAGAGCAGCTGCTAGCCTTTGCTAGGGGCTTTGCTGGCCAAGTCTTGATCATGCATCTAATATTTGTCCTACCAGCAAACTATGCAGATTGGCTGTTGCAGCTCCCAAGAAAGCACCTGGGAACTTTAGACAGTGCATGTAGTTGCACCCAATAGCTCGTGAAGGTGCAGACTCAGCTTTTTGTAAAAATAATGGATTTGGCACCAATACACACATCCTTGAATGCCTGTTACAGCCAACAACGTGCACATACGGCGCGGCTCACAGCATCAGTGATGTGTGTGACCTGCCTCGACATTAAGCAGCAGTCATCGAAGCACAATTGGCGAGGTGTCACTCTTGCAGTGGTCCTGGCCCTGCGGCCTGCTCAGTAACTGGGTGCCTTCCATTTTGTAGGGCCTGACGTCCTGCACAGGGTGTTGTGTGTTGCTCCGACAAGGGAGTAGTACACCATATGTATGTCACTTGGGGTGGTGATATCATTGCTACCAGCATCCATGAGCAGAGAACGCTCCCAACACCCCGCCACAGAAATTCTTAGAAGGGTAGGCACTGTGACTGGACGTGCGAGTAGATGGGGAGGTCGTTGTAGTAAAGCTGGATATCTTACCAAATCCATGTGGTCTCCCCCTGTCGGTGGGTACGTTGAGGCCCTGTAAGGGTCTTCCCTAATAGCTCTGGCATGAGTGGAAGAGGTGTCAATAACCACAAGGCTCCTAACCTCCTCCCCCTCGGTGTCGCAGCGGACGCGACGCGGGAGTCGAGCCACCTGCAGGAGGAGCTGTGCCGGCGGACGGAAGTGAACCTGCGGCAAGCAGCAGGAGATCCTCACCCTCACTGCCCAGCTCTCCGACATGCAGCGATACGCTCAGTCGGTGAGTGGCGGAATCGCTGGCAGGGACACGCTTTTTGGCTCTTTACAGTGCGCTCAGTCTGCTCAGTTCCTGCGTGTTTCTCGTAGTAGGGTCCCAGGGAGCCTTTGTGCCACAGCACCCGAAAGTTTTGTAGCGGGAAAGTAACTTGGGCTCACACACCGGCATGTGGCCTGCCGCAGCAGTTCAGCGGCTGGTGCATTGTGCTGCAGAGCCCAAGGACGCGAGCGCAGTGCCAGCCATGGAGGTCATTTCTCTGGTGGAGACCAACAAAATGGCTGACGATTACTGTACACACTAATGCGAAATTTGTGCACAATGCAAACTGCAATCTTCTCGGTCATGGCGCGTAACTACTGCATCTCGGAAGTGATCACGTGATCTGTGAACGCATGGCAGCGTCGCTTTGGTGTAGCTTCGGCGCGTAAAGCCCCCAAAATTTGTTTTTTTTTTTTCGTGTGTCAATATGTGCGCTGGCATATCAGCAGAAAAGACGGTCCACTTGCAGTGTACCATGTTATCATTGTTCAATAATGTGGTACATTTCAAAATTTTCTGTGCCACTTGACAGGCAGGACACGATAAAACGAATGTTTGTTTACACAAGTCAGGTTCCATTACATCAACTTGGAAGGGAGTAGGGGAATAGCTCAATGTATTGAAAATTCAGTATACCAAATTTTGCCTATACTGGCTAAAGAACGCATTGTTTTAAAATGTGGTGCTGAGAATTTCACCCAACTTGTAGCCAAGCCAAATCATGGCCAGGAGAACATCGGCACTTGTGTCACAGGTGCACACTTGTGTCTGGCAGTGCTGCTGTTGTGCCCCTTGATGAGAGGAGTGGAGTGCTAGAAGTTATTTGGTGAGCCTTGCCAAAGTTCTGTAAAACAAGGTCTGCATCCGATACAACAACTGGGCCAAACTCACAGGACTGTACTGGCTGAGGCCAGTTTGCCCATGGACGGGTAGCGAATCCAGAAATCTGGCTTGCCAAAACATTTAAAAGCTCCTGCCAAGGAAATAACAAATACGTGAGTTTGACAAAACCATGGAAAAAAAAAAAGGTTGTCGTCGTTGTCTGGCAGAAAGCAGCTCAAACTTTGGCACAAAACGAAAGACAAGAAAAAACAGGACATGGGATAGTTGTTAGTCAGCACCGTGTCCTGTTTTTTCTTGTCTTCCGTTTTGTGTCAAGTTAGAGCTGCTTTCCACAAGAAAACGTACCAACTAGCACAGATTAGAGCCATCCTACAGGTCTTTATTGGTAGCAAATAACAATTCGCAAAGACAGCACACCACAAGTGTACTTACTGAACAGCTTCTTGGTCTTCTTCTTTTTCTTTCTTCTTTTTCTTTTTCTCACCAAAGTTTAATTTTGCAGGATATCTATCCTTGTGCTCAAACGGCCCCTAATACCAGCGTTGCAGAAAGTTGCAGTGCCAAGAAAATGTGCACACCTGGCTTCAAGGGGTGCTGGTTACTCTTTGATATATCCTACATCCCGGGCTGATCAGAGTTTGATATATAGACACTCAGTGGTCGTACGCTTTTACGAGAAATTTTCAGGAAACCTTTGGGACTAGTGCGAGCAGCGCCATTTGGAAACAGCCGAGTGCAGTACGAACAAGTCTTTTTGTGATAACAGCGCAAAAGACAATGGGCGAAGCACTTGTGCCATATCACACGTTCGCTCTCCCTGTTGCACTGAGCCTGTGTTTGCAGTTCTCTCCGTGAGACGGGCTTACGTGACAACCCCTTTTCAAACCCATCGCACACAGGAGAAGGCTGCGCCTTGTGGCTCTCAGGTCGCACGGGACATTGCCACTTCGTGCATCTGGCTTTAACTGTGTCACGCCGAACCAGTCAGCATTCAGTTTGAGTAGCGCACTTTTGGGCTCATCATCGCGCCGTGCGTGTGGTTTTCGATCCGCATTTGAGTGGAGTGCAACAGGCTGACGTGACATTGTGTTTCCACAAACGTGTGCGTTGTGCCCGCAGCGGATTTTTTTAGTCCGCCGTCCCGTGGTGTTCTGATCTGCGTTTGGATGGAGTGTGACTGTCTGGTGTGACGTGTTGTGACCGCAGTTGCGTGAGGAGGCGGACGAGCTGAGGGCCCAGCTGGCCGTGAGCCGCGGACTGCAGGAGCAGCAGTCGGAAGAGCTCCTGGAGGCCCGTTCGCGGTACCTGGACCTCAAGGAGGCCTTCCTGGAGCTGCAGGCACAGCTGCGGCAGCGCTCCTTCGAGGAGTGCGTCGACCCCCGACAGGCCGCCCTCTGGGGCAAGGGCCCGGCCGCCAACAGCAACAGCAACAGCGGGCCGCCTTCCCTGGCCTCCGAGCTGCAGGCCTCGCTGCTGGAGCAGGGCGACCACGGACACGTCGGGGAGGACCCGACGGACCACCGTCAGTTGCCCCCTCTCTCTCTTCATGTCTGCGCTCTTCCCGCCGGGGGGACTTGAAGGGTTGCCGCAGATTCCGGCACCTGATGAAGTCGTTACTCACTGAAATTGTCTGGTTCATTGATTGACTCTCATTGCCTGATTGAAGTGATGTACTCAGTTATTTTGTCGGGCATTGGCCAACCTCCCTCAGTATTTACCATGCAAATGCAACATTTGCACCTACGTAGACTACGGTGTACATCATGGACGCAGCGATTCCACTGCCTTAAAACTCCCAGCTGAGTCAATTTGCCTGCACTGCCCCCGCTATTTCTCATGCTGCTTCATTCAGCCACTTGTTTTGGAGGCTTGCCATTGATCGCTAGTCGATTTGTGCCCGAACGAGTCCATTTGTGGGACACGTTTGCTTTGTTCAGTCATTTTTTCGGTGCGTGACTGCAGTTGTTGTAAGTCTCATTGTTGTAAGGCTGAGCTGCTGATAAGGAAAATCTGGGTCAGAAATCGCCTACTTAAAGACAGCAAAGTACCAATTGTTGTCAAGAGATTAATGTTTATACTTGAAAGAGTGCTAATTAGAATGGTTTAGAGTGAGGCACTCAAGCTTTTTATAAAAGTGACCCACCTGTGTAATCAGCACTGCGCATATATGCTAAACACGCCTTTAATTTAGTGTTTTTAGTGTAAATTTTGTTCTGCGCAAATAGCTTGAACACCCAAGCTGCCTTGCATCACTGTCGAGAGGCCTGTATTGTATAACTGTATGGGTACACAGCATGTTAGAATGCAATTCAGCAAAATGTGACCTAGTTCTTTTTGTTAACATCATTGTAATGTACACCTACGACAACACTTAAATGTCATCTCAGTGCTTCACATTTGGTGAGAAATGCTCTTGTGAAATGTCCCGTGCATGTGTGCAGAGTAGGGGTGTGCAAATAGTCGTCATGGTTTCTAAGTGAATGCACAACGAATAATAGCTTTGTTCTAGTATACTTGCAAACTGAAGGGAATATTTAGCAATCTTCTACAAGAGAACGAAAGTTTACAACTTAGCAAGCATGCTTCAGTAACTAGCCTGTATAAAAACAAAAGAATCATTTAAAAAGTTTGGACAAATTTTCTTGCAGCATAAAACAAACACAAAGGAGCTATCCTGCTGCCTTTACATCTATTCATGATATCAACAGGTATATTTTGTATGTGGGCAACTCTGATCTCACGTGGTGACCTCAACCACAAGTTCTTTAGTATTAGTGTATGGAGAGCGTGTGAGTAAAACAATTCCCTTCATAAAAAAAACCATCAGCATAAAAACTTCGAAGAAAACACAAGAAATTAGCCTGGTTTATAAACCCTCACAGGCATGCCCAAGCGAGGAAAGTATCATCCCTGTGTTAAAGTCCTAGGCTGAACTCGCGGGTCCCTTTTTTGGTGCCAACGACGTGTGAAATTTATTTTAAAAATAAATTAAAAAAAAGCACTTGCTTTCACGTATCCCCATGCGCGCGCAAGACTCAAGTTCAGCGAAGGCCTATTGATGCCTAATATAACCGTGAAAAAAGAACAGCAGAAACCCGTTTTCCCGCGCGCGAGCGCCGGGTTTCGTCGGCAGCGTACGGCAGTCATCCATGTCACGTGCCACGCGGAGGTGCGAGAGCGAGGTGCGGGGAGAACTTGAGCTGAGTGGACCCAATCCGGAGGCGGCGGCACGAGCAAGTGCAAGGTGACCCTCCCTTCCCTTCCAGAGCCGACCAAACTTTGTCAGCCGTTAGCCGACCGAGCCGATCGCCTAACCATTTGGGACCCAAGGAAGATGGGAATGCTAGGGAGGTCTTGATAATAAACCAACACCCTTGAGGATTCCCGATGTTTGGCTTTTTCCCTTGCTTGCCTTCCCATCTCGGCACTGTATCCCCAGCTTCCAAGTGGGGATCGTTGTCCAAGTGTGGCGTGCACCACAAAAATGTATAGAAAGAATTCAGACCAAAATTGGCACCAGTGCCTGGTAGCAAGCGTGCATGGGTTGACCAACTGGCCACACCTTCAGCCTCGCCAGGGTTGTGTTGTCAACACCTGTTTGTCAAGACGGCCTTGTTTGCGAGCATGAAGCCAGACTAGTTCTTATTCTTCTGTATGTCTAATATGGAAAAGGAGGAACATTATAGGTTGGAAAAAAGATGGGCTTTGCGCATGCATTTGATCAGTGAAGTATGGCCATACACAGCTGGGCTTTCTTGTCCACGGTGCCTTCATCCAGACAGCTTGGGTGAAACCATGTTATCAGCATGCCAAGGAGATAAGAGGGGCTCCACAATCACCCTCCCTCTTTTCTTTTAGCGATACGTCACTGGTGCATTGCGGAGAAGCACGTTGCCGCTAGCGGAGGAGGCTGGGGCATGTTTGCAGTGGTAGATCGCAGGAACTCAAAATGTCATACATCCAACCAGGTCAAACTCGTTGAAAGAATATGGTTTGCATTTGTTTTGGCCATGGCATTTCTCATTTCCAACTGGACAAGGCATATCCGCATGTGCTTTTGGACTGAAATGTTTTGCAAATATATCCGAAGTTTCTGAATATAGTGCTGTTTCATACAAAGCCGGATCGAATGTCGTGTTAGTTGCTTTGACAGTTTCTTGTTTTGAATATTTGCACACCCCTACTGTGCACGAAGTGGGGGATGTTGGCAACTGCTTTGGTGTATGCCAAACTAAGGCATACTTTATCCTTAAACTTTCTATTTTCTTTATGGAAATACTTCATGACCTTTAGCTGTTTAGCAGCCTAGGCAAAAGGTCACGTTTTGTCTTTGCTGGTGCATTTAGGTCTACTTGTATGTTTTTATTTAATTTTTTTTATTAGAAATACCTGCGTGGCTCATTTGGCATTGTTGTAGGGAGGTTTTCATGAAAAAAAAAAAATACAAGCCACAAGTTTTAACCAAGACTGATCCTATACCACGGAAAACAAGAGTGAGCGAAGCAAATACACCAGGAGCACAACCAAAACAGAGCAGTCAGAATGAATCGCCAACAATCAAAGTACAGAATGCATCAATGATACAACATCCTAAACATGGGAGTTAGTTTCATTGACTAACAAAGCTGTCTCGATGTCAGTAAGGAAAATAGAATTGGAGTAGTACTCATTCTCTCGCACGTTTCACTCATTACTAGAGTTGGGATAAAGCAAGTACATATTTAAAGACATTTAGGCAACAGTAATGTCCTTCAATTTTACACCTGTGACCTCGCTGCCGTACCAACGTATAGCAGCATGCCTTCAAGTGCAGTTTTTCATACATTCCTGCTTGATCAGGATATATATGATAAGAAAACTTAAGTGTTAGTCCTTTCCGGCATGCATAAAGAAGCTTTCAACCTAAGACTGTAGTTTATGAACTCATTATTCTAAAATCATAACTTCTTGTTACGAATCTTGCCGCCCTTTCTTGCGCCCTTTCAATATTTTCTTTCAGTACATTTTGAACAAGTACCAAGCAGCGCAACCATTTTTTTTATTGTACACACATTTGTCAGATATAAAGCTTCCTTTAGTCTTCTTGGTGCATCATTGAAATTCTTTTGAAAAAAAAAGCTGCAGTTTGAAGGCTATTTGTGATCATACCAATGTGACTGGTCCAACCTAAGGTGGCAGCGAACGGGACCCCCAAGACGCTCAAAATGGGCTAACATTTGTACGACATCTGACACTTTTACTTCACTATCTGTGCCATGTTTTACTTTTTCTTTTTTTTTTTTTCTGTCAAGTATGCTGTGGTAATGTTTTCATGGAACTGTGAAGGCAGCAGTTTGCAGTGGGGGTTTATTCAGTGATGAATGACAAACAAAAATAAGCTCAACTGTCCTTTGCTGGAGTTGCCTTCTACTGCGCACACCTGAGTGTTATCTTGTAGAGACAGTGACAAACTTGAGTTGGATGTATGCACCTGCTCAGTGGGAAAGTTATTTTCTTGTTGCAGCTCTGACATTGCGGTATTATTGTTTTTGCTTTTTCCGACGGCCGCTTGTGGCTAACGTGTGCGTCATCCATCACCTGTGTGTCACCTTTTCTCTTTTTTTCACGTGCAGCTTCCGCCCTGCCTGCAGTCCCTGGTCCCAGTCAGAGGAGTCCGAGGAGTCTGACTGCAACGACGACAGTCAATACTCGTGAGTACGCCCCCCTGTGGCCCTTTTGCCCATTGCGCTGTGATGGGAGTTGACAGCCAGTAGGTATCGCGGTAGCACACTGCTACCGTGGTCGGGACGTTTGTGGGAATAAAAGCAGGTCTCTTCAAGGACCAAGGCTCTTGTGTGAAAAGGGGCAACAGGCAGTGGGGAGAGGGGAGAATTAGAGAAATTGAGAGAGGGGAGGGAGTGGAGAGAAAGATAGATAGAGAGAGACATACAGATAGAGAAAGAAAGCGTGAGACAGATATAGAGATAGAAAGAGAGAGAGATAAAGAGAGACATACAGATAGAGAGAGAAAGGAAAAGAAAGAGAGACATATTTTTATAGAGGGAAGAGAGAGAGAGAGAGAGATAAAGAAAGAGAGAGAGAGACTTCATTGTTTGAGACAGCGGGTTCAGGTTTTGGGGGTGGTCTCAGCCCAGATGGCCAAAGCGACCTGTAGCGCCCATTGCATCAAGGTCTGTTGGTCTTAAGCAACAGCACCCATAGAAACGTGTCTGATGGGTCACCATAAAGTTTTGTCGCAATATGTTTGATAGATTTGATAGTTTCTTTTTTATGCGTAGTGAAGTTTGTAATGTTCATACAGTCCAGCTGGAGTCCAAAAACTTGCAGTGATGCCGCAATGTTGAGCTTTGTGCGCTAGCTTAGTGCTTGCGCTGTTTGGACAGACAAACCAGTCCACAAGCAGTGCTCGCTCTCAATGCAGCTAGGTAGGTTGTTCAAAGCGGCCATCAACCTGCACAAGGTGCAACTCACATTTTCACTTGCAGCCGCTGCGCGTACGAGGTGTAGCTACAATCGCTAGAAAGCGCCAGTTGCTGGCCAGCGTAGAGCTAAGTGTGATCTGAACGGCATCGGGATGTATAGTTGCCACCACAATCTCTTCGCTAGTTAAAAAAGGCTTCCGCTGATGGACAGTGCACGACCCAGTCGCACTCACTGGTTCAGGCGCAGAAGAGCAGTTAGGTTCTGCAGTACGTTCTGCAGACCGCAGTGGTCGATGGGCTTGCGACTGTACGTCCATTTGAGGCAATGAATTCTACCTCTGGTGGTGCAGAAGATTGGTTTCTTGAAGTGTCGATGTTGTGATTGTTGCACGCTGCAGCAGTACAGCATTTAGCTTTGCTTTCATGTGCCAGATGTGTTTTGCCCTCTGCTAACTAGTTGACGGTATCAGGTGCAGTTACAAATTGGAATGCAGAAAGAAAACGATGGTTTGAGATAGCGCTAAGTGGAGCGGAGTAATTGGCAGGGAGAAGTCTGGTGAGGTAGACTACAGTTCTCACCATTGGAAACTCAGCGGTGATTGACGCCAATGGAGCTCACCAGTCTTCGTTCCAACACTGCTTCTGTCCATGCTATCGGCAGAGATGCAAGATGGCTGCCCCCAGCACAATGTGTCCCCGCTGCAGGCAAGCGCGCTGCCGCAAAAACACTTCATGCGGACACCATCGCACTCGTCAAGGTCCTGCCACTACTTAATTAGCAAATGTGTTAACATTTCCCGACTAACTTGTGGCAGGACAGTGGTGCCCTGGTTAGTGCAAGCGGTGGAACCTTCTAGGTCACTTTAGCTGTGAACTTCTAGGCCCCGAGAATATACCTTTAGAATAGAATGTAACTCTTCTAGGGCATTTTAAGCAGCCATTTTCAACACCATAGATCAGATTGTATGGGCTAATTGAGGTTCTCCAGTAGTGTTACAAAAAGTTGTTGCCAAGAGTAAGAGAAGTACACTGTGCAGCATGCAGCACAGAAAATAGAGAAAAAAAAAATTATTTTTCGAGTTTGCGAGGTAAATTTCACGAGTCACAGGATAATTATCCAAATGGAGCTGAACATGGGAACCATTCAGTTGCCATGGCTGTTACGGCATTCAACTGCCATTTGCGTTAACAGCCGTTGCAATGCACTCAAGGTGCATTGGCGGACTAGCTGTGACAGCCACTTGGGAGGCCTAAAAGGAGTACTGACACTAAATTTCCCTGTTACGTTTTTTTCTCTGCTATGGGTACCTATTAGCCCACTATTGTACAATGGCACAATACACGGTCATGTGCAGTGTAAACATTCATTTCCGGTGTTGTCTATTCGTGTCAGTTTCGACAAACGATTGCGGAGCGGCCGCCATGACAGGAGGTACCACCTGTCGTCACCTTCTTGTCGTACCGCTGCCGGTCTGGAAACGCGTGTGAGCGAGCGAGCACATGCGCTCGCCCATACCAGCCGAGATCTTCGCCATCCCCGTGCGCCCGGGCAGCATGACGTCAGTTCCAAAACCATGATGTATACACACTGTGTAGCAGCGCGCACCAACCACAGCCAGCGCATCAGCCACGTCACGGCAGCCCCAACACCAGCAGTTTGGGGCAAGGAGCAGATGATGTCATGCTGGCCTGCTCCGGGCTTTCTTGTGCGAGCAGAGATTAAAATTGATTTAAAATATGTTACACTGAATGGTTGCTGTTGAAACTTGCTGGGAGATATCTCCTGATAAAAAGGAAGCATTTAACATAGTTATCTCAGCTTTGAAATTTCGTGACGCTACTCCTACTGCCATAACAGGTAAGGCACGTGAAAAATCTGCATAAATTGATATTGTGGATGAGAAAAAGATTGTGGGGTTAACACGGTGAGTGAAGAAAACAGTGTGCGTTTTGCAAGCCTTTGAGCAATCGCCAAACAAAGAAAGAGACAAAGAGCGTGTAACAGACTTGTGCAGGTAGAGGAAGCAGATGTTCAATTTCTAACGTGCACTTGGGCTTCCGGTGACGCAAATGTTGGACGATACGAGTGGAGATTCTGTGGTGTACTCGGTGGGTGCCGTGGTTGGTGTTCCCCCCCCCACATCACCCCCCGTTCCCCCTTCCCGTTGCAGCTCCCTGAGCAGCCTAGGCCTGAGCCCCGGCAAGGAGCGCCGGGGGGCCCCCTCGTGCCGGCGCCTGCTGCCCGGCCTGTGGGGCCCCGCACGCCCCTTCCGCTTCTCCGACAAGCTGCTCGTGGTCAAGCCCCTCGAGGGTGAGGCCGCTCTGCTGCTCTACCGGTCTCTCTGTCTCTTAGGGAGCGCTCGCGGTCGGTCGTCGTCACTGCTGCGCATCATCGACTGCCTCCGCGCACTCGCAGACTTCGAAAAAAGGAAAGAAGGACCTTGTAGTAGCACAGGAAAAGCAGAGAGCAAAGGTGAAACTGATTAAGCTAGCGCAAAACAAGGGAGCTAAACTAGCCTCAGAAGAGCAATGTGAATGGAGAACGTGGGCGTTCTTTTATTGAAGTTCTGCTCACAAGAAACAAAATGCATTCCGAGGCGTTTTAGTTGGCTTGTACGTGCCTGCTACATCTGTCCAACTTGAGGTCGCTACACCTGCCTTTTCACGGGGGCATTTTCTCTGGAAGGAGATTTCTGGTTGCTGTGTGTGTGGGTGAATATGGGAAGTTTCGGGGTTGTGAGTGTCTAAGTGTCAAGAAGGTTATTCCAACCTGTATGTCCCACTGTTGAGCACAAGGTCGCAGGTTCGATTCCCGGCCGCTGCGGCCACTTTTCTGATGGAGGCAAAAAGCGAAAACGCCCGTGTGTGCGAGATTTCGGCGCACGGTAAATACCCCCCAGGTGGTCAAATTAATCCGGAGCCCTCCACTACGGCGCGCATCATTGCCTGCATTGCATCGGCGCGTTAAACCCTACAATCAATCAACCAACCTGTACGTCAGTGTTCCTTGCAGCTGTACAGTTGTTAGAAAAAGGGCTGCTAATGTCATCCGGGCATACCAGTTCGTTTGACCCAAACACAAGAGGCGGGGATAGGACTGGCTACATGCCCGCTAAGCTTCCGAACCTTCAGTGTCTTGGTGTCATGTCTCAGTAAGTCTGCTTTTGCTGGGTCAGCTGCTCTTGGGCAGCTTCGCATCACGTTCTGGGCCATTTGTTAGAGCCAAGGTCACACGCTTCCTGCAGCACTGTAAAGCGCACTTGATGCCTTCAAATTTGCTCTGCAAATTCCTGCTTACTGTGTGCTACCGGACTGGCAAATTGCACCAGTGCTGAGAAGAGTAAAGACAAAGTGCTAGGAGAGCACTGGCAACTTTCTTTTGCTAAATGAGCGCAACACCAAGTTTCGCTAGCATTCGGATCAGCTTTTGCTAGCATTTGGATCAAAAATATGATTCAGATTAGATTTTTTTTAGCGTGTGGTACGAGTCCCAGCACCCTTGCCTGCTTCTGTGTTGCCCCCCCTTGCAGGTTCGGAGACCCTGAAGCAGTGGCAGCGACTTGCCACACCCGGGCTGGGCGACCTCTTCGAGGACCAGGGGTCGGGGGTCAGGCTCAAGGGCGGCCTCCCCGTGCAGCCCCCTCTGGAGAACCCCCCGCCACAAGGTCTGCTCCCCCCTCCCTTCCTCTCTCTCTCTCCATTTTTCTCACTTCGTTCTCTGCTCATGCTGACTTGTTGCCCCTTCTGGCTTGCGCATAACCCTTACTGGCAAACTGCTGACTGTCCTCGTTCTCATGATTCTGCTACCCGTATTGTGCGGTGCTGATGAAAAAAGTAGTTGTGCCAAAAGAAGCTGCTTAGCTTCTTCGGTCCCCGAATTCTGCACAGTTTCGGGGCAGTGCGCCATTTCTGTACGACTGAAGTTCCCGTAACCTCCTGATCGGCACACCTGAGGCCCACAAAGACCATAACACTGTCAGCCAAGCAGCTTAAACTTGGTGGGTGCTGGCCCCCTGAAGAGACCCGTTACTCGCGTCTGTTCATGGGAGGGTGTAGCAGTTTGTCTTGGCTCCATGACGGTCTCTGCTGTGGTGCGGGAAAGTTTCAAAATGAATAGGTACCAAATACCGTATTTATTCGAATCTAGGCCGGCCCCGATTCTAAGCCGACCCCCGAAAGTCGGAAGGCGCGAAAAAAAAAAAAAAATTACCTCGAATGTGGGCCGAACAAAAAGGCGAGGTCAGCGTTCACAAAAAGAAAACACGTTTATTGAACATGAAGATGCGGTGCTGGAACTCAATCAGTTTCTCTTCAAAATCACCGGGCAACTTCTGGGCGATTGAGGTTCGACGACGGAGGCTAAAGCCGAAGTGCTTCATGAATTTCTGTAGCCAGCCCCGACTGGCTTTGAAGTGTGCCCGCGATAAGCCTCGTTCCTTAAAAGCTCCCTTGCTTTTGCCTGGAGCACTTCCGTCGTTACTGGAAGGGCAGCTGCTCGCTGCGTCTGAACGAAGTCAGCCAATGCCATCTCCATTTCATGGTGACGGCATTCTCGTGGTCCGGTGATTGCCAACCTCGTTGCGGCGCACGCAAATATCCTCTCCCGTTGCGTCCTCCAACGACGGACATTTTTTTCATCCCCGCCGAAGTCCCGCCCGGCTTGAACGTTCGACGACAACTCCGCAGCTAAAACAACTTTTCTTTTAAAAGCGGCACTATAATGGCACCGCTTCTTTTTGCGCTGTCAAAACCAAACGCCACACCGCACGCAGGCCACTATCCGCACAATTCAAAATGGCGGCCTATGGCCCTTAAAGGAGCCATGAAGAGAAATGCAAGTTTTTTTTTATTCTAAAGATTTCGTGTTTTATAGTGCCCCCAGCGCTTGTCCGGATACAAACGGTGCTTTATTCACTGAGAAATTAAACAATTTAGGTTAAAATTTTGATTTTCCCCCGCTCAATCGTGCGTTTTCGTGGTCCCAAGTGACATCACGGGAACCGACTGCTCTGCAGCCTAGAGTACCTTCATTCACGCATCCGCCGTACAGGGTAGAGACACGTAACGTTGCGCCGCCATGTTCGGTTGCTCGCTCGCCGCCGAAGCAAGTCATTGTGTAAAAACCCGCGCTAAAATTATCGCCGCAACGCGGTTTACTGAAGAAGTTTGAATCATATTGTCTGTTTCGCGTTGCTAGGTCTCGTGGGAAACGAAAAGAATAACGCGTTGAGCACGTTGGCCCAATTGCGGCGGAAACGGGACCGTTCAAAGGTTGTCTCCACCCTGTACAGCGGTGTTGGTTTTTTCCCCCGCGTTTCTTTACGTTCCGTAACCTAGATGGCGTCACCATACCGTGGCAAGCGTTTGGTTTGTTTTTGCCCGCATTTAAACCTGGCTTGTTTTTGTTCTGGGAGAAAATATTCGTTCCCTGAAACAGTGCTCGCTCGACAAATGGGGTCACGTAAGACACCGTTGCTTGCGTCAATCGGCCAGTGTCGTCTGAGACAACCCCAAGCCCCGTAGTGCTGTGCAGCTAAACTAAAGCATGCTGTGCGCAGTACGAACAGCAGAACGCATCAGTACTTCTATGTTTACATGTGCTTTCGTAACTTCCACTGTTTGTCCCATCATTCTTATTGCTTTGTAAAGAATGTGCCCTAAATTTAAGCGCAAATCGCTCGTTCGTCTAGTTTGTAAGCTCTACCTAATTTGCGTCTGCTTCTGCCAGCCTCCGCCAATCGCAGAGCTTAGCCCATGTGACATCACAGGTTCTGTTGCGGGAAATGAGCTGGTGGGTCGCATGACCATTCCCGTTTTTTCCTAATTATGTAGCTTATTTGAGCGAAGTTTACGTTAAGAGTGGTGTCAGTATGATTCTAACGAGACAATCTTTTGAATGAACCAAACTTGTGTTTTCTCTTCATGGCTCCTTTAATGGCTACTGGCTCGTCTAGAAATGGCTACAATACTTTCTTTCTGGGTGGCGCTAGCTGTGCACCACTTCATTTGGGAAATTGGCGCGTATTTCAAAATCCTCGAATCCAAGCCGACCCTGGAGTTTGATATATGAGTATTTCAAAAAAACTATCGGCTTAGATTCGAATAAGTACGGTAATAAACCGTAAGTGGGTACTCTACGTAGTCGATTTCTTAGCTTTGTCTGGTGTTGACAGAGGTGCGCAGCAGCTGACTAGCAGACAGGCTATTGCCATGGGAGCCATGTAATAAGACGTGCTGGATTTCGTCTGATTGCAAGGTCAGGATTTTTAAAGACAATAGTCTTGCTTGAGCTACTTAAAACTAGGGGTGTGCGAATATTCGAAACTTTGAATATTCGATTCAAATTTTTTGGCATTCGATTCGATTCGAGCGACACTTTTATTGTTCGAAATATTCGAACCACCCAAAAATAAAAAAAAGGTCAGCATGTGTCTCAGCAGCAAAGTCGCGAAGCATATACACGGCGAACGGTACGTGCTTTCGCAGACTGGATCGGTGTTTATTCGTAGTTATCAGCTTCGCGGCAATGTGTAGGGGCTCCGGCATGCCATCGCAACGAAGTGCAGATAATGATGTTAACATCGCAAAAGAGAAATCCCCTAGAAACAAGCATTGTACGGGTGAAAACAGGGGCGGATCCAGGTTTTTTTTCTGAGGGGGGGGTCAGCTTCCATCAGTTATGATGATGATGAGGAGGTGGAGTTTTTTATTCAGAAATATTCGGAAAAGCAAAAATTTAACACAGAAAAAATCGCCAACTAGACTTTTTCTACGACCTGAGGGGTCTCGTCTTGAAGGGTTACAATTCAAGAGTGCAAAATCTGGGCAAGTTGGTTCATACTGCGCAAAAAGAACCAGCGAAAAAAGAGGGCAGGACACGAGAACAAGGCACAAGCACGCCGCTGGACAAACAACTGATTTATTTAATTTGTAGGAGATTCCCGCGCAGGCGCACACTTTGGAAACGTGAAAAAACGTGGTTACGTGGATAAAAACAGAAATTCTTTATCCCTTAAGATCACCGAGGGATCGCTGACACAAGTCTCCTTATTTTTTATTATAAAAAATGCCTCGAGTAGCTCTCGCTCGCAACGCGATTTTCCCGGGCCTACAGTGCTGGCGAGGTGAAACTGGGGAGTACAATCCTGGCAGTTTTTTGCGTGTAAAGAAAAATTTTCTACCCGTGCTGAGCCCAAAGTTGTCCGGTGCTGCCCCAGCCGATCGTTAACGCACGCACCCGTTTGCCCGACGTATATTTTTCCGCAGGACAATGGGGCTGAGTAGACTACTCCCACCGCACATGTCGTGAACCTTGTTTGGTGGTTTGTCTTGCAAGGGTCGGGTTTCTGCTGGGAACCAGAGATTTGGTAACACAAACCCGAGAGTTTCCGAGGGGCAGAAAACAGCATGGTGACCCCAAATCTTCGGGCTACTTTTTTCAGCTCATGTGATGTCCTGTGGAAGTAAGGGCTCACTTCAATCTTTTTTCTCCCGACTTCATCTGGGCTGCTAGACTTTGCAGAGGGCTTTTTCAATTTCCTGCCCAAAGATTCGCCTACCGGCAGCAAGACATCAGAGGGAAAACCAGACGCTTCGAAACGTTCAACCTGTTCTGCAAGGCTTTGTTGCATCGGGCAGCTTTTGTTTAGAGCGTTCATAAGAACAAGTTCGCTAAACCCCGCTGTACCAACTTCGATTGCGCAGAACTGTACGGCAAAAGCGCCTTCTTATACCTCGAAGAATATTTCCATCACACGTGTCGGTCGGGCATGAACGTAAGTTCTAAATCTAGAAACCTAATGGTCTTGTCAGTGGGAATCTCTTTTGTAAAAATCGAGTACTTTGAACAGGCGCTAAACAGGTTTAAAATCTGATCCACCACACAAGTGAGCTCGTCCGTTTCAGTTAACTGCAAGAATACTAAGAAATCATCAACATATCTAAAAACCCTACCGACACGCGAGTCTTGGAGAGAACTCTGTAGCACCGAGTCAAACTTTTTTTGGCTCGGTGGTTCGCTGGTTGTTTTTGCACAGTATAAATTCAAAAATTAAGGGAGGGGTCAGGACATCCGGACCCCCCCTGTGAATCTGCCAATGGGTGAAAATTATAAACCTGTGACGAACATCGCACCGATCGGGCCACTCGCTCGTCCGAATTGATTGTAAAGCGTGAACCGCATGGAGCATTTTCTGCTCGCGAAAGGCGTGCTGACGCTGCCGCGAAACCGCCCGCACGCTGCGCGCTGCCGGCAGCAAAAACATGGCGGCGGCTTCGGGCGTGAAGTGGTGTCGGGAGCTCGAGCCACCGGCTCTCTAAAATGCCGCTCAAGACACCACGAAGTTGCTTGTGCGGTAAAGGAGCTTATAATGTGGGCGAAAACGGTGCTATAAAACATCATCCGCGCCACTATTGAAAGCGCCCATTCAATATCTGCGGGGGTGGTAAGCCTAAACCATCTAAACATCCCCGGCGGAGCCAGCTGGTTGTCACAAGCACTTCGAAACCGCCGCCATGAGGCGCGCGCCTCCCATTCAACGCAGATGCTGCCGCGGGCGCGGAATCGTCGACGCGGGCATCGAAAAAACGCACGCGCAACGCCGACGCGCGCGAATCGCGTGAAAAAAGCTCCATGCGGTTCGGCCTTGTTTTGACCAAGATAAGTCAAAACCCGTAGGTTCGTGTATATCAGTCATGAAGCGCCAAATGGAAGGTAACGCTTGTTCCGATCCCGTAAATTTTTCCGGTATACAAATGAGAGCGGGAGATAGCAAGCTGCCGTGTGTAGAGATATGTAGGCTGATAAAAGGCGACGACCGTACGTGCTGTTCGCCTGAGCCGTCACATGCGCGGTGTTGGCAAGGGTCGCACTAACAACGGTCAGCTCGTCAATCACGCCATTTGTAAGACAAGACACAGGGCACTTACAGGCACGGCCGCTATATAGAATATTCCATCCAGCGGCCGTGGGCCGGGAATACAACATAAAGCAAGCGCCCTGCTCATGTGCAGAATGAGAGCTCGGGCACACATTACACAGCGCTTGGCGTGGCTTCGCTTTTTTGGCGGCAAAATGGAACATAGCACGCTCGTGGAAGTGTCGGCTTCCGCGTTTCAATAAGTAGTCCGTTATCGTTAGCATTAACCGCGGTCGCTTGGGCTCATACAGACAATACAGTCGTAATAAATTATGAACTAATTTTTTGAGGCAAGATTATCTCGAATATTTGAAGCAAAATTTGTAGAAGCATGCGCAGAATGTTCGGGGCACACGCGGAGTTATTTCCGCAGCTGCGTATGTGTGTTGCTCCGCTCCTGTAGCGCTCACAAGGCGCTTAACTTAGGGCTCCCACGGCGTGCACTACCACCGAAATCCTCCCTGTTCTGTGCTACCACTCTCGTCCTCGTAAGAGCGTATCCTCGTTTTGTGCCACGGCTGACTATATTTTGTTCATGGTTGTGCCTGCGTAAAGCGAGTGCGACTCCGAAGGCCACCGTAGCACCAATGGAGCCGCGTCAAGGGTCACGACTGTCAACTAGTACGAGAAGTACTATATGGAACTTCTTCCACAAAATCTCAGCAACAGAGGCTGTATGTACTATTGCGAAACATCACTGCGAACGCCAACATCGACTACGACACTCGTAAACCACCTGAAGCGGCACAGAGACTTGTATGCCGAATTTGAAGCAGCCGCTAAAACAAAAACTGCGAACCAGCCAAGCATCGCGGATGTTTTGAAGAAGAAAGTGGCAGTGACGGAGGTGAAACGGCATGCCCTGGACCAGAAGGTAGCGAGAATGATTGCGCTCGATTTGCAACCGTACACGATCGTGGAAGATCGCGGTTTCAAAGATTTGCTTCAAGAGGCCGTTCCTGGATATCAGCTGCCTTCAAGAATGACCCTCTCTCGGACATTGGTGCCCAAACTGTATGACGACACCAGGAAGAAAGTACAGTTGGAGTTGGCGAGGGCCTTTCAGCATGGATTGGAGTCGCTTTCCTTCACAACCGACATTTGGACATCCAGGGCTAATGAAAGCTACATTAGCCTCACGTGCCACTACATGGATCAGACTTTCAAGTTGAGGAGGTATAACTTGAACACTTGTCCTTTCCCAGGCAACCACACATCAGCTAGGATTGCCTCAGTTCTTGAGCAGCTGGTGTCCGACTGGGAAGTACCAGTGACTGTTTGCCCCTTTTTTGTTGTTACAGATAATGCACGCAAAATGAGGGCAGCCACTCGCGGATTGTGTGGCACGAAAGGACTTGCTTTGCTCACACTTTGCAGTTGGCCATCGGTGATGCTAAGGTTGTGACCCCAGGTCTTGTTGCACTCTGCAAGAAAGCTAGGGGGATTGTTGGTCATTATAAGCATATCCCAAAAGTACAAGAAAGGCTTAACTGCTGCCGCAAGAAGATGGATAAGCAGCCATTGCATGTTGTTCAAGACGTCGAAACACGATGGAACAGCAAACTTTCAATGTTGTCAAGACTCTTGGAACTGAGAGATGCTATTACTATGGACCTAGCTTCAGAAGATGGTCACCTTGATTGTTTTAGTGCCTCAGAATGGCACCAAATGGGTGGGTATGTTGCAGCTCTGAAGCCATTAGAAGAAGCAACAACCACTGTTGGTGCTGATCACTACCCGACACTCTCAGCTCAAGTGCCAGTTTTGTTTGTCTGTTCATGCACCTGGACAAAACCAACTGGCAGGGGGAAGCCTCTGTTTTGCTGCCAATCTGGCTAAGTGTCTAAAAACACGCTTCCCGGACTACAAGTTTGACCAAGTAGCAAGCCTGGCAATGTTTTTAGACCCTCGCTTTAAAGTGGTTGTGTACCATCAGGATGACTCAATGGCAAACTGGGTTAAAAACCTGGCTTTGGAAGAAGCAAACAAAATTTCGACACGGAACCCAGAAATACCCTCACAAACTGCGCTTCAAGGAGAGACTCCTTCTACATCAGCACTGTGGAAGGATTTTGACAATCTTATCAACCAGCAGCAGTCTTCACTGCCACGTACGCAGATTGAGAGATATGTCCATGATGAAGTTTTAGTATGAAAAGAAGATCCATGCGAGTAGTGGTTTAAGCATGGTACTCAGAGCTACCCGCTGTTTGGCTCTGCTTGCCAAGAGGTACCTGCCGATACCAGCCACTAGTGTCTCAAGTGAGCGACTGTTTTCAGTATCTGGTGGAGTCGTGACGAGCAGGAGGTTGTCACTGCTCCCCGAACATGTCGAGCAGTTAACCTTTCTCCATGTTAACATTTAAGTGAGTGCAGACCTTTACCTGTTGAGTGCAATGGTATTGTGTAATTCCTAATTTTGCTTTGTGTGATTTGTTGTGCAATAAAGTTGCACTTTTTGTGTCTCTAGACGGTGAAAGCTTTAATTTTACAAAAAATAACAAGTATTCGTATTCGAAAAATATTCGAAAAAGATTCGATTCGATCGAACTTTGGTTTTATTATTCGAATTCGCTTCGACATTAAAAATTGATATTCGCACACCCCTACTTAAAACGCGAAAATTCTGGCCTGTCTGCCTGGCTGTCTCTCGTTCTCCTTCTGCCAAAAGGGTGAAAGAATACTGGAAGGAGTGGTTTTATACAGCAAAATTTTTCCAGACCATCAAATCAAACAACATTTGTGGCGAAGTGAGCAGATACGCACCAATTTTTTATTGGGTGCAACAAACAGAAACCACATTTTTTGCATTACGAGACAATCGGTTGTACACAGAGCTCCATTGCAGACGGTCAATGCCAGCATAAACAGATCTGTGATAAGTTGTACTTGTAATAATTTGTAGTTCGGTTTAGTGCTCGCTACTTGCGAATACTAGTGCCACTGCTTAAAACAACAAAAAATGTTTGTCTGGCCTTCAAAGCTGGGTCAGAAAAGAGGCCAAAAAGCTGGTTAGTTGTTGCTCCCGCCATACTTACTTCAGAAAGAATAAAAAGAAACGCTTTAGTTCTGCTGAACCTGGAATAGCGACTGCAAGAGTTGGAACGAACAAGATACACAGTGAAAAAATGTTTGCCAGCATGGACCTAACCTTGCAAGATTTGGTTACTGTGTTTTCCAGACAACTGTATCCGCCAAGCAAACAGTGTGCTAAAAAATGAAAGCAGCATTTGTTTATGTCGGTTCTTTCCATTTGTGCAGCTGTACAGTGTAGTGTGCTTGCTTTTGGGTTTAATGCGCCACACACAGACAAAACAAAACGCAGTCTAAGATACGCCAGGACAGGGGACAAGTGCTGCGATCGGAAACTATTTTCCTCCTTTACCTTATTGCTATCGGTGGTGGCCTTGTTTGAGTGAGCTGTTGATATTGCTGATAAACAAGTCATTCTCAGCAAATTAATGTTTGGCAATTGCAGCAGGGGATAAAAAAAACTCAGTAGGTTAAAATAAATCCCTGTGGTGCGGATCCAGTGAGGATAGAGTGGGAAAAAAAAAAAGAAATAAAGGTAGCAGCTTGGAATTGTCAACAAATACGTGCTGATTAACAGGCAGGTCGTTTCATCATTCCATTCTATCAGTACTACACTAAATGAAAACAATACGCTCGGGCATTCCCCAACAAAAAATCGATAACAAGTCACAAGCTGCATCTTTCACACACTATGCACACTGTGCATCCATTATGTTTTCTTGGAGGTATAGCTCTGGTGAAAATTGGGGAAGTTCATTTCTGGCGTACAATTTGCATATTTGGACAGTTGATGATGCGGCAGGTTGTGTGCAACATCATGGGGTAACACTTGCTGCGTACTTGCGAATTAGTACCTGCTTCG
Organism: Haemaphysalis longicornis; assembly: GCA_013339765.2. Taxonomy (NCBI): domain Eukaryota; kingdom Metazoa; phylum Arthropoda; class Arachnida; order Ixodida; family Ixodidae; genus Haemaphysalis; species Haemaphysalis longicornis. The sequence continues at coordinate 113,489,195 of CM023456.1, read as the reverse complement.
TCTGCCAATCCTCTCGACAGGTTGTTCTGGGAGTGTCTGCGAGGCAGTACCACTGTCTTGTCACATTGTTTCTATTCAAGTCAAGAAATGACTCTCACAAGCGTTCCTTTTATTTTTTTTTTTAAGCTCTACCTGTAATCTGTTGATCTAATTAGTTTTGTTACTTGTGTTGATGTTAGACAAACTCACGAAACAGGCCTGCGAAATGTGAGCATTGTGCAGTGTTTGAGCTTGGAACAGGCAAGAGGTGTGGACAGAACAAAATTCTGAAAAAGTGGGACCAAAAGAATTTCTTACTGCACACCCTTGCTTGCCGCTTTCGAGGGAGCGTTGTTTTGACTTCAGTGTCGGTTCGTTGGGAAGGTCCTCTGCAAACAAACCCTCGTTTTGCAGCAGATATGAGCATGCTAAAATAATATGGATGATGGCCTTTTCTTGCAGATGATGCGGACCCTGAGGCTGAGCTGGATGCTGATGTGGCCCACGGTCATGTGGCGGGAAAAGCTGCTGCGGGAGTTCCAGACGGAGTGGCACTACGGTGAGTTGTCCTCACTGTTCTTTCTTTGGCATCTATTTGTTGGATGTGAATGTGGGGCTTCAACAGAAAAAAGGGGGGAAGGGGAAGAAGTAGCATTACTGCTGTGCTGTTGTCTCACATTGTCTGCATGTACACGTTGAATCTCTCTCAAAAGAAAGAAAAACCAGTTGTGCGGAAGTATGGTAATTGTTTACTGTGAACCAAGTGCTGTGAATATGAAGAGTGACTGCGAGTTAAATGTTCCTGAGTGCAAATGTATTGGGTTTTGTATCTGCTTGTGTTGGAGCTAAAATAACTGCAAAATGGGAAGACAGATACTTTGAGGTCTGGAAGACGTTCACTGCACACTTGTGTTCTTCAACTGCTTGTGCTTGATTCAAAAAGTGGGTTATGAATTACGATTGAGCAAGGTCTGTCTCCCGATAAAAGTTCGACACCTGAGCTGATGTTGTGATTGCGGCTGGTTGATCCCACATATGATATCGGTTTTTCATCTTCAACAGCAAAGACAAAACCAAAGTTGGTTTAAATAGGTACACTGGCATCCCCAGAAAATGAATATAACAGTCCCTGGAGCAGTACGTTTAAAATAATCTCTTAAATTAAATGGTAGAAGAAATGAAGCCATCACTCACCTAGCAGGGGGTATCCTCGATTTACCAATCCTGGACGAGTCCGCGGGCAGTCCTGGGCAGACATGCTTCGGATCAGTGGTCCCATAGGAATACACAAGAAAATCGAGCACCGAATCGCAACCTGGGCTATGATCTGGTGGATATGATCTGGAACTGATAATCAACTGATAATCAGTGACTGAGCGGATGTGCCAAGAGTCACGGGACGAACAACAGAATGAGAAGTGCGCACACAAGCTCTCAAGAAGAGACACGTAAACTCTTTCTTTGCACATTGACCTTCAGAAGTCACAAAACAATTATAATGTACAGTCTACGCCCGTTACAACGGACCGTCTTAATCCGGAAAAAAACGTCCACTGTAGCCGAAGTATGCAGTATCCGACGGGGTGGGGGGGTGGGGTGGTATGAGCCCTGAAGTGGATACTTTGACCGATATTGCATATACATAGTTAGTACATACACTTGTTCTTTCTACAAGCCCTGCAGAACCTCTGCACAGTGTTCGCGCAAAGGCAAAGAATCGCGGTAAACACCGTTTCCAAAGCTTAGTACCTGGCACTATGGAAAAGGCCTAGCAGCATGCGGTCAAGCAGTGTACAGACGCATGATAAGCTGAAGCAAATAAAGCAAGAGTATAACTAGGCGCAATTATTAACCGGCTATAAAACATCAGCCGTGGCCATCAGAATTAGCTAGGCTTTTTTAAATCCCTTCGCGACGAGGCAGGTTTTCCCAAAACTGTAAACCGTTCGTCAAAGCAATCGGATCGCTGCCTGCACGTTCCCCCGAAGGCAGCTTCCACATTTTTAACTGATTTTAGTCTGGTCATTGAAACAGCTGTTATGAAATAATCTGATGACGGACAGCTGTGAAATCGAAAGTTAGACCAGTTGGACTTGCGCACAGTTTCCGGCAAAGATGCATACAATGGATGGGACACCAACCCCCCTACTTGAGGCATTTCTTCCCTTTTTCACCGAACAGAACTGAACGATGCATGCGTGGGAATGATAAAGATCAAACTCCACTGAACCCGAGTTTTTTATACATAAAAAAAAAACTTACAAGGGGCAGACTCGCCTCCGGGTGCACCACTTTGCATATTCGATAGCGCTGTTTTCAATCTGTTTTCAATCTCCGGGAGTCGCTTTATCGGCAGCGGCCTTGTTCTGACGGTAGAAGCGGACCGCTGCTTAGACAGGCCTGTACTGTCTGGCGATGTCGGCCTGTTTACCCCATGTTCAACAGCATTAATTACGCTTATTTATCCGACAGTGAAATCAGCTACCCTGCTCCTCATGCCGCTGGTCGCACCAAAAAAAAAGGCACTGGCACTGGCTTGACTTGGCTGCGCCAACGACCCAGCTGCCAGGAATGTAGCCAGACATAACAGTTTTCTTGCCAAACTAAACAAAGAAAAAGCATATCGGGTGCCGGCCCCGCGGAAGTCCGCTATAAATATTTAGTCGAAACAACTTTCGCCTAAAATTTAGTCTGTTGTAGCCGACAGTCTGCTCTAGCCGGGTTCGTTATGAGTGGAGTGGACTCCATTTAAAATGCATAGGGACCAGACAAACCAACAGAAATGGTCTGTTGTAACCGAAAGTCCGTTGTTGCCGGATCCGCTGTAACGAGCGTAGACTCTACAGGTATAATTCAAGCCGTGCCGACATTTGCAAGGTGCTAAGCCGCAAAGCCGCTGGTGGTTGTGATAGTTATTTCAAGTTCGGCGTGGTCACATGCCTTTTACCTCCAACTCTACGTATACCAAGGCTGCGCTACATAAGCCCATCATTTCGGCTCGAAGTTTGACTCCTTTTCGAGTTTTCGGATGAAGGTGCAGACACACACCTGCATAGTGATAGCACACCAATGAGCACGTGCTGCCATTGAGGTGCTCGTGCACCGAGTACCTAGGCTTTTTTTTACAGTAAGCGTTGGTCACGGTTACAAGTTGAACTAACAAATGGCGCCACGTAGTCGAGCCGAGTGCATCAAAGCTAGTAAAACCTGACTATATTAATAAAAGAGACTGCTAAGCAAAAGAGTGCCCATGACGTCATTCTCGCTGCAGTTGCGCTGTCCACTAGATGTTTTGTAGGCAAAGTAAAAGGCTGTGCGGCACATTCACATTGCTTGACTGCCGTCGCACGTCCCGTGCGGCACCAAGATTGTCGCAGAGAGAGTGGCAGGTAACGGAAGTGTACGGGGGCAAGTGGTTTTGTTGTAAGTGCCGAGAGCGTGACCAGTGGCTCCTGCAGCCGCGATGTTTCGCTCGGTAGGTTTTAGTTTTCCTGCTAGATCACACCACTGTCTCGCTTACTTCCGGCCCCCATTTGTGTCACGCGGAACATCATAAATGGCGCGAGCGATAAAATGCGCTTTTCAGTTGGCGATTTCTCGGCAATTAAAGCTCTTTTGCCGCCGAATAAATGCTGCGAGGGCTATGGGGCAGTTAAATTTTCGTCTGAGCCCAACTTACTAGTTGCCTTTGGTGTCCCTTTGAATATATGCCAATGGTTCCTTCTTTTCTTTTAGGAGAAGCTTCCTGATGCGTGCCGACATTTGTGCTGGCCGTGACGTGCTTCTTTTTGGCACTCTTTTGCCCACAGTCGGCCTTGTGCCATAAAATCCAGTCGTCATCACCACCACTTTTAGGAATAAAGGAGTGAAATGAGGGGGGCTGTTGCCTGTAGAGTTGAGCTTGTTGTCAGGCTGGTTTTGGGTAAGTTTTAAAAGGTGCCCTGCCCTGCCCTGCCGGTGTGCCCAGGTGCTGGGTCCAGGGTCCAGGCTGGGAGCCCGAGGCCCCCTGGCTGCGCCTCCAGGCCTGCCTGGGCAAGCTCAGTGGCAGCGAGAGTCGCGTCCCCAGCGTGCTGCTCCGAACCCAGCAGGTGAGCTTGCCAATTACAAGGGGGGGGTGGAAGTGGTTCGAAAACCGAGAGCAATGGTCCAGGCACGTTTCCGCTGCGGGGTCCAAATTGAAAGGCACAAAAAACTGTCTTGAAAAACACAGGTGGAAGTTCTTCTTAAGTCTTGATTGCAACATAAGTTGAGCTCCACTTGTGCAAGAGCTAAATGCGTAACGATGCGTCTGATATACAAGGTGTCTTTTCTTTTTTTACATTTACCAACAAAGAAGGTGGAAGTAAAATCCTTCCCACTTTTCTGCGTCAGCTTACATGTCTTGGGAGCCTCTGGGAAACATCTAATGTTTGTACTGGTTACCTCATCAGCTAACTTTCATTAGTTACCTTTTTTAATTATTGGTTTAGGGCACACATTCATATAGAAGAATTGGAACCCAATCTGGCCCATTTTATGAAGACCTCACGAGTGGTTAGGCATGCATTCCCATAGGTCGCCCTCAAATACACGAGCCTTCTACCTCATGGTCTGCATCTGATGGAGCCCAGTAAAACTACATAGAGTACAACAAATAGAATATGAGAGGAACATGAGGAACGTTTCGTTGGTAACGTAATCTCAATTCCTTAGATTGAGGACTTGTAATCTGCCTACTAGCCTTCCCTCTGGCCTCAATAAGGTGTTCTTGTGAGCTGAAGGCAATGCCCTTTTCGGGACTCCAGAGCTGTAATCAGTGTCAAAAAAGCCATTGTGATGCCATCAGTGCTCAGAAAAAACAAAAGGTGTGTAATATAAGCACAACCTGCATCAAAGCTTTTGTGGCGTGCGTGCATGCTTTTCGTTACTACTTGCTACCCACCTACTGCTGCAAATCATGCCTTGGGATTCGTTTTGTTTATGTTCTGTCCTCAGCGCCTGAGTGTGCATGGTTATTTTATCTCGCGATGAAAGTGTAAAGTTTGTGTTTCATCTGGCCTTAAGTTGTGCCCAGTTGTCTTGTTTTGTAGGGAAGGTGTATAACTTGTTCCCTGCTCACCTAAACTGTTCTTGGTTGATTGGACGTGTTCATGATCTATTCTGAGAATATTCTGGGATAAAATGCAAGCAGTGCAAATTCCGTGGCATTCAATTCACCGACACCGGATTGTGCGTGTCGTCACTTTGTCAGCTACTTCTTTGAGGCTTGTGCTTTCTTCTAGTTTGTTGCGGGTCACAAGTTTGGTGCAACAAGCATTAGCTGCTACAGGAACCTTGTATTATTCTTGACTGCGTGGCAGTACTGTGGTAGCATTAACCCTTTGATGCCCAAAACTTTATTATTTTGCTAAAAGCCAACTGTACTCAAATTTTCGGCAACGTAAAAATAATGTCACCTAAAAGTACCATAAAAAGAGTGCGAAATGCAAAATACAATTTCAAACATGAACGCGGCGACCAAACGGCTCACGACATTGACGTTTTTGGAACCGAAACTGGATAGAAAAAGGCGGCCTTACCAGGGGCCCCCGGACGTACTACTTGATGGAACGGAAGCGGCCCTCCTAGAACCGGCGGCCGCTCATACCCGCCTTCAAATGCGCGTGGGTATTCGCGTTTCGCGCTTTTATTTCCACAGAAGAACTCCCACTAACGTTTGCCCAGGATAATGGAGTTAGGGCAATTCCGACATCGCGTTGCTATCAATCGAAATGAAGTAGACCGTACGACGTTTTTTTTTTTCCGTCAGAATAACTGCCATTGAAACAATCCTTGGCATTGTGAGTAAAAAAAGGGGGCCCTGATTTAAAAAAGCTAGTTGCTCATACGACATAAAAAAGCACCCTTTTTTTGCCGGCGCCTCGGCTGTCGCATCGCTCTCTTTGAAGGCAAAAAACCGCACACGGGCGGAGAACAATCACTATTTTTTTTATACATTACATGCAAACAGCTTCGTGAATATTAGCCCAGTATTTTTCCCTTGCTGCACATCGAGAATCGAATTAAAAAAGGGGGATCAAAAACTATAAGCCAGCTTCCACAGCTAAAAATGCACTAAAACACAAAAAATTTACCTATCTCCCATATTTTTTTTTTACTTTCACCAGAGACATGTGCTGTTCAAAACATCTTATTTTCAAGTAAACTAAATCTACCCCTATACAAAAGTAAATACTTCTTTTGGGGACTTAAAAAAAATCAATTTTATTGTTTATGGGGGAGAAATTTTTGTTAGCTTTCGCACTTCGCAAAGACGACGGCCGATATTTCTGCGGATGTATTTTTTTACCACGAGCAAGGCTGATTTTTATTCAGTTGGCGAGTGAGGCAAAAGTTTGGGTCGCAAAACTTTTGGGCAGGGCTAAAAGTGGCCCAAATATTTCAATTATTGGACACGGGAGTGCAAGTGGTCAAGAAATTTTTAAAAAAACCTTTTTTTTTCTTGAAGATCAATAGTAATGACTTTTAAGCCAAGTGTGTGGGTCCAGGGTGTCTAGGACCGGGAAAAACCCGGGGAAAAAAGGGGGGAAATCAGGGAATTTTGAGCCAAACCCGGGGAAAAATCAGGAAATTGTCAGGGAATTTTTCAATCAAGTAGTACCAGTCAGGGAAAACCCCTTCGGGGGGCCCCCCACACAGTTTTGAATAGGGGAAACCATTTGGAGGGCCCCCCAAAAAGTTATCGAACGCCCCTTCGCTGGCCCCGACGAAAGCGTGAAACCCCATTTTTCCGTTTTTTTGTTTTTTTTGCAAGCGAAAACGTGGCGCGCACGCTTGCGCGCTGACGCCGCCCCAAAAACCACCCCACGGGCCCTGCCGACGGCAGGCGCCGGCAAAAATGGGGGGCAGCACCCCGGGCCCCGGAGTAGTGAGTACTTTAACGGGCCGCTTCTAACCCCCCCTTTAAAAAGCTACTCAAGACTCAAACCACTTGCTTGTGCAGGAAAGGGGCCACCGCAGGGCGAAATCGTCGACGCGGGCCCTAAAATACCGCGCACGAATCGCGTGCAAAACTCGCCGGGCGGTTCCCGCAGCTCGCAGCTGGGTTAGGTTGCTGGGTGTGTTTGCGCAGAGGGACGATGTTGGTGGTGTGGAAATTGCAAACCCCAAGCGGGCTTTTTTTTTTTTTCGGCGAAATTTTTAAAAAGGGGCGCTTTTTTTTGGGGGCTAATTTTGAAAGAACTTCTTTCTTATGGTCAGGAGCCAGAATTACATCAAACAAAAAGGAACATGACATAGTTTAAACGCGAACCCAGTGAACCGCAAGGGGGGTTTCTGTTCGTGAAAACGCGCCCCCCGCAACGGCTGACGCTTTCCCGCTAACCACCCGCAAAACTGCGCGTTTGGGGCTGCCGTCGGGGGCAACTAGGGGGCGGCTTTGATTTCGAAGTGGTTACGGGAGCTCGGCGACCGCTTCTAAGCGCTCTCTAAAAACCCCACAAGGCCCAAAGCGAAGTTGCTTGTGAGGTAAAGGAGCTTATAATTAAACGAAACCGGCATCATCATCCGCGCCGCTACTAAAAGCGCCCATGCAATACCTGCCCGTGGTAAACCTAAACATCTCTGGCGGAGCCAGCTTTCTGTCTCGAGAGCTTCGAAACTGCCCATGAGGCCCCGCGGCTTCCCCTTGGTACAAGTTGCCAGGCTCCTCCCACTGCCACCGCACGCGCGTCTTTTCTGAGCGAGGCAGAAGCTGCCCCGCCCGCGGGAAAGTCGACGCGGGCGTCAAAAAATCGCACGCCAACGCTACCCCCTGAATCGCGTGCAAAAACCCCACCTTTCATTCACGTTGCTTGAACCAGGACAAAAAAAAAAAAGCAAAAATTTCTCGCTGAAGCGCAACTTGAAGCTTCTATCCCGCAAGATTAAAAAAACTCTCTGAAGCCAAAAACCAAACCCCAAAAAACAAACAAACTAAAATGCATTTTGAAAATTAGGGCACTTGCAACAAATTTTGTTTTTCCCTATGATAGAATGTGTTTTCTTACGCTTTTTTATGCTTCACGGACCATTTTCCCCAAATGGCACGTGTTGTATAGTTTAGGGAATTTCAAATAAAAGGGGCATGGAAAACCTGGAAAGTCAGGGAAATTGAATTAGGCAATTTGCTAGACACCCTGGGTGTACTATTTTTTTTTAGTAGAAATATTATTTTTAAGGAAAAATTTTTCTCGCTCCAGAAGGGTTTGCAAGCGCGCGTATAGTTTGTAGGCTTCTAATCCTTTTTATTTTTCCCTGACAAAAAAAAAAAAAAACTACTTATGCGGTTAGTTTAAAGCATGTGATGGTGACGGTGGTACAAAGGGGGGCCCGTGGGTAGAGAAAACCCCGGGCGAACGCGTCCCTGGCCGGCGGGGCGCCGTGCAAGCCGCCGAAGAAGTGCGAGCTCTACGGACAGGTTCCACAACCTCCATCCGGGGCCCCTCGGAACTTGTTTTAGGACTATCCCCAGGTGCAAACGTCATTTTCGTGGAGCTACTTTGAACAACAGTACCTAGTGTGCTGTGTGCTTAAAAAATTAGGGTTTTGAAGGTGATTTAAGAGCTTAAACTGCTTATTTGGATAAAAATTTTGGGCAAAGAAAAATTTTAGCGCAGTTGGGCCCTTTAAAATGCGTGAGAATTTTTTTATGATCTAAAAAGGGCTTCCGAAACACAAATAGAAGTCAGAAAAAAAATTTGGTTTATTAATGGGCACTAGGACATTGGGGGACTGGCTGCCCTAAAACCCACTTGAACAAGAAAGCTACCTTGATCACCATGATTTATGGTTCAAGTGAACACAATACCGTAAAGTTTGTACTGCTATCATTTGTAATAACAACGAAATTGCACAATTTCGGTTACCTGTCCCTAGCCCGTTGAGCCACCCGGCTCAAAGCGAGTTGACACGTTTAACTAAATATTTTTTTTGCACGCGGAAGCACGTGATATTCTCTCTTCTTTAATTTTTGAAGTTCCAGGATCTTTTGCGTGTCGATAGATGGTGATAAATGTTAAAAAACCACAAACTGTCAGAGAGAGAAAAAAAATATTGTTTGAGTTGTTTCCCCTGAGCAACACTGGGCATCAAACGGTTAAATATGTTGCTAGCTGTAAATAGCCATGAACTTCATTTCTCAAAAAATGCTTTGTTGTCACTTGTGAGTTGAGCGGATCTGGCCACTGTTCAGGCTTTTAAAGTCTTCTTTGTTCTTGGTCCAGCCCATTTCGGGAGTGAGCGGAACAGGAGCTGCTTGCCCACCGTGCTGTGGCTATGTGCTGGAAGGGGAGAGCGAGAGAGAGGAGAGAGAGGGGAGAGGGAGAGCGTGCGAGTGAACGCTTCTTCATTCCCGCCCGATGCGTGCGCAGGAGAAGCCAGTTCCAGAGACGCCTCCCTCCTCTCCAGTGATGCAGCGTCGAGCGCCCCGCAAGCTGCTGCGTTCGTACCGGGCGACACAGCCCTCGCTCGTGCGGCCACCAGTCAAGATCTTCGCGGCGGCCGCACAGCGGGAATCGCCCCTTGACGTCAAGTCCACCTCTGCAGCAGACAGTTGATTCTTCTGTGTGTGTGTGTGTATGTGACTCTAGAAAGACAGTGGTTGCGTCGTTCCTCACTTGTGGTGATATTTATACTGCGCCCCTAGTTGGTCTTAGTGTTTCTTCCAAGGTTGCTTTGGTCCAGAAGACGGTCTTGTTGGGTGTGGTGAAGTCCCTGCCCTAGGGCACATTGGTGCGGTTAAACGACCACTGCAGCGAGAGGTCTCCCCAGGGCCGATCTCTATTCTGGAAGTATTCTTTGAGGAAGAAGTAAGGGGCACCGATTTGGGGGTCAGAGTTGTGCAGTCGGTATTTGTGTCTTTGCCAGAACAGTTCGTCATGCGAACCTTTTCTTTTGCTTGCAATTTTATTTGACCCAGTTGTGGGTCTACTTGGTTTCCTTTAATTACCCTGCACCATGTAAACACCAAGGACGCAAAACAGCAAGGACAACTCAAAAGGCGTGGTACACAGGAGAGACCAGTTGGAAGTCATCATTCACGTGCAGTTCTTGTGACGTGCCTTTTGTGTGTGTGCTGTGCTCAGGTGATATTCTGTAAGGCCATAGGATCTCGGGGAAATTGGTGTCTACCAGAATGGCATTTCTTTCTTGTTCTTTTTGTTTTATCAGGAACGACAAGGAAGTGGCTTTTTTGCGATTTTAGAGTAAGTATGCAATGACTTAATTGTTGCACTTCAATTGATGTTTGAGACTGACAACAAACAAGGCAGTACAAACTAAAACTATTTTCCTCAAAGAGCACATTCATATCTTGTATACGAATATTTTAAGTTTGATGCGCATGAAACTTTGATGCAATGACTAAATGAATTCTTTGTCAGCAAACATAGCTTCAAAGTGAGAAGTTTTCCAAAAGTGTGGCATGATGTAAAAAGATCACTTTAAAGGTGCACTTCCAGCTATCATTCGTTAAATCATTTTAGCACTTGACTGTTAAAAACACCTGAAGTGTGCTGCCAATTCAATTGAATAACAAACAGCGGTCATGCAGTGCTAAAAGTTTCAGACAGTTGCACAACAGTACTGAAGTGTCTTGAGACATCTCGTTGCAGTGGTCTTTTCACAAACTCTTCTCTTTTACTGTTTTTAGACTAGTTTCTTGCTTCCCATTCCCACGAAGCTCTGAATTGGCTTCTTCTTTCTCTTTTCCGGAGTTTTGGCTTCCTCTCTTGTGCCTGTGCCCATCTGTCTTCAAGCTATCTGAAACAAAAGCCCCAAAAATGATTGGCCTGTTTGCAGTCTTGTTGTGGGCACTGAAAGAGAATCACTCGGCATGTTTGAGCCCCTTGCCAGCATATGTTCCGAATAGATTCCTGCAGGAGCAAAAAGGTCAAAAAGCCTTTTTGTTGTTCTTAGCAAGCCAGTGTTCTGTCGATTTGTGACTGGAAGTGTATGCCACAGTAAGACTGCTTGTCCAGTGACCATGGGGATGATGGTACTTCTTCATGAAGTGCCATCCTTGAGTGCCATCCTCGTGTACCATCCTCATGGAGTACCTTGAGTCTTTTTACTCCTGCATGGAAAACCAAGACTCGGTAGCCTGCTGGGGCTTTTTGAGTCTTGGTTCAGTGCTTGCCTTTTTCTGCTCCTCTTATGCTGGTCTCCAGCAGAAACTCCTATTATTGTCACCTTCCACGTTGTGGGCTTGTTTTTGCGCGTGTGACACATACAAAGGCCTGCAATGCTTGTAGGTGCCAGCTTGTTGCTTGTTGTTGTTGTGGATAAGTGCCAAAAACGGCTATGATGGTTTTAGGGAACAGGGAGCTGCTAGCTTTGACTACTTTGCAGTACTGAGGGTGGTGTGTCGTAAGTGTTGTCCTCTTTTTTTTTTTTTTTTTGTGACATTGAAAAGTTTGTTGCAGTTATAAGAAGGTTATCATTGCAATGGGAACAGCCAAAGTTTGGAAACATCGTTAGGTAAGCATTTATTACCTAGGTGGAAATTTGTCTTGGTCATTAGGTTTAGGCCAGCTCTGTAAAAGTCAAATTGTCACCCGCCTGTAGCAATACTGTGGTAGTCGCATTGTGGCATAGAAGGGGGGATTTCCGCTGTTCCTATTGTAAAATATTGCGAAACGAGGCAAGCACTAGTACCATCTCTTTGTACCTGTAGCCTGTACAGTTCTCAATGCCTTGGCTGTGGTAAGTTGTAAATGTGATCTTTAGAGGATATCCACTCTCACTTCGCACTCTACGCATGCACCTCCAGTTAGAAATGTCGCTGGGCCCATTCATCGCGAGGCGTGCGGTCCTGCCAAAAAGTGCATTTTGGATAGCATAGTGCATCTGTGTTTTGGCGCTCTTGTGATAAGACAGCCGGGTTTTAACGTCTTCTCGAGATAGGCTTGTAATAAGCACTTATAGCCAACCATCTCTTTGCTGCTGCCATCATTGTTCGACTCCGAGAAGACAGTGCCCAGTTATTACGGCATCTCCTTTGAAATGTTTAGCACGCAGGTTTCGGCAGGATGTGCCAACGCTTCACATGTACAGCACACACCCTCTTTTGTCATGTACATAGCGTTGAGTATGCCCCGAATTTGTGTGTCATAGAGTCGTCACGGCTTAGCGTTTACGTTGTCTGCTTTATTTCTCTGCTACGCACAAGAAGAAGTTTTGGGTGTTTTTAAATAGGTAGTATTAAAGCTTGTCTATTTAATGCTGCCTGTACTTGTTTTGTGTGTACAATTCTGTCGTGTCGCTTGCTGTTGCGGGAAGTGATGGGCTCTTTTGCTGCACTGGTCTAGACTGCATTCATTTTGAAAATCACCTTTGTAGACGTTCAAAGAGGCGCACAGCTTAATATCTTGCGAGTGCATCTTTTACTGCTATGACTTCAGTGCCAGGCAACTGTATGTGTACTTGAACGCATCTTCCTTTGTGTCTAAAACATGGTTTGCAGGGGGGCCTGTTTGGTCACAGAGTTCTAGCCTGTGTCACTTGGTGTGGTGTAATGGGGGTGGCGCTTTTCACGAGCATGTTTCTGAACACATTTGAATGTCCCTCCAAAACATAGCTGTCGCATGACAATGCCAAATATCCGGTGATTGGTCGCTTTAGGGACCCTGCCTGTGCTGTATACGTTATACCGTCACGTTATGGTGTCTGGTTCTGCAGAGATTGAAGTCTGTTGTGCCTGTTGCTTTTCGATTTCACACCATCAAATTTTAGCGTGGGCTTCTCGCACTTCCCTTGGACGCCCTTCGGCAAAGAGGTGCTATTACTTTGGGAAGAAAAAAAAAATGAGGCATGGCAGATGGTGTCTTTCAGCCGTTGCAAAAGGCCTTTCAACAGCTCTGCTAAGTTGCTTGGGCTGAGTTCAGTACACTTTGGGAAGCTGAATGTAAGGTTGAAAACGTTTACAGCCTCGAGCTGAAGCATTTACGTGTGCATTGTACAGAAAACTTCACTACTGCCTCCTTGATAATAACAGGTACTTTGACAGATGCTTTGACTGCCTTTATTTGAAGTTACGTGTCAGAAGCAGAGTACCATTGACGAGCTTGTTGCTAGGTAACATATAGTTGGGAACAAACTGCATCTCCCGCTTGGAATGTATCAGCTCAGTACCTGCAGTTTTTTTTTTTTGTCTGGTGTGCTGTGGTATAGTAGCTCGTTTTTATGCATTGCGCATACCAGGTTGCTGTTACTCTTTTTTCTCACTCTAGTCGTCGTAAAGTACTTGCTTCTCTATAAGGTGTTTCGGGGGTGAGGAGTATCGGTGCAATATAAGCTGCGTTGTCAGTTCAGATCCCAGTCTGGTCACAGGAGGGACAAAGCTGCCTTACCCACTGTTAGATTCGTTGACCGCTTCTGACAGGGCTGCACTGAGAGCCGTGCATGAGACAAGCTTGAAATTTGGGAGTCTTAAAAGGCATGCTCCCTGAAATACATTTAAACTACGAAGTGCCGAGTTTCAGAAGTTAGACAACTTCAAGGACACCGATTACTTGGGGAGAGGATCTAGGCTTAGAGTTCACTATTGTCCGTCCAAAAAAGGGGTGACCACTTTGTAGGTCATGCTCTGGGTAAATGCATCACGATGCAATGTAGTCGTGAGAAATGTCACCCGTGTTTGGCCTCCTAAAATGATTAATTGTAATGCTGCTTTCTGGAGTGGCTAAGCAGCAAAATTGCATGCAGAACTGGTTCTCAAATTTGTTTGAAAAAAATCTTCTAGCTTCACATCTTGGTTCCGAGCTTCAACTCAGCACCTGTGGCTGTTTCATGTATCAGTTCCAAGTGTGATCTTAACATGATAGCAGTGACAAGGGCAGAGCAACAAAATGTTAGTACAAAGTGTGTTTGCACTCCCTAATGTTTCTGAAAGCAGTGGGTTGAGCCCAAATGAAGAGCTCTTGTTACAAATGCCTCTCCTTTGCTACAAAGCACTAAGACAGCCTGCATATCATCGCTCGGTGGTTTTCACAACGTCCTCCCAGTCGTGAACGTGTAACCTAAACGAAAAGTTAAATAGCATTGGTATTTCCGCTTGCACTGATACAAAACTTTATTGGCGTGTTAAAATGATTTCAACGCTTCGCTACAGCCAAGTTTTCGTATTTCTGTTGTTTTGATTAAAGGGGTAGCTTAAATGTTACAATTTTTTTAGGTGGCAGACTGGGCAGCTTGTTCTTATTTGGGGGGGGCTATGTTTGTTTAAATCCTTTGCTTGGTACCTCCAGCTAGGGTGTTCCTAGGACAGCTATCCAGTTACAAAAACTGTCTATTTTGGTGCCAGAAAGGGGCACTATACGGCCCGCGGGTCTAAGAAGAATAAGCTTGTTCCGCGAATAGAATATCAAAACTTGTTTGGATTTGTCTTGTGTGAGTACGTCGTAATCAAAAATACCTGTACACCCACCTTGTTCCTGCAAATATGTTTTTGAAAATGTGGGGAAAACGTGTTTGGGAGGGGCTGGTGGTGTAGTATATAATGCTCCTGTCACATGCGAGTAAAATGGCATTTAGAATGGAGGGGCTTTTCGAGGTGCGCATATCTTCCCAAGATGACCCTTTCAAAGTACTGATAGATGACCTGTTTAGTACTCGTGGGTGTGTATGTATATACATCTCTGCGCTGCACCAGAATTGGTAGTACTGTGGTTAAGCGTAGAGATGTCAGTGAAAGATGTCTCCCCCCTGCACGTACGCTTGTCGCCCCTCCCATGTGACAGGAGCATAGAGGGTGTCAGTGCCTTGCAATTTTCTCCTGGGATGCGGGGGGCTGGCAATATTGTTTTCACTGTGCCGTGTGCGTGTTGTGTTGCTCTGTGGAGAAAAATGTTAAGGTGAGATGCTTCTACTTGAGTATAGTATTTATTTCTTGCAACCATGTTGGAAGGAGAATAAACTGGACATAGTGACAACACCCGTTCAAAAGGTTTGACGTGCATTCCTTCGCTGTGTAGACGAGTTCACCTGAGGCAGCTGGGAGCGAGGATATCTCGGGCAGTTTGGCTGCGGCCTTTAACATAGCTCCTTACCTGTCTGCATCCATGCTGTCCGTCACTGAAAAAGAAAAGTAATGCCATGCTCTAGCAATGCCAGTTGCTCTCCAATGCGGTGAAAGTGGTAAGGCATGACAAAATTAAGAGCACAACGTGGTGATTGGCAAGCAGTGCCTGTTGTGATGTGGTGTGCTGCAAAAGCTGAGGAGTTTTGGTTTCACTTTTGTGGTTGGTGTTATACGTAGGCTGAAGGTATCCCTTTAAAGGCTTACTAGGAGTATTACAATCTGGTGGCAGCAACGTTGCAGTTGCTATAAGAAATGTTGCTTCTAAAATGCTCATTGTTGTCACCGGGTTGGAAACTACAATGCTTAGAATAAATTTAGCGGTTTTTGCACACTTTTTACACATTTGCGAACTCAATAGAAGAGGCAGAATAGGTAGGAGGGACATCCTGGGCCACCTGGGTAATGCATTGAGTCTGCACAAGCCAGGCTGAAGATGTGACAGGCAGGAAACCAAAAGTTTAAGAGAGTCTGCTTCTTTTCCCCATTTTTTTTCTGCGGTCCTGGAAACTTGGTAAATTTTAGGCTGAGGCCAAAGCCTAAAATTCTACTTGCGTGTAACTTTTAACACAGGAAATGTTTGAAGTCCCCAAAACTGTTCTGTGTTGATGCTGCTTTTTAGCTTGCTCGATTTAGCTGCACTGCTGGAGGCAGGGGTTTCTTACAACAGTATGTGTAGGAGCCGTGTAAGACAATGCATCGCAGCTATGCAATTTATTTCCAACTTTTGGACTCTATCTTATGGAGTAGGTGTTTTATAGTACCTTCAGCGCTTGTCCAGCAGATACGGCAGCTAAAATCAACCCTCCCGCTGCATGGCTGGCACATGCCATGTGGTGGAAGGGTTGATTTTAGCCCAGGAGACACTAGTAGCTGGTTCCAGCTGGTTATGGCCAAGTTCCTGGCTGAGTGCTGCTGGTCCCTGCTGGGACAGGCAGTGCCCAGCTAGGAATTTGGCCATAAACCAGCTGGGACCAGTTTCTCTAGGCGTTTCACGACGTCAGCAATGATGTATTGGAGAATACGTACACAAAATGGATGTAGTATTCTGACCCATGTAGCATCCATATGCTGCTATTAAGGGGAGACGCGGGTTTTAGAATCCCGAAATTTGACCAAAAAGTCGATTTTTCTAAATCGCCATTTTCAAAAATTAGAGCTATTTTTCTTCCGGTCACCCAAATATCCAGACCCAGAAGTACATATTCGAGCCATAATATCAATTTATGGCATCGACAACCGCTAAAATCGGCGGTTCGACACAAAAATAGCATTTTTTGCCGACTCGCCGCTCGGGTTCTACATGCGCAATGGCGTCCATCTTGGTCTCATTCGAAAGAGAGCTGGGGTCTATGTGCGATAATTGCGACGCGTGCCTTCTGGACTTGTATCACAGAAAACACCAAAATTGTTCAGTGTGGCGATATTTCGACTCTACACCCCGCTACTTCGGTGAAAGTGTTGCACCACGGTTGAGTGTCGAGTTCTACGTGCGTAAACCCCCTGTGGATGAACAGTGCCGCTTTGGCAGGTTTTGTGGCATCGTCGTGGGGTGCATATATCCTTCATACGATGGGATCCTCGCGATTGGTCCGTTAACCTCCTGAAAGTGTTGGAGTGTTTCATCCCTAAATTAACTGAAATCTGTCGATGAAGATTTGCCTTGACTGGATGGTAACCAGTGGAGTTGATGCCATTATTGTGTGTTATGATGGGTGGCTTAGTGGGAGTACATTACCATTACAGATTGCAAGCCACTACCCGTCCACATACCTCATCCAGTGGCGTAACTAAGGAGGGGGGGGGGGGGGGCGGGCAAGGGGCTACAAGTGCCCCGGGCGCCACTTAGAGGGGGCGCCGAGCCGAGTCGTCCCAACATGTGCCCGAGGGAAAAAAGCGGCACCGAGTTTCCGTATGTCACCGCAGCGAGGCGGCACTGCCGCAAAAGTCGCTGTTGAAGAGAGCGCCAGTATGGGCTTCCTGGCACGACATTGCAGCAAAAGAAGAGAGCTGAGGAAGACAATTACGACAAGAGGGATCACACATGGGGCGCAATGTCGGGGGACACACACGGGGCGCTAGCGCCCCGCGCACCTCCCGGCATAGCACCCAGTATATACGTCCCCCTCTGTCCATCCTTGTCTTCCTCAGCCCTCTCTTTTGCTGCAATGTGGCTGTTCGAGCAGTTTCTTTCCTTTTTGCTTTCCTTACTGTTTTCCTTGTCACGAAGCGGCGCCACAGATGTGTGAATACTTAGGTTCGGAGTCCAGGAGGCAACCCCAGAAGATGATATACAGTGTGTGTGCGGGCTGCATGTATGCATGTGCTTTCTGTTTTCGTTTGTATTCAGAAGCGGGCGGTGGGGTGGTGGCGCTTTTAAAATTTGCACCCTTACAATTAGATTAATCCTTTCCAGGTATTCTTAAAACGCGAGGTGAACCACGTGCAGTAGATTTTATGGATCCTCTTTTATATTAACACCAAACCATTATGGTCGTGTTCCATCAAAAACTATACCCGCCGCGAATGCTCAGTGGAAGGCGTTGCGCTCCTGAACTTGCGCGGTTGCGTT
This sequence comes from Haemaphysalis longicornis, assembly GCA_013339765.2. Lineage (NCBI taxonomy): Eukaryota > Metazoa > Arthropoda > Arachnida > Ixodida > Ixodidae > Haemaphysalis > Haemaphysalis longicornis. The sequence goes on along the minus strand of CM023456.1, from coordinate 113,471,550 downwards.
CTATTTCCTGCTGCAGCTCCGAGCTAGCACATTAGGAAGGCTAGGTTCCGCTGTCTCACCCTTCGAAAGGCGCTCCTCGCCGTTTTCTTTCCTCCGACTCACGGCCGGGCTACAGCGGCGGCATCCGCCGCTCTGTAGCCCTGCCGTGGCAGACGCTGCTGCGTTCGTGACGCCGCCCCGCGAATTTTAGGTAACGGCTGGCAGAATCTCTGGTTTCACTCTTTGTAGAGCCACGTGTGTGAATCCAAGTGACGTCGCATGGGCAATTGTTGTGGGTGTAGTTTAAGGATTTACTTTCCATTGTTTCCAACCACCTTCACAGCGTGGATTGGAGCCAATTTTTTTCTTGGCAACTTGCTGACGATGGGCATCAGCACTGGCATCACAAAACGGAAGTGATATGCGACGAGGAGACAAAAGGTATTGCCGGGATGAGTTTTTTAACGCATCACTAGCATTAATAAAAAAAATGTGCGCATAGTATGCAGATATGAAGTTTGCAATAAATCATTTGAGCAATACATTTCATGGCCCTATTTTATGTAAAGCGAGACGAGAACCGGTGACCGACAAGGTCCATTTCTTCTTTCACTTTTATTTCGAACCTTGTGGACTTTGATATGGTACGATGAATACATATGCTAAGACGGCTATAGTCCACTGTAGCGAACAATCAATAAAAAATCACTCATTTGCTTTGCCAAAACAGCCAGATGGCCTTTTTTCAACATAGATGACGATAATAATAATAATAATATTAATAGTAATAATCACTATCATTATTATCATGAGGGGCGCGAAAATATATTTGCCATGGGCGCCATCCTGTCTAGTTACGCCACTGACCTCATCACGGCGGTCGGAGAGCAGCCCACGCGAAACGTCACGCCCGCTCCACACAGGCGGCATTTAAACACGAGCGTGTATCTACACGGACGCGGCCATGCCCACTACGGCAGACTCACACATTGTTTACGCCACGGCCTGGTTCGACGAAACTACTGGACTTCAGGTCGCCGTCACCACGTCGGTGTCACTCCGGCCCACAGCACACAAGCTGAACTGCAGGCCATCTGTGACTATCTCGACACAGCTCTCCAGGAAGACCTAACTAGCTCCCCTGTACATCACCATGTGTACACAGACTCACAGCAGCGTATCGAGCCTGTGCCAATGTGCAATTCACCAGCCCCGTCACCGAAGTCATTCGCCGCAACGTTCTGAAACTCCGGGCATCGGGTAACGGCTTCACACTTCACTGGGTTCCAGCACACTGCGGCATCCCTGGAAATGAGAAAGTGCACCGACTAGCACGCGCACATTTACTCTCCGTGCTAGCTCGGAGCCCCTCCCCACTCGTGGCGACGGCGTCCTTGCCCGTCCCTGAAGAATAAGCCGATCCCACGGCTGAACGGCAGCTTAGTCAAGCCCGCCGGACAGCTTACCTCGTAGCCATGGCCAACCCTCTCCAGATCACTGCAGTTCCTTCCCGTGAGTTCTCACGGCGGGAAACTGATCATCCGACGGATTCAGACGGGAACACTGCTCACACCATTTTTGCTCCACCGTTTTCATCGCCGTGGGGCCGCTCCCAGTGTCCCGAGCACCTGCAGCACTTGCCATACCAGGGCAGACCTACAACATCTAGTGTGGGACTGCCCCCGCTACAGTATTCCTCGGTACCGTGCCCTCACCAACGTGCGACTTGGACCCTGGCCCACGTCTCTCCAGTCCTGGTCCTGTCCGCCGCCTAAAGCTCCTGCTGGGTACGCTGCTAGCTTGCTGCTTTTTCTCTTGGACCCCGCAGCACCAGTCGTTGGTGACCGGCCTTGCGGCGACGCGCAGGACACTACGGCGGCTACGACTCCAGGCGACCACTGTGTTGCATCCAGGCCGCTGACGCAGTAAATGGCGGCATAATTATCCTTTCCCACTTTCCCCTTCCCTACCAATCCCCTCCCGACCTTTATCCATAGCAGCGCCCAAGCGCAACAAAATGGAATAAATGTGTTTTCAATCAATCAATCGTCTTTTCGCGTGTAATTCCCCGACAGAACCGCTTCGTTTTGTCCATTGGTTGCGAGTACAACAGGGGTAAGAAAAAGACGGAACGCGCCGCCCAATTGGCTGCTAGCTGCACGTGACCTCAGGGCGCAATCTGATTGGCTGGGCGTCGTGGGTGGTCTGCTCGGCACATGTACTCGTTCATTGCGAGGACCGGAAGAAGCAACGGACGGCGTAATAATAGAGTAAATATGTATATCCATAACCGAAAGGAAGAACGAGCAGTATTAGGAAGCACCTGTAATATGCTCTTCACCGTGTCTGCACGGCAACTTATCGCGAGAACGGCGCCGAGACGGAGGTCGGCGCGGGCTGCCGAGACGACAGCGTTAGCGATGTGAATCACGTTTCAGGGTGGACTAAGGGGTGTCTGTCTATAGATTAGCAACAAACAGAAAGAAAAAAAATGATAAAGGGGAGGATGCCGCTTGCCGACGGCGCAAGGGAACTGTATTCTCTGCGCACGCTTCCTCAGCGATTCGAGAATGATAAATGTTCGCACTTTGCACAATGTGCTGTGGTGACGTGATATGAGAGTAGATTAAATCGATAGCGTGGTTATCCCACCTAGCCAAGCGCATGCACGCCACAGAACAGTGGGATGAAATTCCGTTACCAACCCCTTCGTTGAAACTTACTTCGCGCGATGCAAATCGCCCTGGAGCCGATTTGATGGCAACAAATGAAGCAGTCGCATAACAAAATGAACGTTTACAACTGTGGTGCACGATCGGCACCTCAGCCCTGGTCACCAAAGATTGGTTGATTGTAGGGTTTAACGCGCCGACGCAACGCAGGCGATGAGGCGCGCCGTAGTGGAGGGCTCCGGATTAATTTTGACCACCTGGGGATCTTTAACGTGCGCCGAAATCTCGTACACACGGGCGCTTTTTGCTTTTATGACTCCATCAGAAAGCGGCCGCCGCGGCCGGAATCGAACCCGCGACCCTCGATGTTCTGAGCCACTGAGCCACCGCGGCGGGTTGGTCACCAAAGAGTGATGGCGCGCTGCCTAGAGATAAAAAATTGAAGCGACTTTCTGGCTTTGCTTTTGTTCAGTTTTTCTGCCAAGTGCCATCTGTATATTGAGGATTTTATCATTTGCTCATCGACTGATTTCAGCAAACTTGGTATTCTCGTGTTGAGCGAAAAGTGAGCATACATTTTAAAGTTTTCTTTTTTTCACATGCTCAATAGATAAAGCTGTACTTGTAGTAAAACTTCAACTGTGATTTTCTCAGCTTCCCCTTTTTTGCATGCGTGCCTAGCCTTACAGAGGTTTTCAGGATGTTTTTTAACACAAAAGTGTTTTATTCCGGGATACACAAACATTTGATTGACGTCATCTCTGTCACGAAAATGACGCCAGTACAAGAGAGTGAATTGCTGGGCTAGTTGGTTTATATTGTCTGTGTCTGTGCAGTCCTCAAATCGGAGCTGCACCGCCACATTAGACACCTGAGAGTTTGGTTGCGACACTTCTGCCTTCAGATCGGGCATCCCTGGGCGACTTCAAGCCGGCTTCGCGATCATCTTTGTCTTGCTGCACGGCTTACTGAAATCTACTGGAATGACTTTGGACGGTTCCTGTGAAGGAAAACGAAACGACCTGCAGCGGGCACACCCGTGACGTACCTAGAAGGGGCCTCCCTGCCATCACAGTTTGACATCATCCTGAAAATGGGTCCTAAGTACTCCCTGGAGCCACGGGCCCGAAAGCACGAGCTTCTAGCTGCGGTGCACAGAGTGGCTGATAAGATCCCGTTTGAGGAAAAGACCCACTGCGTCTCCGATGGTGTGGATTGCCTTAGGAGGACCTGGACTGGTCGCCATGGCGACGAGCCAGAATCTGCGCTCTTTGGTCACCCAGTTTCAACAGGAACGTCTTTCCCTGCTGCAAGCCGACAAGGAAGGTGGGCTTTTGGTTCTTCCCTCTTCTCATTTAAGGACAAAAGTGACTGAAGCTATCCACAAGAATTTCAGGGAGTCAGACTTAAAACCGCGTAATGCCTAGGCGTTAGCCTTGAGTCTTCTACACCGGTTGATTTTGGAGAGGCTGGAAATAGTAGCCCGGAAAAGCCAACAGGGTGTACTAGGAGTGTTTGACACCGCAAAGACACACAAGCCTGTTTATCCCTTCAGGGCGATCGTCACAGAAGAAGGCTCCTGGCAGAAAGTGGTGTCCAATTTCCTGAAAAAGTCCTTAGAAGTCCTGGTGCCCACAGAGCCTTTTCTGCTGCAGAGCTCAATGAGCCTGGTTGAGTGCCTTCAACGTGGTTTTCCCAGTGCCAATGCAGCCTTTTCGGTGGACGTTATTGTTTTATTCGGTTCCCCCATGACGAACTTTTAGGGCAGTGCGCGAACTGATTGAAGCAACCGGGATTGTTTCATTCCAGAATGCGTGCGGCATCACTCTGGATTCTTTTCTAGAGCTTTTAAAAGTTTGCTTGATTTCAACGATTGTACAGCATGGCGAAAAGTTATTTTGTGCAAAACCGAGGGATTTGTATTGGCTCATGTGTCGCGCCTGTTCTTTGTAACATTTTTTTAGCCAAGTTGGACTTGGTGCTACAGGATGCACTTCGAGGCACACGGGTGGTTTAGGTTTTTACGTATGTCGATGATTTTTTAGTTCTTTTAATTTAACTGAAACTGACCAGCTCACGCTTGTGGCAGACCAGATTTTAACCGTTTTTAGTACATGTTCCAAGAACCTGGATTTTACAAAAGAGGTGCCTTGTTTCAAGACCATTAGGTTCTTAGATTTAGAAATTTCTTTTTTACCCGACCGACACGATGTGTTGGAAATATGCCCCTCGGTCTAAAAAGGCGCTTTTGCCGTATCATTCGGCACACTCGAAGTTGGTGTGAAGCGCAGCATAGTAAATTTGTGTTTCATGAAGCTGTGAAAAAAAGTTGTCCGCATGGGATGCACCAAAGTCTGGCAGAACAGGTTGACCGGTGTAGAGGCGTCTGGGTTTTCCCTCTCAGGTTTTGCTGGCGGTGAGTGAATCCTTCGGTCAGAAAACAAAGAAAAAACTTACTTGCAAAGCTGGTTGCCCAGCGGAAGAAGGGAGAAATAGGTTTGAAGTCATCCCTTACTTCCACAAGACTTTCCCATGGGCTGAAAGAAGTGGCCCCAAAAATATGGTGTCCAACATGGTCTTCTCTGCTCCCCGCAAACTTTCTGGCCTGTGCCCCCAAATCTCTGGTGGGAAGAGGCAAGCTGACACTTGCAAAACTAACCACCAGACGAGGTTCACCATGTGCGCAGTGGGGGGGTGGTTTATTCTATGCCGTTGTCCCTGTGGAAAAATATACATTGGGCAGACTGGCGGGTGCCTGCCTAAACGAACGCTGAGGCAGGCACCGAGGAACCTCGGGCTCGGGCACGGGAAGCATTTAGCCTTGCATGTAAAAGATTGCCAGAATTGTGCCCCACGGTTTCACCTCACTAGCACTATCGGTCGTGGGATAACGAGACGCGAGCGCGAACTGCTAAGAAGCGTTTTTAATAAGAAAAAATAAACAGAGTTCCGTTAGTGATCCTTCGGCTGTAATCACGGAAAAGGAATTTGAATTATTATCTTATAGTTCAGCTCTTCACGTTGTTCAAAAGTGTGCGCGCGCAGGTTTGGCGTAATAAATGTGATGTTTTCCTGCCGAATAAACCAGTTGTTGGTCCAGCGGTGTTGTGTCTGTGCCTCCTCTTCTTGTCCTGCGTTCTGCTCGCTGGTTTCCCCTTTTCTGAACGCCAGTACAACGAAGCAAGCGGCCTGTAAAGGGTGCACCCCTGCACACATGGTCTTTTTGCGGGGAAGCAACCTTTAAAGGGATACTGACACAAAATTTTGAACGTGAGATAACTTTGGAGATAGATTGGTGTGAACACACATACATCACCTGCAAAATATCAGCGGCAAATATGGCCTAGAACACATTTATAATCAATTTTAAAGTGTGCGAAACGCAACCGAGTAGCCAGCGGAGGACCCCGCGCTATCGACATTCCCAGGATTTGGAGTAAATAAACAACATCCAAACACGCCACGAGTTTGAGCTGGCCGCTTCCGCACTGCCGGCGTTTTTCGCCGGCTTGCCGCTCCAATCGCAGGTCGGAGCTTCTGCAGTCGAGCAACGAACGATCCGATCTTTGGGGGCGGATACGTCGTGATTTCGTTAGCTCATTGGGCAGCTGGCCGCGACCTAAGTTCTGCAGCGATTCCAGGCACTCTATTTTTATTGCTTTTAAAGCTAAGCTTTATACTACTTCCGTCCAGCGATTTCATGGAGGATGCGCAAATGACCTTTTGACCGGAAACACACCCCCGGCGACACACCCCTCGAAGCGCATCGCGTGATTCGCCGGGCCCGCTGTTGGCGCCTGCGGGCGCTGACAGCGGTCGCCACCGCCGCTGCGGCCGAGGCAGCCAACCACCCCCGCAGCCTCCCATGCATGCGGCGCTGGGTCGTTTCGGGCAACGTGACTCGTCTCGCGCCCGGCGAAGAGGAACGGTGCGTTCGCCATGAATGAACGCCGCGTTCGCCCGGCCTCCTTCTGTGAGCGTTGCACGCAACCGAACGGCTTTGAGACGTGGTCGGCAATACAGCGAAATCAAAGGTTAACCAAGCGAAACCAAGACTCAACCAGACTAAGCCAAGCTTTTGCTTTGCATATTCAAGGTTAGCAGAGCTAAGCAGCAGCCATTTTTTATTACACTGGACGCGAAAACGTGCCGGGGACACGAAAAGCGCACTGAGCGAGCCACACGGTCGCTGCGCAGGCGGCGGCCACGGCCGCGAAGTGGCGCAGGCTGGCGCACGTAGCTCGAGCGATAGCTTGTTACTGCACGAAATGGGGCCCAAGTCCCAAACATGGCAGCATATATGAGAAAGGGCTAATGATGCGATGGCGGGTTACATTATAAAGAAAAAACTGTGGTTGATTCCTCTGTCGTAGGAATCAGTGAAACACGAAAGTGAAATGTGCAGCGAAATCTGTAGCTGAGCATGATTTGCGGGTCGGTGGCTGTCTTGTGGGTGTGCTTGGTGAGCGACGTCCTGCTGGCGGGTCGCTTCGGCAAAGGTGTACTGGCGTCATTTCCGTGACGGATATGACGTTAGTGAAATCTTGGGGTATCGCGGCATAAAACACTTTCGTGTTAAAATATAAAACTCGAAAACGAACAACCCTAAGTATAACGTACTCTTTAGTACTAAAGGTTGCTTCCCCTCAAGAAGACCCTGTGTGCAGGGGTGCAACCTTTACAGGCCGCTTAATTCGTTGTACTGGCGTCACTTCCGTGACGGATATGACGTGAGCGAAATGTTCGTGTATCCGGGAATAAAACACCTTCGTGTTAAAATCGTCATCTGCACCGCTTACGAGAGCGGCAATCGAATATCCGCTACAGTGTTAAGCCGAACACATCTGTAGGCGGACCTGTAGGCAGATCGGCCGGCTGCTCCCAGCGCGCGTCTTCCCACCCACTGTCTCGAGCGTCGTGCGTCGTTCTCAGCCGCGGCGGCAATTTGCACTCGCAGCGCCTGCGTCACGTCCACGGTCGCTTTTTCATTAAGCGGCTCACGAGATCAGTACGTGGGGGCATTCGCAGAAACTACCGGCGACGCGGATTCGACAGTGCTGCGGCAGCTCTGCTCTGTGATATCCGTCCGACGGTCACGTGGACAGCTTTGTTTATACAAAATCTCGCGTTTCGTGGCACCCGCTGGGACCTAAACTGCGACTGGCCGCATTAAAACGTCTTTAATTAAACAACCGTCGCACGCTAATGCAAATGAGGTTTCCACACGTGACAAGTAGGTCATTAGCTACTTAGCGCAAAAAAAAAAAAAACAAGATGCAAAGTTTTTGTTCAGTGCTTCTTTAAACCAAAGAGTACGTTATACTTAGCGTTGTTCGTTTTCGGGTTTAATATTTTAACACGAAAATGTTTTATGCCGGGATGCACCAAGATTTCACTGAAACCCATACCGAAACCCATACCAAAATTATTTACTACAAATAAGCAAACATTCCGGACTGCGGCAATAGATACAAATAACATCACGTCGATTGATGACCTTGCCGAGTGGATTACTTCAAATCACAGCAGCAGCACAGAAACCACCATTATAGAAGAAGACACCCCTGCACCCGACCACCATCTCATCAACCTTTGGAGAACGCATCACGAGCTCCTGCACCGCTACAAAACCAAGAGGAAAAGCTCTACCGTGACCTCAAAAAACTTAGATTGAAACAGAAGGAAATCAAAAGGTATGAGAGGGAGCTTGCCGACACAAGATGGATGGAGTATTGTGAAAGTTGTAACAAGGATACGTTAAACCCTAAACTCTGGAACACGTTCCGCGCTCTGAACGGTGTTACGAATCGGCCAGCGCCGCCGTACTTTCCCGCATCACTCCACGGCTGTGCGGCGAAGCCACTGCGTGCGCCTTCTGCCATCAGGCGCCACCATGTCGGTGACAAGTTTCGACAAGCCCGGTTCAGACGCTTCGCTTTCGGCGCATTTCAAAACTTCGGCGGCTGCCGGCGAGGCTCGTCTCCACGCTCTTCAAGGACACAGAGGCCCCGCGAACTCAGCGGAGTCCTCCTCTCTCCCCTCTCTCGGACTCAACGTGCGCCGAGGCAGATTCTGGCCGAGGCTACGAACTCTGGAAAGAGCGTTCGGTGACGTTCGTGACGTGTTCCAGCTTGTTGCGTTTTGACCGTTACCGCTTTTGGGTATAAATAGACCCCCGCAAGCGTTGTAAACCATTCCTGTTTGAGCAGCGAATCGATACTGTCGCTCTGCTCGAGTCCTGTATTGTAACCTCGACCGTCGGGGCATTGTTCTTTGGCTTCGGCTCACCTCTCGCCATGAAGTAAACAGTTACGTTGGCCTATCAGCTCTGGACCCCTTCCCGGTCGCAACAACTGGTTGGCAGCGGTCGGATGGCAACTTCGTAACACCTGGAGCCAGCGGTGCGAGACCCAACACCACGGACGTCAAGGCGGCTTCGGACTTCGCAGAATTCACGGCGGTCAAGGGTGAGTGCGGGACTTTTCTTCACTGAGTTTTACCAGGCTTCTGAGGATAGCTGGTAGGGCGTGTGTTTTTGTCGCGTGGGTTATTCGCGCAAGACATTTTTGGAGCAGTGGGAAAGCAGTATATCTAGACCGGCCATGAATTTGAAAGCGTTGAAAAAACCGCAGTGGTTGGAGCTTGCAAAAGAGTTGCGCTTGGATGTTACGGACGCGCTGAGAAAGCCAGAGCTGATACAGGCTATACTCGCTGTCGGGGCTAACGATGAGGAGCTGTCGAAATGCATTGAGCTGGTCAATGGCAGGGAGACCGCGAAACGTCAGGCTACAGAGGCAGAACGCGAGGAGAAAAAGCGAGTATAGGAGCTCGAGTGGCAGAAACAAGAACAAAAACGCAAGGAAAGAATACGCGATCTGGAACTCAAACACGAGGAAAAGATGCGAGAGTACGACCTCGAGCTCGAGCGCCTCGAACGGGAAAGAAAAAGGCTCGAAAAAGAGAGACTCCAACGGGAGAACAAGCACCTAGAGCATGAAATTGAACTCGAGCAGGAAGAAGTAAAGCCCGAGTTAGAATTGTTGCTCGAAAAAGACCTCGTTGTCGAGGAAAGCACCGTGCCAGCGCTGCCAGTAGCAGACGCTCGGGAGCGCGAGTCGGAGGCGACGGTTGCGGCCCAGCAGCGCGGCAAGGTTGCTGAGAGAGATAACGACGGCGCATTAGCTCAGACTGTCGGCAGAGGCGGCAGAGGGCAGTGCGTGTCCACTGAGTGCGATAATGTGTCGGCGTTTGTTTTGGAGATCTCGGCGGAGTGTTCGGACGGTTCAAATTCGCGGGGGGCCCTTTGGGGAACGGCTACCGACTTGAACGTGAACATTTCGCGAGATTCGCAGGAATGCGTAAACGATGAGGTTACAGAAAGGCCGCACGAGTCCGCTGAAACGGAGGTTGTTCCTTCGGACGGTAGTGCAGAAACGAGCGACGTGGTGGGAAAGCCTGCAGTCGAGGCAGCAAACGGTTTGCACGGTTCAGTTGGGAGTCATGACGATCTCGCCACTGAGCAAGCCGATTCCGTCCTGCCACCAGCTCAGGTAGCTGACCTCGAGCAACGGCCAGCCGAGCTCGTAGAAATTCAGGTGTCTGGGGCGGCTGAGCCGTCTTTTGAGACAGGGCAGCTTAGATCTAGTGTAGCCTTGACAGCCGCAAAACAGAACGAAAACACCCTTCGGTGTTCGCTTACTGAGGGTGTTGCGGAAAAGGCGAGGGACGCCGAGATAGGATCTGTTGGACGTTACGAGGTGTCTAAAGAGCACGTCGTGCCCTTGTCACTCCCAGCTGATGCTCCCGACGATGATAGGCCAATATGGGTTAAGCTAGTTGAGGTTCCGTTGTCGCAGTGGCTGAGCCAAAGTCGGGAAGCGATCAGCCTAGAGGAGAGAACGTAAACGCGTTCCGACGTTTGCTTGCCGAACGCGTTGCTGAAAAGGCGAGCAAGAAGGATAGAGGAAAAACTTCCGCGCGTTCTTGTGGCGCGTGTTTCAGTGCGGGCACGCCCAGGGGCAAAGCCGTGAGCTCGCTTCGCGCCAAGGGAACGCCGCCTCCAGGAAGGAGTGCGCGCCTTACGTTTGAACGCTGGAAAATCTCGCTCGCTCCTCCGCGCGCTCGACCTTTGTCGAAAACAACGGCCAGTGTCCTTTCACGCGGTCGCAGCAGTCTCTTTCAGAGAAGCAGGCGCACCTAAAGTGCGGTACAAATAAAAAATTACCCCACCTTCCCGCTAGGGGAACCCTGTGGAGGTGCGACGCATCTTGGGGGTTCACTTGGTGTTTCCGTTGGGTTGATTCTCTAATTGCGTGAAACGTGTGAGGAACGCGTATGATGTATTCTTTATTTAACACGCGGCGTAACGTTCAGAAATCGGCTGCTCGCTTCAATCGTTTGCGTTCAGCATCACGTTCACGCCGCTTCGCAGCCTTGTCTTCAGTGGTGCTAGCATTCCTGTTATCACAATGATCGGTGCTTGTTACGGTTGCGCGGGCGATAGCAGAATTGTTAGGCTCCATTCAACGCATCGATGGAAATCGGAACGCCGCTGCTGAAATGACCGCGGCTATGACGCAACGTGGCGCGGCTATGACGCAACACAATCCACTTTAATCCAATCCAATCCAATCCAAATCAAATCCAATCCAATCTAAGCCAAGCCAACCCAATCGAATCCAGTCCAATGCCCCTGGCGAGAGAGTGTTCGCTATCGGAGAGGAGAGCGGGTGAGCGGCGGGGAGCGCAGCTCGCGCGGCGAGGAGAATGGGAAAGGGGTGTGGACGGACAACAACAACGCCGTATGGAGGGACAAGGCGAGTGAATGAGATGCAGTCGCATCTAAAATCAAATGATGAAGAGCGTGATGAGCATGAAGGAGAACATGATGATGAAGAGCACTTTAGGGCCGCGCCTTGTCGTAGCTCGCTCGCTGAACCCAAGTAGAGCCCCATGGCGTTCCGTCGTAGCCACTGTCCTCGTGGCGTAACGAAGAGTCTTCGAAAGGCAAGCGGTTTATATAGTCATAATCGTTGGAAACTTGTGAACTGCTGGCGCTTGTCGTACACCTCCCTGTTGTTTAGGGCAAATAAAGCTACAGGTATATTTGAGGCAAAATATACGTAATTAACCGGCAGCGCCCGCGTTCCTTTTGTTAGGAACGCTCGTTGGGTTGGTTTTTACAATAGTAAGCGAAAAAAACTAACTGGCTGACTGACTGACTGCAACGGCTTACTTGCACGAATGCTTTGCTCTGTGGACAGCCAATGCACTCGCCATTTGTACAAGTGCGGCACGCACACACACAGCTGGCTGGCGCCGCATCTTTTCAAAGTGCTACGAGTTGTGCCGCGCCTCCGCCAGATGGCGCTACGGGTCCCGCGACCGAGAAAAGACGCAGTGAAACATCCCCCTCGCGAGGGGCACGATCAAATGCAGAGCATTTCCGGGGGCGCACGACGTTAAGTAGTTTGCGTAACGTTAATGTTGTTGCACTTGTGGCAACTGCTGACGAGAGAGCGCTCGTCAGCAGTAATTTGAATGCGTCAAGGATATAAGGCGCGTTCGTAGCGTCCCATTCTGTGTCGGCTTTGTGGCGCAGTGGGTAGAGCACCATGTACATTGCGTTCCGCCCGCAGGGTCGAGGGATCGAAACCGGGCGCCGGATAGTATTTTTTTTATATAGTGGGGAGGGGTGCGGTGCGGACTACGGACGTCAACGCGGGTGACATCGTGAGTTACTGAAATGCTCTGCATTTAAAAGGGAAAAACTCAGGGCAATGATGAGAGCTCGAATCGCAGCTCTCAGCGCGAGAAGTGGCCTGTAGACGCCTGACTTTCTCAAGTTCATTGTTTTTCCTGACGCAGGTTTCGCCCTTTACGATTACATTTCTTTTTGTGTGGGACATTTCCAATCACGCGAAATGTCACCTTTCAAGTTTGTCACTTGTCTAAAGTACTGCTGGGCAAAAATATAACTAGAGTAGTTAGTTATTCGCGTACTTTTTCGCAACTAAAAGCCTGGTAAAGCTTCAGTGTGGATTTGTCTTCGCACTTGCCGGCGATGCGGTTGTGTCTTCCTGTGTTGTTCTGTTGCTTGCCTGACCAAGCCAGAGACGTTCTTGGGGAGCCACTACTCGTCCAGTGACCCGCCCGGTGAAGCTCCAGCACGGTGTCGTACAGCCCAGGCCTGGAGTCGAGCGTCTGCCGAGCACTTCACTTCGACAGCATCCCTCCGGACAACGGTTGAAGACCCTTATCCATCGGGATCTCGGACCCCCGGCGGAGAAGCTGTTACGAATCGGCCAGCGCCGCCGTACTTTCCCGCATCACTCCACGGCTGTGCGGCGAAGCCACTGCGTGCGCCTTCCTGCCATCAGGCGCCACCATGTCGGTGACAAGTTTCGACAAGCCCGGCTCAGACGCTTCGCTTTCGGCGCATTTCAAAACTTCGGCGGCTGCCGGCGAGGCTCGTCTCCACGCTCTTCAAGGACACAGAGGCCCCGCGAACTCAGCGGAGTCCTCCTCTCTCCCCTCTCTCGGACTCAACGTGCGCCGAGGCTACGAACTCTGGAAAGAGCGTTGTGTGTGTCGGTGACGTTCGTGACGTGTTCCAGCTTGTTGCGTTTTGACCGTTACCGCTTTTGGGTATAAATAGACCCCCGCAAGCGTTGTAATCCATTCCTGTTTGAGCAGCGAATCGATGCTGTCGCTCTGCTCGAGTCCTGTATTGTAACCTCGCCCGTCGGGGCACTGTTCTTTGGCTTCGGCTCACCTCTCGCTATGAAGTAAACAGTTACGTTGGCCTATCACCTCTGGACCCCTTCCCGGTCGCAACAACGGTAAGAAGAAATCCTCCTCAAAACCTCAATTGCCCTCGCAACTGGCTTGCCACTCGAAGAATTGGAAAAACTCACAGCGAAAACATTCTTCCCAGAATCCTTCGAAATTGCTCCGACTACGCCCTCGCAGTAGACATCCAAGGAAAGCCGTCATCAATGAATCCCTCTTCACTATGGCGGAAATGGAAGTAGCACTTTCACAGGTGAAAGCCAACAGTGCCCCCGGCAAGGATGAAGTAACGTGGGCCATGCTCCGTAACATGAACGTTGCAAGTAAAGAGCACCTTCTCAACCTTGCTCAACGATATATGGAAATGCGGAAACCTACCTGCGTGTCTCAAACATTCTGTGGTATATCCAATACCCAAATCACACAAGCCTTCAGACCGCATTGAAAACCTACGGCCCATATCGTTAACGTCCACAATTGGCAAGTTGCTCGAACGGATGGCCACTAACCGACTCACCCATCTTTTAGACGAGACTTTACAATACTTTCACCCTGCCCAAACCGGGTTTCGCCCTAATATGGGTGCACATGACAGTATGGCTTCTCCGGAGAGTCCTCAACGCCACGACCTGAGGCAGACCATCCGGCATAGTTGGCCTAAAAAAGCATTTGACACAGTCACACACGCGTCCATTCTCAAAGAGATAGACACCCACGACCCAGGGCGCCGTATGTACAATTACATTGCAAGTTTTCTAGAAAATCGCACTCTGGAGGTCAAGCCTGGTAACCCTTCTCCCATCCAATTTGGTAGCAATACAGGCGTACCCCAAGACTCGATTGATTGATTGAGGGGTTTAACGCGCCGACGCAACGCAGGCGATGAGGCGCGCCGTAGTGGAGGGCTCCGGATTAATTTTGACCACCTGGGGATCTTTATCATGCGCCGAAATCTCGTACACACGGGCGCTTTCGCGTTTCGCCTCCATCAGAAAAGCGGCCGCCGCGGCCGGGAATCGAACCCACGACCTCGTGCTCAGCAGCGCAACGCCTTAGCCACTGAGCCACCGCGGCGGGTGTACCCCAAGACTCCATCATTTCACGACTATTGTTTAATATTGTCATACGTAAGCTCGCCATAGCAATTCATGTAAGGAGTGGCGTCCGCATGACTATGTACGCTGATGACATCACCTTGTTGACTGAAAAAGTTGACTACGCCACCACTGAATTATCATGCACAGAACTCCAGGCTGCTCTTCTCATCCTTGAAGACCTCCTAACATGAACTGGCATGCAGATCCCCCACCAAGTCTGCGGTACTGAAAATAGGAGGCAGTGCTTCTGAACGTGACAAAGTTCACCTTTTTATCGGTACTCATGAACTTTGTGAACCGAAAGATGGCTGGATCAAACTTCTCGGCGTTCCTGTCAACAGCAAAGGCAACGCCACTACTACCTGGATTCAAGAACTACGGAAAAACTGGGACGCCGCAATACACCTTCTAAAACGAATCGGCAACAAATTTGGAGGGGCCAGCACGCAATTCATTCTGCTTGCAGGTCGTGCTGTCCTTACATCCCGGATCACATACGGAAGCACCTGTTTCAAGTTGACTCGTACTCAACTGAAGCAACTCACAATCTTGTACCACAAGCTACTCAGATGCATTACCGGCCTCCCAAGACACACCCCGACTGATCACCTCTATACCTACGCCGAGCTGCCAACAATCGAATCTCTAATGGAATACGCCAACGGCATCCATGAAGACCGTAGGACGCTGATATTTCAGGGTAGACATCTAACCCATTACTATGAGACCCGCAACATCAGCACAGAACTGATCCGTACCCATCCGGCCACACCACCACCTCCACCTTGGTTTCGGACCCAACCAATCACGCATAAACCTCGGTCCCACAAGGAACAAGGCAGATACAGACATCAAAGAGCCACGCTCTCCAGGCTACATCGCTGCAAGAGCCAGGAACGTATGCCATTTACACCGACGCGTCTATAAGAGAAACAGCCATAGCAGGAAGCGTCTACCATGATTCTGACCCATCATTCTCGGAAGTAGTCACTATCACCACTGCAGCTGAACTGGACTCACCACAGCAGAACTGCAGGCTATACTCCTAGCTCTCACTTTTCTCTGTAGAGACATTGGGAAAATTCAAGCTAAACACAAGCCGAAACGAATCAATATATATACGGACAACGCGTCCGCAATACAAGACCTCCAAAACCCCAACCCAGCAAGCAGCCTGACCCGCACCATTCACAATACAGTGCACCGACTGATCGATCTTCAGGGCATCCCCATCTTCATGGAATGGACCCCTGGGCACCAGAACAACCCAGGCAACGAGGCCGCTCATGACATAACATCTGCAGCCAATCCCTCCCTCCAGAGTACATGTCCTTTGAGTGACCCGTTGGCTCCTCTGAATGTCAACGAAGACGCCATTGCGAGGAGAATTCGCCATAAAATTAGGCAACGAACGCTAAAGGAAAGTACGCCACGACCCGACCTTTGAACCCATTCCTTTGAACATTCCGCGGGGCCTACAAGTCCTACTCTGCAAAGCGCGGACTGGCTATGCCATCACGCCAGACATAAGAGAGAGGGGGAATTGAGTATAGATGCCACGATTTGGCAAAACAAGACTGAACGGCACCATACCCACACCACCACCTTTCCGTCCATGAACGCTATGTCACAACAGCAGACCCAGCGTTAAGCACCTTATATGGGAATGCGACAAGCTTGATGAAGAAAGGTGGAGACACAAACCACACTATGTTCGGACATACGAATAATGGATTAAGTCACAGCGAAACCAAAAGGAAACGTACATGTCCCTATGGTCTTTCGCAAAAGATGCCACCCTTCTTCAGTGGACTTGAGATGGTCCGAGTGCGGGGCGGACATAAAGACACCACCAAGCCACCAGTCGATTCTCCGAGAAAGTTACTTTCCACCGAATGACCTTCGCTAAGTGGTGCGTGTGCGGGGCGGACGTGTGAAATTAATCCATCCCACCTGCGAACATTTCTGTAGCGTAAGCTACACTGGCTGAGGTTGAGCTGTTTCGCGTGGACCTTGAAGGGCCTTGCTAAGGTGACTAGAATTCTAGCCACCTTAGCCGTGCTGCGCAAGCGCGAGGAGCATTGGATTGGATTGCATTAGATTGAATTGGATTGGATTGGATTGGATGGCTTGGCTTGACTTGGGAATGGATTAAATTGGATTGCATGGGAAATCCAATCCAATTGGAGTATGGGTGTGCAGAGATTGGGTCTGCACATTCGCTGATCTGCGCCTTCCAGAGGAGTGACGTCACAGGCGCGGCAGAAGCACTGGCGCCGGAGCGTGCCCAGCTGTGCGCCTCGGTTACACAGTAGCCAAGTCTGACACTGCGCAGGAGCCGCTTGATAGCCGTTTCGCGTGGCTTCTGGATAGCCGTGCTGCGCATGCGCGAGGAGCAGTGACTGGACTGGACTGAACTGGACCGGACTGGATTGGATTGGACTGGACTGGACTGGATTGGATTGGAAATGGTTTTAGCAGCAGTAAGCATGATAATCGGCTAATCCTAGACAACCAGGAAACCCAAGAATAACCAGCTGAACCTTAGCTCACGCTACGTATATCCTAGCATAGCCGAGCTAAGCTGATGATGATGATGATGATTGCTATTAGTTTCCCCTTTGAATCGGGGGTGGTGACATGTCATCTTACCAAAAGGACTAATATACCCATGTTTTACACTCTTGGGTTTAATACTAGCGCTGATTAGGGCAGCACAAAACGCTTATTAGGCACAAAATACTTTTTTTTCCTGTTACAGGTGGTAACTGTCCTAGGCAATATTCCCCTCTCTGCTTTTCGTCCACCAGCATTCTAATCTTCTTTTCGTCCCCTCGACAGCCTTGAAATTAACTTCCCCTGTGATAACCTTAAAGGAGCCATGAAGAGAAAATGCAAGTTGGTTTTATTCGAAAGATTTCGTGTTTTATAGTGCCCCCAGCGCTTGTCCGGATACAAACGGTGCTTTATTCACTGAGAAATTAAACAATTTAAGTTAAAATTTTGATTTTCCCGCTCAATCGTGCGTTTTCGTGGTCCCAAATGACATCACCGGAACCGACCGCTCTGCAGCCTAGAGTACCTTCATTCACGCATCCGCCGTACAGGGTAGAGACACGTATACGCTGGCGCCGCCATTTTCGGTTGCTCGCTCGCCGCCGAAGCAAGTCATTGTGTCAAAACCGCGCTAAAATTATCACCGCAACGCGGTTTACTGAAGAAGTTTGAATCATATTGTCTGTTTCGCGTTGCTAGGTCTCGTGGGAAACGAAAAGAATAACGCGTTGAGCCCATTGTCTCCACCCTGTACAGCGGTGTTGGTTTGTTCCCGCGTTTCTTTACGTTCCGTAACCTAGATGGCGCCACCATACCGTGGCAAGCGTTTGGTTTGTTTTTGCCCGCATTTAAACCTGGCTTGTTTTGTTTTGGGAGAAGCTATTCGTTCCCTGAAACAGTGCTCGCTCGACAAATGGGGTCACGTAAGACACCGTTGCTTGCGTCAATCGGCCAGTGTCGTCTGAGACAACCCCAAGCCCCGTAGTGCTGTGCAGCAAAACACCAAGCATGCTGTGCGCAGTACGAACAGCAGAACGCATCAGTACTTCTATGTTTACATGTGCTTTCGTAACTTCCACTGTTTGTCCCATCATTCTTTTTGCTTTGTAAAGAATGTGCCCTAAATTTAAGCGCAAATCGCTCGTTCGTCTAGTTTGTAAGCTCTACCTAATTTGCGTCTGCTTCTGCCAGCCTCCGCCAATCGCAGAACTTAGCTCATGTGACATCATAGGTTCTGTTGCGGGAAATGAGCTGGTGGGTCGCATGACCTTTCCCGTTTTTCCTAATTATGTAGCTTATTTGAGCGAAGTTTACGTTAAAAGTGGCGTCAGTATGATTCTAACGAGACAATCCTTTGAATGAACCAAACTTGTGTTTTCTCTTCATGGCTCCTTTATATCCTAGGGCTTCTGGAAGCCCAATATTCCCTTCATGTAGATTTGGATGGATACCCTCACATTCTAACACTATGTGCCGCATAGTTTCGGTTTCTTTTCCGCAGACCACGCATACCCCATCATTTTGTGAATACTTCCCCACAAAACTCTTAGTTCGCAGGCATTCTGCTCTAGCCTCAAAAAGCAAAGCACTGCCCTGGGAATTATCGTAGAAATTTTCCTTTCTGATGTTCAGTTTCTCAGCCCTGTACATCTCTAACGACGTTTTAGCTTCCATTTTTTCCCTCCATTTATTCGTTTCAATCTGCCTTGCCTCTTTTTTGGTTACATTGGCTGTTTTGGATTCTCCACTGTTTTTTTCCGTATTTCATCGTTAGCCTTCTAGTCTTTCTTAACCACTGCGGTCCACGCTTTTCAAGTATAGGTACCTAAAAACCTTAGCTGCCACCTCGTTGATCCATTGCCTCAACATCATCTCAAAGCACATTTTACTCTGCGCTTCTCTAACTTCAAACGACGCCCAGCCCGTATCTCCCTGAACTGTTTCGTTAGTTGTTTTTCCATGCGCGCCTAAGGCCAAACGTCCTACCGTTCTCTTACTTACTTCAAGGCCTGATAGAACGTCTGATTTTAAGCAGAGTACAGCATTCGCAAACGTGAGACCCGGAACCATTACTCCTTTCCACATTTCTCTTACTATTTATATTTGTTATACCCCCACAAAGCTCTATGCTTCATTATAGCTGCGTTTCGCTTTCCCTTAACCTTAAGTTGCTCCTCGTGAGTTCTTAAGTAGTTATACCCTTCGTTTATCTCACACTCCCAAATATTTATATTCCTTCACTCTAGGTAATTCGCCTTGCTGGATAGACACTACGTCAGTGGTAGCGTCATTGAAAACTATTATTCCTGATTTTTCTGCACTGAAATTTAACCCGAGGTCGGTGGCTTCCTGGCCGCTAATATTTATTAGCCGCTGCATATCGGTTGGTTATCAGCTAAAAGAACAATGTCGTCTGCGTATAACATTCCCGGAATATGCTGTTGTACCACTTCGCCTTGCAGCATATGGGTTAGGCGAAACCCTACTTGACTTTCTTCCAGTTTTTTTCTAACCCTGTCATGTAAAGCATGAACAGTATTGGGCTCAAAGGGCATCCCTGTTTCAGTCCCCGATCGATGTTGACCTGCTGGGCGCATTTCTGTCCTTCCCAAGTAAGGTGCACTCTATTGTCTTTATAGATTGCTATAAGGGACTGTACTAACTCGACATCTAATCCCTGGAGTTTCAGCATTCTCCACAGCCGTTCTCTGTTTACGTTGTCATATGCCCCTTTAATGTCCAAGAACGTAATCCATAGTGGTCTATTCTGTGCTTTCGCAATTTCAATGCATTGCGTCACGAACAAATTGTCATCTAGTCGCCTGTCTTGTCTAAATCCATTCTGCAGTTCCCCAGTATTTCATTTTCTTCCATCTATGCTTTAATTTCTGATTTTATCGCCTGCATTACGAATCTATACACCACTGACGTTACTATGAGTGGTTGTATGAATCAATACTGGCTTTGTCTCCTCTTCCTTTATATATTAAATTCATCCTACTTTCTGCCAGTCCTTTGGTATTTGTTTGGTTTCTATCACCTTATCTATTGCCCTTATAAACGATTCCTTACTTTTAGGTCCAAGCAGTTTATCAGTTGCATTGGTATTCCGTCCGGGCCCACTGCTGTCTGGGGGGAAACCTTTTGCTCTGCTTTTTTTTCCAATCAATTGCTCAAACTTATTTCCCTTTCCGCAGTCTTCTGTGGCGCTGATGTTATCGGTGCAGGTTTCCCTACCACTATTGCCCTAAACTTCTCACTAATCACTCGATGAATATGCGCCAACGCGTGCTCTCCTTCTAAATGTTTCTCTCCTCATCAATCAGAATTTTTGGTGGTTATCGTTTTTGAGCTTAGTAATTTACATGGTTCCAAAACTTCTTGGATGCGCTTTTGTCCTTCTTCCGTATTTCTGCCATCCATTGTTCGCTTTTCTGCTTGATCTTTGCTTGCACCATTTTCTGCACTTCTAGTTTTTTCCCACGGTAGATATCCCATTTCTCCTTCACTACCTCCGGTTCCATACCAGTTCTTTTTGCCTCTCTATGTTCTCTCGGCGCCTTTTTTCGCTGGTCAATAGCCTCTTTTATTTCCTTATTCCACCAGCTTCTCGGCTTTCTCTTCCCTTTCCATCGGTCGTTCGTTGCTTGCTTCATTCATCTTACCCTTTATGAACGCAATCATTTCGTCGTAATCCCAATTTTTGTCTGGGTATTTATTGATTTCATCTTCCAATCTATCAGCGATGATCTTTAACTGCTCATTTTTCAAATTAGTTCCTCCTATTGTACCTATTTCTACATTTGTCCGGGTTGCGCCTCCAAAGTGCAAGCTAAACCGCTTGTGGGTCGCTTCCTAAGCTGTCTGTTCCATTTTCATCTATCCTCATTTCCCGCAGCCTTCCGTATACTGTCTCGGATACTAAACTGTAGTCTATGCTGGACTGTCTGTTACCGCTTTCCCACGTTATTTGTCCGTCACACTTGCTTTCCGTGTTTACTATTACAAGCCGGTTTTCCTGACATAGATCTATCACTAGAGAACCGTTGTGGTCTGTGTATCCATCCAAACCTTCTATATGGGCATTCATATCTCCAACTATGATTATTTCGCCCGAATCTTTGAACTCGTTTATATCTCTTCTCAAACAGTTTACCATTTCCTCATATTCCTCCCTAGCACTACTTCCGGTCCACAGATACACCACTCCTACCATGTATTTTATAGATGCTCTTTACAGCTTTCATGCACTCTCTGCCAGTCGGTCCCTTGTTTAATGAGCATGCCAACACCTCCCCCTCTCTTCATTCCTGTGGTCCTGTTGCAACCTTCCCAGACATAATTACCTGTTACAGGTGGGGCTTCTAGGTCTCGGAGGTGAGTCTCGGCTAAAGCGTACACGTCTATTCCTTCCCGTTCAAGTTGCTTTTGAATTTCCACCCACTTATCTGGCTTTCTGCCTCCATGCATATTTATGTAGCAGATTAATATTTATTGCATTTGTTTTTTCCTTTCCGCTTACGGGGTCTATTTTGTCTTTTACAAAATTATTTGCTCCATTGTTTCCACTTAAAATCGCTCTTGTCAACGTTCTCAGTTACGTCTGTAGGTTCTCCGTTTAGCTCTAGGCCTGGCTGCCTCCCAGCGTTGAGTGTGCATGTGTCCCTTGCTTCCCCTTTGTCTCCTAGTTTGCCTTCCTTAGCTACGCGGGGCCCCCTAAAAAAGCTACCGCTCTCCCACCTAAGCGCCACCCACCTTGTTTCCTAGCCTGGGGCTGAAGTGAATCCCGTCCCACTGAAAAGCTTGCCTATGTCCGATGCTGCCCACTACCCTGTTCACGTCTATCCCTTCAAGCCCAAGTTCCCTGCCGCACCTCACGATCTCGCTGTTAGCAGCGAGTACTGCCCGTTCGGTGTGCACCCCTGCTTCATCTCCGGCTTCATCACCTCCGGCACGGTGCAGACTGCAATGAGCACATTTGGGGCCGTCGCCCGCAGGTCCTTTACCCCCTTCGCTATCTCCTGGCCAAGTTTTCCCTCCTCTCCCTTTAGAACACATCGTTAAGCCCCGCGGCAATCACCACAAGGTTTCCAGCTTTACTAGACAAGGCCAGCTGCCCCTTCGCTCCAGTCATCACCGTCTGCATCGTTTGACCTGGGAAATACCCCACCTTCACACGCTTATCCCCCTTTACCCTTTCCACTATGGCAGCGCTGCTCCTCTTCATGTTAGAGTCACCCGCAATGATTACCACGCTATCATCTGCCACGTGCTGCTCTTTACTGGTACCCGGCTATATGCGGCTTATCTGGTTTGCTGGCCTATCTTGCAGCACGTGGGAGTAGCTGTTGCCTATTCGTTGCTTCCACCCCCGGTGTCACCTCGGTGCATGCCTCCGCTTTGCTGCATGGGCCGAGGTGTTCGTCATTTGTTGGCGAAATGACGCTCCTTTCTAGCTTCCTCTCAGCTGCTTCTACTTTCCCTCAACGGCCCTCCGTTCATCGCGTTCGTTACTTAGCGCTGCCTCCAGTCCTGCAACCCGCTTAGCTAACCCCGAGTTATCCGCTTCTACGCGTTCTAGCCGCGACACCACTACGCATAACCGACACGTTACCTGCCCCTTCGTCTGCCCCGCCGCCATCCCGCTGAAACTCCTCTGCGTCTACCTGCCGCGGACAGCTACCACACTGTACCAGCTTTCTACGCGTCATCTCGGCTGAACACCCGACACAACGAGAAAGAACCGTGCAGGTAAATACTCAGCTTCGGCTGTCCTCCACTGTCTCTGCCGTTTCGCTGTCCTTCACTGTAGAAACACGCTGTTGTCGGAGCACCAGAAAAGCACGTCCGAACAGGTCGACTGCGCACTGCGCACTACTAATTTTTCCCCTCTCCCTCTTCTCTTTCCCCAACATGAGGCGTTCGACCTCTCCTGTATGAATAAATTCATTCATTCATTGTTCTTAAAAGAGTTGCGATGCAGCTATTTTCGCTCAGCCGGAGTGGTTCCTTATTTACAGGTTCCCATATGCTTCCCGAGCCTCCTGACCCCTGTGGATCAGCCGAAGTTGGTCTTTCAGGGCGGGGCTGGTCAGTAAGATATCCCATCGCTCATCCTCTATGCTGACGGAATCAGCAAGAATAGGGGCGGACTTGAGGTTAGTGCATTATCCGATGATGCGTTTTAGGGTGCCTGCAGTGTTGAGCATAGGGACGCCGACAGCCCGAGCCCCTAAGGTGCTTAGCCCCCAAAATACTCCGGGGACCAAACAGAACACTGGAATGATGAGACGTAAATGAAACGTCAACAAAGGAAAGAAAATTACAACCAATAGCGAGAGCAGCTGATGTATTGTCGCAATTTTCAAACATAAAATGGGCTCGTGTAAGAGCCCAATTGCCGCACAGCATGGAGGAAATGGGTTTTTCTACGAAGATACACTTGTCGTATCTTGAAGAACTGCGCGCCGGTGAGTATGCTGTCGCTGCCTGCCTGGTGCTGGCTCCCGACTCGTTAAATTTGCAGCATCTTCTCGACATCGCGCAAGGACTCGTGGCGGGGGGTGGCCAGGCATAATGATGTACTTGAAGATGTACGGTTGCTCGAAGAAGCCAGCCTGTTCCCTCGGCGTGCATCTGCGCAGTGAAGTAAGATGTTTCTTATGAGCCCGACGTTAACGATTCACTTGGATACAATTCGTGTGCAGAAGCAAGCAACTGGTGAAAAAAGACTGCACATTGAAAATACCACCCGATTCGGCTACCCTGGATACGTGGTGTTGCATGCCCCTCCGCGAAACAGCTCACTAGGTTAGGTAACTACTCTGCCAGTGTGAGTTTATTATGTACACCTAGTCACACAATTACGCAGTTTGGATGATTAATGAACTCTGCAAACACTTATACATGAATTCAAATTGCCTATTCATCGGTTTTCTCGCTACAGACGGCTGGCATCCTTGTTTCTTCGGTTGGTACAGCGATTATGGAATTCTTTGATTATTCTCCTTGGTCCGTAATCCTGACCAAGGCTAGCTATTTTTGCTTGAATTACGATCGGTGTACGGCGTTGCGAAGACCGCCTGCAATATTACCGGGTTGAATCACCCAATCCTTCAGTCGTCCGGTTCCCCCCCCCCCCCCCCCTGACGGAGAGCGACCCGGCTTTGTATGCAATGACGCGGGGCGAAAGACACTGCTACTGGACACAAGCCGCTTTCAGCACCCGCCAGCGAGGCAAGTGACAATGACCGAGAATGTTGCACGGAAGGATTGACAAAGACGTCGCGTGGCATTGCTCTTTCGACGGTAATCGAAAGGGTCCTGTCTTCGACCGCTAGCCGCGCATCGTGGGGCCCCTTTGTGGCGGGCCCGAGACGCCGCTATTCAAGGAGCGCCCGACGCAGGATTACCGACGGGGCCCAGGCGTCCTTCGCTTCAACCTCGGATGGTCCCAAGCTAGGGCTTCGACCTTAGGAAGATTGCACCATGGAAGTCATCCTGACGCCGACTTGTGTGAGAGGGAAAGTTCCTTCTCTCAGTGTGTGTGGCGTCAATTTCAGTGCCGAAAATTTTCGTGATTGGTGCGTTCCTGAAAGCAGCGGGAGAAAGGGTGAAAGGGGGCAGACCCAACCTGGTTATTTAATCTCGCTCGCGCAGGAGCACAGGAACCCTGTTCACTCAGTCAAACGGTATGTAAATTTCTGTACATAAAGTTTCTTTCTTCGCCCTACTCGGCCCCAATGTTTGCCCCAACTCCGGACCAACGGACGCCATCTTCGGTCACGCTACCAGATCCGCAATACTGGTTGGCAGCAAGTGGGATCGTCTCCACCACGGCAAGATCATCTCCACTGCGGATGGGATCGTATTTATGAAGCATGGGTCGACTCCAGAGCATCGAAACCGACTTCACGGAGGCATGACTGCAAAGTTTGGTGAGTGCGAGACCATTCTGTATGAGGGATTACCAGGCTCTGCTTACAAAGTGTAGCGAGGGAGGTAAAGTGTATTACTCTTTTGACGTGAGGATGCTCCTGGTGGCACCGGGGTGGAGGAGGCAAAAACGTTTTTGTTAAGCAAAAAAAAAAAAGAAAGAAGAAGGTGGGTGGCGTCCTCAGTTCAGGAAGCCGCGCGCTTCCGCAGCCCGGGTGGCCCGGTTGATCAGGCGTTGCTGGTCCTCCGGGTGCACCGGGGTAAATGATTTTTTTGTAGTAACAGTTGGCAGCACTCGAGACAGACATGAACCTGAAGTCGCTACGAAAGCCGCAACTCCTAGAGTTGGCAAAAATGTTGGGGTTAAGCTTAGGCGAAGATTAAAGAAAGCCAGAAATCATCGAGGCCATCGCAGCCGTGGGGCAGACGATGCTGAGCTCTCAGAAAGCAGAAGCGGAAGCGGAAGCACAGCGTCATGCATATGAGCTATGAAGCGGCTCGAACTTGAAATGCTGAAATCCCGAAGCGGTAGTGGTGTTGGCGAGGCCTCTAGTGGAGGAGGAGTAAAGCTGTCGTTCAAAATGAAGGACCTCATGCAACCGTTTAAGGTGGGAGAATACATGGGTTTATTTTTGGTTAATTTTGAACGCACATGCGAGAAAGTGGATTTCCCTAGAGACACTTGGCCGCAACGCCTACTTACTTTGTTACGGTGTGGAGGAGGAGGAGGATAAACATCTTTACGGTGTGAAGCCGCCGATGTGGTAGCCCGCTTGACTAGACAAGAGGCAGAAGATTACACAAAGTAAAAGCGTGTCTTCAAAAGAAGTAGAGATTGTCAGCGGAGGCCGACAGGCAGCGGTTTCGGGAAGGTGAAAGAGGGGGAAATGAGTCATACTCAGAGTTCGCGTATAAACTAATGGCGAATTTCGAGGAGTGGCTAAAAGAGGAGGGCGCGTTTGGCCACCACGGTAAAGTGGTGCAACGCCTAGTTTGGAGCAGTTCTACCGCCGGCTCCCCGCAAGCAGGTAGCTGGGTAATGGACCAATCAGATGTCACAACGGTGACACGAGCCGCCGAGCTCGCTGACGAGTTCATGTCGCGCCATGCTAGTAAAATGAGGGAGGGTCCGAAGCGGAAGTTAAAACCCCAAAAACATTGCAAAAGACAGCGTCTCCCGAGATGCCGGGGGCGCTAGGACAAAGATTTGAAGCACCCACAAAGATTTGAAGCAGAGACAAAAGAGGCCCGGCAAAGCACCGAAAAAGGTTTTCAAAAAAACAACCACTGACTTGCTTAACTGCCCAGCCGGGCCACGTGGCTGCCGGGTGTAGGAATCCCAGGTAGCTTTTCTGTCGGCAGGTGAAGGCGATGTGAATATGAAGCTGCTGGAACCGTACATTCGGGAGATGACGGTGAACGGCAAATGCTGCCGGTACTCCGAGGTTCCGGGACAAGAATCACCAGGGACAAGAATTCACCGCCGTTACGATTCGCACCCACAACCCACCACAGCGGAAGAGTTGCCATTGCCCTCGCGTTACAAACCACAGAAGAGTACATCACGACCCCCACAGATTCTCAATCAGCCTGCCGCAACTACCTCCACCGGCCGAATCTCTCATCAAGCCCTACGAATTTTACGTCAAAAATCTCCATCTGCCCCTCGCACACATCGTATGGACTCCAGGTCACACAGGATTGGAAGGCAACGAAGCGGCTCATGCCGCGGACCGCGAGCATGTACTTCGGGCCGTTACCGACTGCCCTAGCCGCCCTCTAACCTTGGCCCCACCCCCCCCCCCCCCGTCTGCTCCTCTCCTCACATATGCCGATATCCAAACCCCACTATAGGCTACAACGAGGGAATACCCACCTCCTCACCATACCCTCTCCAGGACCGACGCATTTAAATTACGCAAGCTACAGACACACCTTCCCCCACAATACATTACCACGCCATGTTCCCTACCCAATACCCAGCCAGTCAGTTGTGTCCAAACATGGTAACTCTCTACCACATTACCGTAGAATGCTCCACCACCTCTGCCCAACCACCCCTCCCCAACGTTGCCACACAGCAGTGGGTGGAGTTGCTGGCTAGCTCCTGCCCTTGTATACCCAGCGCATGCTGGTAAAGAGGGCAACGCGAGCGGGCACCTCCAAAACATACTGACTGAGGACGCCTCTCACCATGCGTGGGGCCTAACATCGCGCTTACTGACTTGAATAAAGTTTATTCAATCATTCAATCAATTCCAAGTACATTTCTTGCTTTTTTTGGGTAAATACAGTTATTCGCCCAATCTTCTTTGCGTTCCCTTTCTTTAGCCCACTGAGCCTCTTTTCCACGAAGTCTTCAGTTGCTGTTGGTAGCTCGCGAACACCTCTCCAGTCGGGGCACATTCAAGCCACCCATGCCAGCTCTACAGTGTAGTTCAAATCCAACGAAATGCTCTGGTTATTTATCTGCATGTAACAAACTAGAAATTCGAGGATGGTTACATTTTACAGAACACATCATTCAAGCGAAATACGGCTTCCCCTTTGACGGCGTTATACGCCTCGAGCTTCGCGATGCTGCGCTCCTGCCGCCGGTTCTCCGCGGCGCTTGCGGGAACAGCGCTGCGGGGTTGAGCAGTGTTTTGGTTCTCATTCGCTTCTTTTTGCCTTTCCGCGCCCGACCCAACTTGTTATGGTGATGTCTGTGAGCAAAAGTGCATTGGGCACTTCAAAAAACAGCTGCGTCTTTAGATGCTCGAACGCAACAAGAGCTATCCGGGGACGTCGTTCTATACGCTGTTACGACTGAGCCCGTCGCTGGGCTTCGTCTCATCACTCCTCGGCTGTTTTGGGGGCGAAGCCACTACGTGCGCTTTCAAACACGCCCCACCGTGTCGGTGACTCATGTTTTCACGTCTGACAAGCCCGGGGCAGACGCTTCGCTTTCGGCGCGTTTCAAACTTCGACGGTTGCCGGCCCCGGGGAGGTACGTCCCAAAGCGCTTCAAGGACACAGAGGCCCGCGATCGCAGCGGAGTCCTCCTCTCTCCCCCCCTCGGTTCAACGTGCGCCGATGCAAACCCACTGCTCACGAACTCTGGAAAGAGGTTGTGTGTGTCTGTAACGTTCGTGGCGTGTGCACAATCTAGAGGGAACGCTGTTTTGACCGTTGCCGCTTTTGGGTATAAATACGAGCCCCAAACGCTGTAATCATTCCTGTTTGAGAGGGAATCCATGCTGTCACTCTGCTCGAGTCCTGTACTGTTACCTCCCCGTCGGGGCATTGTTCTTTGGCTTTGCTCACCTCTCGCTATGAAGTAAACAGTTACGTTAGCCTACGGCTTCTGGACTTCTTCACGGCTGCAAAGCGGCTGGCCGCTCGCTTTACACCACGCTACCACACGTATGTCGGAGGCGACGGAGCGCGGCTCGGGTCGGCCCACGCGGTTGCAACAACGCGCTTCTAGGCTGCTCTTTCGGCGTCGGCGACGCCCGCAACATATAACCACTGTCACCTCCGTATACTTGAAAAAGTGAATTCTATTGTCGCCTCGTTTAGACCTGAACCGAACAATGAGAGGTTTTTTCGTTTTGCAGCGGGGACAACGAATGTGGCTTGGATCGAATATATACGTCGTAGAAAATATGTTTCGGGATGAGATTACCCAATACCTGAAAAAAGTTGTGCCTTTATGGGGAAAATAAGCCACGCGAAATGTTCGTATATTCCAAGTTTTGGCTCGTTAAATATGTGCCCACTCACGCGTTTTAAAAAGCAAAGGGCCAAGGAAGTTAATGAAACCAGGAAAAATAAATGGTCTGCCAAGTCCGGAAGAAACAGAACAGCTCGTTGGGAATAAAAAAAAGCTGGAGAGGTTTATCAAAACTTAAGCAAGGTAGACTCGCCGGACCAACTAGATGCGAAATGCCTGTTATTTCTCAAGACATTGAGAAGGGGGGGGGGGGGCGCCTAACTATCGTTGTGTACAAATGCGGAGCGAAATCAAACATGAACGTTTTAGTAAAACACACAGAACTGTACGTTCATTTTTCCTTTTTTTTTTCGACTTTTTCAAATTCGACGAACAGGTGATCACTCGGCGGCGCCTTTTTTTAAAATAAACAGTAAGTTTCCCAAACGATAAAAGTTGGAAGATTGGTATCTGATAAGGCCTTGATTTCAGTTTGTGCTAGATTCTGCAGGGTCCCTGTGTCAGAGATGTTTGAAGAACGTTTAGTCGCGGACGCGGATTACTCTAAAAGCCCGTCTCGGCTCTTCTCGCGGAGCGCTCACTACGCGACAGGGCGACCCAGCATTAAATTTTTGTGTGTCTGATCCCGGTAGAATTTGCTTATCCATCGCACTTATTTTGTGGAAAGTTTGTGAAATTTATGCCCCAATGGCTTGTCAAGGGTAGGGCCAATATCTGAGGTATGAAGCGTAACTGGCATGATCAGGTATGAGTGCTCTGCTATAGATTGCCAGCGCACAAAACAAATTTACATCGTAGTGTATAGCCGTAGCATGGCCATCTGCTTACGGAGATCCTGTTAGTAAATTTCCAGGCAGTGGAATTACGATCAGCTCCATGCATATGCCGGCTTCGCGACGCTGGCCTGTGACACACACCTGGCGCTCATACGGACCGAATGTACCGCACTAAGATCACGTCAGAAACATTTCATCTCGAATAACCCCTTTGCGAACAGAGTGACTGCTCGAAATAAATATGTATTTCCAGTGCCTACAAACGGTAAATCTCAGTCGTGAACGGGTCACAAAAGCAGCGGCGACAGTGGGAAGCGGGCCGTAGACTCTCGCGACTGCTTTATAAACGGGCCGCTAGGGGGAATCGGTTCGCAGCCGAACTGTTCCTGCCTCCCTGCTCCCCTTGAATCCTGCATTGGGATCGTGTAACGCAAGTCCCACGCCGATTTCATTAATACCTAAGATTTAGGCATGCCTGAGGCGTAGTAGCTACTATTTTCATATACTGCCTGGTGATCCATGGACCCCGTCTGTTGCTAACACTCTATAATTCCAAAGATGTCGCACGTGAAGCGGTCACTGCTTCGGCGTGTGCGGACACAGCGACGGCAAGTGCTGAGTGCAAGGGAAAGCAGACCGCAAGTCTCCGCCACATATATGCTGTAGGAAAACTAGATTGTGAACCTTGGTGCTTAGCTGCCTTTGACCCCTCTGAGCCGAAGGACGCCGGTTCGATTCCCAGCCCTGTGGTCGCTTTTCAGGAGGCGAAAAGCAAAACCGTTGGTGTGTCGAGATTTCGGTGCAGGAGGCCAGAGTTAATCCGGAGCCCTCCATTACAGCGCGCCTGTGTACTTGGGCGCGTTAAACACCTAAAATCTCACAAATCTTCCTTTGTACGTCTCCTACAGTTAGCTGACTGGGTTTACTTTCGTGTACCTGGAAGCGCTTGTCACCGCGGCACAGTCGCGCTCCCAGGTAAGGTCGAGTGTCTTACCTGCGGCGCCGACGCCTCTTCGAGCACCCTGGCCTCGCTCTGGCTTGCCCAGAGCCGTCCCCGCTGACGTTGCGCTTCAGCCGGTGGACTGAGCTTGTCTTTTCCGCTGGCCGGCTCGCCGCAACGCCAGGTTGAGCGGGGTCAGTCGCTGGAACAGGAAGATGTCGACGCTGGGCATCGCCGCGTTGCTGAAATACGGTATACCACGCACTCGTACCTATAGGAGAAGCGGGTGGCGCCTTCCGAGAGCTCTTTGCAGGGGCGCAGAGCACGACGCTGGGGCAGCCGACGGGCGCGAATTCAGGGGAGGCCTTTCTGGGATGGACGCTGCGAACATCGGCGAAGCCCTACTTTTTACGGCTCGCAAGCCAGAGCTCTGCTCGAGCTGCATGGGGATGTGATGCTGATAATTATTGGGTCGATGGAAATGGCACGCACACACGCAAGAAAGAAAGGCAATTTTGTACGTCGCCCCATATCTCAAGCTCAGGAAAGCAGAAATAGAAAAATTAATGAATTATTCGAAAAGCCACAAGGCAGCAGTCGGCGTCCCTATCAGCGCCGCCACAGACCGGCTGCTAGAGATGGGCATTCATAACACCTTGGACGAGCTCATTGAAGCCCAACGTACGGCCCAATACAATCGTTTAGCAGCGACCACCACCGGAAGAACCATCCTAGAATCCTTGCGCATTTCCCTTCGCCCATCAACAGGACACAAGACCACCTTACATCGGGAATCCGGGAGCACATCAGTGTGGCACCGATCCCCCGCAACATGCATCCATCACCCACCAGGAGCGCCGACAAGCAAGGGCCATGGCACTGCACAAGCAGTACCACTCTAACCCAGAGGTCTGCTACGTCGACACGGCAAGCTACCCTGGCCGAAGCGCGGTAACGGCAGTGGTGGTTGACCACCAAGGTAATGCAGTATCCTCGTGCTCAGTCAACACGTCCCGCACAGATACGGGAGAAGAAGTGGCCATCGCCCTCGCCATCACGGGTACACGGGCCAGCGTAATCATATCCGATTCCAAAACCGCCATGCGCAATTACGCAAGAGGGAGAGTTTCTACGGAAGCGGCGCATATACTACGGACCCGCTCTGAGAACACACAAGACAAGTCCGTCTGGTTTGGACACCAGCGCACTCGTCTCTCCCGGAAACGAGATGGCACACGAGGCAGCCCGAGGATTCTGCAACCAGGCTGACTCCGAGCCCGGAAGAGGTGCCGTCTGACACGTGGGGGAGGGATCGGCTCTGGACATATCAGGAAAATACCCAGCACTATAGGCTGAGTCGCCTGAAACTTCCGGCAGCTCACAGATCCCTCACAAGAGGACAATCAGTAGCGTGGCGTAGGTGAAAGACATTCACTCCCCCCCCCCCCCCCCCCCCGCCCTATGCCATCGACAGGACCCAGAAAGGTACCAGGACACATGCAAATGGTGTGGACTGCCAGCTGCTTCACTGACCCACATGGTTTGGGCCTGCCATCTCAAACCCCATTTCCGCCAACCCCGGATTCCACATCAGTAATTCCGAGCAGTGGGAGGCCGCGCTGCTCAGCTGCATTCCCGAAGTACAAGCTGCGGTCATCCATTGGCGGAAGACGCCGCCAGGGTCCATGGGCTCCTGGCCGCCGTCTGACGAAGCGCCCACCCGGAACCTCCCTCTCGGGTGGTTACGCTCAGCAAAAATGACAAATAAAGTTTTATCTCTCTCTCTCTCTCTGAGGGGATTACTGCGTTCTTCTAGCTGAAACAGTCAAATAGAAACTAACTCAGGAGACAGGAAGAAACAAAAAGAACTAATTTACATCGAATTTGAAATTGCGAAGTTAATTAATTGTCTTGCTCACTTGAAACGCGTGCCTGCCTTCAAGTCTCGCTTTGTCGCTTCGATGGACACGTGGGAGCGCGGGCCAACTGTCTGGCGGTGGGGACGGCTGGGCGTCGGCCGGTGAGAAGCCGTCACTACCAGGCGGCCACGCCGCAAAATAAAGTCATTGTGATCATCATCAACGCCGCCGACCATGGCTGGGACACAAAACTTGCGGCAGAAAAACGCCGCTAGCACATGCAGAACCGTTAACCATTGAATCAGGCACGCAACGCAATTAACCTGCCAGTTTGATGTATACTTTTAGTGTCTTTTTTTCTTTACTTCTCGTTTCTTCGGTCTTTCGTTTTTTCAACTACACTAGTGGAGCGCAGAATCCTCATTAGCCATTGGCATGTTCCTCCTCGACCGTGCAATTATCATCATCATTCCCATCCAGCTCGCGCGGCTGTTCCATGTGGGCCCGTCGAATGATCGCACGCCACCGGGTCGGGCTGTCTAGCGAGCCGGAAAAAAAAAGCGGTGTTTAGCCGACGTTCCAAGCGTGCGTCGTAGAGGGGAATCCCCTTTCAACTCGCCGACAGCGCCGCTCCATAGCACCGTTCTCGTCTACCACGGGCAGCAGTCGTCTCTCGAAAGCTGGGGCAGAACCCGAGGCGCCACCCGCTTCTCCGAGGTACGAGGGTGCGGTATAGCCCACGGGCAAGTTTCAGTATTGTCCATCTACGTCTCCCCGTTGCAGCAAATGGTTGTGTGATGCGAAGGTTCCTCGCTGCATGCGTACGGCATCAGCGGGCTGGGAGAGAACGGCAAGCGCCCGTGGCCGACTGCATGGCTCGCCGAAGCAGGAGCGAGGCCAGGCTGCTCGAAGATTCGTCGGCGCCGCAGGTACGTAGGCGCTCAACTCTCCAAGGAAAGCGGGATAGCAGAGGCGCCGCTCGCAAGAGGGCCCAGGTATACACGAAGGCAGAGCCGCTCAGCTGACGAGTGGAAGTCCAAAGGCAGCGAATTATAAGGCTTACGATCGAGCTTGGGATGTGCGCGTAGCGGAAACTGGTGGCTTTCCTTTCCTTGCGCGCAGAACTTGCCTCCGCTTTGTTTGCTCACGCCGGAGCAGTGAACTTTTCACGGGCGACACCTTCGAATTACACGCGGCGTCCATCTGCGCCGAAGGTGTGTGCAAAGAAGAGCGACAAGTGCCCCGCAGGCTGGGGCTACACGGCAGCTAGAGGGGCGCTGATCGACGTAAATGGTCGATTCTTGTGGAGCGGGAAATCTAGGCAGAGTTTGCCGGAACACCCGTTGTAAAACCGATTTCACAATATTTGTTGCAACACTCGATTCCCGCAGCCGCCGAGGAAATAGCATTTTGAGGAAGAGCGAGCTGAGAAGAATTAATGGGTGAATACAGTTAATGGACAATTGGCGGTGAGATCTTTGAGTGGCGCCCCCTGGCTCTGACGTCGGCTTAGGGATTCGCGCCGCTGTCGTCTGCTACACTCCGCTTGTGAGGGGCAACAGTGCCTGGGCTAGAAATCACCCACTTCGCTGCTGTAGTGCGTTAAAAAGCGTATTTCTAGCGACTCAGTTATTTTGCCAGCTTCTGACGCATCTGAATAATTTGAAGCTGTATTCCCACAAGTTTACAACACACGAAGAGATAGAGAACAACTTTCTTCAGAGTATCGGTAAGAAGATCGTGTGTAACTCGTCCTTTCTTGCTTATTCGCGAGGATCAGCGATCAGAGCTTCTCGATAAGTATTCAAAATGCGTAGGCTTCCCTGCAGTATTTTTGAGACGCTCCTATGAAGACTCAACAGTGTAATACTACGTACCAAGCAGCGGCCTCTACACGGTCATCGCACAGCAGGAAATAAAGCGGCTTTCTTCTGTTTCTTTCGTTGTTGTCTTGTATCGGATTAATGTTTCTTGCTTTTTTTTTCTGCCCAACGCATTAATTTTTCTGCGCCGTCACCAACTTCTTATTAGGAGGTTTCGGGATGTTTGGGAGCCTCACAAACGTCGTGTGGATATTTCCTTCATTTTGTATGGCATACATTCCCTTCTTCACAAATTGGATTTCATTACGGCTGCGTGCAAGAAGGTGCATATCCGCAGCGTGCTTCTTTATTCACATGCAAATACAATGAGAATGTTTGTGCTCCGCCACCGCGATCGCGCCCTAAACAACGTGGTCCACAGTACTCGAAGGCGGCTTTTGTGCTCCGAATTTCTATCGTAATTATATCGTTATCATAACGAACTGACTCTCAACTCGAACAATGATGACATGATTACGGTGTTGAAGGCATAATATACTCGCTAACTAACGTAATAAATAGTATACCTGCATATATTACAAGACTCGAAACGGAAGAAGAATTCCAAGTAGCTTTATTGCTTTGCAAACCTTCCAGGCGCGAAGAACAAATCCTATTCTACTCGGGATGGCGTTCTATAATTTGAAGAAAATTACTTTTACTCTCTTGTCCTGGACTGAGGACCCGGCCCACTAACCAGAATCGATTTAATTGTTAAACAAAGTTTTCCCCTCCTCCCCTTACTCCTCCTCCTCCTCTTGAGTGCAGTTTTCCTATAACGCATATCCGAATATTGGGAAGATATGGCTGTGCAAAATGTTCCGAAATATCCCTCCCGGTCTTAACAAACCTATATGTGTTACTATAAATTTAACAAAGACGTGACTCGTTTTGCTCAATAAACCTCCATACTTGTTAGAATCAGCACGCGCGTATATACACACTGGGTTATTTGGAACTCAACCTACAGTTTTTGCAGTCTATAGTGCATGTCGGCAAACTTTCATGCCTTGACAACGGAAAGTGATGTGACAAAACGCGTTCGAGCGTTCGGCAAGGTGGCAAAAACTGTTTTACCTTACATATGATTACCGAGAATCCTGATGCCTTCTGCCAAAGCCGACAGCCTGAAGGCCCAGAATTTGTTTTGGTCTTCCATTTTCGCTGTTGTCGGTTATTAGCAGCTGACTGTTCCTTTTGTTCGAATGCTTACATGAGAAGCTGACGCCTAGCTCCGACTCTTCGCGCTCCGCACAGGACCGGCTTCGCAAGAATGGGGTGGTGCCGGCAATGTTTCTCCCGTAGCGGTATCCAAAACTATACTTTAATTGACACCATGAGCTAGTGTATGCGATTTTAAGCCTATTATTATGATAAAAAGTTACCCACACGCCAATTCTGGTGCGGACAAGCATCAGACGTTGAACCGAGCGCAAAGAAACAGCAGGGAGAGTGATCCTGAGTGAAGCAGACGACAAATGCGAGAATCCCTAAGCTGACGTCACGGAGGCGCGCTTCGCAGCGCCGCCTGTGTTCGCGCTCACCGCCAATAAGCTTCCTCTGTGAACAAACGACACGTATAGAACCACTCATATGTTATGGAACCAGAAACCACCTCTGTGCTGCCGTCTAAGAGAGGTGAAGCGAAGTAGTGCATCACGATGCTAATGAGCGCCTACAGTTGGCGCCAGCTGAGCTCGTCGCAACGCATGGAGGTGTGCAATTTCATACCGATGCAGAATAAACATTCAAGTGATCCTGTGAAAGCACATCTCACTTTCGTGTTTTACCGATTCCTATGAAAGAGGGACCAACCACATTTTTTGCAGCAAGGCTCTACCACGTAAGGGTTCTTTCAAAATAACACAAACCACGCCACCGGGAAAAGGAAAGAGTGCTCTCCACGAAAACGTAATTTTATGAGTGCAATCAAAAGCTTTGCAAATCTGCTGTATTTCTGCTTCACTGTCGTCTTTGCAGTGGCCCACGCAGCCAGTGCGGGACAAGGGGTTTGACCGCGTCTTCGACCTGGTGCCCCTGCGGCTCTCGTCTCGAGCTCTCCCCCGGCCGGCGACCATGGCCGACTTCGGCTTACTGTGCGGCTCGTGCAAAATGCGTCCTACCGGCATTCTTCTTGGCGGTTCCAGGCCTCGCGCTGTCGGCGGCAACAGCTTCTTCTTCGGTGCGGCGTGCAAGCCTGGTTGCCACAAATGCGTCCTACCGGCATTCTTCTTGGCGGTTCCAGGCCTCGCGCTGTCGGCGGCAACAGCTTCTTCTTCGGTGCGGCGTGCAAGCCTGGTTGCCCACATCCGGGGCTTGAGCCCGCCATGCTCGCGGAAGGGCTGGAGACCTGCTGCGCGACCTGCTGGTTTCCAGCCTTTGGTGGCGTGCTGCATGCACAAACAGCGCGCCATCCTCGTGTGGTTTCGCACTGGTGAGAACACCTTGTGCTTTTCAGGACGGCACTGTGCGCGAAAGAGACAGAGCCACCCCAATTGCGTATTGACGAAGTTCCTGGCCACTTATTCTATTGCCCTTGATATATATGCTGAATCGTGCTCGTTTAAGATATACAGGGTGATCAAAGTTAAGCAGACAGATTTTTAAAAACTAGGCGCTTACATGTACGCGAAGACCACCGCTATAGTGAGGTTATGCGCCAAGGAGGACACACAATGTGGTAGTAACTATAGATGTCGGTGGCTTACTTAACTAAAATTGAATAATTAAC
This sequence comes from Haemaphysalis longicornis, assembly GCA_013339765.2. Lineage (NCBI taxonomy): Eukaryota > Metazoa > Arthropoda > Arachnida > Ixodida > Ixodidae > Haemaphysalis > Haemaphysalis longicornis. The sequence continues at coordinate 113,434,637 of CM023456.1, read as the reverse complement.
TTTACTGCAGTAAGCAGACATATGTATTGAAGAGTTATACGCAGTCTTGTTTCCACGCGGTTTCATTTGACACAATTCTTCTAGCGCATTCGCACTCCGAAATGAGAAGCTTAATTGCCGCTCGCATGATTACGCATGCTAGACAGTGAAGACCGGCGCAAAGCTCCTCCCTTTTGTGACGTGCTTGCTGTGTACGGTGTTTAGTTTGACAGCGGGGTGGAGGCATAGGCAAGAGGGATAACTGGTGTTGCTACCGTGAAGAGCGACTGCAGCCGAGAAGAGGTCCAGACGCTGATAGGCTAACGTAACTGTTTACTTCATAGCGAGAGGTGAGCCGAAGCCAAAGAAACATACAATGCCCTGACGGGCGAGGTTACAATACAGGACACGAGCAGAGCGACCGCATGGATTTGCTGCTCCGACAGGAATGATTTTCAGCGTTTGTGCTGCTTCTATTTATACCCAAAAAACGCCCCCAAGAGTAACACGCCACGAATCACAGACACACACACACTCTTTCCATAGTTCGTGAGTCATTCATGGGTTCGCCTCACGTGGCGTCCGAGAGGGGGGGAGAGTGTCCTTGAAAGGTGCCGGGGTCGCGCTATCGAAGGTTTGATCGCGCCGATAGCGAAACGTCTGAGTTGGGAGGTCAAGGCGGGACTCACCGACGCGCAGGTGCCTGAAGGGTGTGGCGAACGTCATGAAGCATGCCTGGCGAGGTGACTGCCCCGGCATGTCGAGACACGAAAGTACGATTCACCGACACGCGGCGCACGTGGTCGATTCCCACGTGGTAAAATACGGCGGCGTTTGGCCGATTCGTAACACTGGCCAGTCTTGGCTGACGATATCGCAATCTGCAGTTGGCGGAACCGCTATCGAAACACAGAACCAAAAGTGGAGCTTTGCGCCGGTCTTCACTGTCTAGCCTGCGTAATCATGTGAACGGCAATTAAACTTCGCAGTTAGATATATCGGAGTACGAGATGCGCTAGAAGAATTCTGCCAAATGAAACTGCGTAGAAACACGATTGCGTCTAACTCTTCAATACAAACATGCCTGCTTACTGCAGCCACTAAAAACTTAATTATTCCTGTTTAGTTAATTCAAACCACCGACATTAATAATTACACCTAAAATCCTCCGTCCCCCTGGGTTCATGACCTCGCTGTAGAGGTGGTCTTCACGTAAAGCTAAACGACGCCTAATTAAAAAAAAACACTTGTCGACTTGATTTCGATCACTCTGCATATACCCGTTTATGTATGCTCGGCTTACAACCAGTTTTATTTGTGCAGTTGCAGAGGTCTCAAGAGCGAACGTTCAGGTGAGCGTTAATGTTCGCCCGTCATATTCGGGTAATGAAAGTTCGGAAGCGATGGAACTGGATCTAGAAAATTCTATCCAGAATTTCTGGTAATTTGTCGATTAGATGTAGCATTTGCCGATTAAATGCTGAGTGTGCAGCGGCATTCTATTTCTTCCTCCGTGTCCTCTCTAGCCGTACGTTTTTAATTGGGACCCACCGCGAGCTTATGTGTACTTACATACATTATTGTGCTAGTGAACTTATTTATTGAATCGTCACACTTGAAACTCTACAGAAGCATTTGCTACACATAAATAGAAGTGGTACATTATACTGTGTAACGTTGTAGTCTATCCCCCCCCCCCCCTTCCCCTGTAATACGGGATCTGTGTGATTTCGGACTTCGGCAGTGAGAAAGCTGATTCTGTTCCATCTTTTCCTGAAACGCACTCTCATTGCGATGAGCTTTTATTGAGGAAGCATGGGCAGTGGTCAACGTATAATCTCTCGTAATGCTAACTCTAGGCTTGCGCTAAGCGTAGCGTCACACGGCTCAAATAAATGCTAAGCGACACCGCGGTGATCGAGGTACACCTAGGTGGTTTTTAAGCGGCCAGCCCTGTAGATCTACCGCTCCCTCGTTTAGGCACCTCAAATTAGCCGCCTGCGTTTTTGGCGAAGGAGGCACACAGAGTTAAATTTATGAGGGTACTATCGCATCTACGACCAGGCCACGAAACCGTCTGTTGTCTCTGCCCACAAGACACAATTTACTCGACGTTCATGTGGATGGTGTCCCCGTAAGTACAACGAAGCATGATGATGAAGATGATTATGATTCTATTGGTTTCCCCCTTGTAGCGGGGTGATGACGTGTCATCTTACCAAAAAGGATATGGTAATATATACCTGTGTTTTATACTGTTGCGTTAATACTAGCTCTGCTTAGGGCAGACACAAAAAGCTTATTAGGCACAAAATACTTTTTTTCCCTGTTACAGGCGGTAACTGTCCTAGGAATTATTCCCCTCTCTGCTTTTTTTCCACCAGCATTCTAATCTTTTCGTCGCCTCTACAGCCTTGAAGTTAACTTCCTCTGCGCTACCCTTAAATCCTAGGGCTTCAAGAAGCCTAATATTTACCTCATGTAGATTTGGATGGATACCCTCGCATTCTCACACTGTGTGCCGCATAGTTCTGTTTCTTTTCCACAGACCACGCATACCCCATCATTTTGTGAATACTTCCCCACAAAGCTCTTAGTTCGCAAGCAACCTGCCCTAGCCTCAAAAAGCAAACACTGCCCTGGGAATAATCGCAAAAATATTCCTTGTGATGTCCAATTTCTCCGCCCTGTACATCTCTAACGATGTTTTAGCTTCCATTTTTCTTTCCATTTATCCGTTTCTATCTGCCTTGCCTCTTTTTGGTTACCTTGGCTGTTTTGGATTCTCCACTGTTCTTTCCGTATTTAATCGTTAGCCTTCTAGTCTTCCTTAACCACTGCGTGTCCACGCTTTCGAGTATAGGTACCTAAACACCTTAGCTGCCTATACGTATACGTTGATCCATTCCTCTCAACCACCTCTCAAAACATATTTTACTCTGCACTTCTCGAACTTCAAACGACGCTCAGGCCGTATCTCCCTGCACTGCTTCATTAGTTGTTTTTAAATACGATAGCCTTTCTTGGGCAACTTAAACCCAGAAATTTTGGTCTGTCTGTATGTCTGTATGTCTGTCTGTCCGTCTGTCTGTCTGTAACTCGATTCAGCCACCCGGCCAAAGTAAAATGCTTACTGCGCAATAGTCTTATATACTCACAGCCAAATGTAAACGTCTAAGACCGGTTTATATGTTCATACTTGTCAACTTTGCTGAACAAGAACAAGGCATTACGCAAATATAAGACAGGAAATTAGTACACAAGGGATATGTACAGGGTTCCTTTATTAAAAAATTCCTGGGTGCTTAGTGTTTCGATAGCAAATGATATTCTACATCTACTGCAGAAAACCGCCGCCTCCTGGCGGCATATGAAAAATCACGCGGCAACAGCAACGAAAGGTTCCACTAGCTAGGTTCCACATTCTGCTTAGAACGCACGTGGAGCACGGCCACGCGGTTCTATAAACCTTGTAGTCGGCCGCCTCCATTGACGCGCATCTCTGCAGCGCTGGCATCGAGGAACCCCGCGTGTAGCAGTGGAACGCGGTAAATTCAAATCGCCTTGAGCAAACCTTTAGTGTGTTTACTTGGGATGAGCGCGGCGGAATAGGAACAGCATGAGAGGTGAGCGGGGAAAGCGAAGGGGGCATTTACTTGGCAAATGCCTACAAAGACTATCGTCTTTTGACGACATTTGCAACGAAAGGAGCAGATACGCGGCCAATTTTTTCCACGCGCGCCTAAGGCTAATTGGCCTACTGCTCTCTGGTTCACTTCAAGGCCTGATAGGACGTCTGATTTTAAGCAGAGTACAACATTCGCAATGTGAGACCCGGAACCATTGCTCCTTAAAGGAACGGACAACCGATTTTCGGCGCGTATATGTTCTCTAGCTCATATGAAAGCTAGCGTTTTATATAGCCCGCTAACCACAAGCAATTTGTAAACAAAATGACGGAAATAATTTAATTGGCAGCAAACTTTTTCAAATCGGAAGGGTGGCGGCTCGTAGTGTTGAAACTTGACGCTACAATATGTGTCCCCGTTACGTGACCTGCAAACCTAGCTGCTACTGTAACTGCTGAAACGTTTATTCACTTATTGAAAACGTTTTAACACAAGTATTTGTATGTTTAAAATGTATACGCATTTTAAACACCATTTTGAAAATTTTTAAGACACGCCGCCCGCCGCTGCTGGGTTGCTCTCATTGTGGCTAACTGAGCCTGCATGCCTGCATCAACGGCAGCGTTCAATAAACAGGCCCAGTGAAGAAGCTTTGACGATTCTGCCTGAATCAGCCAAAGTATTCAGTTTTCAAATACGCCACCGGCAGCTTAAAAAAAAAAAGGACGCGTCCGGGGATAATCGAACTTCTGGCCTCCACAACGTGAAGCCAGATTCTACCTATCGTTCATCCCAACAGATGGCGCCTTCGTGAAAAATAGACTGGTGGATTAAAAAAGCACACAAAGGAATAAGAAAGCTTGCGATTCAGACTTTTTTTAGCCGGGGACAAGTTTTTAAATGTCGGTTTTCATTTCGCATATATACAAAAGTATGTGGCCGCGCTACAGTATGACATGGTTGCCAGCATTATTTTTGGGAGGACACATACGCTCGTAGATCTAAAAATTTCGATTTAAAGTTTTATGGCGTTATCGGCAAAACTGTTTATCGTTAAGGTGCTTTAGGTGATGCCCTATTTGGGATAGAGAATATATACTCGCAAAAATCGGTTGTCTGTCCCTTTAAAGGGACACTGAAGTGAATTTGTCAAGCTCCCGTTTTTGCTTGCACTGCGTAGACTGGCTCAAATTAGCACACTTTTCATCGTTTATCCGGTTGACAAATCGGTAATTATTTTACAAAGCGCGAAAGAAGAAAAACTACCATGCGCGGTTTGCGGCGGCCGCACCAACTAAGGCTGTGACGTTGAGAGGAGGGGCGCCGTGATTGGGCGATGCCAAGGTTAGCAATCACACAAGTTTCGGTTTCGGTTCTGTAAAACATAACGAATGGCTTTGTTGGATGGGCATTCTCAATATCTCAGTAATCATCGTACCGCGCTTCTGCCATGTTGTCGGCTGTAAAATGCACAAGATAAGCCTCCCAGGACGGCTTGTAGTCGTAGCATTCACTAGCCGAGACCTACGCAGTGCATGAACGCCCTCCGCGTACCCGCAGACGCCCAAATGTCATGCGCTTTTCCCCCATATTTGGAGCTTGCCTCCCTCATGCCTGTATCGTAAAAAGTGTGTTCGCACCAGGCCAAGGGTCTGTTCATTCTGGCCTGTGCCCACTGCCTGCAAGCAGTCGGTGCTTATGGCAACAGCACGCCAACGAGAACTCGCTAGCGCGCCAGTGCCAGCCTGCGCGCGTTTTGTGAACTAGTTCGTGTAGCCATGAACGTTGCGGCCCCAAAAAAGGTGAACTCAATATAGAAAACATCGGCGGAAAACAAAAAAGTTAACTTACAAAAAAAAAAAAAAAAGCACGTACCGCGGGGATTCGAACTTGTGACTCGCAAAACATTTGCGGTGAATTCCTAGCGCCCCAGACTGCTAGGCCATGGAGCGGGACGCGAATGGCTTTCTAATATAGGGTATATATTGTACAACCGGTTTACACTTTTATTTAGTTTTGGCATTTCAAGCCGCTTAGGTGACTATTTGTTGTACTGCGATCGTGCAGTAAGCGTCGCCCGAGTTTCCACAGTAGCTCACGTCTAGCAATTGCATTTCGTAGACGGAAAAGCGTTCGCAGATGCGTAGTCGTGCTGCTGACCGCTGTGCTTGTCCGCCCAGGGCAAAAAAGTGCTTCCCGCGCCCTAGTTTTACGCTGTACGGTAAAAATATCAGTTGATTTTATTTGCTTAGTACCTATATTGACTTCGCTGACTCTTCTCCCGCCTTCAAGAGGCCTTATATTTTCCTACGGGCGTACCAGTCAGCGAAGCGTCGCATGTGCAGCGCTTGTGTGAAGCGACCTTGACTTGGAGCTAGATACAGTGTACAAACAAACCAAGTAAAGAAAGGCACATTCTTCCATTCACAAACGTGTCCTGGCTTCGTTTCAACTAAGCGAACGAATTGCGACCAAGCAATTTTTTTTTTAACCTCCTTGATGGCGACGACCCGCCGGCGGCCGGCGGACGAAACGCTGGGCCGACTGACTCTGTCGGCCGGGGAGCCGTGCAGTAGCGCAGCCGTGGCGCAGCCAATTGCCAGCTCACCTCCTCCTGACGTCACACGAAAACGCCACAGAAAATGGGCGAGCGTAAAGAGAGGAGGACAGCGTTTTCGAATTAGTTTTTCTACTAAATAAAATCGCGTAAACGCGCCTAGAGTGGTCGAAACATGGCCTGGGGACTCCGGACTACAATTTGCGCTAGTAATCCCGCAATGTTTACATATCACTTCAGTGTCCCTTTAAAGCAAGCGGCCTGTAAAGCGTGCACATCTGCACACAGGGTCTTCTTGTGGGTAAGCAACCTTCAGTACTAAAAAGTACGTTATACTTAACACGAACGTGTTTGATACCGGGATACACCAAGATTCACTGAAGTCATATCCATCGCAGAAATGACGGCAGCATACCTTTGCCAAAACGACCCGCCAGCCGGACGTCACTCGCCAAGCACACCACAAGACAGCCGCCGACTCACAAATCATGCTCAGCTGCAGATTTCGCTGCACATTTAAATATCGTGTTTTACCGATTCCTATGACAGAAGAATCAACCACAGTATTTTTTTAACCATGACCTTCTTTGGATCATTCTTCTATTATCGACTACTCCACGGTTGTCCTGCGGCTTCACTTGCCTTCTGATAATCCGACTGCCGAAGAATGCCTTCAAATACCTCTAGATGTTCCTTATCATATCCGCTTACAGCCGGGATCATCCACCTACGTTCACTTGTCGTCGAGCTCACCCGTTCCTGACGGCGATTACGTACTCTCGCCCATTCTGGACGTACTCCTTTCGCGCGATGTAGCCACGCATACGGTTGTAACCGTTG
>CM023456.1:112462916-112727432 GCA_013339765.2 Haemaphysalis longicornis | reverse complement strand
GTTTTGTTCCCGTTAAGTGAGCTCCAGCTCTTTCTGTTTTACTTTTCAGTGGTTTGGGCCATTTTTTTTCAATATTACCATGAATTTGTCCGTGGTTGGGGGGTTTTTGGTTCATCTTTTTTTAGGTGTGGGTGGTTCGGTCACCTTTATGTCCGTTTCAATTCTTTCGTATGTAGCTGAGGGAAGGACAGCTGCGGTAGGGATATGTGCATGATTGTTATGTTTAATTGGGGTTGTTTCGCCCGTTTAGTGTTGGTTTTGCCTGTTATCATTTCCCATTAAAATGCATTTTACCGCCTTTAGGTATTTTAGATGCGACGGCATCTCATTCACTCGCCTTGTCCCTCCATACGGCGTTGTCGTTGTCCGTCCACACTCCCCCATTCTCCTCGCCGCGCGAGCTGCGCTCTCCGCCGCTCCCCCTCTCCTCTCCGATAGCGAACACTCCTCGCGAGGGGCATTGGATTGGATTCGATTGGATTGGATTGGCTTGGCTTGGCTTGGATTGGATGGATTGATTGGATTGGATTGGATGGATTGGATTAAGTGGCTTGTGTTGGATTGTGTTGCGCCATAGCCGCGCCACGTTGCGTCATGGCCGCGGCAGGGGTTCACGGCACGTTTCACGCGATGGGAGAATCAACCTAACGGAAACAACAACGGAACCCACTATGCGTCGCATCTACACAGGGGTTCCCGCGAGGGGAGGTGGGAGTAATTTTTTCGCTTCCAAACGTTCCCAAGTCAGGCGCGGGCCCCTACGGTATTTGGGTTGGAAACACGCAGCCGGGCTGGGCTGGGCCCGGGCCATAAAGGTTAAGGTCTCGGGCCGGGCCAGGCCGGCCCGTCGGCCTTCTTCGTCGGGTCGGGCCGGGCCTACTGAGATGAGCACCGGGCCCGGGCTGGGCTCGGGCCCAAATTTTTGGCCCGTGCACATGCACAGCTCTAGTCGTAATCATTAACCTCCCATGGAAACTGTGTTGCAGTGGTTGTAGAGTCAAGGTGGCCAAGTTAACATTTACAAAAACCTACATAATGAATTTGTTTTATACCTACCTGACAGAGAAACGAAGAAATGAAAACGCAAGACGAAAAAAGTAAAACAAGAAAACTCCAGCTTTTTTGTCTCCGAACACGTTTGAACCAATTTGAACCGATTCGAACTGGTTCGAACCGGAGCGGAATGGAGCTCTGGAACCCAACCGGAACCGAACCCGAAGGGATTTACACCAACCCGAACTGGGGCGCTTTTCTAGAAGGCCCGAGTTCGGCCTACTCCCGAGTTTCCAGCTGCTAGGGTTATGAAAGCAGAGATAGTGGAGCATTCCATACACCTCGAGCAAAACCGCCGGAATCGCGCGCAGCACGCCTGGCATATTCATCGCGCTGTATTGGGGCCGCTTACGTTGATAAAGTACGGCTTGTGCTATCTTCCGCATGCAGCACCATCTGAAATCGATCTGCAATACTCATTACCACGCATAAACTAGATAACCCCACTGCTACTTTGAAATCCCCAGCCTGGCTGTTGGCCACGCCCGGCGCAGGGCGGTCCGTTTTTCTCGATGTTCTGTTCTTACACTGAATTATCTTTGCTACTTGGCTTGAGGGTAGTCCCAGTGCAGCTGCGCGGAAACACAAACCAAGTAATCAAAGGGGTGTATTTTAGCGAACGGAACGCGCTGTGCTCCCGACCATCAAATATGGCTTTTGTTTACGGCTTGCTTGGGTCTGCACGGCGGGTGCTTATTAGAAATCGTCCCGTGTCAACAGCGTGTTGGAGCATTGGCGAGTACGTTTTAGACGTTGAAGTTGTGTCATTTTCATCGACTGTGTTTTCACTATGTATGAAGAAGGCTCCTGTGTAAAATCGTGTCGTCTTGGCCTCTCCTATCGGCTCGTGTAATAGTGATCTCCAGTTCGAACCGAACACCCCGTTACTGTGGCAGCACTGGCTGAGGGTGGCCTCGGGACTTCATTGTTGTCTTGTGCAAAGTTCTTGTCGCTGCTAGCGGGCATCAAATGACGACTTAGTGGCTACGACGCTACGCCCACACAAAGTGGATGCCATGGGTGGGCGTGGCTTCGGTTGTTACGCCGCGCCCACGAATGGGCTGGGTGTGTTTGACTGACATTAGAACTCGGAGGAAACTCGGGCATGGTTTTGCACGGCCGAGTTGAACTCGGGACGCCGGTGGTGGCCGCTGCTGCGGCGTGGTTTCTTTTTATGGTCGCAGTAGTAGGCATATTTCTACTCCGACGGTCTTTTAAACGAACGGGGAATTTCGAGCTCATTCTTAGCTCTCAAAAGCTACTGTGCATTGGTTGTGCAGTCGTCTGGCGACAGACCCCCGTTTGCGACGACTTAGAGGCGGCTTTCGCTCAATGACCGTCGAGGACCAAGTGTAGTGTGCACTGCGATTTTACGCGACGGGAAGCTTCTACAGAAGCGATGGTGGCGACCGCACAATCGACCACCACCAGTCGACCGTCAACCGGTGTGTGCGCAATACGATCGGTGGAGACCTGTTTCCAAGGCCTCGCCTTTTTTTAGGTGATTTGGCAGACGGCTTCCGCAGGTTCCTACCGCCCGTCTCTCCGTCTGCAGGCGGAGCGTGCGTTTCATTTGTCGTCTGCTCGCAAAACAGTTTCGAAGGAAGCGTTGCATGACTGTGCGTTTTGTTTGTTATCTGCACTGCAGACAGACTCCCTCGATGGGTTGCGTGAAGCGCATTTCTTGTGAAAAGGTTACTGGCAGGACAGCTTATACGTATTACATATACTGTCAAGGAGACAGTCGACGCACCGATAGCCGGTTGAGGTGGTTTATTCGCGGGGTGAAGCCGATAGGAACGCAGGTCCGAACGTTGAGATAACCTAGCTCGTTTCTCGCGCATGCACCTTATGGGGTTCATCTTCTTCCCCTGACACGTCTTTGGCGCATATCCTCGCATCTGGATAGGAAATATTCTTCATGGTTGATGCTGGACAGCGCATGCCCCGATAGATTGATGGCCTGTTGCATCTGTTCATTATCCTCGCTACAATACAATCATGGGCGCGTGCCTATTGTCAGAGGCGATCTTTACACTTTTCAACGGGTTTGTTCAGCGTCACCGTCGTATGCAGGAAGCAGAGCATGGAAAGCAAAATAAGGGAGAGCTAAGAATTAAAGTAACCACGTGACGCCGGAGGAGGGTAAGCGGGAATGGGGAAGAGCGCGAAGAAAGAGAGGGTTATGAGGGATTGAACTGTGTGAAAAACAAAAAAAAAAAACCGCTGTGGAGAGCTTCTTCAGAAGAGCGTTGAAGAGCAAAATGAAAACAAACAAATGAAAAGAGGAGAGAGAGATGACCTTTAATAGAAAGAGATGACCACCTCAATGGGCGAAAAAGGATAGAAAGTAAGAGAAATGCTGGTCGTTCTCAGTAGATCAATAACTGGGCCGAAAGTTGTTGTCTTGTTGCTGTTCCTTCCTTTGTAACACATACCACTTGGGGGATTGGCCGCAATGGGAAGCTTTGAGGAACTAACGTGCCGGTTCGCAAAATTCATAACACTGTGAAATTCAAAAGTAACATTTGTAGAATAGTGCAGAGTGCTTTCTCGTCAAAATTATAGGGTTGGGAACCTAGACCCTTGGAAAATAATATTGGTTGCTAGTCCACTGAAGTAAAAACGTAAAAAAAATTCAGGTTTCAATATTTAATTGTGTAATTAGCGTCAATAATAGTTCCCCAAGTAAATTGGAAAGCAAGGATTAGGAAACATTGCGCAACGTCGCGACTTGCCGGCAAAAGCACGTAGGCACCCAAAATTCATAACAACTTTCATTGCCAAAAAAATGCATAGTAACATGTTGAAACACTTGCATGCGGGAAAGCTGCATGGTGCATGAGTGAAACCTTAACGTGATGTCATGGAGTTGGACAGGTGCACACCACCCTCGCAGGACCCCTATTCTAGGGAAGGCTGTGGCGTGTTCGAGTCTGCTTGCACACTAAGGACGAACAAATGAAATAGAAGAAACTGACGGCAAACACGTAATAGCAGAAATGAAGCCGTTGAATTAATCGTGCCAAAAGACAAAGAAACGAAAGCGAGGAAAAAGGCGTAAGTACAATCTATTAAAAAGATGTGCTAGCCCGATCGCCAAGCTTTGCCTTAAAAGCACGTAGGCAGAGAGCGCTCCTAGGAAATTTTGTGTCGAAAACGCAGGGTTTCGATAACGTAATACGAGCAGCAACTGTTTTGAATGTGGCGCGCTTCTATCATCCGCTTTCTTTTTTTGCCAGTCGGCCATGGTCACGTGATTGCACTGTCTGCCACCGACGGCAACAACTGCTTCTAGGACGAAAAATTCAAACAAAAGCTCATATGAACGCCTAGAGTAAAAAATAAAATGAACTTTCTAGTGAAATACAGAATAATAAATTAAAACTACAATAAAATAAAGTAGTTGGATTTGCTTGCCCCAGTAGCCACCCAGTGAAGCAGTGGAGCGAGAGAAGGCACTGAAAGATGCGCCACGCACTAGTCGCAGATCCTTGTAGCGCGCTGCCCTCGACCGATTACGCCACCTCAATAATCAGCACATAGCATGAATCGCATTTTTGAGGCGTTTTAACCCTGCTCGAAATATTAAGATGAGCTTATTATCACCACAGCTCCGTCTCTCCCGAGTTTTACTGGAACTTGGGCCTTCTGGAATAGCACCCCTGAACCCGCAAAAAATTCCGGTTCGACACCTTGACTGTGGCCATATCTGTCGCAAAAAAGTGCGCAAAGTGGAAGTGATGATCAAAGGACACGTTCGACCATTCGAATCGCATTGATTGTATCGCAAGGAAAGATAAAACGACCTCGTAATTTTTATTCCTACAAACCAAATGCCCCATGTTAAAGAAGACGGCCACCTAATCTAATAAATTTTTCGCGACATACAAAAGGTAATTACAAAAGCACAAGTTGCGGACATGACTGGCCAAATGCAGCTTACTTCTGCAAGACTTCCGGGGAGTAATTAGAAGTGTCATCAACGCACCGGACGTAGGAGACTTTCCTGAGCATAGGTAGGAATGTGTGAATATTCAATCCATGCTAGCAGAACAGGTCGACACCAATAAGATAGTTCATTTTACAACGTCTACGAATTGCCAATGTGTACGCATAAATGGCGCAGTAGGAAGAGCTGTTCATAGCTGCGCTCGCTCGTACCGTTGATTGCCAATTTGTCTCTTAACAGGCCACTTTGAAAAGACTAATATTAGCGGAAGAATTAAAAACAAGCAAAGAACACGTACTGCTACCTTGCAATACAGATACAGTATCTGACCGAGTTTTTGGACCTGGAGGGGAACGAAAAGTAGTCAAATTAAAAGAGCAGTCCGAAAAATTTGCGAACCGCAATAACAAAGTTTATGGCACTTAAGTATGACAGAAGAAGTCCGGAATAGTTAAGGACAAACCTGCTGAAGATGTTGCTTATAAGTCAGCGTCACCTGGTGCACAAAAAATAGTGACTGAAAAAAAAACGCACCACCTATGACCCGTTTCCGGGTTTTGAGATTGCTTCCGCCGCCGAGTACAATTCGAAATTCTGGCCTCCAACATCAAAGTTTCTTGCCCACGCGGGAATCAATCCAATCCCCATTCAATCCGAAGCTAGCCAGGTGCCTTAGGATTGAATGTGGCGTTATCCTGGAGTCGCCCCGTGGCTCTGTCACGGAAAATGTTGTCCCGAAAATCAAACTTTTGGCTCTGTTCTGTCTGAAATGTCTGCTGTTCATTTACATGGCTCTTAAAAGACAACTGGTGGTTGTTCCATAAACGTAATGTCCGGAATGTCCAGCAAGCCGTAATTTTTGGACCGCGAAAAAACGGCCGGCAACTGTATACTGGGATTCCTTGAACTCGCTATAGTTTAAAAGATGTGCTGCACAAAATACAGGGTTTGTTCGCGGCACATAAGACAGTAAACAAAATAAAATGCGAGGGATGGTCGCGGTTCTCTTCACAGTGTTTCTGCAGTTCAATATTATAATAGAAATTGGTAGCTGATTGAGGGTGCCAATATTAACCATGCCGTTATCAAAAATTTCAAACCGAAATGGCGATGCATTTCTCAATGCCATGGAAATATTGGGAATGGTATACATGTTTTTTTTTTTTTTTTGCATAAAAGTATGGCAATGTCTTCAATTTCCTCCGGATGTCAGGATATTAAAAGGTTTACCCTGCTGTATACGATGTCAACACACAAATTAATGTTTCACGTCAGATATCTGTGTACTGCAGCAACCAAACCAAAGACAAACCAAGAATGCTAACACAAGCAAAACGAGCATTTTGCACGACACACAATACCAGACAAAAGAACGGGACGTGTAAAGTATTCGAATGAGAATTGTAATAATCGAATTCCGACATTTCACAAAACTAAGCTGTCAGAACGGCTATGAAAACAAAATTCTGCTAGGATGAAGGGGTCGAGGCACTTGAACGCGCTCTGAAACTGTTCATTAAAGCTAAGGATTCTGCCATAGCTTCGCACACTTTCTTTGGACTCAAGGCCTTGGAGGGTATTTTCACAGAGTCGGTTGAAATACGTCACGAAAAAAAGCTTGTTCTTTGAGAATGGTTTCAGCCTCCCCACTGGTATGTAAAACGTGTTCCAGTCCGGAGTTTTGTGTATTTCTAGGACGGTCCTGACGGCGAGGAACAGAGGCACGTCTTTGAGGAACGTCATTTCGAAGAACCTCCAGAGGCACTTCATAAACTGTGACACATTTCCTCTATTTTGTATTTCAGCTTCGTCGAGAACCTGTTTCCAAACCCAGGTTGCGAGGTCTACGCCGAAAATAGCATCGTTTACAAACACCCAGTCTCCGAGATCAAGCCTAGCGCTGGTGAGGGTCGTAAAATCTACAAAGAACGCCGTGGAGGGTAGAGGACCGTGGGACAGTTTTTCGAGAAACTGCAAATCGTGACCTGAGGGAGAGAGGAGCACACCCTGGAGCCACTCGCTGAAGACGAGCTTGTTCTTCCAGTAGGAATCGGTGGCCTCTGGAACGTTCCAGTCTGGCGGGAAGAGTTCGCTTGGGAAAATGAAGTGCAGCTCTCTGTCGAGGGATATCTCAGCACCCGGGAACAGATCCTTCACGGTCGTCTGAACTGCAGAGAGGAGCTCGTTGATGAACGAGCTAATGATATTTTCCAGGTACTGGTATTGGGGGTATTTTAAGAGAGTCACCGCAGCCCACAAGTGGCGGTTCTGTGCAAGTTCGCGGGTGCAGCCGTCCTGCCAGGGTCTCTGGAAGTCGAGGGTGTAGCGCTCTGCGGTTCCGACCGTCGCCAGGTTCCACGCCGCCAGATGGAACACGTAGAAGACTGCCATGTCCGTCTGGGAGACCGAGAAGACGTGCATGAGCCGCTGCAGGAGTTCCCCCTCATCCACCTCGATCGTCATGCGTGGCTGCCACAGACTGCTTTGCTTTAGCGCCGTCTCCCAGAGCGTCTGGCCTCCTCCTGCTGCCCATTTCCGAACCATACTTCCGCGCTTTGTGTCGCCGCTCGACTCCGCACGCCCTGCTTTCACAGCGCTCAAGACGTCGCTGTGAACGGGACTGACGTTCAGCATAACGTCTCTCAGCTCCAGGACCTTCGCTGTATCCCCCACGCGGTTGAAGACCTCCGGACGTAGGTTCAAAACTTGGTTCTTCCATGCTTGCACCCTGCACAGGGGTGCTTTGCGAACGTCCGTAAAACGGACGCTCACAAAGAAGGGGATGCGAAACAGGGCTGTTATCTTGAGGATGAGGGCCGGTATTTGGATCGAATTCGTTGTCTTCAGTTTGAGAGCTTCGCGAAGGGCGATGGCAGCATTCGTGAACGCGGCGGTCGGGCTAAAGTCATTGAAGGAGCAGCTCTTGTACATCTTCTCAACTAAAGCGCTGGCCTCGTCAAGCGCGTCTCCGTGAAGCGCCGGGAGCCAGTGCCGAGTGTAGAACGCACTAAGCTCGTAATCTCGACGGGTAAGCCTTTTGTTCGTGTCCGCGCAGGCGTACCTGCAATTCCAAAAATATAAACGCATAAATGCATATGCAAGGGGGCAAGGAGTCCAACAAAAATTTCACTGCCCACTTATAGAACTGCCCAGAGAGGTGATGGAGAGATTCTAATGAAAGCACCCACACTAGTGAGCAAAGGACAGGAGACGCTGCGGTATAAAAGGTAGGCGAAACTTCGTTTTGTGAAATACCCGTACTTTATTTGTGCAGACAATGACGTTGTAAAAACATTTTTTGTTCCTCTTTTAATTTTCCCGCTGCTTTACAGGAGCCCTGAAGCCAAATAGCAGCTTTAGTTTTAACAAAACTTCCATTTTCCTAATCTGCTTCGAGAATTTGTACTAGGAAGGATGCTTTAATAGCTGGTTAATCGCACCTTTAAAAACTCCTTTTTCTTCAGCCTCTCCCTCACAGTAATTGAGTGACGAAAAAGCGTTGCATAGTTGCGCCACGATAACCTGGAAGCGTGCGGGGCAGTGATGAGGTGTAGGTGATGAAAAGAACCACGCACGAAGCTGCTTGGTTTGTATAGGTCGAACCAGTCTTGCTCTTCCGTACTGCCCTCCCTTGCTGCTCGGGGTAACAAAGCATACGCTGGCTCTGCGGGGGTGGTTAAAATGTTTGACGCCTGATTAACAAATTGCACAGAAGTACATCTAGACAGCCTGAGAGTTGACAGCCGGGCAAGGCAGAGACCGCTTTACAGAAAAGGTTTCACCATACGACGGCAGCTCATAAAACGACACTGCTCACACCTATACCTATGTACGCTGTCTTGGAAATGTTTTTGTACCTCAAAGATAGAAGCACTCAGTTGAGGAAGGCGGTAATACCAATGCATAATTGCGCTTTTGATATGGAAGCAAACTTTTGCAAACTCGGCAGGATTTTGACGTACATTTTTTGGCCGTACTTCTGTTGGGCGAAATTTTTAGCTCATTTAGGTGTAGGGGAAGGGTTCACTTCTGCGATCGTTTCTCCTGTAACGATGAATATAGGCAGGCACTCTTCGGGGGCAAAGACCTGACTCGTGGCGGGAAGGACAGGAGCGGTTGGAGGTCAGTGAGTCGACTCCATTACGCAGATTATTAATATTATTATTAGGGTGATGATGATGATGATGACGGTGATAATGAATGGATAAAAATGCCTCCGAACAACGCGCCACGGCTGAAAAATTATTTTATGCCTACCGTTTACCTGAGTAGATCTGAAGCAAGGCAAGTTTAGCGAGGGCCCATTTTCCTTTATTTAAAAATATCCACTAATTGCATGATCCCACGGATCAGTGTGTGCGTATTGCAAAGAGTCCGTAGATTTATTCTCAAAGTTTTGAAGTTATTAAATTCGGTTGAAGGCATGAAGAACCCATATTGAATGTAAAATGCCTCCCGACCAACGAGCATAGGCCAAAAAGTCATTTTATGCCTTGACCGTGTTTAGCGCTTCGAAAACCTTTGACAGATTGCGTATTTCGAATTGCAAGCTTTTAGGTTCAAACAGGGCCGCCGTTTTTCCTAATTGCAAATTTGAAAATAAATAGCCGTACCACTCTTTTGGAAGAAAACATGGGGGGAAGAATCTCAAACAAGTCAGTGCGTGTTGAAAATAAAACTGCTGTATACATGCAAAAACTGCCGTAAAGGGCAGAAACATCGCCAACTACACGATTTATTCTCCCAAAGTTCCGTTGAAGACCAGTTGATGTTTAAATTCGCAAAAACCTCTAAAAAAACACTAGAAATTGCGTCGATTCGCAAAAATTAGCAATCAATGGATCAAACAATGATGACGTACCCATTCATTTTCCAGGAAACTACTGCCGCGCGTCCTAATTGGTGATGACATAGGCTACCTGCACAAAGAGTCTCCGTCAGCCTTTCTAGGGTACGGCCTTGTGAAGTAGATCTTCTCGCTATCGACGAAACACGTTTTGACAACCCCGATCTGCGTGCATTTCGAATTGGGAACAGTTCCATGAGTTGAAGGTTGCTGTTCTTGTCTCGGAGCGTGTATGCCGGGTGGGTGTTTCCGCATCGAAGTTGGCAAATTGATGAAGTATATAAAGCTAGCCGTGTCCACACAGGGGCTCTATTTGGAACGAAAACATGGGGGGAACGAATCTCCGCGGACACATTGAATGCAAGTGAGATCCTGCGCATGTATTGGATAACCCACTCCGAGATTTTCGCAACTTATTTGTGGTGTGCCTGCAGGCGTGATGGGCGATGGATGGGATTACCTTAAAACGGTTTATAATTCAAATCAAAATGCCGGCTGCCTATTTCCGCGTAAACCAATATCTACCACCCCTTCTTATACCAGGCTGAGACAAGCGCGAAAGCAATGATTTTTCGCGCGCAAAGTAAACGCATATGCGAAAGGTCTAAATGTAGAAGAGTAGCACCTCTATGAGATAACGGTATACTTATGTACTCCATCTTCATGATCGGTGCGCCCATTGTCTTATCTAGGGCTGTTCCTTATTCGCGATTTCCAACTGACCGTTTTAACACAATGGAAACCCGGTTTCACGCATGTAGAGTCGTCTCTAAGCGGGTAATTGTCTTATAATCTTTTTTCAGGATACCTTTGATAACACACGAGTAAAAGCCGTCTTCTGCAATCATACTTGCACCGTAGATGACCATGCATCAGTACAGAACAGCTCATGTGGGAAAGACAGCTTACAAACACCAACCATACCAGTACTTTGAAAGCCAGCTTCACCTCTTACCACAAATGCACTAATGTGGAGACTTTCCTCCAGGAAGAACTGGATGGCAGAACATGAAGGCAAATTATGAATAATCTACTACCTTCTCTTTTTGAGTTGAAGGCTTGCTGTTCTTGTGCATTCTAGATGAGCCTGTTTATCCACCACGGGGGTCAATAAAGTCTGTTCCGCTAATTCTCTGGGTAGTGCACTGCTCTGCACGCTCAGAAAACGTGTTGGCAACTAACAGTAAACGAAAAGAATTCAGGGAAGTTCGCACGCATGCGCAAAACTTTCATGGCGAAGCTGTGGTAAATGACGGACACAAAGCTGAGATTTAGTATCGTTGTGGTTCAGTGGTGAAGGTTGGTGCCATGGAATTGTGATGATCTTATGTAGAGGAAATCCAGAATAAGCTCGTCGTTTTGCTTCACGTTTTCGTACGCCACTCTGCAAGCGCGGCTTGTCCTCTACAGCGGATGCTTTGCACGCCGTGCCTCTCGAAGCGTGGCGCGGCCTCTTCCAAGGCTGTGCGAACTGTCCGCGGCCGGGCCAAGTGGAGTAAATGATCACCTACAGCAGCTGCGACATTCCCGTCGTGGCTCTTCTACGGTACAGAGCGCATGTGCACGACGACACGAGGACGATCGAACGGGGGGTATGTGCCATGACGTGTTTTTCTCGCGGCGTACATGCCTCTTGAAGACGCACCAGTGGAATGTGAGGACCCTAAAAACAGGCCTGCGTGAATTTTTATTGATTCTCTCTCTCTCGATTTCAACTCTCTCTCTCTTGCTCGTTCCCAGCAAGTGCTGCCACGATACGGCGAACGCTGAAGTTTTTTTGTGGGCAATGTTGGCCAATTTCCCCGAGTGGATATGCTTGGCTTTGCGAACGTGCGCAAGGCGTGAGCGGCGAACGCTGGAGTTTTTTGGCCAACATTCACCAATCTTCCTATTAAGTGGGTATGATTAGCATTACGAATGCGCGCTCGAGGCACGCGTGCACCAACGCGCGGCCTTTTCTTGGCATTTTTAAATGTGCGGACATTATACACAAACGGTTTGCCCTACAGATTCGCTTTTAAAAATGGCCGCCTATCTGCTCGGGTCGCTGGAAAGGTCGTCGAAAGATGGTAGTCTTATCCCGCCGTGCCACGTAACAGCCTTCTCTGTGTTACGCCCATACAACTCACGCAGTTCCCCTTGCCTATCAGTCAATTCATTGGAGGTTTGCGGAATCAAATTTCCAGCTTCGCAGTGTTAATGCGTCATATGTTGGGACTGGGCACTCCATCCTCAATGACGAGTATCCAGTGCGCCTTTGTTTACCCAAAGTTGGGTTAAGAGATTACAGGTTTTGTTTTTATTTGCCATCCTCAAATTGAGCACCTATTTATTTTTAGGCAAACCAAGGCTCCAGGTTCTACATATGTATCAATATTTTTCTCAAACAAGCCTAACATTTTCTTTTTGCTTGAAACTGGCGACAAATGTAGGGCTTGTTTTTATATTTAGTAGATTGAAAATGTTTTGCCTAAATAAAAGCCCTGTTGGAAGATGCCTTAATCTTTGGCCTGGCGGCTGACTTCAGGGTTAAACAAACAGACATTGAGATAGACTGAATAGAGTTTTGTTGCCTGAGTTGCCCAAGAAAGACTATCGTCTTTAAAACCAAACTGTGCCTACACAGATTGAGGTCCCTTAGCAAATTTTCAAATGGCTAATGTTAATAAATATCGTTCGAGCGGGGTTTGGTCGGACGGGGCTATTCTTGTTTGCTTAATACATGACAATAAGGAATGGTTGCCGCCTGGTGTGAACGCCGGCGCCTTCTTCTCACGTTAGTTTTAAAGTTTTTATGAAGTTGCTGGAACGTTCACAGGTTCAGAAAGAGTCTTATGGCCTTATTTTGAGTCCGTCATCTCCTCCATGTGCACCTGAACTCGGCTGAGGGGTGTATACCCCAATGCATTTACATTCAAAAATCTCTTTCAGAAATCTCCTCAACTGAAGGCTCGAATGGAGGAGGTGTTCAGAATACGGGTGTTAGAACGGATAAACTACACCAAAATGTACACACAACACTAACCCCAATAATCTGTCCAATATACCAAATGAGTTAATGAACGTGTAAGCGTAAGTGCCAGAAACAACACAGAGTGAGTTCATATAGAAACAGTGACAGTGAACACGTAGATTATTAGTTGCCAGAGACAAGACACAATATGTAGTGCACTTTCCGACGTAAAAAATTGCCTAATGAAAAACAGAACAAAATTAATAGATACTGGGAATGGTTGTGGACTTCAGGAAGAGCATAAGTACAAAATACATAGGTTCAGTTCAAAACCAATAAGAGATCACAATGTGACCGGACTCTGTGAACAGAATAGCTTGAAGACAAGAAATAAACCCCTTTGCTGGCTTTCTGTTGGATATCCGCCCAGAACTTTGGAATGGTTGATCGACCTTTTTTCTGTAGATATAAGGGCACCCTTAATATACCGTCGAGCCGCATCATGACAGAGACATTCTGCAAAGAGGTGAACGATACATTCTTCAGGATGACCACATGTGCCACACGCGCTTTGAACTGTGCCAATTTTGCGCAGAAAATGTTTTGTGTCAACAACTATTAGAAAACCGTAGTTCGTACAACGGTAGGCTGACTCGATTCAGCCACCGGCCAAAGTAAGATTGATATTACGCAATAGTCTTATATACTCACGGCGAAACGTAAACATCTAAGCCCGGTTTATATGTTAATACTTGTCAACTTTGTTGAACAGGTACAAGACATTACGCAACTGTAAGACAGGAAATTAGTTGCAGTTTCATTTAGGGAATAATCGAGGGGCAACTCACGGCTGAAATCGAACAACGGTCGTAGCGCAAATGGGATGTCACTAGGGGCGCAACTTGGATGTCGTCTCGAGTTTCCATACTCCGCAACCTTGCCATCACCCGCGGAGTAGAGACAAAGCAAACGTTCAAGACTCCGGACGGGCCTTTACTGAGCCGATACCTCTGAAGCAGGCACTTTCTATGACAACAAACGCAATAAAACTCGCATTTTTACGTACACTTTTTTTTACAATGCGTTTGTTTGCAAGAGCGAGGATGAGAAACGGCGGCATATTTTAATAACTGATGTGCGGGAGGCATGCCGACAGCTGAACACTTTAACTGAACATACTCAAAGAGGGGACATGCTTGAATATCAGGAGAACAAAATACGATATTCTTTGACAGGAGCTTGGTTCAGCTGTGCCACAGGAGCAAAACTCCCGTTAGTTTGGCACAGACCGACTCGTACACAGGTGTTGCAACAACAATACGGCGAAAGCAGTGGCGTACGTGGAATCATATTTCCTGGATTACCCGACCACAAAGAGAAAATAATTACAAAAAAACAAAAAAATGCAGAAATAAGGAATAAAGGGTGGTTTCAAAACGAAAGCAGCGGGTTCCAGCGGCCAAAGTCTACATAAACTACATTTATTTTCCTCCCTGTTTTTGTTTCTTATCGGGGGCTAATGTAGCACAGGGAACACGTTAGTCTGAGCAGACGTACAAACGGTGTAAAATAAAATAGCACAGCACTTCCCACTTGCAACTCAATCAATTATTGGTAGCTGCGATGTGCAAACCGATAACAAGGAGAGCCAGTACCCTCGTCTAAGCCAACCCCATCACCGGTGTAACTATAACTTGCGCGGTGGGGATCAGATCCCGCTGGCGTACACCACTGATGAAATATATACATGTTTGATGTTTTATTGAAATATTTTCGAGTGCAGCTGTTAACCGCCCGCTCCTGTGGTTTAGTGTCGCCGCCAGATTCATTGTAAACAAGTAAACGAAAAGGACGGCGAAGATATGTCCTCTTCGATGCCATCAGCGATAAGGACGGCAAAAGAAACTCCCACGTCCCCTCGCGGGAACCCCTGTGTAGATGCGACGCATAGGCGAGCGGGAAGGGACCGCGTTTTATAGCGCGCATAACGTTGAGGGGACTGCGTAAGCTGCGCGTCCCAGTCGATGACGACGTTGGCGTACTGTAAAGCGGCGTGGACTCTAGGTGTTTGAGCCAAGCGTGGATGTTGCTTCGCCGGAGAACGGCACACCAGTTATATGCGCAGCCGCCCGAGGAGAGGAAACCGCCGAGAGAGAGTAGTACTGCACATGCGCGGCCCCAGCGCGTCTGCCGCGGCTATGACGCAACACAATCCAACACAATCCATTATTCCAATCCAATCCAAACCCAATCCAATCAATCCAATCCAAGCCAAGCCAAGCCAAGCCAAGCCAAGCCAAGCTAAGCCAATTCAATCCAAGCCAAGCCAAACCAATCAAATCCTATGCCCCTCGCGAGAGAGTGTTCGCTATCGGAGAGGAGATGAGGGGTGAACGGGGAGAGCGCAGCTGGCGCGGCGAGGAGAATGGGGGAGGGGCGGACAACGCCGACGACGGACGCCGGAGGGACAAGGCGAGTGATGAGATGTGCTCTGCATCTAAAAACAGCGAAGTATGGCGAAAGTGTGAACGGCACGGTACTATAGCAAGGCCGTCTTGCGAGCCGTGCTCCGCTGCGGCGACGCGCTACGACATAACGCTGCACTTGCGCGCGCCGTGGTGCATTCCCCGTAGAAACGATCACTTCGTCTGTTTCTGCAGCTAAACGAGCCGCCCCAGCAGAAGCTCTGCACAGCCGCAGCAGCAGATATGCACAGTCACCGGACAAGACTATTCAGTTAGCGCTGCGATCAATGTTCGCCTTGGGGTCTACCGTAATCGTCAAAGAAATTTTAAAATATGTGCCGCGTGCAGTGTAACTGGACGCTGTAAGACTTAAGTTTCTTATAAATGTTACAAAAATATTTCATAGACATAACCAAGGCACCCGCAACAGCTTCGATTGTTGCATAAGGAATTGAATTTTGGTAGGTTAGTTGAGTAATGCATACTGTCCATGACGTCGAATATCAAGCACTTGCACTTCCTGCAAGCTGCCCCATTCAAGTGCTCTACCTTCTAGAGATGACAGACTGAGGGAAATGACATCGTCATTTCGGGAGGAATGCGTAGTGAACGAAGCGCCAGACAGCACTGAGTATTGTGCCATCAAGCGAACAGATACACAGCAGGTATTAGAGCGATCCCTCCAAAAGTGTGAGCGTTCGGTGCCGTTAGATAGGTGCTGTGGTAAGGTTTGGGTGCTGCTAGGCTTTCTTCAGCGCACTGATCTTTGGCGTAGCTAGAACACTATTTTTTCTGCGCCTCTAAATTTTTCCGGACGATAGATACGTGCTCCGCAACGCGCACAGCGCACACTACTGCGTTACGTACTCGTAGATGTCTTTGCAGGGATCGATGCTCTCGTTGACCGTCTGGGCCAGGTGTTGGAGCAGGTCCGGGCAACGGAGGTCGGTGCCGTTGCTGAGGGCCAGCTTGGGAGCTGGCGACGCTGTGAGCGAGGATCTGCCGGACACAAAAAGTATGATCAGCAGCGTAGCCAAGATCACCGACACGCTGTAAACACACAGCACGAAGCCCTGCTGGGCGTTCGAGGGGGATTGGTGGGCTGCTTCGGCTTCCCTGCCGCCGGCCATGTTGTTCCTAGCTTCTTCGTCCTCCTCCTTTTTCATCATCCGTTAAGAATGACAAGGATGAAGTTTTAAAGAAATATTCCTAAAGAAAGGAGGTCGAATGGTAGCTGGAATCTGAAAAAAATACTGCTTAGCTTTACCATGCGAAAAAATCGGGGAGGGAATGGAGTATAGGGCAGGAGATTTCTTTAAAAAATCGGGTTGCTTGGCCTGGTAAATAGAAAGATAGCAGTGCACTTCAAGCGCCTGTCCTCCACCGTTCCTACCTGTGTCTGTCATTCACATTTGTATTTAATCTGAATTAAGCAAATACCGCCTGGCCAGCAATATGGTATGATATGAAAAATGACTCGCCCTGAAAATATCTCTCACATCCCAAGGCTACAGAAGCGATTGTTATAACCTGTAGCCATGTTATGACCTGTTAAAACCATTTTTTAGCCTGGGTACGTATGTGGTATTCATTTGTTTGTAGTTATAGTATTGCGTACGAAGCTGTATACGTGTTTTCTAGAATTTCTCTTGTTTCAGGCAGCGACAGAAATATTCTGTAATCGTTCGTGTAATTCCATCATTGAATAAAGGAACCTTTGTCCATTCCACCCAAGGTTGGCGACTGTTGTTTGCATGCGAAAGCCTATAGGTGTGCTATTCTGCAAATAAACGTCGTTGTTTATGCAGTCCTGTCAGCATAATGGCCACCGCAGTAAAAAGCGTTTATTTTTGTTTTAATTTATCGATGTTTTCTTTTCAGCTGTGGCCATTTCGGTACCATTCATGATCCCAACACATATGTGACTGAGAGAGAGAGAGAGAATAGTCTTTAATGATACTGGTGAGGTTAGCCTGGCCAACGCGCCTAGCTTGCTACAACAGATGTATGAAAAAATGAAATCGATGAAGAGATGATGATAATGACTGTGATGAAGATTAGAGTCCTGTTTAAAGAGTCTGATCAAGTTCTGTGCTTCGCAGGAAAGACGATAGAGATTTTGTCGCTCGAGATTCTCGTTTATTTTATTTTTATTTCGACCAAGCAGGCCAAAAAGCACAGGAGAACTAAATGTAAACGACACATTCACATGAAGGTTACACATTGACAAGTTGAAAATATTTGTCCCAAAATTTAATAAGAGAAATGTTTTTCTCTCGGTGCACAAAGAAATAATTGTGCGAGGAGTGATTCCAATCTTCAATTGTTTGAGGGAAAAACTGTACTTGTAGCTATTTGTTTTTGCGAAGATGGGAGCCAATGAATGTTGGTGATTGTGAGTCCTCCTTGTTGCTAGAGGTTTTACATAATCGGGTAGGTTTAGTTTAATTTTCCTGAGAGGCAGTTGTATAAGAGTGCAATGCGACTGATCTTTCAGCGAGTTTCCAAGGTCTGAAATTGATTATCATGCATTAACTGGGTAGGGAGTCCTCCCTTTTGTACTTCCCAAATATAAATCGCACGGCCTTGCGAGTTGACTCTTTCTGTTGATCTTTTTTCGTATGGGGGTCCCATCGTATGTGGGTCCCAGAGTTCGACCAAGGGCCTAGCAAAAACTGTAAACGAGCATCTCGAGCGACTGGGTTTGAGCCCGAGTCTGCACAGCAGTAGCAGAGTCTTCTACAAACTGAGCTACTACGCACATTGCCAGCACACAAAAATGTCGTTCTTCCTCTCTTCCTAGCATACAGGCACCTGGGCGACTGGCCAGGAATCGGGAGGTTTGACCGTCTTTGTGTCCGCATCAAAAGTCACAGCCCTATGAATTTTAAACCTAAAAATGGTATAAGAGTGCGTGCCGCGGGACACCTGGATGTGATGGTACGTGACTGGAACAGGTGCACACCATCCGCGCCGCAACCTAATTTTATGGAAGCTGCAGAATGGGCCGGTATGCTGGCCCACTTAATTCGCGCCGTAAGACAAAGAAACTAAACCCAAGAAAGAGACACAAATACAGTGTAGCAGGAAAGAAGGCTGTTGACGTAACTTGAGCGAAGCTCCAAAGAAACAAAAGCGACGAAAGCGATGTAAATGAAATGTTGCAACAAAGAAGTTTTAGTGACCGAGATGCTTAGGTACCGGATGACTTTTTTACAGTGAAGTAGCATACGCTCAGAATTGCCGGTTATTTTTTTTTATTGCGCGCATCACCAAAAACTTCTTCTTTACGGAGGTGGCAAATTCCCGCGGAGGGGAATGGAATTTTTCTTGCCAGAGATTACCCCACGCCATCAGAGAAAGTGTTTACAGTTACAACATTTTGGCGTTTTGCGCAAGAATTCAAGAACAAATTGGTGCTGGGGCACCCATTACCAACAATTAATTGTACCGGGGGACTCCCAGGAGGGATTCTTGTGCATCGGAGATGTTGTGTTTCGGCGTTTCTTACACCTCAGCAACTCCGCAACAGCTGTTCAACGTGAGCTTCTGACGCAGGAATCACACAAAGGGGGAAGTGTCCGCAAGCGGCGCGCGTTAGGGGGCAGGCCAAGCGTGGGCAACTGCTGGGAATAACGCTATCACAACTGGAAGCCTCCGTAGCAGGAGCTCCTCCCAGCGAGCGAGCATACTGAAGATGTCAGTTCCACGCGGTAGGAGTAGAACATGCATGGCGTAGCGGAGGTTCTCCTTTTCCCCCAGCAGTTATTTTATTACGGATTCTGGAAGAAGTGGTAGTAGCCGTGGGAGGCTTCTTCGGTGGCAGGCGCGATCCGCCGTTGTGTGGGCAAGAAGCATGTTCGGCGGATCCACAATACATGACAAGGCATGAATAAGTGTCGATAATCGCACGAAGCAATGTAGCCAGGCTTGCAGACCGCGCAATGCGACGTAATCCCGAAACGCTGCCGGTGAGTAAGTCAAAACTTCCAGCTTCACCCCACGAGTTAATGAGGATGCGAACGCCAGCAGACCTTCCCGAATGGCAGTAACTACTGCTACCAGGGTAGGGAGACCACGAAGGGTTTCGTACGCACAGCTTTGTATTAATGACCGTTTCTTGTGTGTACGTGACACAACGCGCCTCTTCTCAAAGAGGCAGCCTTTGGCACATACTATCTCAAGCACCCTTCTCTAGTGGTGGTTGGATAACAATTCATAAACAATTAATAAAGCATCACACCACTGTAAGGAAGTAGGCCTCCTCCAGTCCTGTCTTTTACTGCAAAAACTCGCGTTTCCTGCAACTGCTTGTCTGGCTTGGCGGTATACAAATTGAAGTCACCGACGAAAAACCACCCCTTGCCCACACCCACCTATGCAACCAGCATTTGTGGGTAAATGGTCAAAATAATGATGACATTGCAAAACCAGCGTGAGCTGCTAGAGAGAGCCAAGCTGGGAGCCTTTGCTACTGGAGTCCTGGAAACAGGGCTTCACCCATAACTCTTTCCACATTCCCGTCTTCCTATTTTCAAATAAAAATTACTCTCTCTCTCTCTATTGGCTGGGAAACTCCCAGGCCGTTAGAGAAAATGTGGAAGTTGGGTAGGGGAATGGAGGACCCTTTGGTGCAGTCAGTTCGGGTTCCTGAACACGCGGTGAAACTCTCTCTGTGTGTACACCAGGCAAACAAGCTTAGGTCACCATGCACGCCTCGTCTAAACTCTTTGACCTTGAAAGCTATGAAAAAATTAGTGCACTTACACTCTGTGAAGAAGGATGGCCCCCAAAGCTGGACGCAGTCCGCGGAGTGCACGAAACAAAACACGTCTATCGTAATTTGCTATCAAGCATATTTCCTTCTCAAGTAGCTGAATTAACCTGTGACGGATACAAGTTTTGTTCTTGTAGATCAACATGGTCCCTGCATGGTCGGCCTGTGTCCCTCCCGCATCGTAAGCGTCTTGGTGTTTGTGTATGGCCGGGTTCAAACTGTTGCCGCAACTGTCGTAATAACTTTAAAGAATGACGTCACACATCGGCTGGGAATTTCATGTCCCTGCCGGTCAAACTGCGTGACATGGCATTTTTTTTTACTTCCATAGATCACGATACGGGTTTTGCGTCGGTAATCTGAACATAGCCTAACACACAAACCCAATCCGCTCTACCACTAAGGACTCTGGACAGGACACATAGGGCCGTTTAACGCCCGCGTTTAAAACTCGCACCAGCACAACGGACTTGCCATCCACCAGTACGGGCATGAAACCTATAGCTGCGCGTGCACGCTTCCCCTCCTGCCTCCTACTATTCTCCACTACAAGCCTGGAACGCATAAACCGGCAACCGGTCATGTGAGCGCGCTTAGAAGTGGCAGACACTGTCGAAAATATCCCCTGAAAGCCCTCTGAAGAAGTGATATTAGCTCACGTAGGCGTTCCAAGCGGAAAATATGCTGTTCATCCGGGAGGGATTCGCCGCTACTCCACGAACTGAACCTGAGGCGGTGATGGCGGTGCCAGCAGCTTTCCGTTGTTTTTGAACCCATTCGCGCTTGTGTTTGGGCCAACGCTTCGATTCGTGCTCTTCTTCCTCCAAACGAAAGGCATGCATCCGTCCCATACCGATTTTAAACCTGGAAGCCCTTGATCTCTATTCTCGCGTACAAACATTCGGCTCTCCATTTTTGTTCCCCTTCGTACTGTGTAAGATGTCTGTGTAACACATAAACCCACACCGGAACCATTCAGAACGCACAGAAACGCTCAGAACGATTCAGAAGGACAGCCGACTAACTGCATTAAGCCATGTAATTGCGACATCTAAATTACCAGCACAACCGGCATTTCATCGGCTTGCACGACCTGCGTTCGAAGATAACCATCATCCCGCTGGTAACCCATGCTGTCCACGTAGAGTATACAAGGACGACCATAAAGTTCGTATAATTCCTGTCAAGGATTGGGACGGGCGTTTAATCTTTCTCTACATCGCAATTCTCCCTAGAGGTGTGCATGGGCTCGGGCTTACCCAAAACGCGGGGCCCGGCCCGGCCCGCGGGCCGGGCTCGGGTGACCCGACTTACTTATCACCCGGTCCCGGGCAGTCCTGACAGCCCGGGCTGGCCCGGCACAGTGAAGCAATACTTAGGTTTTCTATGATATCACAGAAACTGCATGTTGCTGACGCGGTAAAAGCACGGGTAAGGTTTCTTTTTCAATTCCACGGATCTTATCGTTAGGCCCTGAGGCACATGTGGGCGTATGGCAAGCCGGTAAGTGTGAGAGATCTGCAACTGCATGTCTTGGGATGAACTGAGCAACACATGCGGCTCAGCGACACACCGCCTAGGGAAGTACAACGAATGACAATTCAGCGTGACTAGTTTCCACCTCTAAGTTCGGGCGAAAACAAATTTTCAAGATGGAACACTTTGAACTGCAAACACTGCTAGAGAAACCTGCGTCTCCATCTGTTTTCTGTAGCAGTGCCCTATTCAGAGTTGCGTTTCCTTCTCTGAGCCAACAAAAGTGAAGCTGTCAAAGACTGAGGTGACAATTCAACTTTAGTTTTGCTCTTTGTTTCGGCGGGAAAACATCGTGGCGAGCGTAGCTGGTGGTAGGAGGTGGCCTGTGCCCTCGGGCGTCGTGGCCGGCAGACGAAGACGAAAGGAAAAGCGCAACAGGGGAGTAGGGTGGTTTAAATGCGCCAACAGCCGCCTAAACAGTAACACTTAATATGATTGAAACTTTATAGATAAGCGATATGAGTCGGTATAGAACGTAGTGAAGCGGCAACGATAAAATGTGCATAAATGCACGCGTGTACTTTGCGTCTCGATAAAAAGAAGGGACCGAGTCCGACAGCCTATATACTCTTGAGAAAAGGAAACGTATACGGACGAAACAACAAAGCAAGTACACACCCTGTTTAAACAAACACGAACCGGCTGGTCCCCTGGCATACAGGTTCCATTTCTGGATAGCAATCGCAAGAATCAGGTTCAAATGCCCAAGGTGCCATTCTATTTTTAATTGCTTGTTTTAATTCATTTATGGCACATTATGAAATTCTACACAAAATGCCGGGTGGTTTTGTTCCCTTTAGGTGAGCTCCAGCTCTATTTTTTTTTACTTTTCAGTGGTTTGGGCCATTTCGGTTTCGGCTGCTTTTCTTGGATATTTTTAAATATTACCATGAATTTGTCCATGGTTGGGGGGTTTTTGGTTCATCTTTTTTTTAAGTTGGGCGGTTCGGTCACCTTTATGTCGGTTTCAATTCTTTCGTATGTAGCTGAGCGAAGGACAGCTGCGGTAGGGATATGTGCATGATTGTTATGTTTAATTGGGGTTGTTTTGCCCGTTTAATGTTGGTTTTGCCTGTTATCATTTCCCTTACGATGCATTTTACCGCCTTTAGGTAGTTTTCGCTTCCAAACGTGCCCCAATCAGGCGCGGGCCCCTACGGTATTTGGGTTGGAAACACGCAGCCGGGCGGAACGGGCCGGGCCCGGCCCTAAGGTTAAGGTCTCGGGCCGGGCCAGGCCGGCCCGTCAGTCTTCTTCGTCGGGTCGGGCCGGACCTACTGCGATAAGTACCGGGCCTGGCTGGGCTCGGGCCCAAATTTTCGGCCCGTGCACAGCTCTAATACAGCCATTGTGAGTGCATCTGTCAGCTTTCACTTCCACAAAAATGGTACGTTCCAATCAGTTATTCCACCGATGCATGGCTCTAAGCATTACGACCCTTTTTTGTGGTAATATTTGGCACAGAAAACACAGCAAGTATTTCACACCCTGCAAGTTCTTCAACCGAGAAAATGGAGCAAAGGCAAACATCTGTATCCATCAGGTAAGAAATGCTGTATGGCTCTGGTGATTGTCATCATTAAGGCAGATAATGGGACATGAAATTGAGAGCAATAAGTTACACTTTGTTGCAACTACAGTTTCCAATATCACTGCTTCATATTTACGGGACATTAAAAAATTCCTGTAAACTGTATACTTAAAAGCACCTTAATTGTATTTGCAGAGAGAGGGATTTTCACAGCATGTTACGTTTGTAAACTCCATTGGCGTTTTACAAAAAGAAAAGCACTGCACTGTCACTGCATAAATATACAGATGCACTAAAAAAACCGTTTGGTCACCCATACAATACCCCACTGCACTATCTTTGTGAACACTAAGCATTGCACACTACGAGCTACGAGAAAGAGTGGTATGAAACCCATCGAAGAGGAGGTTTGCACACAAGTTTCTGTGCTAGCAGGAGCCGGGTGCGGCCATGAATTTTGTGGAGAGCTCAACAGCTAGAGTATTGTATTGCTGCCTGAAATGCAGTGCCACATAATTATTGTTTACTAGTCACTCTTGTCCACGCTCTTATGGCTACGAAATCAAAATGAAAACCACGCGCAAAAAATTGCTTGTGTTCAAGCGCATTCTTTGGATATAAACAGAACAATGTAACAGTGCTGGTTAGTAAAACCAGTGGAGTTAAAAATTTACATGCAACGTAAAAAAACAATGAAACCAAAATTTCTGTTCTGAACACACGAAAACTTTTGCTAGAAACTAAGTAATAGTACAAATTTGTCCAAAGGTGCACTCGCCTTTGTAGTAGCACTTGAAAGATTTCAGATGGCAGCACTTGATGCATTTTTTTACCACTCACGCTAACGAACATTCAAGTTTCAACCGTCGAGCCCGTGCAATTGTCGCCATAATCGCTAGCAGTGCGCAAGTAAGTGAGTA
Source organism: Haemaphysalis longicornis (assembly GCA_013339765.2). Lineage (NCBI taxonomy): Eukaryota > Metazoa > Arthropoda > Arachnida > Ixodida > Ixodidae > Haemaphysalis > Haemaphysalis longicornis. Next base: position 112,703,399 of record CM023456.1, on the reverse strand, counting down.
CAGAAGGCATAAATAAATTCACAATAACACAACGGCGAAACTGCAGACTTTGTTAATCTCCGACATGACATTGGTTCAACCGTTGGAATCTAGTACGCTTGATTAGCCTGAGATAAAATCCTGGTTTCATTTTTTAGCGCGCATACAAGAACACACTGCCGCTCCGCCTTGATCACTACAAAATCCAAGATAAACGGCGATGCGTTTGGCATACGAAACATGTTCACTCATCTTAATGCGTAAATAAAAAGAAAAAAAAACGGACACATCACGTCACGTACAAAAATTTCCTGGCGACGATATGGGCAATCGCGGGCTTCAAAAAGTTTGGCTCGGGATCTCGCATCGTCCTTCAGCATCGAAAGGTAAGTCTACTGAAGCACAGCGTGCAATTTTTGAAAGTCACCACCACCCACCCAACGCAGCAGGCGGTTCTGGGGTTGCACACACCGTACCGGGAGGATTTGTTTCACAGCTGGCACACACCACGGCAACTGTCACCAGCTGGCCCACAGCATTTCGGATCGGCTAGAGTGTAACTGCGCAATGGATGCCGGCGCGGATTCAAAAATTTTTCGGCGCTCAACAAAATCATCGCAAAAGCGCATATATCCCCGATGAGAAAACATTTAGAAGCTCTACATGCGAATTATAAAATGTATTTGGGACAGCTTCGTTGCTGCTACTGCCACTAAAAAGCGTGTAGCGGATGTAACGGCTGTGCGGTCTCGACGTCAGAGGCCCCGAAGGCCACGCCCCCGTTGGAAAGTAGACGAAACGGAATAGCGCCGTTTAAAGCTTTGCTTTCCAACCACCTTCACAGCGTGGATTGAAGCCAATTTTTTTTTGCCCCAGAACTGGTGATCACATGTGCGCGCGCTATCTCTCGTGAGCCCAGATGCATCATCATGTTCTCTTAAACCCCTTCCTCACATTCTTTTTTTGAAAATGAGAATGGTTTGAAAAAATGACTTGGGACGAGCATATAAACCATATAAAATCAAAATTATCGCGAAAAGATGGATTACTTTCATTTCCAAGGCCATACTGCCAACTGAAGTTAAAAAAAATCTGTAAATCGTTCGTGTTTTCTCGCATATTATCTATTGCCTACTGTGTGGGGTAATACTACAATCGCAAATCTACAAACAATTCATGCCTTGCAAAAAAAGATTTTGACAAATATCTCTAATGTCTCTTTTGATCATCCCTCCGCCGAGCTCTTTCTTAAGCATAATATAATGAAAATATACTACTTGTATTCCTATCGCTTAGCATAATTTATAAAAAAGAACTTAAACAACAAAGAAACTTTCTCACACAGTTGTCCTCTCTCGGCGTAAAAATTAACCCATATCTGACTTGAACAAATGAAATTTGGAAAATTGACATCTGCAAAACAAACTATGGAACCCAAATGTTGAAACACAAACTTCCAGAATTGCTAAATTTTTGCCATACAACCACCATTGTTATCGAAAGGACAACGGACAAGGAATTGCGTGCCTTCTTTAACCTACAAACCAAGTGATTGCTACCTATTTTAATTCATGTATTTTCCTGTGCTTACCTGTTGTAACAGTATATATTCTTCTTTCCGTACACAATTTGTTCTTTTATTTCGTACTTGTTTCCTTTTTTCATATTATGTAAAAAACGCGTGCAACCGGGATTGTAGCGCGCTAATGTTATTTGCTGATTGTTTGTTCACTTTTTTTTTCCTTTTTGTTTTCGCTCTCTTTGTCGGTGTGTTTGGCTATTGTACTCTGTACACTGCTGAAAAAACTTGAACATGTTAAATTGTATTATATGTTGGGGAGAGGGGGGGCGGGAGCAAGTCAAGCTGATTCACGGCCGGGCTGGAGGGGGGGGGGGTGTATCAACAAGCGCGCGCCGCCGCTCTGGCCCGGCCGTGGAAGCAGCTTTTTAGTGCGACGCTGAGAGCATCTCTTGTCGGCGGCCCTGTCCTTCCTGCGTGCGTCCGTCGTCGTCGGCGCCGCACTCTCCTCCGCTACCCCTCTCCTCTCCGATGGAACACTCTCGCGGGGCATTGGTGATTCGATGGCTTGGCGCTTGGATTGGATTTGGATTGGATTGGATTAAAGTGGATTGTGTTGGATTGTGTTGCGTCATAGCCGCGGCAGACGCACTGGCGCCGGCGGTGCCCAGGAGAGCGAACACTCCTCTCAATCTGCGGGTGTGCGGCCCGCGCGCTCTCACTCCGCGGTGGGCGGCGCGCGCGCGGTGCTGCGCATGTGCAGTACTCTCTCTCTCCGCGTCTCCTTCTCCTTCGGGCGCGTGCGCATATAAACTGGCCGCTCTCCGGCGGCCTTTCGGTACGGTTGCTCTCCGCTTGCGCTTGAACCCCCCTAGAATGTCACACCAGGGTTCCCGCGAGGGGAGGTGGGCTTTTTTCCTTGCCTCCCCCATCTCCAAGGATGGAAAATAAATAAATAAAGGAGCATTATCCTTTGTCGGTGTATCCTGCCAATCTGCGAGCACTGAGGGAGAAAGAGGCGGATGCGGGGTGCGTTCTGTAGCGCCCAGGTTTGTCGACACGCTACAAATGAAGTGGCGAGTGCACAGATACAATAGGTTGAGCGGCAGCTAACGGAGGACAGAGGCCATGATAGATGATGCAATAAGCTTACCGTTGCAACGAGAGGCAATGACAGCAGGAACACAGGTCCCCTAAGCCACGAGCAATATTTTGTACTTCATGTACAGAATGTTCCTTCACCCTGTCTACCCAACGGCGTATTTTTCGACAAGACAAATCAGGTTGCCATCCGCGTCATAGTGTGAACCTTAGTGCGCTGCTTCCTTGCATCACTTTGCCTGGACCAAGGGCTGACCATCGAGGAGAAATTTGCTGACATTCTGCCACAAGCCGCACTTAGGTGGGTGCTTCCCAAAACCAGCGTTGGCGTTCACGCGGATATGGAAGAGGCGGGGCGATACTCTCGTCCCATATCTTGTATTGGAAGATCTCCCTGTAGTTGCGTACTTCATTTGCCGCCACTATCCCCATAACTCGTGTTCGAGTGGAGCTTGTGTCCAAGATGGGAATTCACACAATAGTTACAAGTTCTTTCGGCAACGTATAAAAAATGAGTTTTATATAATTCATATGTGCGAAGCCCGCTATAGGGAATCCGCGCACAGTAATAATATAAGGGGCAAACCACATGGAGGGTTCTGATAGGGTTAGAATTTCCTTGGCGGTTTGCCCCTGCACATGATATGCACGCATCCGCGTTAACTGTCGTTAAAATAGGTATTGCACAAACATCGCCCAAGAGTGCAATCAAACATTGATTACAAAGAGGCAGTAAACCCGTTGGAGCCTACTTTATTACTGCAGCTGTACGATCAGTCTTGGTACAGTAGGCGGTAACGGATAACTACCGCGACGTTAGTGCGTGAATTATATGCTCGCCATCGCAAAAATCCTTCCGAAATGCACAATTCACAGCGCGTTCTAATTCCACAGGCAGAATATGTCCCAGGAATTAAGTTCACAATCCCGGATCTGCAACGCTAGCCACCAAAGACTTTCGATATTGTCAAAATACTAAAGAAATCACCAATTTCATGCCGGCAGGCCGGCCTTACAAGCTGGCTTTACCAAAATTATTTCAGTTTTGCGGGAAAGCCACCCTCCCGCGCTGCGTCCTAAACCCAACACCTCACCCATCGCCCTCGCCACAAACGCATCTGGAAAAAGCATGTTTCCTTCTGCTTTCTCCCGAAAAGCAAACTAACGACGATAAGGAAACAAATATAAGCTAGCTGCAAGCAGTCCGGTCGTCAGGCTCTTGATGAAGGGCGTCGCAGTGACCATACGGGGTGTTGGCATCTAGCGAAGTTGCTTGCGGGCTTGCCAGCCGGTCGAGGAAGGCTTCCCAGCCGTTTGGGTAAAGGGACGCACGTCTTCCCATCGAGAGGGCCTTTCGGAGACGAGATCGGAACTGCGGCCAACAGCGCGGTCTGTGGAGATTACCCGTGGCGTCGGAGGCGGCCTAACCGGCGTCCTCAGCGGCAGCTCTCGGAGAGCCGCGGCCCTATATGCGTCTTGCGAGATCGCTCTTGCCGAGGGAGTCACCGCTGGCCGCAGCCTCGACACGGCGAGCAGATCGTCGAGGCTGGCTCCTCCGCGGTCGGCGCTCCTCTGTTCGGCGATCGCTCGGCGCAGGCGCTCGTTGTATCGCCGCTGCTCGTCCAGTCGCTCGCGGCGCTGCCTCTCCAGCCGTTCCCTCTTCTGTTCCTCGAGCAGAGCCTCGGCGGCGAGGCGTCGTTCCTCGAATATGCGCTCGTCGACGCGCAACCGTTCCTCGAGCCGCGCGCGCGCTTTCTCCAGTTCTCGCGCTTCGCGCCGTCGCCGATCCTCGCGACGAGCGCGCTCCTCCCGTTGCCGGCGCTCTTCGCGAAGCAGCCGCTCTTCCCGCCGCAGTTTCTCTTCGCGCAGCGCGCGCTCCTCCAGGCGCAGCCGCTCTTCCTGGCGCACGCGGAGCTCGCGACGCAGGAAGTCGTCCATGCTCATCGTCGGCGACGCCAGACGCCCCGAACGGGGGCGCTGGCCCGCGTGTCCACCACGCGCGCAGCAACTGGCGCAGAAGTAACCGGGAAGCTGTTGCGCCTGAGTGCCGTACGGGTCCGCTGCCGCCACGGGCGGCATAAATAAGGCTCCGGACGGTGCTGGCACAGCAGACAGTGGGCCCATAGCCATGGGGGGAAACGGGTAAAGACCCTGTAGCCCCGGTTGGTACGCGGTCTGCAGTCCCATTGGATACTGTGCGAATGGTGGCCTTGCGTTGTACGCGCCAAAATGCGTGGGCGGAAGCCCGCCAGGAGGGAATGTACCGCTAGGCCTTCTACCGAAGAAGTGCCCTTGGTACCACTCCTCCCCGCCTTGGTCTTCATCGGCGCGACGTGGACGCCGTAGCCAAGTTCGGCTCTGCCTCCGAGGCATGTTTGCTGGCCGCGAGTCTGCCCAATGACCTGGCCAGAGAGAGCCGCAGCAGGGACACGTGCTGGTGTCGTCCGGTTGGTCCCGGCCGTCTTGCCCTGACTGTTCATCGCTGGCCGTGCTCAGTTTTCGCCTCCCGTCGCGGTTTTTTTTCTCGGTGCTGGTGGATGGCTTCGCACTGTAGCCTGAGGGGTGATCAGGCCGGCTCCTCGGCTTGTCGTACTTGCGTTTTTTTGTCGTAGTGCGGGTTGTGCGCACGGTCACCGGAGTGGCGTGTCCTCGATCCCTCTCGTGATCTGGCTCTATGACTTCTTCCGTGACTTCTTCACAATAGTCTTCAGAGCCGGAATAATATTCACCATCGTTGGCTTGCGGTTTCCCTGTAGGCTTACTTCCCGGCCGTTGCGGACGCTCCTTTGGCGCCAGAGATTTTCTTCGGTCAGCCGCGCCCTCACTGCGGGGAGTAGCTTTACCGCTATCGGGGGTTCCTTCTTTCCGATCTTCTGATGGTCGTATGCCGCGAACCCGGGACACGGCCCCAGATATCCATTGTAGCACGCCAGTTTCTGACTTCTTGGCGCTTTCGGCATCGTCGTCACGCGTGCGATCCTCTTCCGCATCCCCCGCTCTGGTAGAGTCTCTCCCTTCGGCATAGCGCCTCTCTTCCGGGGATGAATCCGCCGTGTCCGCAATGGATCGCGTCTGTCCTGTTTCAATGTCACGTCTCGTTTCCGAGTCGTTGACGGCTTTTGTGTCCCCGCGATTTCTCGACACTGAGTGAAGTCTGGGTCCGGAGTCTCGCCCAGTTTCTGCAGTTTGTTTGGTATCGGACTCTGGTGTGAATTCAGCGCCTCGTCCAGTCCCGGCCTCACGCTTGGTTTCGGGATAATCTCGTCTGGTTTCAGCATCCCTTTTCGTTTCGGCATCTTGTCTCGATTCTTCGGCGTCTCGTTTCGCTTCGGAATCGCGCCTGGTTTCTGGAACGCCTGTGGGCACAGAATCGCGTTTGATCTCGCCGGGGTGCGCGCTTTGGGCATCTTGCTTGGCTTCGGTATCGCCTTTGTTTTCGGAAGCCTCTTTGGTATCTTCGCCTTTGATGTTGGTCCCGTTTTGCTTAGCGTCGGCATCGCGCGTACCCTCGGCACCGCTTTTCGCGTCGGATCCGCGTCTGCTCCTTGAGCCAGCCTTCACTTCGGGGCCTTTTTCGTCGGGGGATCGAAGCCCGCTGCCCGCCTGCGCCCGGCCTTTCTTTGTAGCCATCGCATGAGTCGGTTCAGCGGCGCTTGCTCCCGAGTCAGCGGTTGGCTTGCCTGTTATCAGCCAACCGAAGCGGTGTGTTGATCGGAAGAGGCGTCTCGATACGCGCGGTTGGGCGTTTCGGTGAGCTTGTCTTGATCTGGTTCACGCGGGTTGCCCTAACGGTTGGGGGCGTGACCGTTCCCGGAATCTCGGAGACTCCACGTTCCATCACGCGGCGAAATCGTCTTCTCTGAAAATATGATGATGGCGCTGATGAACACGACGAAGGAGATGATAGGGGTGGAGTTGTAGAGGCCAAAATGTTCCCCCTGAGTTGGACATGGGTCTCAATATGAGCCGTGAACGAAATAACTCAGGCACAGGGATGTGGTACCCCAACCAGGCCGGCTGGCACTGAACAGAGAAGCCAATAATAATTGTCACCATGAACAAAGAAAAAGAAGTACAGCCAACAATTGCTCGTTCAAACAGCGCGCGACGCGACGCAAAAGGCCAACTGGCGTTTCACTGAAATTTTCGACTCCAATCTCGCATTCCAAGGGGAAATGGGAATAAAGTGTGTAGACACCCTAAGTCGCGGTTGCGGTTCCTGTCGCGCGAAAGAGGAGATCCACACACACCACAAACACAACTACCAAGAGACTGTTTATTCAAGACACCTATTTGGTTGTCGTTGTAGTTGATTTAGAGCGGATCTAGCTTTGAATACGGTCAGTGAATTTTTTGGGATGTTAGCGCACGGAAAACGCAGGAATGAACTATCCACTGTTGGGGGCTGACCCCTGACTCCACGTTCCATCACGGGCTAAATGTCAAATAAGTGGTGCCTGGACACGCGAGGAGTATTGGCCAAGGCCTCCCATGAGTGGGTATGTGCCACCTCACTGCCAACCAATAAGCGCGCGCCCATGCCCGCATTTTCGCAACGCCAAAAAATCACCAAAAAATAAAAAGGTTGCGAAATGCAATATACTGCGTTTTGCAAACATCCACGCGCGCGACGCAAACGGATCGCAACATTGGCATTTTCCGAACCCAAACTGAATAGAAAAAAATTGGCCGGGTATCTGCTCCTTTCGTTGCAAATGTCGTCAAAAGACGATAGTCTTTGTAGACAGTTGCCAAGGAAATGCCCCCCCTTTGCTTTCCCACTCACCTCTCATGCTGTTCCTGTACGTCGCGCTCATCCAAGGTAAACACACTAAAGGTTTGCGCAAGGCGATTTGAAATTTACCGCACCGTTCCACTGCTAAAGGCCGGGTTCCTCGATGCCAGCGCTGCAGTACGGCGGAGACGCGCGTGAATGGAGGCGGCCGACTAGAAGGTTTATAGAGCCGCGGGGCCGTGCTCCACGTGCGTTCCAAGCAGAACGTGGAACCTAGCTATTGGAACCTTTCGTTGCTGTTGCCGCGTGATTTTTCATATGCCGCCAGGAGGCGGCGGTTTCCTGCAGTAGATGTAGAATATCATTCGCTATCAAAAAACCAAGCATTCATAAATTTTTTAATAAAGGAACACTGTATACGTATAATATCCCTTGTGTACTAATTTCCCGTTTTATATTTGCGTAATGTCTTGTTCCTGTTCAACAAAGTTGACAAGTATGAACATATAAACCGGGCTCACACGTTTACATGTGGCTGTGAGTATATAAGACTATGGCGCCATACCAATTTTACTTTGGCCGGGTGGCTGAATCGAGTCACAGACAGACAGACGGACAGACAGACATACAGATAGACACACAGACAGACCAAAATTTCTGGGTTTAAGTAGGCCAAGAAAGACTATCGTCTTTAAAAGCGGCCATTACAGGCGGCCGGACGGTGGGACGGACGTACGTAATGCAACGGAAGCGGCTGCGCCAGAACCGGCGGCCGCTCGGAGCCGCGTTCGAATGCGCGTGGTAGCGTCGCGTTTGGCACCGCTATTTTCACAGAAGAACTTCCACTCACGTTTTCCCATGATAATGGAGGTAGGCGCAATTCCGGCATCCCGTTGCTATCAATCCAGATGAATTAGACCGTCCGACAATAGTTTTTTTCCATCAGAATAACTTCCGGAGTAACAATGCTTGGCATTGCACTCGCAATGTCAAGCATTAAAGCGAGCTATGATTTACAAATTTAAGCTACTTGCTCGTGCGATATCGAAAAGCAGTATTCGTTAGCCGGGGCCTCGGCTATCGCTTTCTTTGAAGGGGATAAACCACACGCCGGCATAGATCAATCACTATTTCTACTATACATTACGTACGAACAGCTCCGTGAATATCGGCCCAGTATTTTTCGCCTTGCTGCAAGTCGAGAATCGAACTATAAAAGTGTTCGGAAACTGTAAGCCAGCTTCCACAGCTAAATGATGCACTAAAACACGCGAAAGGTACCTATATCTGTTTTCGACTTTCACCAGAGACATGTGCTGTTGAAAACATTTCACTTTCAAGTAAACTAAATCTAACGCTTTACCGAAGTAAACACTTCACTTGGGAATTGTAAAAAGGTATAGTTAATTGTTGAGGAGAGGAGCAGTTTCGGTAGCTTTCGTACTTCACGAAGACGACGGCCGATACTTGCGCGGCTGTATTTGTTACTACGAGAAAGGCTGATTTTGGTTCACTTAGCGAGTGAGGCAGAAGTCGCACAAATGTTTATACCCGGCAACACTGTCGCCGGCAACACTGTCGCCGGCAACACTGTCGCGTTAGCAAAAGAATACAAAGAAAAAGACCTGCGGCACCTGTAAATGGTGCACCACCGCAGATAGGGTACTATAACAGTGAAGTCGGCTTTCGAGCTTGTTAGAGTGTGAGCACAAGGGGCGTATGCGTATGCGCACTTCTATTACTATACCATTTCAAATGTGCTAGTCTTTTTTGGATTCTAAAACGCAAAAAATGGCGCAGCTTGCAATATTGGTGCAAGGCTGGAGAAACAGCCTAGCTGGGGGTCGCCCTAGCTTGTTTCTCCCTTGGATGCCCTGGCAGTGGGGGGGACACTGGAACAGCCTTGTAAAATCTGGTCGAACTTGGCCTCACCCCTCAGCGGTCATCCTAGCTTAGCAAGAACATTCCAAAGCTTAGCAACGATAACAAAACTTAGCAACACCGGAAGAAACTGGGTCGACCCCCAGCTTCGCTGTCCTTTTTTTGCAACTGAACACCTATTTCACACCGTTTCAACACCCCACAGAAAACCAAGCTTGTTGCATGCAGTCTGTAAACACCCTTTTCACCACAAGTCTTATTAATTTTGACGGTTCAGATTGTTGTTTCACGTGCCAGAGCTAAACTTGGGGCATGAGGTGCACCGCATATGGAAACGAGCGATCATTGCATTCGAGGAATATTTTTTTTTGCTTTGAAAATTTCTTGCGAGTAGAGAAGTATATGAGGGGATGTCTTGTTCTTTACAGTGCTATTATGCATCCAAGCATGGCCTTAATTAATGAACGGCTCGAAACGTGTTCCACACCCTTTCAACACCCTAAGAAAAAACAAGAGTGTTGAAGTTGATCAACACCCTTTTTTTTCACACAAAAAGGGTGTAGAGCCAGGAAAAGGGTGTTGAGATTCAAGGAAAAGGGTGTAAAGGCCTCCCAGCCCCTTTTTTCACTTATGCTGCACCCTTTTTGGCTAAAGGGGAGTAAAAAGTTTAGTCGTATTTCAGCCTGCGCTTTTGACAGTGAAGCTGTTGTTGCTGGCCGTAATGTGTGCTGTGTCCGGCGTCATCAGTAAACTGTGTCATAGTTACTTCCGCCGTTTACCGCGCCCGTGAGCGCGCCTTTCGCGAGGAGCGCCCGTCGTCGTCCAGGCTTGCGCACGGAGTTCGCAAAAAATACCAAGAAAACAGTTCACGCACGTCCGCGCCTCAAGGGGTAGGACAAGACAGCTCGCGCTACAGACACCCAGTTCGCGATGTCGGTTGCCACCTGCAGACAAAACAACCTGGGCCCACCAGTCATTCATGAAGATGACAAAAATATAGATGAATATGACAGTGACTACTACAGCCACATTGAAAAACGACGATGCAACCCGTAAATAAACAATTTCAAACCTAATGCCCCTAACCTAAACACCTTAAACACACTAAAAATACTAAACACCCGTGGTGGTGCTTACATAGAAAGAAAGTGATTACATAGAAAGAAATCATCCAGCTTTGTTGTGGTTCAATCCTTGCCCGACTTAGTGCAAGCTTCGCCATTTTTTTTTTGTGGAGCTTTCTATTCCTCACTGATGGTGTCGGTGTCTGAGTAAAAATCACTGCAGAAAAGTCAACTTTACACAGTTGGTTTCTTAAAACGATGATGATGATAAGCGAAGGCACATCAACCGCCTCAAGAAAAAAACTTTCCCGTGGTCGGAATCGAACCTGTTTCCCGCGATATGAAGCCGACGTCTATCCGATGCGCCATTCCGACAGTTAAATCAGTTTGGATTTGAAACTGTGACTTTGACTCAGGTTGCACGGGAGAAAGCTTAGCGTTTTAATTCTCGTAATACAGGGGTTTTTATTTTTTCTCAGTTGGATCAAGTTGTTTGAAGCTAATGATTGTGGCGGGGCATGCCTCATAGCCAATGTGATGCTTCTCTCTCAAAACCCGGAAATTTTTTTCTCGCTTCACGTCACGGTATCATTGTGGTGTCGGTGTCAATAGGGCCGCATTGAAGGTCTCCACGAAATAGAACGACTCATGTGGTTTTCAAACAAAGCGAAGTTAAAACTCCCATGTTGTAAAAAACAAAATGAGTTGGTATGTGAATTAGTGATGGTTGTGGGTGAACGTGAGTGGGGGATGGGAGTGGCGAGTGCGCGTGAGTGGAGGAAGCGAGCGGTGTTTGCGAGTGAGTATGAGTGGCCATTGCAAGTGGTGAGTGGGAGTGCGAGGGAGTGTGAGTACGAGTGGTGACACCGAGTGGTGAGCGTGAGCGCGGGTGAGTGCGGGTGGTGATGACGAGTGGTGAGCGTGAGCGCGAGTGAGTGCGAGTGGTGGGGACGAGTGGTGAGCATGAGCGCGAGTGCGTTGGAGTGGTGGGGACGATCGGTGAGCATTATCACGAGTTGGTACGAGTGGTGACGACGAGTGGTAAGCGTGAGCGAGTGAGTGCGAGTAGTGACGACGAGTGCTGAGCGTGAGCGAGAGTGAGTGCGAGCGTTAGGGACGAGTAGCGAGCGTGAGTGACTGCGAGTGGTGATGACGAGTGATGAGTGAGCGTGAGCGAGTAGTGATGAGTGCTGAGCGTGAGCGAGTGAGTGCAGTGGTAAGACGAGTGGCGAGCGAGTGGTGAGGGCGAGTGATGAGTGCGGAGCGCGAGTGGAGCGAGTGGTGAGGGCGAGTGGTGCGAGCGTTTTCGGTGGTGAGGGCGGAGTGGTGAGCATGAGCGCGAGTGAGTGCAAGTGTAGGGACGAGCGGTGAGCGCGAGCGCGAGTGAGTGCTAGTGGTGACGACGAGTGGTGAGCATAAGAGGGAGCGCGTGCGAATAGTGAGGCCCGAGTGGCGAGCGTGAGTGCGAGTGAGTGCAAGTGGTGAGAGCGGAGTGGTGAGCGTGAGTGCGAGTGAGTGCGAGTGGGGACGGTGGCGAGTGTGGGCGCGTGAGTGCGAGTGAGTTAGTGAGGGTACGAGTGGCGAGCGTGTGGGCGCGAGTGAGTGTGAGTAGTGAGTGGAGTGGCGAGCGTGAGTAAAGTGAATGCGTTAGGATAAACATATTATTTTGAGTGAGTGTGAGTAAGTGGAATCCAGTTTTGCCGAGCCATACCTTCAAGTCTTACGCGTTAGTGTGAGCTTCCTGCATTTTTTTCTTTAGAAAAACTTTAGTACAATTGGTAACAAGCATATGTCTCGGAATGCAGTTCTTCGCGATTTACTCATGGTGAGTTGTCCAAACCAGTTTCCGTTTCAGTTCCACGCAGAACTGTCATGCTCTGGACGTTATCTCATCACCAGGCTCAAAATAAATTTTTCAACAAACTGTCTCTGATCGCGCATTAGCGACACTTTGAAATCACCATGACCCGCTATTTACATGTTATTGATTTGATAGATTGATTGTAGGGTTTGACGCGCCGACGCAACGCAGGCGATGAGGCGCGTCGTAGTGGGGGGCTCAGGATTAATTTCAGCCACCTGGGGATCTTTAACATGCGCCGAAATCTCATATACACGGGCGTTTTTGCTTTTCGCCTGCATCAGAAAAGTGGCCGGCGCGGCCGGGAATCGAACCCGCGACCTCGTGCTCAGCAGCACAACGCCTTAGCCACCATGGCGGGTTACATGTTATTGGCTGCAGATGTTGGTCCTGGCACCACTTTGGCGAACAAGTATCGTTTCTTGCGGTGACGAAGGACGAGCCGAGGCGGACGTCCTCCTCGCCATCGGAGATGCCCGACGGGAGGCGTTTCTCCCGCACCATGGGAGCTCGCGGCGAATGAATTTCTTCAACACATCCCATGCCTCCCTGGTTATTGCTAAGCACCCATACAAGCAATTAAAGTTGCTTCTGCGTCTCCGCATAGCTTTCGAGCGATTGTCCTGTATTTTCGTCTTTTGTCTTTAGCTGTTCAACGCGCCTCCTACAGCGAATTAAACTGTTCAGGTTGCAGATGTAGTGAGTCTTCCACTGCGCTATCAGCTGCGCAATTCACCTCACCGTTCGTAGAATCGCTGCCTGGACCCATCGAGGGCAATCGTCGGAGGTGAGGGTGCATCGTCCTTTCTTCATAGGGCTCCTGCGCTGCCCAGGGGCGCTGCACAACCGACTGCCGGGTAGTACTTCTGGGTAGCACAGAGCTGCGGGGTCCCATAGGATCCCGTGTTGACAGAAGCGGAATTAGCTCGGTACTCCCGATTATTCTGTGACATGGTCTTCCCCGACGCGTCCGATCTCCTGCGGAGATCAACTTGGAATTAAAGAAAAAAAGCTTTGCAGCGCTACATACGTTTACAGCGTCGAACAAAGTGCTGGGACGGTGAAGGCACTCTGCCACTTTCAGGTTGACCGATCGGTGGTCGTATTAAGTGGGATTTGAGGTGAGAGCTTCCTGTTTAAACTAATACACTTGATGACAAGGGCTTCAACAACCACCGATCAAAAAAAATTAAACAAGGGTAACGCAATCGGCGATGATCGTGCGTAAAGACAGCGAGCCCGGCGGACCGCAGGTTCGTCTGCTGCGGTGCGCCGCAATTTTGCGCGTCGCGCACTTATGCGTGCACTTTTATTAAACACTGCTGGTTTGCGTCGCCATTACGAATACGTGGTGCAGCGCTAGCCTGCCTTTTGTAGCGAAAGCTACACTTCGCTGCCTCGGGCGCTCTTCGCGGGGTGACAAAAACCCAACGGAAAGACCTGAAGCTTCCTCTCTCACCCTCAGTGAAAAGGGAAAAGAAACAGAGGGACGACTTGCGAAGAGCTGGGTTGTGGATGTATCGTTAAGGGCTTTTTGAAAGGATTTTTATTCAATGATGAAACATTAAAAGCATATAATAAATCTATGTACATTCGTTGATGTTCCAGGCACCATTTGTTACATTCAACGTCCAGACTCTAGGCCGGGCTAGTGCGGAACGCACCAGACGCAAGGCGAAGAAGGCCGAAGTGGAGTACTGGATCAAGAATCTTTAGTGTTGTTTTTGATACCGACCCATACACGACACTGCCGTAGTCTAACCGAGACCCGACTAAGGCGGTAAAGACCCGGAGAAGAAGTTCTTTGTCTGCACCATAGGATTGGTGAGAGAGGACACTCAGAATATTTAGTGTTTTGAGACATTGATGTTGAAGTGTTTTGATGTGTGGGATGAACGTCAGCTTTTCATCAAATATGACACCTAAAAACTTGTGCTCCCTTTTCACGAGAATAGATGCACGGTTAAGAGTAATCTCAGGGTCCGCATTAATCCCGCGCTTGCGGAAGAACACAACACAAGTACATTTGCTAGGGTTTAGTTTAAAACCGTTAAGGTCCACCCAGGCAGCAAGTTTTTTAACACTGAGCTGTACTTGACGTTCGCAAATTGACAGGTTGCAGGATTTAAAAGATATTTGCACATCGTCTACATAGATGGAACAGGAAATGGATGGTGGCAGTGCCTTTCGGAGGGAGTTCATCTTAACTATAAACAATGTGCAGCTTAAAACCGCCTTGCGGCACACCATTTTCCTGCACATGCATCCCGGACAGGGATGACCCAACCTTAACACGAAATGTCCTCGTGGACATGTAACTAGAAATGGTGTTCAACATGTTACCTGACACACCAAAGGACTTGAGGTCGCTAAGGATGCCGTATCGCCAGGCTGTGTCGGTAAGCCTTTTCAAGATCAAAAGACCATAAGACAAAATTGTTTATGCACGAAGGCATCCTTGATATATGATTCAAGAGCGACAAGTTGATCGTTGGTAGATCGCCCCACCCTGAAGCCTGCCTGGCAGCTCTCGAGGAGACCATTGTACTCTAAAAAGTAGACGAGTCTCCTGTTGATCATCTTCTCGAGATGCTTGCACAGGCAGCTTGTGAGGGCGATGGGTCGATAGCTAGCGGGAGAGAAAGGCTCCTTCCCCTCTTTCAGGAAAGCTACAACTATAGCCTCCCTCAAGAGTTTGGAATGTGCCCCGAAAGCCATATTCTGTTGTAGAGGTGTAGGAGTGTTTCAAGTGTGTCTGTATGTAGGTGTTGTAACATTGTGTATGTAATGTTGTCGGGGCCTGGAGCTGAGGGTTTACACGTGCTCAGAGCAGCCCTCAGCTCATCCAGTGAAAACAGGGAGTTGTAAGAAGTCTGTGATTTGTTGTCGCGTAGGGACTTCTTTTCACAAGAGGCTTTATGTTTCAGAAAAGTGTTCATGCAGTGTGCAGAGCTGGACACGTGTTGAAAGTGTTGTGCAAGTGTGTTAGCCTGATCTTCGAGTGTGTCCCCTGTTGTGTTGACCAAGGGCAGGCTATGTGTATGTTGTCCTTTAAGTTTACGTATTTGTGTCCATAGCTTGCGTGTGTCTGTGTATGAATTTATGGATGTTATGAAGGAGCGCCAACTATCCCGTTTTGCCTCACACAGCACGAGCTTTCCCAAGGCCTTTGCCCTTTTAAAAAGAAATAAAGTTTAGCCGACGTGGGTTACCTCGCATGCGAAGGACACCCCCCGCCTTTGATCTGGGTCCTGTGCAGCTTCGCCTGCAGTTCCTAATTTCCACCATGGCCACTCCTCGTGTTGCGCGGAGCACACCGGAGACCCTGGGGAAAGGGACTTTTCGGCGGCGTGGAGGATGTGTGCCGTGAGTAGTTGGGTAGCTTCTTCAATGTGTAGGTGTGTAATTGATGTGTGGCGTATTTGGATGTTTCTGTAAATTTACTCCAGATCGCTCTTGCTTCATTGAACCTATTATGGGAAGGTGAACTGGTAGGGCCTTTGTCTGTGTATGTTAGTGAAGTGGGGAAGTAGTCACTACCGTATGGAGTCTTGTCCACGTCGCACTCAAGAGAGGAAAAAGTACTGCCGATCCTATAGTCAGGTTAAGGTGTGAGTAAGTGTTGTGTCCTATATTATAATATGTTGGCTGTTTCTCGTTGAAAAGGCATGCTCCCGACGATGTTAAGAATTTCTCAATGGGCGACCTCGGGCATCGGTGCGGGAAGAGCCCCAAAGAGAATTATGCGCATTCAGGTCACCTATCAAGATGTAAGGGTTCTGGCAACTGATCTACCAGCCCCTCAAAATCAGAGCTAGAGAGCTGGAAGTCAGGAGGGATGTAAAGGGAGCATACCGTTATTAATCTATTAAATATTAATGAACGAATCGCAACAGCTTCAAGGACGGTGTTTAAGGAGATGGTATTACATGGAATGCGTTTTCGAGCGACAATAGCCACACCGCCTGAGGAGTGCGTGCATCCATGTCTGTCTTTTCTAAATACCGTATAAGTGTTGAGGAAGTTTGTGTTTTTGCTGCTCAGATGAGTTTCCTGCAGGCACATTATACTTGGTTGCTTGGTATGCAGTATCTCATAAACATCGTCAAGATTTTTGATGAGGCCTCTACAGTTCCATTGTACTATATTTTCCCTTCCCATTATTTGCAGTAGCGACTGGAAATGTGTGAGTATGAGTGTTTATGTACTGTCTTTCGAGGCTGTGACTCTTGGTTTTCTTGGCTTATCGGGAGGTTTGGACAATGGTACCGGTTCCTTCCGCTTCGATGCAGACAGGTAAGGTCCAACGCCCATGTCTTCGTCGGACGTCCTCGGAGTACCCAACGGATCGGGCTCCTTGGACCTGGCACCCTTGTGGGTGCCCTTTTCTGCAGCCGCCGCCTCCGATGTCATCGGCAGTGCCAGAGGTGGCACAGGCGGTGCGGGCGGGGGTGGGAGCTGCCGCGGACTCCTCCATCTCCATCTCCTCCGTACCCTCACGTGAGCTTTGGGCAGGTGGAAAGGAAATGGTGGATGCAGTGGCGCCTCCAACTGACTCAGTTGCCACCGCAACCGTTGGCTGTCTGGGCAGGCGGCGTGGTGAACTGTTTGGGCTGCCTTAGGCAACCCAGGGGGCGGCGGCGGCGGGACAAAGTCCGACTCCCGTACTGAGACCCTACCGAAACCAGACGCCGCTCCCCCTCCCCCCCCCTGTGAACTGCATCGGCGTACTTTTCCAGGGGGAAAGAAGCGAAACCTCTTTCGCGACTCTGGGAATGTGATGTTTTCTGTGACCTCCACATTGATGATTTGTTTCTCCTGTTTGAATTTCTCACAAGCGCGGGACCATGCCGCATGGGGCCCCTGGCAGTTGGCACAGGTGAAATTCTGGGTGTTGCAGTTTTCGGACGGGTGGTCATGTTGGCCGCATTTCGGACAGGTAAGACGGCCGCGGCAGGAGTTAGTGCCATGCCCAAACCGTTGGCACTTAAAACAGCGCCGCGGGTTAGGGATGTAAGGCCGGACTGGGCATCGGATGAAACCTGCATTTATAGATTCAGGGAGTGTTGACCTGTCAAAGGTTAGAATTAGATGCTTCGTCGGGATTTCTTTGTCCTCTCTACGTATGTTTATGCGCCTGACCCCTGTTACTCCCTGACCTCGAAGGCCCTCCAGCAGGTCGGCCTCAGTTTCGTTCAGTAGATCGGGATCGGAGATCACGCCTGGGAGCTGTTTAAGCTGCGGTGGGGCGTGACCAGGATGTCAAGATCAGCGATTCGGGTCTGGCTCAAGAGTTTTTCTGCCTGCTGCTGCGTGGTGACTTCCACCAGAAATTGCCCTGTTCTTTGTTTCTTGGCTTTGTACGCCTCACCAATTACACTTTCCAGGAACTTCGATACTAAGAAAACGGACAATGAAGCGACAGATCTTGCTGTGTCAGTTGACTCAATTACAAGAAAACGAGAATAGTTGTTCACGTTCGTTGCAAAGACGGTTGTTGATAGAGGTGGATAAGATACTTCGGTGCGGCC
Organism: Haemaphysalis longicornis; assembly: GCA_013339765.2. Lineage (NCBI taxonomy): Eukaryota > Metazoa > Arthropoda > Arachnida > Ixodida > Ixodidae > Haemaphysalis > Haemaphysalis longicornis. The sequence continues at coordinate 112,685,728 of CM023456.1, read as the reverse complement.
CCTTTTCAGGGACCGATCACGTTTGGGAAGAGGTTTTGACAATACCATAAGCTATAGTATAAAGCAGGGGACGGGGTCCTTTCTTCCCTGAGGAGGTCCTGGAGCTCCCTGCCTGGTAAACAGACAGGGAGCCCATCCGCCGGAGCTTGACCTGGACTCGACGGCCACCGTTTGTGGTTTCTGCCCTTCACCTTACAACTCCTAGCCACGGTAGGATACAGCGCGAGTATGGGGGCTCGGGGTCCACGGTGTCGCCATTGCTGTCACCAGGATTACTCAAGGTGCCCCGTTCGGGGAAATAACCAAGAGTTTCTCCGGATTACGTCTCAAGCCCTGATTGTGCATTGGGTACCTCCGCCTTCGGAAAGAGGCAACGTTTGAGAAGTGAAATTTGCTGGTTTTATTGCAGAGTCTCTGTAAGTGATCACGAATTAAGCCAGCACTGTACAAACACTTAAAAGTGACTGCATGTGATCACGACAGCACCAGGTCGACGAATGCTTTCAAGGCCTTTACATCACCTGTGGACGCTAGCTCCCTTCGGACCTTTTTAAGACACTCGCGAATGCGTTTTCCTACGGTCCTGGCTTTGCAGTTCGCCTTCCTTGAAGATACCTCTAAGAAAAGGTAACTCAGCTCTACGACGCTTAGTGGAAGCTCGGCGCCCACATTGGAAGCCCAGCGGAACATTCTGACAAGAAAGTTGTCCGAAACTCCTAGGAGAACTTCAACCACGTAGCGATCATCCACATAAGGCATATCACTGAGGGAGTAGAAAAATCGATCAGCAAAAGCTGCAAAACAGTCCAGAAGGCCAGCAATAACGCAGTCCCGTGAGTTAATCTCCGGGTCTAAGGCTAGAGGGCATAGTGGCACGTGCCAGGGCGCTAGGTAGTTTTTCAGTGCTTCCCCTGGCTGCCGATCGGGCTTGCCTACCAGCGACGCAACCGGAAGTGACGCTACAGGCTCCCTGAAAACCTCCATGGTTCGCATGTCAAAGACGAGGCCACAGAAAGTTGCTCGATCTGTAACGCAACAGGAAGTCACTAGGTTGTAGAGGCCTCCTCTCGGTTCAGTGACAACGTTCGTCTGCACCTTTGACGGACTTGCAACCAGACCGAAATCGGGGAAACCACGGGCGAAAGCGTCCAAGAAGCGGCACGCGCTTTCCCTGTCAGAAGTGACATAGAGGAAGTCATCGGTGGCTCGAATAAGTAGCTCGCCCGGCACGTTGCCGAAGGACGCCAGGTGTCGCCTCTGCAGTTCCGCCATATATACGTCGGCGATGTCCGCGGACAGCATGCCGCCCTGAAGTACACCTCTGCGCAAGCTGTACGTCGCACCGTGAAGCCTCACGTGAAAGTCTGTGAGGTAGTCTCGCAGCAACTGCTTCATATCCCTCGAGTTCGGTAGGAGGCACATCTTGGCCACAAGAATTTTCGTCCTGTGAGAACCGCCATCACGATTTGAAGCTGTCTCTCTTTCCGGAAGATATGTCATGGAGGCAATGTCTTTCGCGAATAGTTGCCGCCAATCTCTGACGACACAGCCGTACTTTCCCAGTTTGACTTGCGTGCAGGCCACAATTTTGGCGTTTTTTTCGGTGATCTCGAAAGAGCGGTTCACAAGCTCCACTGCCACCTGTGGAAGAAAGAGAACAACTCTTAGCAGGCGAAGTGCGCAACTATTCTGAAGTAACGGTCGAAGGTTCACTGCAAAGAGATGCATTTCCATTTTTAGAAGTTGAGTGCTGCTGTCTCCACAACAATTTTCGAAGTAAACACCATTTAGAAATAATAAAACTCGTGGTCTATCCCTGACTCCCAGCAAAAATGCACCCGCACGCACGTCGCGCCTTATCGTGACCTTCACAACTACCATAGCCGCTCCTCTAAGGCACGACCTGTGGAATGGGAAATCAGGCTACTGCAGTGCCCTTACGAGTATATCAGCCCCCACGTTTCTCAGGGTCGCAATTCCGCATAAGCGATAATGGCGAAAGGGCAGGCAGTAGTATAGAGTTACAAGGCCGCTTAAAGGCGGTGATGGGCATGATAATTACGTAGGGCAGCTGAACTGATGTCATACACCAGTCAATGAGGGGCGCAACTCGTATTGTTATGTCCGACCCGAATCTGAGCAGAAAACGGGAAGATAGCGACTCGCCTTGTGGTCGACGCTGTGGAAGCAGTTCTCGATGTCAGCCTTGACGAAGAACATCTCGGGATTGCCGCGCTGCTTCCAGGCGCCGACGAAGGCTTTCCAGCTGGAATACAGTCCGTCCGAGCCGCCGCCACCATCCTTCAGAGCATCGAGGAACACCTTAAGGGTTCGGAACTTGGCTTCCGCGTCCTTCGGAATGCGCGCTTTCACCAGGAGCCTCACACCGCCAGCGTCGCCCTTGGGGAGCAGACGACCCAGGCCTTTGAACCTGGGCGCATTACGAGACGTGTCGTCGACCAGCCGCAGGATATCTTCGCCGGACGCCCATGCCTGCACCATCGGTGTGGAAGTTACGGACCGTACAAAAGCTTTCTGAGGACTCTGGCCTGCCTAATTCTGTTCCGTTTCAAGTGGAGTTTTCGGGACCGGGCCAAGATACCCGAAGGAAGAGGCCTCTTGAGGCTATACTGAATATCCCGTTTTTAGCCATGCTGTACTTAATTTAATCTTGTGTTTTTTCTTGCCATTTCCTAAACATCTTCACAGAACATATATTGCGGGGATAGTTGTGCTGGTTATTATTTGACTACGCTCAGTGATGCCAAAGGACGTTGAAAACACGGGGGAACACAAAACACAAGCACTGGTGCGTGGGGCCCCTGTGTTTTTTTTTATTTTTGTCATGTTACCACTATGCGCAGCTAAGCACGAAACTTGTTTCTATTGCTGGTGCCCATAGGTTATGTTCACGTTAGAATCAGATAAGCTGGAGGAGCTGGAAAAGGTTCACGGTTTAAGTTTTAACTGCACAACAGGTTGGGAATCTTTTCTTTTCGTCACCAGACTCATCAAGTGACGGCAGCTTCCCAGTCATTGCCACGGGACCAAAAGAGAAGATTTGCGGTGATACCTGCTCAAACTGTCGCATGGTCTAAAAAAAATCACACCATCTTCCCGTAGGGGAACCCTAAGTAGTGTGCGAAGCAGCCATGGGGTCGACTGAATTTCCCATTAGTTTTGAGTTCGTCGTTTCCGTTGACGTTCAGCTTCGCGTGCCTTCGTTGTATCAGTAGCTTTTTGACGTAGGTTGAATGAGTGAAGGACATAAGACGCGTTCGTAGCACATGCTCCCGTCTCGGTTTGTAGCGCAGTGGGAAGAGCGCCACGTACCTCCCGTTGCAGGCCAGAGAGTCGTGGGATCGAAACCGGCGCCGCCTAACTATTTCTTTTTATAGTGGACTGCGCTGACGTCAGCCCAAACGCTGACGGGGCTGAAGAGACGAGCATGTGCAGTAGAGTGCGGACGGCGGACAAGGGAGGGAGGGAGGGAGGGACACAGCCCTGAGCATGAGATGCTCCGCATCTAAAAAAATTCACGCATCTCCAGGAAGTGAATCATGACGGGTAGGGCGAAGCACTGGGGATCGTTCTTACCGTAAATCATCCGTGAGAGTGCTTACTGCTGCTAAAACGATTTTCAATCCAATCCAAATCCAATTCAATTCAATCCAACCTAATGTTCCTCGCGCATGCGTAGCACGGCTCTCCAGGAGCTCTCTCTCTAACCATTTGTGAACCTTTTATTTTGTGCTTGTTAACCTTTTGTGAACCTCTTGTTCACAGATGTTTCGATTTACACGGTGCTGTGCATCTCTCTCTCTCTCTCCTCTCTCTAACCTTTTGTTAACCTTTTATTTTGTTCTTGTTAACCTTTTGTGAACCTCTTGTTCACAGATGTTTCGATTTACACGGTGCTGTGCGTCTCTCTCTCTCTCTCCCCTCTCTCTCTTTAACCTTTTGTGAACCTTTTATTTTGTTCTTGTTAACCTTTTGTGAACCTTTTGTTCACAGATGTTTCGATTTACACGGTGCTGTGCGTCTCTCTCTCTCTCTCTCTCTCTCTAACCTTTCGTGACCTTTTTTTGTTCTTGTTAACCTTTTGTGAACCTTTTGTTCACAGATGTTTCGATTTACACGGTGCTGTGCGTCTCGTCTCTCTCTCTCTCGCCCTCTACCTGAACTTTTATTTTGTCTTCGGTTAACTTTTTTTGAACCTCTTCTTACAGATGTTTCGACTACACATTGCTTTGCGTCTTTGAAGGCAAGTCTCTAACCTTTTGTGAACTTTTTTTTTGGTCTTCGTTAACCTTTTGGTGTAAACCTCCCTTGTGCTTTCCCAGATCCCCTTTCGATTTACACGGTGCTGTGCCGTCTCTCTCTCCGTGACGCCAAAGGTTTGCTTACAATCGTTTGATCTTACCGCCCTTGTTACGGTGCCTCGATGCGCTTGTACGGTGATAGACGACGCGTTTCGAGGCGCCCTTTCTCTAACCGCTCTCTGTCCTCTCCTAATCAAACCTTTTGTGAAGCTTTTTAAACACCTAGAGTTATATTTACACGGTGCTGTGCGTCCTCTCTCATCCCTCTATCTTCAATAGTCGGTTCTGTTACCCCTTTTGAAATTTCAACGTCAAGTGTTTAGATTTAATTACTAACTGATTGTCTGTTCCTCTAATGTCTTGTTCAACATGTTGACTCTCTCTTCAACCCCTTTGTGAACCGTTTGTTCACAGGTGTTTCGATTTACCCGGTGCGTGCCGTGAGCACGGACGCCGGACAAGTCACTTAGGTGCTTCGCCGGACGCCCATAAGAGTTGTCATGGGTTAGACGTTCCCAGTATTGAAGGCAAAGGTGCTGACCGCTGTTGAATAAGAAAAAGAGCGTGCCACGAGCGCAGCCAGCGGGAGCTCGCTCCACGAGCGCGGCTAACGCGGCAGTCGGTTTGTAGGCATCTTTGATAGCCGGACGTCTGGTTCCTTGTTCCCTTTCGGCACAACCGCTACAGATACGCAGTAAAACACGACCCGCACTACGTACCCATCTAAAGTAGCATTTGTTTATATGTTGTCTCTCGCGTGTGGGAAGGAGTATGAACGGCCAAAGTGGCTGATGTGTGAACAAGAGGGTCTGGGAACACGAGCTGTCCCTGGCAGTTGTCGAAACACTGCGATGAATGCCGTGAAGATACGAACGAAGCATGTTGGCGGACACTTATTTTAGCAAGGAACTGGAAACACCTAAAGAGGGAATAGAAGCCTTCGACATTATTTAGGAGGCTGGGTAGAGCATGTGAGCCTGCCGTCGATCGTGCGTACCCATAAAGAGTACTCCTATCAAGCACATGCAGCTTAAATGATACCGCGCGATGGTAACCGAAGTTTGTTCGTACCTGAGCGTCCTCGGTCACCCATTTTATCAGGACTTTCAGTGCTTTCTGATAACTTACGTATAGTATCACGTGAAGCGCTTTGTAAGCACCTATATATGTACTGATTTTCGTTAAAATAACTAGCTGCGAAACTGCGTTCGTTCGTGCTCCTCTCTTGTCCTTGTCCCGTTGAGCACTTAAAATTTAAATCGTGCAAATCATTTAAATCACACTTGTAAATTACAATGTTTTTATATAAAAAAATCAGCTGGTTGAGCGAGTTCGCCCCGACCTTTCGATAAAATTTGGCAACGCTGCCGCAACCTCACGGCGTCATGCTGTACGCGCACAGTAGTGCGGTATTCTCATTACCTTAACCAGGGCGTTCCACACTGGCCTCCGGTAGAACAGCAGCTGCCGCTTGCCTTTGCGAGAGTCCGTGACGTAGAAGTAAATGGATGCAATAGCCACCGCCAGACGCATGCACCACGTGACGCAGATGCGAAGCCAGGCCGCTTTCTTGTTGCCGATCTGGCCTCGCAGCCAGGGCACGTGATTGACGTCCAGCCCGTGCACGATGCCGGACACACTTAGCGCCTCCCCCTTGCGCATTCGGGCCACCGAGGCCAGGCGAGTGACCACTCTTCTCCAGTTGCTGCTCGATCCAAACAGCTCTACTGGAATCAACTTCCGCAGAGCGGCGTGAAGGAATCCTCGGACGGCTCGTGGCGGCACGTGCTTTCCCACTAGTTCGGACAGCGGCGATAGCAGCAGCCCGTCATCGTAATGGCCGTCTTGTGGGGCGCAGTGTTCCATGCAGAGACTGCGGTACCGGCACGATCTGTGGTTCTTGAGAAGCTGCCTCAGGGCGCGCAGTAAGGACGCGTGGTGACGCACTCGAATCGGGCAATCCGACGACGCGCGAAACACCCTGTCTGCGAGAGTCTTGGCGCTGTGAAGATTTGACGGGCTGCCGAGCATGAACTGCTTCTCTACCTTTCTAGGGTTCCCCACGTAAAGCATCGAGCGAGCGTGGACCCTGTGGTCGTCGCGAGCCACCCCCGCTGGTTTCGGAGGAGCCCGCCGCATGTTTTTCTTCTTCAGCCTCCTAAGCCGAGAAGATGGGATTCCTCCTAGGCTTTCTCGCGAAGCAGCTTCGACGGCGCAAGCAGCTCTTGGCGGAGTTGTCGAAGCTTCGCCATCAGGCTTGCTGCTTTTAGCACGGGGATGAAGAGAGTATTCCGGCGACCTCGCCATGCAAGCAGTTACTCGGTTTGCCCCGCTTCCCGCCAGCCTGTTAGCTTTGATGCCAGATGCCGGTGGCCCTGTCCACTGAATGTAGGTGTCTGCGCCGGCTCGTTCGAAGACGTAGTACTCGAGCAGCAGGGCGCATGCGCAGTGGGGTCCAAGAAAATCGTAAAGCAGGCGGAAGGTGGGCCTCTCGAAGAGAAGCCTACCGAAGCAACCGTGCCGGTGCCAGAATGGCGTGAAGACGTCGCCCTTGTAACGGCCCGTGATAAAGGTCGTCATGGTGCAGACAGAACTGCTCGTAGCTCGTCGGAGTGATGGCCACAGCGGGCGGTTGCCCACTGGGCCGCCGCACGACGACGAATCGTTCAGTGAGTTCATGGTGAAGCCCGCAAGCCTCCGCCTGCACCGTGGACAGACCGAGGTCCTGTAGGGCGCCTGTGAGTGTCGTAGCCCGCTCGCCGTAGAGGCACGAGAAGATTTCTGGGACCACGGACGATGCTCCGCTCCTGCGGGAACACAAAGGCGTACAAATAAAGCGCCCGACGGTGTACTCCAAGTATACTCCAAGGTCTTGTATATGCCCTATTTTAAGCCCTGTTTTGTGACTAGTTTTATGCCCTGCATCGTGCCTCCTGTGCAGTCTTTAGCACAACACGTTCCAATGGTGAACTGCGGTGCTCATGCTTACTTGTTATCATATTGTTATTTGCTTGTATATTCTAATTCTTTCTCTGTCCGAAATTTTCTCTGACTGCAGCATTTGTAATTGATACGCGCAATTCCTTATGCCCTGTAATAATTCGCCCACCCCCCTTACTGTAATGTCCTTGGGCGAAATAAATAGAAAATAGATGAAGTGCGGCAGGCAAGAAGGACACAGCCTTCTAAGGCGGAATCCTCATATGTCTCATCATTGAGTAGACCTTTAGCGAAAACCGGTCGTCAACGCCGATCGCATAAAAACGTCTATCGCGAGGCGTGCCACATATTACGAGATAACTACAGCAATTCACCTAGGACGTCTGGCCTCCCCACCAGAGCATCGACACACCTAACGAAAGAGGAGGAACGTCAGCTGCTCCGTGCACTTCATACAAATACCTTCCACCCCCCCCCCCCCCCTAAAATTGCATATATCCCGTATATGCAACCATATATTTCCCGCTATGCCGCCCTTGCGAAGCCCCGGGAAGCTCTTTCATATGGTAGGGGGTTACGACCACGCCCCGCTACATTTGCGCAATCCCTTGCATTCTTCGTACGAGCGCCGTGTCCCGTTCACTTCGTTCGTCCTTGTTCATTTCGCGCTTACTTACACGATGAATGACCAACTCGCCCAAGAAACCACTTTGGGAGGGAGCTCTGACCAACTCCGAATCCAATGGTCTGGTGTTGCGGGGGGCTCAGGACGGGAGAGCTCAAGGTGTTTTCGGACTCCTCCACGTTGCTTTTCGCTCTCTCCACCAAAAGGACCCTGCTAACCTTGAAACTACAAGAGGAAGCAGCGGTAGGTCACGCCGTAATATCGACACTCAATTGGCTTCAAACGTTAGTTTAGTGACATTGTGCGAGCGATGTTGTTGTTGTAGTGCAATATCGGGTACCAGATATTTTGAAGGCACCCAGATACCAAGCAATATTTGAGCTTAAAAATAATATAGCAGGTTACACGGTTACATACTTTACGGGCACTAAAAGTTTGTATACCTACACATTACGTGAAAACAATTTTTTTACTCAACAAACAGCGCAAGAAATGCACTTTCTAGCCTAACTGTCAAGCTGTATCTGTCCGTGATAAGCAGAATAAAAAAAATATTTTGATAATCTCTTCGTTTTGAGGGGGCCAACCGATGCGGGCGTGCTTCACATCGGCTACACCAAGCACCGCTTCTAAGACCCACCAAGCGGCTGCAAGGCCACGAAACCAGTAACAATCGACAGAAATTGTCAACGCCATCACCGGGAGACCAAGTTTTCCCCAGGCAAGCCATTATTTCTCGAATTACGACCCCGGGAATTTTCGAAGCGGCGGCCGCCACGCTAACCCTTAAGTCAAGGGTTAGCCGGCCAGCGGCAGTGACGCAATGGCTTCATCGAACTTGACAACCACTCAGCAAGTCAGTATGGATCACCAAGACCTCGAAAACACCTCCACCGGCCATTCCTTCGACTGGTATACGGTTACGGGCGGAAAATACGTCAAGCAAGACTCATCCCAGCAGCCTAGCGGCACGACCCCTGGCTCGCCATCTCCTGCCCCAAGGAAGTCACGACTGCCAGCGTTACCGGTGAGCGACTACAAAGTTGTTCTTCGCCCCAGAGGGCTCAACCTTGCGGAGATTAGCCCCGTTCAACTCTCCCTTGCCATTCAATTCACCACTAAGGCTCCGATAGCGATAACCAAGGCATAGAAAGTTCGCATCGACCCGGACCAAAACACATTGCCATTATCGGCACACCCAGCCAAGCAGCAGCCAATAACTTAGCCACACTCACCGTGCTTCACCTCGGAGGCAAGTGTACGAGGTCCGAGCTTATCAAACCTCCCCCCAAGACTCGGTACGCCGAGTTATTCATGGCATCCCTGCCGAAGCTGACTCCGACTATTTAATGGACATGGTCTGCGCCCACGACGGCACACTCATCCAGGCTCGAAGAATGGGCAAATCCAACTCAGCCCTTCTGACGTTTTCGGGAAAAAGACTACCCCGGTATATTTTTCTGGCAGGAGGGGAGCTCCGTTGCTACCCCTTTATGAAGTCTGCCCTTTACTGCAGACGATGCCGAAGCACCAAGCACAGGACGGATGTGTGCCCCGTCCTAGACACACCCATGTGTGCTCGTTGTGGCCAACTTCACCCGACAAACCAATCTTGTGAACCTAGATGCGCAGTGTGCGGGGACGCGCATCTTTCGGGAAGCAAGGAATGTAGGCACAGACATCGACTCAGGCCTGCCAAATCCCAAGACTCGCCCTCTCGGGGAAGGAGCAGAAGCCGGAAAAGGAGTGAAAGCAGAGGAAGGCAAAAATCTGCACCCAGGGATCGTAGTCGGAGCGTGAGCCGAAACCGATCCACACACGGACCACAAGTCACCTGGGCCAAGGTCGCCTCTGACTCACCTAATGCAAGCTCTACTTCAACCCGCTCACCCAGGGAGCACCTTCTCAAGGAAAACAACGAGCTCAAGAATCAGATCCACGCTCTCCAGCAAGAAATGTCCAACATGGCCAAGGCTATTCACACCCTCACTGCAACCATCCAAGCCCTCAAACAAGGCCCCCAACCCCATCATCCCCAGCCCCTGCCCCTGTCTGTGACGAGGCGGATAAATCGCCAAAACGAAAGGCTTGGCGCGCAGCCGTTACCAAGCAAGCTAGGGACAAGGAGATGGAGACCGATGAGAACGAGCAACCTACTCTTCAGTCTGCATTTCAGCTCCAGGCCCAACAGACCGCTAACCTCTTGTCTCAAATGCAAAAGCAAATGCAAGAGTTCCAGCTACAATTCCAGCACCAAACACAGCAACAACTGCAACTTGAAGCCATCCAACGGCACCTTCAGATTCAAGCCCAACCCCTCACCCATGCCTCTCCGCAGAACCATAATGAACGGAAGCCTAAACAAGACTGTGATATGGCAGTGGAATTGCAGGAGCTTCTCAAATAAAAAAGGGGATCTGCTGCAATTCTACCAACACTCCACAATCAAGCCTGACATCATCCTGCTTCAAGAACCCAATGGGAAGGCCAAGCTACCTGGCTTCATCTCGTATGAAGATCCTACGGGAAGAAGCACAGCCACTCTTATCAAGAACAACATCGCAGCTACCCACCATATCACACCACAGAGAGGACTGGAACACACACTCACAGAAGTCCACCCCAAGTCGGTCAACAAACACGAAGGAGGTCTCTTTATACTCAACTGTTATTTTCGACCCAGAGCGAAGAAACCTTGGGGCCTCGATGACACGTTCACCGAAGCAATTCGACTAGCCACTGCCAAACCAAACTCTACACTCCTCATCGCCGGCGACTTCAACGCAGCACATCAAACATGGGGCTACCATTGGAATTCAGCCCGGGGAAAGGAAATAGTTAGACAAAGACCTGACGCTTCTCAATGACCCTGAGAAGCCAACCAGACTAGGAACAAGCACAGCTAGGGATACATACCCTGACCTTGCTTTTGTGCTTGAGCCATCTATGGAGTTCCCGGGCCGAAAATCTCGGATCGGATCACGATATTGTCCAAATTACAGTCACAGGGACCCAATACAAGACAGTCATTGGCAAGGCGCGTCACACAAACTGGGAAAATTTTCGGAAAGCCCGGACGACCTCCACCCAGTCAGACTCAGGCTACAGTTGTTTGGCTACCTAACTAAAAAAAGACATCATCAGGCACACCATCGAAATTACCACCACTGAAGATATTCCCTACATTGACAACCATCTTCTTGGAATTTGGGAAGCCCGCCGGCAGTTGACCAAGCGATGGAAACGACAATGACACAATAAAAAACTACGAGAACGCATCGTGGAACACAACGCAAAAGCATCTGCCTGCGCAAAAGAACTGGCCAAGGAAAACTGGCTAAAGATATGTGACGAGGTTAGTGGCCGCCCATCCCTCAAGCAAACATGGAATCTCCTTCGCCACCTGATTGACCCAGAGAAAGGAAAATTGGAGGCAAAACGGGGGATCACTCGCACTATCAATGCCTACAAGGGCACCCACGAACAGCTTATTGACAACCTGGCCCCACTCTACCTCCGATGCAAAACACCCGCACCCAAACTACAGCGGCCTTCCAAACACCACACTGGATGAACCCATCTCCATTCAGGAACTGAAGGAAGCGCTAGCCTCGACTAATAAGAACAGTGCACCAGGAGCCGACACTATAACGTACAAAGCCCTGGCGAACTTGGAAGACGCCGGCTTCGAATCACTCCTCCACCACATGAACCAAGCCTGGGAACAGGTTCCATTCCCGAGGAAGGAAACACTCAAGTGTAACTTTCATCCAGAAGCCAGGCAAACTACTCACCATTGAAAATCTGAAACCAATATCCCTCACTTCTTGCGTGGGCAAGTTAATGGAGAAAATTATACACTCCCGACTACAAAACTTCCTCGAAGAGACCGAAGAGACCCACACAACATGGTTGGCTTCCGCCCACATCTTGGCACCCAGGACGTCCTCCTTCAACTCAAAGAAGACCTATTTGACAAAACCGCCCGGAACACTTACAGAGGTATATTGGCACTGGATCTAAAAGGCGCCTTGGATAACGTGCTACATGAGGGAATCCTTGCTACACTAAACAGCACTGACTGCGGTGAGCGCGCCTATAACTACATTGCGCTCATTTTTAACAGGGCGCACAGCGCAAATCAAGATAGGTGGCTTGGAGTCGGACACCTTCCTGATCGGGTGACAGGGGCCACCCCGCAAGGGGCAGTCCTCTCTCCACTCCTCTTTAATCTCTCCCTTCTCCCCCTACCGCAGAAACTACAACACATCCCAAACCTCAAGGTAGCCTTCTATGCAGATGACATTACCTTATGGACCCCCAAACCGGACGCCCTGGGCAAGCTACAAGATACACTCCAAGAAGCCGCAGACATAATTACTGAACACGTGCATGTCATGGGCCTCAAATGTGCACCTCAGAAGACAGAACTGCTGTTTATTAGAAGAGAGCAATTCTCAAGACCCTCCAATCCAACAAGTCTACCTCACCATAGAAGACCAAAGGTATACCCTGCATGCAAGCCAGTCCGGATCTCTGGGTCTCAATTGATTGATTGATTAGATTGTAAGGCCGTTTAATGCGACGCAACGTATGCGTGGGGCGCGCCTCCGGTGGAATTTTTAACCGCCTGGGGATCTTTAACGCCGCAATACTCGTACACCGCATTTTTGCATTTTCTTTTCAGAAAAGCGACCCGCCGCGCCGCGGCCGGGAATCGCGACGACCGTGCTCAGCAGCGCAACGCCTTAGCCACTAGCCACCGCGGCGGGTGTCTGTCTCAACAATTCAACAGACAACATCTCAACCTCCTCAAGCAATCAATTATCCTCAGAGCCATGATCCGGGAGTTACGACTAGGCCACATGATCCGGAGAGTTACGACTAGACATCGCGGAATGAGGGAAGCGGACACCCTCCGCCTGTACAAGTATTCGCCATTTCCCGAGTAGTCTACGTGACTCCCCACATGAATCTTTTAAAAGTTGAGCAAGCCCGACTGGAAGCTATACTCCGGAAAGTTACAAAACAGCCTTGCATCTTCCAGCCTCGTCATCCACGCAGATATTTATGGAGATTGGCGCCCACAACACCCTTGCAGAATTGGTTGAGGCTCACCACGTTAACCAACTGGTAGGACTTGGTAAACCACCAGCAGGAAAAACCATCCTTACTCAACTGAACCTCAAGCCCATCCACGTTGGTGAAGCACCCCGGAAAATACCACCTGCCTGGAGGTCATTTATCGACGTCCGCCCAATACCAAAAAACATGCACCCAACGAAGCACAAGGGCAGGCCAGAAGGTGACGAGCAACATGTGAATACATTATATGTTCCAGAAGTTTGTAAGCGATGCATGTTAGTGAAATGGGGCGATAGTTAGATGGGTCAGATTGCTTGCCAAACTTAAAAACCGGTACAACCATCCGAACTATCCAATCGTCTGGAATTGAACCTTCGGAAATGGACTCCTTAAAAGTTATCTGCAAAAATTTGCTAGATATGCTATTAGTAGACTTTAAAACTTTGGCAGGAATATTGTTAGGTCCGGGGGAGCTGGATATTTTTAATTTCTTTATCAGATTGCTGATGCCTTCGGAGGTAATGTCAATGGGCAGCATTTGTGAAAAATTAGATCTTGGCATGACTGGAATACTATGAAGTGGTTCAGAAGTGAAAACTGAAGTGAAGTTAATATTCATAACGTCCGCCCGCTGCGGGAGAGGAACGTGAGAGCCATCGGAGTTGGTTAAGGATATATTGTGCGAGTTAATTTTTGGGTTGAGAAGTTTCCAAAACTTCTTTGGATTAGTTCGGGCAATGTTAAGCAAGTCATCATGAAAACATTTCTTTTTGGAGCGCTTCAGCAAGTGAGTGTATTTGTGTCGCAAACGCATGCGAAATATCTGTTCCATTTGGATATTGACGCATTTTCAGTCTGTTCATCATAGATAAATAACTGTCTTTTACGGACTAAAATATTTCGTTTTCATAATATTTATTGTATTGGGGTGGCCGGGCCCGGGCCATGGGGTTGCGGTCCTGCAGGCCGGGCCGGCCAGGCCGGCCAGGCCCGCCAGTATTTAGACCGGGCCTCGCGTAATATGCATGCGCTGGTCTTGTGCACAGCTTTAGTTTTTTGCTTTGGGCAAACAAACGTTTTATGCCGGTAGTACCGAACACGTTATCAATGCCTAAATTGGAATAAAAAGTTCAAAGCTGCAAGACAGGAAAGTTGCGTGGATGGGACTTAAAGGGCGTATAGAAAACATCGCGCTCCTCAGTTATCAATCCTCCCCCCGTGTTACAGACAGGGCATTATGTATCTGAAGCATATAGGTAATTATTGCTGGCCGTATTTCATAAGCGTGGCCGCCTAGACGCATCGCATGTTCGCCCCTTTTTCGCGTCGTGCTGAAAGAATCGACCAACTAAATTCTAATCAACGTGTTGATACACTAAGGTGACCTAAAAAACTGGCGAAGCTTGAGCTAAGTCGCGTAATCCTTGAACCATACCGAAGCTTCAGGACTTCTTTCTACGTGAGCACTGAAGGACACATCCCCGTGCATTGTATAAGTTCGAAATTGCTTATTTACATGTTTCGTCGTCGCTTGGCACTGTGCTAGTAGTAGTCATCGTCATATGCATCGATATCGTCGTGTTCTTCATGCCAAGCATTACATGCGCGGTAGCGCTTGACGACACCTACTGCAGGGTCTACCACATTCCGGTGCAGGATGTTTCGGTGCGGGACATTTCGGTGCGCAAACTTTTCGGCGACCGGTGCTGGCTTGTTTGAAACAGCCGTTATATTTTTATGTCCGCATAAGGTGAGTGATGGACCATAATCTAGCGCAGTGATTGCATCTTTACAATGAAGCCGTGTTTCACTCTTGCTAGTTATTGTTAGAAATTGAACATTTGTATATTCTTGTTTACTACCTTGTTCAGAGAAAACTTGCTATACAGCCAGGTGCACACGTTTTTTTTTTTTTTTTAATTTACGACAAGGCGTTAATTTCATTTGCTCTTTTTTGCTGCAGGCAGATCAGCTAAGACAATTAGTCGGTGTTTACGATGGTGTGTATGCATTTTTATGTAGTTTTCTCTAAATCAAAGGCACACTCTCCCTATCCAAAGAAATCAGCTTTACAAACATTCGGTTGCTCCCCAAAATGCAGAAAATCTAATTAAATGTTTATGTAGGCCGCGCTGTCACGTTAAAATGAATTTACAAACACTTGTCGCATCTTTTTTCGGACATTTTCGGGGAGGAAGAACGGGCCTTTTTGAAAACAGCTGTAGCTTCTATCTATCTTCTCAATGCTGATAAAGCTCGTACGGGTTGTGCCTACAAATACCATTCATTCCGTATTCGAGTAAACCATCCTTCGTTTTATATTTGCAGGCGTACTTTCATCTCATTTAATTCTTGTCGCAGCCTCACCCTCACCCGCCTCTCCACGCCCTCTTAGGAGATGCAAGAAAAAGCCATTGGCTCACACAACCTCTCTATTGCGCAACAAAAAGCCACCCTAAAGGCCGCTCAGGACACCATGAGCCGTATCCTTGGCGCCTGCCGCCCCCACCGAGGAACCTGCGTCGCGAGGGGAGGGGGGGGGGGGGGGGGCTTAATACCGACCTATCAGCGGCGCCCCCTTTCTAGGAATCGCTCTTTCTTCGCCTTCGGTCGCCCATCGGCAATTAACTCTCAAGTCGCGTGACTGCCCCATATTACGGCATTCCATCCTTAATTTTGGAATGACGTGGCATGATCGGTTTGTTATTACTCCGCCTTTATTTCGACACTATTGTTGGTAATTATTTCGTCGCTTCTTCTGTACTTCTGTACGGCACTCTTTGACGCCTGCGTTTCCGCGGCTTAAAAGGCAGGGACGCCTTATCAGTGAAAGCGATCCCCCCAACCAGTTAGAGCAGGGGAGCACAAGTCCCCGCGCAGGCATTGTCCGCTCTGCGCCCCACGGCTGCCGCTGCCCCTTTGCTCGTCTGGGCGACAACAAAAGCCGAGCCAACCTTCGCTTTCGCTGAGGAGGAGAATGTCGAGCATGTGCATATGAAACGAGGGATTATGAACACGAGGGAAATAGCCAGTTTAGTTTGAGAGTGGAATTTTGAGACAGGCAAAAGACGTTCGGGTTGTTTGCTGGTCCACCCTCCAAGGGTGTAGTCCAATGATTATCTTCCAAAAAATGAAGGAAGCTCACATTATAGCAACAATGATGAATAAAAGTCGTTGCGGCAGCGAACAAGAAGCAAATCGGAATCGTGAATTAAAAACCGTCGTGATGGTCGTGAAGGTTGCAAGAAGCTTCACTACGTTCAAGTCTCACGCGTTAGTGTGAGCTTCCGTCTTTTTTTTTTTTTTTATTAACTTTGTTCCTGTGATTTTCGTCGCCCTATTCATGGGTTTCGTTGGTTACGTTAGGTTAGATTACATGCTGGCTTAAAATGCATACGAATAAAGCATGCACGGAAGACAATTTAGCTGCGCCGAAGATAGTAAAATACCGACTACCGGCAAAAAATGCCGGCAGGATGGTCACATGGACGCGATCAGCCAATCGTGGCGCAGTGCCGGCAAGGTTGTGCCCAGCGGGAGAAAAGTTGCCGGCAGTTACTTGCCATTGGCTGGCTGCTCAACTGCCGGTAACTTTCCTCCCGGGCTAATCTACCGGCTCCCGGCGAAATAGGCGCACCCTGTTTATTTTTACTTCAAACCGCCGGTCGTTTGGTACCTTCGTGTTGACGGCGGCGGTCACTTTTCGAGTTTGATGAGGCATGAAAGGCCTTCTTAACAAGCAGGTCGGAAGCACGCACGACGAAGGCGCGTAAAGGTGCACCTGCTCCAAATCAGCCCGCACTGCCAATAGAAAGCCAGACGGGGCAAAGCTTTGCACACCACGCGGAAATCGTATCGCATGCATTTGCTCGTGCCCGTTCAAAATGGTTCACGGAGAGACGAATAATCGCAGCGCACGAGACAGCGGTTCGCAGTACTAAGCTTTGTTCGCACACACCAACTTGAGTTGGCAGGTTTTAGTTTCAGTTTATTTTTTGCGCAATAAACATTACACAAGGTAATCGGGGGAAAAGCTGGGAACAGTTTGACGGGCCCTGATTACCCCTGGGCAGTTTTGGCAAACAGGGCAGTAGGACCTGTTACTCTCGGAAGTTCGTATCAAGAAAAGCGCTACCACGGAACGATGCATATCAGGCATGCAGGTTACTCAAGCGGTAAAACCGTCATGACCTTCTTTTTATACGCGCAAGAAGCACTTTGCGAGAGACGCAAATCAACAGTGTCCGTGATCGCCGCGCGTCGCTCACAGCACGATTGAACTAAGTGTTCAAGCTTTCCGTTCGCCTACTCACGTGTTGACGGGCATGGACGATCGGGAGGACATTTATCGGCGGTACACCAGAGTGACGCTGTCACGACCCGTATGCCCGCCTGGCAGTTAGCTGTCTTCGGTCGCCGCAGCGAAGTGCGTCACCTTTCGCCTTCACCACTCCCGCTGCCGACGAGATGCAAAGCCACAAGCCGTGGCCAGATCGGCGCCTCTTTCACTTGTCGCCGCGAAGGCCGCCACTAGAGAGAGCGGCGCTACTGCTGCCACCTCGCTGAGGCGGAAGCCGCTGCAACGCTGCTTTCGGTTGTCTCTTTGCAGGTTGCTTCGCTCTCTGTGGCGCCCTGATGGCCCACAACAATCGGTCGACAATGAACTACGGCAACAGCCATGTCGGTGACCAGAGCCCGGGAGCTGCTGCGGGAGCAAGCAAGACGGGTAATCCCATGACGGGCCTTGCCCAAGCTTTCACGGCCGCCGCGCCGCGCAAAATTGAAGATTAGTCCCGCCTCTGTGGTCAGGTTTGAAACTGCTTGGGGCTGGTTGCAGGCGAGGGCGAAAAGTGCCAGAAGACGAAAATATTTACGTTGTGTTGGTACTCTTGCTGTGCACGGCGTGCCAGCTTTATTCCCCACCCACGGCAAGTCACTTCGAGCTTTCGTATCACACACATCCACCCGTGTGTCCGCCGGCCTGTTTGATAACGCCGGCCTGTTTGATAGTTAAGCTGACGTTTCCGGGCCTTTCATTACTGTGGCAATAATATTGATCTAGAATTGGTTCTAAACAACGCTTTACGCCCATAATTCCAGGCAAAAATCCTGGTACCTTCCGGGCGAACCGTACCAGTTTTTCTTTTTCTTTTTCGAAATCGAAATTTTTGTATGAGTATTCCTTTAAGGGACCACTAAAGCACGAATGGCAAATTCACTCTTAAAAAAAAGGTCGGCGCACATACTAACAGAACACTAACCAGTTACTTGTCCCAGTATTGACTAGGTACTTAGTTGCTTTTACTAGCTGGTCCTGCATATCCCAGTAAAAAGCTACGCGCTACAATGTGGATCCGCGGAGTGCGCAGCGCGACATGGACACATTAATCACGCACATATCACACGAGGACACTCAACAAATGAATTGAGCAAGAAAGCCACCGGGATGCACGAGGAGAGCGAGTATAACTTAGTTACTTCAGAAATACATCTGCTCTTCTTGCTTTTATAGCTAGCAGCGGAGAGTCCCCTGACAGTCGGTGGGCTCATTGTAAAAACCAAACATTTTAGCGACAATTTTAGAATTGTGCATTTTAATGTTAGCATATACAAGACAGCATGTGTATTTGCAAAAGCTTTTTAATCGTGATTTGGTGTGGAAAAAGAGCTGTAGTTATTACATTCAATAACTTATAGAATTTGTTACTTCAGCGAATGTTAGTATCAAACCATTGATTGATTGATTGATTGTAAGGTTTAACGCGCCGATGCAACGCAGGCGATGAGGCGCGCCGTAGTGGAGGGCTCCGGATTAATTTTGACCACCTGGGGATCTTTAACGTGCGCCGAAATCTCGAACACACGAGCGTTTCTGCTTTTCGCCTCCATCAGAAAAGCGGCCGCCGCGGCCGGGAATCGAACCCGCGACCTCGTGCTCAGCAGCGCAACGCCTTAGCCACGGAGCCACCACGGCGGGTAGTATCAAACCAGCAGCAGTTAGGAAGTGCACGGTCTCGGTTCCACACTTAGTGGCAGGACCTACGTACCGTTCTGGGGGGTAGTAAACTCCGTAAGGAGATAGTAAATACTGCCGTTACTACCCTTTTACGAGCCTTTTTGTAAGAGTGTACGGAGAACAGCAAAGCTGCGTTTTTCTTCATTTTTACACTTCACGACAGAGAAAACGACGATACGTCTCACTCTTTGTGCCCGGAGAAGATCTTGCGCACACGCATGCTGTAGGAACGGTAGCTTGGGCGAGTTGGTAATACGGCGGGAAGCGCAAATTAACACGGGCACAAGAGAAGAAAACAAAAACATAGACGAGAAGAAGCGCTACTATCATCTGAAATGTTATTTTGAAGAAAAAAAAACACCGCTTATATATACACTAACATGGTGTCACTGTACCACAAGGAAGATATCAGATTAAAATATAGCCTTAAAAACTATACATTGTCACTTGGAACACTCAGCCAATTTGCACCTATTGGCCACGAGCCGATAGAGAGTGCAGTTCTTTTGGTGACAGTGATACCCTGCTACAGTCGTCACCTAATCTAAGACTTTCCGAGGCTTCTAAAATTTTACGGGTAGTCTGCTCTCTGTGTCGGCCTATTACAGTGCAATCTTCAAACCGCGGCCCGAACCACAACGGCGGCAATGCGAGCCCACATGGCCGCTAGGAGCATTTGATACGTTGTTGGTGTGTTCGCTCAGTCCTTGTTGCAAAGGTTGCAATGGTGCAAGGGTTCCAAGGGTTGCAAAGCTGCAAGCATGGTTCACGGCATTACCCCCCTCTAAGAGTACATCGACCCGATATTAAAATAACACGGCAGTCCGAACAAACAGCAACAACAAAACAGCCACAAAAACGTCCGTCATCGCGCCAAGTAAGGTTTGAGGTGAACCACGTGGACGACTTCGGGTCGCGAGCGTCGTCGTGATGCGCCGGAATCACCATCGGGGATTAGTTCGTAGTTAGTTCGTTGAGTTGGAGATTTTCCGATGACGACTGTTGTGATACCGTGTGAGTTGACTCGGGGAGCATTTCCGCTGTCTCTGATGATGCGTGAGGTTCTTCAGCGGGGTTGTCCACCTCTTCATTGTTGGATGTGGGCTAAGGCTGCGTTCGTTCTCTGGGTGGCTTTCGCTGCTTTAGATCAACTAAAAGCAGAAAGATATGCAAAGAAATGATCAAATTAAGCAGTAAGTTCAGGGAAAGCGCGGTAATCAAGGAAACGGGAAATCAAGACAAAGAACAAAGCGAAAACACTGCATGCAAGCGTCTCAGCATTTACACTTGTAATAATTAACCAGGTCGAGCGATTGTGCCTTTTCCAGTGGAAATGGATTAAGTGGATGCGTGAGGTTAAGGTTGTTGCGTGGGCTGATCGACATTACAATTGAATAGGTGGAAGTGACTCCCGATAAGAGCAGCAAAAGCAGCATCGATACATTTACATACTTACATGCATGCCTGAATAACGTGTTAAAGTCAAAAGAAGTGAAGCATGCCAGACCGACGGCTCAAAGCCGCTGGAACGTTTCCCAGCGGCCACCTCCTGATTTGTTAAGTAATGTACGCACTTATGCGAAAACACGCAGTTAATCAAATGGTAAATGCCTACCTTTGATTGGGAAAGGCTTTGGCACAGCACTTGGTTTCAGCTTCTTCCATACATCCTGCCTGGTTTGTTCAAAACAGGATCCTTCAAAATGAGCCTGCACAATAAATTGCCAATAAAGTTGCCTTTTTCTCCAGAGAAATAAGAATAAATGAACGTGAAATCAAGCAAATCGAACAAACTGGCATCCACACGTATCGGCTCACATCCGCACATGATTCACATGATAGAGGTGTAATTCACGTTACTTTTCACCTCCATGCGCTACTTTTATGACATGATAAGCGCGAATAATGTCCTAAATATCATAATTTTCCCGCACCAACAAGATGTAAAACAGACCGTACAGTTGAGACAACGAGGAGAAACACGAGCATAACGCGTCGCATGCAGTTTACGCTTCGGGATATATCATTCACACTGCCAAAATGGGCTTTAGCTGAAGTAGCGTGATGCGCCGAAATGATGCCTCACGGGATGCGTCATCCCGTGATGCTGAGAAAGGTCGCACACCTTCTTACAACGAGCGCCTTATTTCGTGATACAAAGTGAAATGACTGAAGAATCGAAGCGCCATACGTTTCATATCACCACCCCGCTAAGAGGCCACATCCGTTTGCATCAATCAAATATAAAAAGGGCCGCAAAAAGCATGATGAAACCTCCAACATAAACACATAAATCCGTACGTCTGGTATCTAGAAACCGCCACACAGACAAGCTGACAATAGCCACAAATGGATTTGGCATTGCTGAGAAGCCGGGTACTTATACTGCATATGCAGAATTGTTCGTCGGCTGCCACTTGTCCCGCTTGATCTTCCCGTCCACTGAAAGCCGTCTTTTTGGGTCTCTAGAAATGAAAACATCCTCCAGACATTTGTAGCGCTGTTAGAACACTGGGGAACGCAGCACCCAGGCATTCTGCAAAGAGACTTTGTGAAGAGCGCCGTCTTTTCGCGCGCCTAGCGCGGGAGTCGGCGGGGGCGGGATGCAAGAAAATGGCGGCGGCGCCTCCCGAGAACCGGTCTTGGCGGCGGCGACCCCTTCAAAGAGTGGCGCCACCCTCAGCGGAGCGGGCGCGCATCGAGGCACCCTAACTGTGTGTAAAGCCCCTACTGTGAGCGGAGATGTGTCAGCGACGTCGTGTTCGGAGTGATCAGGTTCACGGGAGGCCTTGAAAACGGCTACCGACCCGAACGCGCGCAATTCGCAGGCTAACGACGTTCCGCGGGAAAGCCTAAACCGTGACGTCAGCGAAAGGAGGCAACACGAGTCCGTTGAAACGAAAGGTGTTTCTCCGGACGCGAGTTCAGAACCGAGCTACGCTGGGGCAGAGCCGGCAGTCGAGACACTGAACGGTTTTTACGAGGAAGCTAAGCTTAACGACGACGCCGCCACTGAGCGTGTCGCTAGTGTTCCACCTTCAACTCAGATACTCGATGTCGGAGCAACGGCCAGCCAAGCTCTTATTCATTCCGGTGTCGCCTGGGGGTGAGCCGTCTCCTGAGGCCGGGCCGCCCGTACCTAGATTGGCCTTGACAGCCGGAAACGAGAGCGAAAACACCCTCTGGTGTTCGCTCACCGACAGTGTCGCAAAAAAATGCGGCAAGAGCTCTTATGCGGGGCCTGCCGAGTGGCAGCGCCTCTCGCCTCTTTGCGCCGGGTAACGGCCGGACCGTCGGAGCGGCCGAGTACGAAAGCGCACGTCTTGCTCGAGCGCTGGAAGGCCGAGCGTTTCTTCTCCGCGCCGCTCGAGATACGCATCGGAAGAAGGGCCGATGTCCTCTCGAACCGGTCGCAGCAGCGTTTAAAGAACGGGCGCACCATAGGGTGCGGTTCAAAAGGGGGAAAGCTCAGGGCAATGACGAGAGCTCAAATCGCAGTTCTCAGAGTGAGAAGTGGCCTGTAGACGCCTGCCCTTCTCAATTCTATTCTCTACCCACTACGCCACAAAGCCGACACAGCATGGAAGGTTACGGACGCGCCTTATATCTTTGACTCAATCAACCGTCAGCCACAGGTGCGCCCTCTCCCCCGCGTCCTCCTCGCCTTCTCTCCGCTCGCAACGCCCTCTCTGGCCGCGTTCGGTTCGGGCGCACAACAGGTGAGGACGTGCGCAACACCCTCTCTCGCCGCGTTGGGTTCGCGCTGAGCAACAGTGGGTTCGCGCGCAAGAACAGGTGGGGCGCTCGCATCGCGCTCTCTCGCCGCGGTCGGTTCGCGCTTAAAAAACGACATATATGTCGTTCGCGCGCGCTCCGGTCGCGCTAACATCTGTGGCGTGATCGTGACGTCATCACGCGTTCATGTGGTGGCGCGATTACGGCGCTAGAACACTCTCTCGCGAGGGGCATTGGATTGGATTCGATTGGATTGGCTTGGATTAGCTTGGGTTCGCTTGGATTGGATTGGATTGGTTTGGATTTGGATTGGTTTTCCTGAAGTAGGTTTCGCCCTTTACGATTACGTTTCTTTTTGTGTGGACATTCCAATCACACTGAATGTCACCTTTCAAGTTGTGTGGTAGTCTAAGTACTGCTGGGCTAAAATATAACTATGTAGTTAGTTTTTAGCGTATTTTATCGCAACTAAAAGCCTGGATGAGCTTCAGTGTGTATTTGTATTCGCACTTGCCGGCGATGCGGTTGTGTCTTCCTGTGTTGTTCTGTTGCTTGCCAGACCACGCCAGAGACGTTCTTGGCAAGCCACCATTCATCCAGTGACAGGCCCGGTGAAGCTCCAGCACGGTGTCGTACAGCCCAGGCCTGGAGTCGAGCGTCTGCCGAGCACTTCACTTCGAAAGCATCCCTCCGGACAACGGTTGAAGACCCTTATCCATCGGGATCTCGGACCCCCGGCGGAGAAGCTGTTACGAATCGGCCCGCCGCCGTACTTTCCTGCAACACTCCTCGGCTGTGCGGCGAAGCCTCCAGTGCGTGCGCCTTTCAAGCAGGCCCCCCGTGTCGGTGACTCATGCTTGCACGTCTCGACAAGCCTCGGTCTCTGGCGCCTATCTTTCGGCGCGTTTCGAACTTCGGCGGTTGCCGATGAGGCAGGCTTCAACGTGCCCCAAGGACATGGAAGCTCCACGTCCGCAGCGGAGTCCTCCTGTCTCCCCTCTCTCGGACTCAGCGTGCGCCGCTACTACCGGCCGCTCACGAACTCTGGAAAGAGTGTTGTGTGTGTGTGTGTGCCGTTCGTGACGTGTGCACAATCTAGAGGGAACGCTTGTTTTGACCGTTAGCGCTTTGGGTATAAATAGACCCCGCCCAAGCGCTGTAGTTTCATTCCTGTTTGAGCAGTGAATCAATGCTGTCACTCTGCACGAGTCCTGTACTGTTACCTCGCCCGTCGGGGTATTGTTCTTTGGCTTCGGCTCATCTCTCGCTATGAAGTAAACAGTTACGTTGGCCTACGGCTTCTGTACTTCTTCACGGCTGCAACAGCGGCTGGCCGCTCGCTTCACACCATGCTACCACACGTATGTCGGAGGCGACGGAGCTCGGCTCGGGTCGGCCTTCCCGCATGCAAGAACCTAAATATTTTGCTTTGGTAGGCGCATCTTTAAAGGTAGACGACGAGTAAAAAAAACAGGGCAACAAAATTGACCACATAACAAAGATAAACACCTGGACACCCCTTCCTACTAGTCTTTAGCCATTAGATCGGCTGAGTGTTCCCATCTCCGGGGTACCATACGATAATGGAGGTGGGAGAGAGGGGCAATTTTTCTGCCAGGCGAGGCGTTCTGGCGAGTGATTTTTGATTGCTACTAGAAAAAAAATGTCAAAGACTGTGGAAAAGAGGGCAGGACGCCCGGTGTCGTATTTTTTTAGCTGAATTACCCTCCTCATGCATTGGGGAGATGAAAAATCTACTGGAACGAGTCAGGCAGAGCAAGAACGACGTCTAGAGCAAGAACTACGCAAGAACGAACGGTTAGGTAACTGTCGCAGCGCAGTACTGGGAAACATCAGACCGCAAAAGAAACTTCTGTGAAAATTTACACACGAAAATTTACCGGAATGAAGCGACTAGCTCCTTGCATGTATTGCCTTTAAACACCTCTATCGTTGCTGGCTACCCTCCTCCAAGTCCGTGCGACGTTGGCAAGATTTAGTCGGAGCAGCGGGCTGCAAAGCTTTCCGAATGACTCTGGCTGTCCTAAGCTCCGAATGCCTCTGTGACCAGCTTAGCATCCATTCGCTTGGTATCGACTGAACGATGTGGTACGCTCTCGCTCAAGCGTATTATCCTTATTTCCCCCCTATCCTGCTCTGGTTCGGCGCATTATACCCTGTGCTGCCGCAAGTATCTCTTGGCCACTTCTTTCTCGGATGCTAATGGTGTTTTCGTGCTCACGAACGACACATCAGGGTGATCTTTACTGTTCGGATTTTTATCGATGCCGAATTCACTGAAAAAACCGGTGTTCGTGTATTCGTGGTTCGCCCCCCAGTCGGCGTCCGTGGTTCTTCAAACCCAACTCATGTAGGTATTATGGTTTAATTTTCATAAACAACACACGGCTTCTTATTTTGCTGGTGACTTTCCTGATAGATTGCCGGTTGTTTATAAATAACTACACATCATAAATTACCTTGTGACTTCATTTCGCATCGAATGTTGCACATTACGCATGCATGTCAAAGACTGTATAGACACTTCAAATAGACACTTCGAAGCCCACGAATTCAGTATCTGAGCATTTTTTTCGTTCATTGGTACCTAAATGAAAGACACAAGATTTGTTGAGGCTGGTCGCTCTTGTCGCGCGACGAGAGCGATGCCGAGCGACAAGAGTGAATGAAATCGCTATTGGTAGCTCCCGTCGCAAGTGTGAATTAGCCTAATAGGGTAACAATAGAAGACATTAATATTAATAATTTAATATCATTAAGAGTAATACTAGTTTTATTATTATTATTAATTGTTTTGTGTGTGTGAGGGGGTGACAAATTTCCTGGGCTTTTTTTTTCCTGGGTGATTTTCTTCTTCAGGGACAATGGTAGGGACAATTCATTATCTGAGAATGTCTGCCGTATACAGTCCGCCCCATTTTTATCCTTCTAATTATCTCTTCCTCATGGTTGGGATCCGGGGTCACAACGTGGCCTAAGTAGATATATTCGCTTACCCCTCCCACTGCTTCGCCACGTATTTCAAACCGCTTTGCTGTCCCGAGGTTATTGATCGTTTACTTTGGTTTTCTGCATATTAATTTTCAGGCCCACGGTTCTACTCTGTTTGTCCAGTGCGGAAAGCATGCTTTGCAATTCGTCGCCCGAGTTACTTAGCAAGGCAACGTCATCAGCAAATCTGAGATTACTGTGGTATTCTCCATTAACCCTTACTCCCACCTGTTCCCAATCCAACGTTCTGAATATTTCTTGTAAACATGCTGTGAATAACATTGGAGAGACTGTGTCTCCTTGTCTGACGCCCTTCCTTATAGGTATTTTACTGCTCTCCTTATGGAGATGATGGTAGCTGTGGACCCATTGTAGATATCCTCTAGTATTCTTACATAATGCTCATCTATCCCCCTGGTTCCGTAATGCCTGAATGACTGCTGAGGTTTCGACCGAGTCAAATGCTTTCTCATAATCTATGAAGGCTATATATAGGGGTTCAGTATACTCAGCGCACTTCTCTATCCCCTGATTGATCGTGTGAATATGGTCCATTGTTGCATAACCTTTACGAAACCCTGCATGTTCTTTAGGCTGACTGAAATCTAAGGTTGCAGAAATTCCGTTAGCAATTACCTTGGTAAGTACCTTGCAGACGACTGACAGTAAGCTGATCGGCCTATAATTTTTCAAGTCCTTCATGTCACCTTTCTTATGAATTATGATGATGTTCGCGTTCTTCCAAGATTCCGGTACACTTGCGGTCATTAGGCAACCATAAGTATAACGTACTCTTTAGTCCTAGAGGTTGCTTCCCCGCAACAAGACCTGGAGTGCAGGGGTCCACCCTTTACAGGCCGCTTGCTTCGTTGTACTGGCGTCACTTCCGTGACGGATATGACGTAAGTCAAATCCTTGTTTATCTGGGAATAAGCACTTTTGTGTTAATATTAGGGGCAAACCACATGGAGAGTTCTGATAGGGTTAGAATTTCCTTGTTGGTTTGCCCCTGCAAATAATATGCGTGCATCCACGTTAACTGCTGCTGAAATAGGCATTCCACGAACTTCGCACAAGGGCGCAATCAAACATTGATTACAAAGTGGCAGTAGACCCGTTGGAGCCTACTTTATTACTGCAGGTGTATGATCAGTCCTGGTACCGTCAGCGGTAACGCATAACTACCGCGGCGTTAGTGCGGGAAGTATATGCTCGCCGTCGCAAAAAACCTTCCGAGGTGCACAATTCACAGTGCGTTCTAATTTCACGGGCAGAATATGTCCTAGGAAGTTCAAAATCCCGGATCAGCAACGCTGCCCACCAAAGACTTTAGATATTGTCAAAATAGTAAAGAAATCACCAATTTCATGCAGCAGGCCGGCCTTAGAAGCTGGCTTTACCAACATTGTTTCAATTTTGCGGGAAAGCCACCCTCCCGTGCTGCGTCCTAAACCCAACCTCTCACCCATCGCCACAAACGCATCTGGAAAAAACATGTTTCCTTCTGCTTTCTCCCGAAAAGCAAACGAACGACGATAAGAAAACAAATATAAACTAATTGCAAGCAGTCCGGTCGTCAGACTCTTGAAAGGTGTCGCAGTGACCATACGGGGTGTTGGCATCTAGCGAAGTTGCTTGCGGGCTTGCCAGCCGGTCGAGGAAGGCGGCCCGGCCGTTTGGGTAAAGGGACGCACGTCTTCCCATCGAGAGGGCCTTTCGGAGACGAGATCGGAACTGCGGCCAACAGCGCGGTCTGTGGAGATTACCCGCGGCGTCTGAGGCGGCCTAACCGGCGTCCTCAGCAGCAGCTCTCGGAGAGCCGCGGCCCTATACGCGTCTTGCGAGATCGCTCTTGCCGAGGGAGTCGCCGCTGGCCGCAGCCTCGACACGGCGAGCAGATCGTCGAGGCTGGCACCTCCGCGGTCGGCGATCCTCTGTTCGGCGATCGCTCGGCGCAGGCGCTCGTTGTATCGCCGCTGCTCGTCCAGTCGCTCGCGGCGCTGCCTCTCCAGCCGCTCCCTCTTCTGTTCCTCGAGGAGAGCCTCGGCGGCGAGGCGTCGTTCCTCGAATATCCGCTCGTCGACGCGCAACCGTTCCTCGAGCCGTGCGCGCGCTTTCTCCAGTTCTCGCGCTTCGCGCCGTCGCCTATCCTCGCGACGAGCGCGCTCCTCCCGTTGCCGGCGCTCTTCGCGAAGCAGCCGCTCTTCCCGCCGCAGTTTCTCTTCGCGCAGCGCGCGCTCCTCCAGGCGCAGCCGCTCTTCCTGGCGCACGCGGAGCTCGCGACGCAGGAAGTCGTCCATGCTCATCGTCGGCGACGCCAAACGCCCCGAACGGGAGCGCTGGCCCGCGTGTGCACCACGCGCGCAGCAACTGGCGCAGAAGTAACCGGGAAGCTGTTGCGCATGAGTGCCGTACGGGTCCGCTGCCGCCACGGGCGGCATAAATAGGGCTCCGGACGGTGCTGGCACAGCAGGCAGTGGGCCCACAGCCATGGGGGGAAACGGGTAAAGACCCTGTAGCCCCGGTTGGTACGCGGTCTGCAGTCCCATTGGATACTGTGCGAATGGTGGCCTTGCGTTGTACGCGCCAAAATGCGTGGGCGGAAGCCCGCCAGGAGGGAATTCGCCGCTGGGCCTCCTACCGAAGAAGCGTCCTTGGTACCACTCCTCCCCGCCTTGGTCTTCGTGAGCGCGACGTGGACGCCGTAGCCAAGTTCGGCTCTGCCTCCGAGGCATGTTTGCTGGCCGCGAGTCTGCCCAATGACCTGGCCAGAGAGAGCCGCAGCAGGGACACGTGCTGGTGTCGTCCGGGTTGTCCCGGCCGTCTTGCCGTGACTGTTCGTCGATGGCCGTGCTCTGTTTTCGCCTCCCGTCGCGGTTTTTTTTCTCGGTGCTGGTGGATGGCTTCGCACTGTAGCCTGAGGGGTGATCAGGCCGGCTCCTCGGCTTGTCGTACTTGCGTTTTTTTGTCGTAGTGCGGGTTGTGCGCACGGTCACCGGAGTGGCGTGTCCTCGATCCCTCTCGTGATCTGGCTCTATGACTTCTTCCGTGACTTCTTCACAATAGTCTTCAGAGCCGGAATAATATTCACCATCGTTGGCTTGCGGTTTCCCTGTAGGCTTACTTCCCGGCCGTTGCGGACGCTCCTTTGGCGGCAGAGATTTTCTTCGGTCAGCCGCGCCCTCACTGCGGGGAGTAGCTTTACCGTTATCGGGGGTTCCTTCTTTCCGATCTTCTGATGGTCGTATGCCGCGAGCCCGGGCGACGGCCCCAGATATCCATTGTAGCACGCCAGTTTCTGACTTCTTGGCGCTTTCGGCATCTTCGTCACGCGTGCGATCCTCTTCCGCATCCCCCGCTCTGGTAGAGTCTCTCTTTTCGGCATAGCGCCTCTCTTCCGGGGATGAATCCGCCGTGTCCGCAATGGATCGCGTCTGTCCTGTTTCAATGCCACGTCTCGTTTCCGAGTCGTTGGCGGCTTTTGTGTCCCCGCGATATCTCGACACTGAGTGAAGTATGGGTACGGAGTCTCGTCCAGTTTCTGCAGTTTGTTTGGTATTGGACTCTGGTGTGAATTCAGCGCCTTGTCCAGTCCCGGCATCACGCTTGGTTTCTGGATCATCTCGTCTGGTTTCAGCATCCCTTTTAGTTTCGGCATCTTGTCTGGCTTCAGCATCTGGTTTCGCTTCGGAATCGAGCCTTGTTTCTGGACCGCCTGTGGGCACAGAATCGCGTTTGATCTCGCCGGGGTGCGCGCTTTGGGCATCTTGCTTGGCTTCGGTATCGCCTTTGTTTTCGGAAACCTCTTTGGTATCTTCGCCTTTGATGTTGGTCCCGTTTTGCTTAGCGTCGGCATCGCGCGTACCCTCCGCACCGCTTTTCGCGTCGGATCCGCGTCTGCTCCTTGAGCCAGCCTTCACTTCGGGGCCTTTTTCGTCGGGGGATCGAAGCCCACTGCCCGCCTGCGCCCGGCCTTTCTTTGTAGCCATTGCATGAGTCGGTTCAGCGGCGCTTGCTCCCGAGTCAGCGGTTGGCTTGCCTGTTATCAGCCAACCGAAGCGGTGTGTTGATCGGAAGAGGCGTCTCGATACGCGGGGTTGGGCGTTTCGGTGAGCTTGTCTTGATCTGGTTCACGCGGGTTGCCCTAACGGTTGGGGGCGTGACCCGGCTAGGAGATTCCACGTTCCATCACGCGGCGAAATCGTCTTCTCTGAAAATATGATGATGGCGCTGATGAACACGACGAAGGAGATGATATGGGTGGAGTTGTAGAGGCCATCCCCCTGAGTGGGTATGAGCCATCTCACTGGTACCACCACCACCGCCACCACCAGGTCACCCAGCCAGCCTCGTTAAAGGCCAACTGCACTCAAATTTTCCACAACGCCAAAATAATGTCCCCTATAGCACACATAAAAAGGGTGCGAGATGCAATATACTGCGTTGTAAACATCCACGCGCACGACGCGCAAACGGCTCGCAACATTGGCGTTTCCGGAACCGAAACTGAATAGAAAAGGCGGTCATTACCGGCGGCCGGACGGGCGTACGTAATGGAACGGAAGCGGCCGCGCCAGAACCGGCGGCCGCTCGGAGACGCGTTCAAATGCGCCTGGTAGCGTCGCGTTCGGCACTGCTATTTTCACAGAAGAACTTCCACTCACGTTTGCCCATGATAATAGATGTAGGCGCAATTCCGGCATCCCGTTGCTATCAATCCAGATAGCGGGCCATGATTTACAAATTTAAGCTACTTGCTCATGCGATATCGAAAAGCAGTATTCGTTAGCCGGGGCCTCGGCTATCGCTCTCTTTGAAGGGGACAAACCACACGCGGGCAGAGATCAATCACTATTTCTACTATACATTACGTACGAACAGCTTCGTGAATATCGGCCCAGTACTTTTCGCCTTGCTGCAAGTCGAGAATCGAACTATAAAAGTGTTCGGAAACTGTAAGCCAGCTTCCACAGCTAAATGATACACTAAAACACGAGAAAGTTACCTATTTACCGCTGTTTTCGACTTTCACCAGAGACATGTGCTGTGGAAAACATTTCCAACCAAAGTAAACACTTCACTTCGGAATTGAACAAAAGTCTAGATTATTGTTTAGGAGAGGAACAGTTTCGGTATAGCTTTCGCACTTCACGAAGACGACGGCCGATATTGTACGGCTGTGTTTGTTACTGTGAGAAAGGCTGATTTTGGTTCACTTAGCGAGTTAGGCAGAAGTCGCACAAATGTTTATACCCGCATGTACAACGACTCTAGTTAGGTCGTCGAACTTTTGGAAAGGTCTAAATGGAGTTGGGTCAGCCGAATTATGGCCAATATTGGACGCGGAAATGCAAGTGCTCAAGAATTTATAAAATACATTTGTTTTTCTGTGGTAGATGCAATAGGAATAACAAATGTAGGGCAAGTACTCATTTCGCACTATTTTTTTTTCTTTGAATAAAAATATTATTTTCAAGTAAAACACGTTTTGCTAACTCCAAAACGTTCGCAAGCGCGTGAATAGGCTTCTAAAATTTTTTTTGCATTAAAAAAAAGGCGGATATTGCTGCCTATGCGATTAGTTTTGAACGTGTGATGGCGACGGCGGTACAGCGCGCTGGTGTAGCGAAGAAACCCCGGGCGACACTTGAAAACTTGTCCTTTTTTGACAGGAAAAGAGAGGCCGTTTAGTTTTATGTCCGGTTACAGCTGGACCCTACACGTCTTTAAGAATACAATGTAAGCACCTTTAGGGCCCAGCCCTTTGGCTGCCCGCTACCTGGGTTTGGCGGCGGCGGTGTCGATATCTGCGTATCCGAGCAAGCGATCCGGAGGCAGCGATGGCAGAAAGAAAACGGAGAGGAGCGTCTAGTGAAGGGTGAGGAGGTGGTGGCACGCGCGGCGATGGCGTCATCTCTCTGACCGCCTCCTCCTTACACTTTGCCATGCGTCGCCGCCAAGGAGCGCTCTCCCCATCACACTTTCGCCAGTCGCTGCTCCGCGCGTAGCCCATTCGAACCACGTGACATTTGCGCAGGAGGTTCAAACACGATTTGCAACAACATACTCGATAACGGCAGAGTTGCGCACACCGCCGTGCTTCCGCTGGTCACGCCGTTACGGCGTTGCCATCCCACCGCTGGCAACCGGTTGTTACATTCGGGAAGGCGTCCCCGAACCGGGCTCCATCGCCTCCGTCATACGAGGTAGCGTGGTGGTCGGGCGGCCAGCAAAGGTGGCTGCCTTGGCTATTGCGACAAGCCGAAGGCAAACTAAACTGGTTCACTACATGGCGAGAGATGAGCCGAAGCAATATAGGAACAATACCCTTCCGGGCGAAGTTACAGTACAGGACTCGAGCACAGCGACAGCATGAATTCGCTGCTCCAAAACGAATGCGAACTATCTCCCGAGAGGGCGGATTTTATGCAGAACGGCCGTAACGGCTGCGCGCACTTCACAATGTAACTGGGCACACAACCCGTAAATAGTACACACACGCACCGCCCTCTTTCCGAGTTCGTGAGGCTCCGGCAGCAGCGGCACTCGCTGAGTCTGAGAGAGGCGGGAGACGAGACCTTGGCTGCGGCGTCCGCCTGGCCGGGACGTTTCAACTTGATCCGTTGGCTGTCGCTGCAACGGCTTAGTCACCGCCAAAGAGGCACCCACGCGGAAGGCGCACGTAGTGGTAGGCTCTGCCACCAAGCACAGGAGCACTGCACGAATTAAGCTTGCAGTACTCGCGAAATAGCGGCGTGCTGAATAGTAACAACGCGATCCCTTCCTGAGACGCAGCATATATGCGCCGTGACCGAGAACACTGCAGCTCGCACTGCGCACAAATCTCAATTAGAGAGTACCAGTAAGTTCGTCAGTGCATTTTTTTCGAGTCCTCCTTGTTAACCAGGCAGTTTATTGACAGCAAACTGCACCTGCCGTTCACCAATGGACAGATTACCTACTAGCTTTCAGACATTTGAATGTCGTCTACATGCTCTGCATTCGAAATTGTTGTTAGCATTGCCTTCTTAAGAGGGTTAACTTTAAATAATGTGCAGTGTACTCCACCTTGAGGCACGCCATTTTCTTGGACATGAGCCCTAGAGTGTACAGAATTAACTTTTACGCAAAATGTCACGTTGACAGGCAGTTGCCTAGCGCATTAAACATTCTTCCTCACGCCGAGCGAGAAGAGGACAGACGTATATCACGCCAGAGTCAAAGTCTGTAACCTCGGGGGCATGGCGTACGAAGTGTACGCGTACCGCAACCGCGCCGAGGGAACGGTGAAGGGAGTGCTGTGGCGGGGACTTTAACACCCCCGAAATATGAATGGGGCTATGACAAGACGTCCGAGAAGGGTAGGGATTTGCTGCAAGACGCCACGGACGCGGGACTGACCCTCATCACAGACCCGGCATTTCCCACGAGAACGGGGACGTCGGTGGCCAGGGACACAACCCCGGACCTCGCGTTCGTAAAGATCAGCGACGAAAGGGACGCTAACGCTGGAAGATCACCGGGGACCGACCTAGGGAAGCGACCACATGATCGTGGAGGTGCGGATCCCGCTCGGCCACAGCGCGGACCGAGGCAAAAGAAAGCACCAATACACGGATTGGGAGGAGTTTCGAAGGAAACTACCGGCCCAACAGACAGCCATAGAAGACATCGAACCGTGGTCCGAGGCGATCGCGAGGGCGACCGACGGGGCGACGACGGAGATCGAGACTGACGAGAACGTGCACAAGATGGACAGCCGACTGGCCCACCTCATCGAGGCCAAGAAGGCCCTGAAAATGAGATGGAGCCGTCAACGCACGAACAGAAGGCTCAGAAAGAAGATCGCCGAAATCAACAGGAACATCGAGGACCATTGCATAGAACTCGGCGGGCAGCAATGGGAGCAAGCGTGCCGGGAGACGGACGGGCAGCTCCACGTCGGCAAAGCGTGGCGGCTTCTGAGACACCTCCTGGACGAGACCCAGACCAAGGGTGCGCAACAGCACAGACTGAGCAAGATCATCCACAGAGCAACGACGGAGCACGGGGAGGCCGAGGTGAAGGCAAGACTCGACGCCAAGTACCTGCCGGTCTCCCCGAGGGAAGGACACCCGGACTACCAGGGGGCGGAGAACGCGGAGCTGGACCGAGACATCGAGGAGTAGGAGGTCAGGAACACCATGCAAGACCTAAACAGAAGATCTGCCGCGGGCCCGGACCGCATCGGCTTGCCCTCAACCTCATCTCAAAGCATATTTTACTCTGAGCTTCTCTAACTTCAAACGACGCCCAGCCCATATCTCCCTGAACTGCTTCGTTAGTTGTTTTTCCATGCGCGCCTAAGGCCAAACGTCCTACCGTTCTCTGGTTTACTTCAAGGCGTGATAGAACGTCTGATTTTAAGCAGAGTACAGCATTCGCAAACGTGAGACCCGGAACCATTACTCCTTTCCACATTCCTCTTACTACTTCATATTTGTTATACCCCCACAGAGCTCTATGCTTCATTATAGCTGCGTTTCGCTTTCCCTTAACCTTAAGTTGCTCCTCGTGAGTACTTAAGTAGCTATCCCCTTCGTTTATCCACACTCCCAAATATTTATATTCCTTGACTCTAGGTAATTCGCCTTGCTGGATAGACACTACGTCGGTGGTAGCGTCATTGAAAACCATTATTCCTGATTTTTCTGCACCGAAATTTAACCCGAGGTCAGTGGCTTCCTGGCCGCAAATATTTATTAGCCGCTGCATATCGGTTTGGTTATCAGCTAAAAGAACAATGTCGTCTGCGTATAACATTCCCGGAATATGCTGTTGTACCACTTCGCCTTGCAGCATATGGGTTAGGCTAAACCCTACTTGACTTTCTTCCAGTTTCTTTTCTAACCCTGCCATGTAAAGCATGAACAGTATTGGGCTCAAAGGGCATCCCTGTTTCAGTCCCCGATGGATGTTGACCTGCTGGGCGCATTTCTGTCCTTCCCAAGTAAGGTGCACTCTATTGTCTTTATAGATTGCTATAAGGAACTGTACTAACTCGTCATCTAATCCCTGGAGTTTCAACATTCTCCACAGCCGTTCTCTGTTTACGTTGTCATATGCCCCTTTAATGTCCAAGAACGTAATCCATAGTGGTCTATTCTGTGCTTTCGCAATTTCAATGCATTGCGTTATCACGAACAAATTGTCATCCAGTCGCCTGTCTTGTCTAAATCCATTCTGCAGTTCCCCAAGTATTTCATTTTCTTCCATCCATGCTTGAATTTCTGATTTTATCGCCTGCATTACGAATCTATACACCACTGACGTTACTGTGAGTGGTCTGTATGACTCAATACTGGCTTTGTCTCCTCTGCCTTTATATATTAAATTCATCCTACTTTCTAACCAGTCCTCTGGTACTTGTTTGGTTTCTATTACCTTATCTATTGCCCTCATAAACGATTCCTTACTTTTAGGTCCAAGTAGGTTTATCAGTTGCATTGGTATTCCGTCCGGGCCCACTGCTGTCTGAGGGGAAACCTTTTGCTCTGCTTTTTTCCAATCAAGGTTGCTCAAACTTATTTCCCTTTCCGCAGTCTTTTGTGGCGCTGATGTTATCGGTGCAGGTTTCCCTACCACTATTATCCTAAACTTCTCACTAATCACTCGATGAATATGCGCCAACGCGTGCTCTCCTTCTAAATGTTCCCCCTCCTCATCAATCAGGAATTTTTGATGGTTATCGTTTTTTGAGCTTAGTGATTTTACATGGTTCCAAAACTTCTTGGATGCGCTTTTGTCCTTCTTCCGTATTTCTGCCATCCATTGTTCGCTTTTCTGCTTGATCTTCGCTTGCACCATTTTCTGCACTTCTAGTTTTTTCCCACGGTAGACATCCCACTTTTCCTTCACTACCTCCGGTTCCATACTAGTTCTTTTTGCTTCTCTATGTTCTCTCGACGCCTTTCTTCGCTGGTCGATAGCCTCTTTTATTTCCTTATTCCACCAGCTTCTCGGCTTTCTCTTCCCTTTCCATCGGTTTCGTTCCTTTTCTTCATTAATCTTACCCTTTATGAACGCAATATTTCATCGTAATCCCAATTTTTGCCTGGGTATTTATTGATTTCATCTTCCAATCTATCAGCGATGATCTTTAACTGCTCATTATTCAAATTATTTCCTCCTATTGTACCTATTTCTGCCTTTGTCCGGGTTGCGCCTCCAAAGTGCAAGCTAAACCGCTTGTGGTCGCTTCCTAAGCTGTCTGTTCCATTTTCATCTATCCTCATTTCCCGCAGCCTTCCGTATACTGTCTCGGATACTAAACCGTAGTCTATGCTGGACTGCCTGTTACCGCTTTCCCACGTTATTTGTCCGTCACACTTGCTTTCCGTGTTTACTATTACAAGCCGGTTTTCCTGACATAGATCTATCACTAGAGAACCGTTGTGGTCTGTGTATCCATCCAAACCTTCTATATGGGCATTCATATCTCCAACTATGATTATTTCGCCCGAATCTTTGAACTCGTTTATATCTCTTCTCAAACAGTTTACCATTTCCTCATTTTCTCCCTAGCACTACTTCCGGTCCACAGATACACCACTCCTAACCATGTATTTTTCCCCTCTATGGTGCCTCTAACCCATAGATGCTCTTTACAACTTTCATGCACTCTCTGCCAGTCGGTCCCTTGTTTAATGAGCATGCCAACACCTCCCCCTTTCTTCATTCCTGTGGTCCTGTTGCAACCTTCCCAGACATAATTGTCTATGATAGGTGGGGCTTCTAGGTCCCGGAGGTGAGTCTCGGCTAAAGCGTACACGTCTATTCCTTCCCGTTCAAGTTGCTTTTGAATTTCCACCCACTTATCTGGCTTTCTGCCTCCCTGCATATTTATGTAGCTGATTAAATATTTATTGCATTTGTTTTTCCCTCTCCGCTTACGGGGTCTGTTTTTGTCGTTTACAGAGTTG
Organism: Haemaphysalis longicornis; assembly: GCA_013339765.2. Classification (NCBI taxonomy): domain Eukaryota; kingdom Metazoa; phylum Arthropoda; class Arachnida; order Ixodida; family Ixodidae; genus Haemaphysalis; species Haemaphysalis longicornis. The sequence goes on along the minus strand of CM023456.1, from coordinate 112,649,032 downwards.
TTTGCTCCATTGTTTCCACTTAAATGGCTTCTGTCAACGCTCTCAGTTACGTCCGTAGGTTCTCCGTTTAGCTCTAGGCCTGGCTGCCTCCCAGCGTTTAGTGTGCATGTGTCTCTTCTTGCTTCCCCTTCTGTCTCCTAGTTTCCTTCCTTAGCTGCGCAGGTGCCCCCTAAAAAAGCTACCGCACGGTCCGACCAAGGCCACCCCCCTCGTTTCTCCGGCGGGGCAAGTGAATCCCGTCCACTGGTAAAAAAGCTTGGCCAGGTTATGACGAAGGGGGTGCTGCGAGACGTGCCTCTGTTCATTGCGTCTGTCACGTTCAAGCCCAAGTTCAGGCGCTGCACACCTGCAACGATCTCGCTGCTGACGCGAGATACCCGTGACGGGGCAGCGAACTTGGGCATAAAATCATGATAACCGTGACACGTAGTGCAGACGCAAGGCACTTTTCGTGGGCGGCACGTCAGCCCGCAGGCTTGGACCTCCGCTTGCGCTATGGTCTGGGAACGGTACCCTTACTCCGCGCAGTAAATGAGATAGCGGTAAGCCAAACTAGGAGATACAAAGGGGTAAAGTGACACATGCCATTTGCACGGCCCCATCGCTGCTCATGCACCGTCTGCACCGTGCCGGGGGTAGCACCAGTCACCCGTCACGAGTTAGTACTCCCGCGTACGCGAGATCGTTGGCAGGGAACTTGTGTTTGATAGACCGTAAATATGAGTTCACTTTTTGGGCCGCAACGTTTTAGTGGGACGGGACTACTTCACCAAGCCTAGGAACACTGGCGCGCTAGGGGGTTCTCGGTGGCGTGCTGTTGAGCACCCCCAGCTTGCAGGCAGGGCACAGGCCAGAAAGGGGAAAAAGAGCCCTGACTCAACGCGGGTCCTTACGATACAGGCATCAACGCAAGCTCGTTTATCGGGGAAAGCGCATGACCTTGGCCCCTGGTACCCGTTCGTTCATGCAGCGTGGGCTCCTAGTGAATGGTACGACTACAAACCGTTGGAGGCTATCTTGTGCATTTACAGCCGACCATGGCAGAAGCGCGTGTACGATGATTACTGGATATTTAGATGCCCATAAAAACCATTGGTTTTGTTACAGACCGAAAAACCCAAACCGAAAATTTTGATGAACCTTGGGCATCGTCAATCACGCGCCCCTCCTTTCCCCAAGCCTTAGTTGGTGCGGCCGCCGCAACGCGCATGGTAGTTTTTTTCTTTCGGGTTTTAAAAAAATTTCCGATTTGTCAACCGGAAAAAATGAAATTTTTTTGAGGCTCCATGGGGGGTTTACAAATTCATTCAGTTCCCTTTTAAAAGGCTTCTGTCAACGCTCTCAGTTACGTCCGTAGGTTCTCCGTTTAGCTCTAGGCCTGGCTGCCTCCCAGCGTTGGTGTGCATGTCTCTTTCTTCCCCTTTGTCTCCTAGTTTGCCTTCCTTAGCTGCGCGGGGCCCCCTAAAAAAACTACCGCTCTCCCACCTAAGCGCCACCCCACCTCGTTTCCTAGGCTGGGGCTGAAGTGAATCCCGTCCCACTGAAAAGCTTGCCTATGTCCGATGCTGCCCACTACCCTGTTCACGTCTATCACTTCAAGCCCAAGTTCCCTGCCGCACCTCACGATCTCGCTGTTAGCAGCGAGTACTCCCGTTCGGTGTGCACGCCCTGCTTCATCACCTCCGGCACGGTCAGACTGCAATGCGCACATTTTGGGGGCCCTCGCCCGCAGGTCCTTTACCCCCTTCGCTATCTCCTGGCCAAGTTTCCCCCCTCTCCCAGCAGTTTAAAAAGCGCGCAGGAGGAGGGAAAAGGCCGGAGATAGCGAAGGGGGGGACCTGCGGGCGACGGCCCCAAATGTGCTCATTGCGTCTGCACCGTGCCGGAGGTGATGAAGCAGGGCGTGCACACCGAACGGGTAGTACTCGCTGCTAACAGCGAGATCGTGAGGTGCGGCAGGGAACTTGGGCTTGAAGTGATAGACGTGAACAGGGTAGTGGGCAGCATCGGACATAGGCAAGCTTTTCAGTGGGACGGGATTCACTTCAGCCCCAGGCTAGGAAACAGGTGGGGTGGCGCTTAGGTGGGAGAGCGGTAGCTTTTTTAGGGGGCCCCGCGCAGCTAAGGAAGGCAAACTAGGAGACAAAGGGGAAGCAAGAGACACATGCACACTCAACGCGGGGCCCCCCTTCGCTGCAGTCATCACCGTCTGCATCGTTTGACCTGGGAAACACCCCACCTTCACACGCTTATCCCCCTTTACCCTTTCCACTATGGCAGCGCTGCTCCTCTTCATGTTAGAGTCACCCGCAATGATTACCACGCTATCATCTGCCACGTGCCGCTCTTTACTGGTACCCGGGTTATCGACTGGTTTTGCTGTCCTATTTCGCAGCACGTGGGAGTAGCTGTTGCCTATTGTTGCTTCCACCCCCGGTGCCTTTAACTTTAAATAATGTGCAGCGTACTTCACCTTGAGGCACGCCATTTTCTTGGACATGAGCCCTAGAGTGTTAAGAATTAACTTTTACGCAAAATGTCACGTTGACAGGTAGTTGCCTAGCGCATTAAACATTCTTCCTCACGCCGAGCGAGCAGAGGGCAGACGTATATACGCCAGAGTCAAGTCTGTAACGCTCGGGGGCATGGCGTACGAAGTTTACGCGTACCGCACCGCGCCCGAGGGGACGGTGAAGGGAGTGCTGTGCGGGGACTTTAACACCCCGAAATATGAATGGGGCTATGACAAGACGTCCGAGAATTGGGTAGGGATTTGCTGCAAGACGCCACGGACGCGGGACTGACCCTGATCACAGACCCGGCATTTCCCACGAGAACGGGGACGTCGGTGGCCAGGGACACAACCCCGGACCTCGCGTTCGTAAAGATCAGCGACGAAAGGGACGCAACGTGGAAGAATCACCGGGACCGACCTAGGAAGCGACCACATGATCGTGGAGGTGCGGATCCCGCTCGGCCACAGCGCGGACCGAGGCAAAAGAAAGCACCAATACACGGATTGGGAGGAGTTTCGAAGGAAAACTACCGGCCCACAGACAGCCATAGAATACATCGAATCGTGGTCCGAGGCGATCGCGAGGGCGACCGACGGGGCGACGACGGAGATCGAGACTGACGAGAACGTGCACAAGATGGACAGCCGACTGGCCCACCTCATCGAGGCCAAGAAGGCCCTGAAAATGAGATGGAGCCGTCAACGCACGAACAGAAGGCTCAGAAAGAAGATCGCCGAAATCAACAGGAACATCGAGGACCATTGCATAGAACTCGGCGGGCAGCAATGGGAGCAAGCGTGCCGGGAGACGGACGGGCAGCTCCACGTCGGCAAAGCGTGGCGGCTTCTGAGACACCTCCTGGACGAGACCCAGACCAAGGGTGCGCAACAGCACAGACTGAGCAAGATCATCCACAGAGCAACGACGGAGCACGGGGAGGCCGAGGTGAAGGCAAGACTCGACGCCAAGTACCTGCCGGTCTCCCCGAGGGAAGGACACCCGGACTACCAGGGGGCGGAGAACGCGGAGCTGGACCGAGACATCGAGGAGTAGGAGGTCAGGAACACCATGCAAGACCTAAACAGAAGATCTGCCGCGGGCCCGGACCGCATCGGCAACAAGGCGAAGGAACCTGAAAGACGCGGCGACGGCGGCCCTCACGGACTACTTCAACAAGTGCTGGAGGGCCGGACGTTTTCCACGGCAGTGGAAGGAAGCTAAGACCATCCTGATCCCGAAGCCCGGCAAGCCGCCCGGAATCGAGAACCTCAGACCGATTTCCCTGACGTCGTGCGTGGGCAAGCTCCCGGAGAACGTGCTCATGAACAGATGGCAGCGGTACCTAGAAGAAGCAGAGCTGTACCCAGACTCGCTCGTCGGGTTTAGGGGCAAGCTGGGAACCCAAAGACGCCATGATCCAGTTGAAACGCGAGATCGTGGATGACGAGACGAACACCAAGGACAACAGAGCGGTGCTGGGCCTGGACCTGCAGAGTGCCTTCGACAAAGTGCGACACTCTGCGATCCTGGCCCAAGCGTCGCGCCTGAACCTAGGAAGAAGTTCGTACGAGTATATTAGAGACTTTTTCACGGATCGGACGACCAGAATCTGTGCGGGGGACCTGCAGTTGCCGGAGAAGACGCTATGCAGCGAGGGGACGCCACAAGGAGCGGTCATATCGCCGCTCCTCTTCAACATGGTGATGATCGGCGTTGCCAACCGGCTGCAGCGAATCGAAGGCGTGCGACACACAATCTACGCCTACGACGTCACGCTGTGGGTCACGGGCGGCAGCGACGGCCATATTGAAAGCAAGCTGCAGGAAGCAGTGGAGGCAATAGAAGATCAGCTAAAGGGCTCGGGCCTGGTATGCTCCCCGTCAAAATCGGAACTGCTGGTGCTTCCGCCCAAGAGAACAAGCCGCAAGAAGCAGTGCACCAGAGACTGCGAGAAGATCAAGGTGCGAATGCAAGGGGGACGAGTCATCCCCGAGTTGGACAAGATCCGGATCCTGGGAATGCTCATTGAGCGAAACCGGGTGAACGGAGCAACGGTGGCCAAGCTCGCGGCCAAGACCGGCGCGGCAGTGAGACTCATCAGGAGGGTATCCAACAGAAGAGGAGGAATGAAGGAGGAGAGGCTTACGAGACTCGTCCAGTCTTTCGTCGTCAGCTACGTTGCCTGTACGTCGCGGCCTTCCACAACTGGAGAGTGCGAACGGCGAAAGATCGACGCGATGCTTCGCAAGGCCTTACAAGGCGGCACTGGGACTCTTGGGCAGCACGAGCACGGATAAGTTGGAAGCCCTGGGAGTCCACAACAACCTGGAGGAGATTGCGGGAGCCCAGCAGACGGCGCAGTTTGAGAGGCTCTCGGAGACAAAGACCGGTCGAGCGATACTGCGTCGCCTGGGGGTCAGCGTAAGAAGGGAAATCGAGACGCAGGAGCGAGTACCGGAGGGAGCGAGAAGACGCATCGTCGTGTGCCCGATTCCACGGAACGTGAATCCCACCTAAAAAAGGACAGGAGGGTGGCGAGAGCCAAGGTGCTAATCGCATTGTTTACCCACGCCAACGACGAGGGAGCCGTGTTCGTGAACGCGGCGGGTTACCGGAACATCGATGGCGCCTACAGCGTCAGCGTAATCGAGGCCAGAACTGGCGCGACCAGATCGACGGCCAGCGTGAGAGTCAAGACGCCGTGTCAGGCCGAGGAAGCGGCGGTGGCCCTAGCCATCGCGGACCCAAGATGAACGACGGTGCTGTGCGACTCCAGGACGGCAGTGCGCAACTTCGCGAGGACCAGGGTGTGCTTCCCGCACACGCGGGGGAAGGGGTAGAGAGCCCGCTGGGGCTCGCCAACCACAACGAGACGGCCAACGCCGTGGCGTGAGGACTAGCCGGCCGCGCCGCGGGAAGGGCCGCCGACGACGTGGGCTGCCCCGACAAGGACACTATGACCATGCTCTCATTGTACAAACTAGGCAGGAGAACGATGGCACCGCCTCACCCAGGGCTTACCCGAGCCGAGGCGGTTGTGTTTAGGCAGTTGCAAACCAATTCAGGGGTATGCTCCCCAGTGCTCGCGAAACACCTGTGGCCGGAGGTGTACGTGACTGACGTACTTTGCGGTAGTGAACGGACCACACTGGCTCACATCCTGAGAGACTGCGTGAACGAAGAATATACAACCAGAGGTGATGCTCTCCCAACACCGTTGGAGGCAGCCAAGAGATCCAATGACTACGAAGAGCAACACAAGGCCGTCCAGCAGATCCTGGCAGCGGTCGAGCGGCAGCGATAAGATTGGCCGAGCGCTGAAGGGGCCAGTCCCCGGAATCCGACGCCTGCAAGACGCTAGCCTCGCCGCCGGGACGCCGTAAGGCCACGTCGATCCAAGCCTTGGGGCAGGGAAACTGCAGGCGTTTCAATAAAGTTGTATTCTCTCTTTCTCACTCTCCTGACAAACCAAAATATTTTAGGTCGCTGAAAATGCCGTAGCACTAGGCACTCTCATAGGTCTTTACAAGCTTAAGGTCAAAGAATACTGTCACGCAAACGCAATACTGCTGATGATTAAAGGTAACTTTTATGCATGATTCCACCAGAACAAGGTGATCGTCCGTGGATTGCCGCGGCCTAAAGCCTGCCCGTCAGCCCTCGAGAAGAGTATGATATACTAAACACGATACCAGTCTCACCTTTTTTCTTATAGCTTGCAAAGGTACCTTATTAGTGCAAAAGGACGATGGCTCACAAGGAAAGATGCGTCCTCCCCTCCTTCCGAAAAGCCACCACTATGGCCTTTCTCCAAAGCCTGAGAAGCGACACCGCCAGCCAAAGTTCGTTATATAAATGGAAGAGCTTTTCAAGAATGTCCACGCGGAAATGTTGCTATGCGTATGCAATGTTGCCAACTCCCGAAGCAGACAGCTTGCACCCTCAGGGCAGCCCTCAGCACATGAAGTGAAAACTGGCAGTTGTAAAAGGCGTCTGACTTACCCGTAGTAAAGCCTGCCTTACACAGGATGTTTTATGTTGTATGAATGTGTTCGTGCAGTGTGAAGAACTGTACACCTGTTCGAAATGTTTTGATAGCTCATTAGCCTGGTCCTCCAGTGCATCTCCTACTCTGCCTACGTACGAGGGGCATATGCTATGGGTCTGTTGTCCTTTTCGTTTCCGTATTCGTGTCCAGACTGTGTGCGTCTGTCTGAGTTTATTACTTCAATCAAATGAGAAAACTTCTGTGGGTGTGGCCCTCAGTCCAGGGCGCCATTGGAACAACCCGCCGTTTTCACCCGTTCGATCAGCTGCCGCTGTCTGCTGGGGCTAAAGCTAGTGAGTTCTCTCCGACTGCTCCCAGGAGGAGTTCGGGATTTCGGGTCAGGCCAAGCAAGAATTAATCAGACATTTTGTGATGCCCAAAAGCGTGGCGCCTTTTTTGTCTCAGCTCGAACGTGCTTCCCAACAGCCTTTGCCCGTTGGAAACGAAGAACGTTATCCGATGCGGCGAAGGCTACTCCAAGTCTTGTTCTGTGCTTTTTGTGCCAGCCTACAGTCCTCGTTCCACCAGGGTCACCTTCGGTTGTGCGTGCCATCGGAGACCTGCGGGACTGACTTTTCGGCAGCGTCGAGGATGTGCGCGGAGGGAAGTTGGGCCGCCCCCGCAATGCAGGCCCGAGGATGTGTAGTACATTTAGATGTTTTTTTAAATGTATTGATTGATTGTGGGGTTTTAACGCGCCGACGCAGCGCAGGCGATGAGGCGTGCCGTAGTGGAAGGCTCCGGATTGATTTTGACCACCTGGGGATCTTTAACGCGCGCTGAAATCTCGCACACACTGGCGTTTTTGCTTTTCGCCTCCATCAGAAAAGCGGCCGCCGCGGCCGGGAAACGAACCCGCGTCCTCGCGCTCAGCAGCACAACGCCTCAGCCACTGAGCCACCACGGTGGGTATAAATGTATTCTAGTACTCGCTCAATTATCTTAACTTTTTATGGGGAATAAAACTGTTTCGACCTTTACCTATGTACGTCAATGTGGTTGGGAAATGGTCACTACAGTGATGCTACTGATGAACAATTTGGAGCAGTTCCTGGAGCCGGAAATGTTATTTTCTGGAGAAACCATAATACAGTATTTGAGGATGCGCCACAAGAAATGTGCGCCCAAAACACATCATACGGATTTGTGCCCACGTCCAACTCTAGAGAGATAGAAAGAAAACTGCACAGCCAATAGTAAAAGTTGAGGTGCGACTACGAGTTGTGTATTCGTTCATTCCAAAGCCACAAGGCTTAGTAGATGCAAAGCGAGTCCAATCTGTATCCCTGAAGCTAGGTTAGCATCCCAGATATAGTGCAGCAAGGAACGATAGGCCGGACCATGGAGCCACCAATGGTAATGCGCAACGTGCTGCAAATTTAGACCTGCCAACATCAGATATTGCCTTCAAATGTCCTTGTTTCCGGGGCATGTCCATAATTAATGATGAAGGTCAGCGGGAGCCATTGCGTCAAAGATTCTCCTTTGCAGCTATTTGTGTGGCCCATGGGTCACTTGGGAGCTGGGCGGGCGATGCCGGGGCTGGGCAGTTATGTGGCGGGAGGTCAGCCCATTCATTTACTACAACACTGGTGTGACCAGGCACTCACAACACAAGCACCTTTGACGACATCTTGCTGTGGAGCTGGTGGATCCGTTGGCAGATGATGGGAGTTTGTGCAACCTGTTTGAGATAATGGATCACCTGCGTAGAGTCATACGGAGATCGATGGCGGGTAAGGCTTGATTGAAGGCGGCTGCACACAGCAGGGTGTCATGTATAGCCTGCAATTCCAGCAGGATTGGGGTGCATGAGGCAGAGGCGTAGGGAATATGGCCTCCTGTGCTGGGGTGAGTGGGGCTGGTCCATGCCACGACTCCACATTCTTATGCACGCAGCATCGGTGTATAACAGACATTGATCATTTGGTTCCAGGTTATTTGGAAGGGGAGAGAGCTGTACTTATCTTCCTCAGTCCGCCTTTTCCGCTAATGGCTTGTTTTGTTGGCGGTTATAATCGTATAACCCAGGGTCATGTTGTGTGCTACATTATGGTATGTAGTCTGTTTTTCTTGAATAGGCATGTTCCCGTTGATAGAAACCTTTCGATGAGGCGACCTCGGGCATCCATGCGGGAAGAGCCCCAGAGTGAATTGTCTGTTCAAGTCACCAACGACTATGTATGCTTCAGGTAACTGCTCTATCAAAGCCTCAAAATCAGAGCTTGACAGCCGATAAAATGGTGGGATGCAGAAAGACCATACCGCTATTAACCTATAAAAATATGGTTCAAATAGCAACAGATTCAAGGGCGGTCCGTAATGGTATCGTGCGTCAAGGTAAAAGGTTTTCTGGCAACGATGGCCAGACAATAGATTTTAGAAGAGTATGGGGCCCATGTCTCTCTTCTGAATACCATGCAACTAAATGAAAAAGTTCGATTGGCTTCTTGAAGGCACGTGACACTTGGTTGATTGAAATAAGGCCCCCACAGTTCCATTGTATTTTCTTCTTACTAGCTGATTTCTCCAGGGTGGGTCAATCCTGGGACGTCATCTGCAAGACTCGGAGACCAGAACGCTTTTCCTTGGACATGGCCATGGGACATGGGACGTCATCTGCATCAACTCGGAGACCAGAACGCTTTTCCTTGGACATGGCCAATACCCCTGTCACATGGGCACTTTCAATCGCGGTTGAAGTGAATCACGATCGAGTTTTCGAGCGCGCTCGACGCACTGCCGCTGCTACACGGCCCGTTTCAATCGCGATCGAGAAGTTGCGCCGGTTGCACTCGTGTACCCTAATGGCGCTAAAAATGTACTTGCGGCCGGCGTCTGGTAACTTCGCGCAGTCGTAGGTATACATAACTATGTAAATGTTACCGCACGCTTATTTGGGTCAAGTTATTTGACACAATTTGAGGCGTTAGTTGAAGTCACCTTCTGTGCCATCACTGAGCGGGGACGAGAGTATCGCCTGAACAGCCATGAGGATTGCGCGGAACGACACGAAGAGGAGACAACAGGACGAGCGCAACTAACAACTGGCTGTTCAAGTATCAGACCAACTAGCCCGTCAACGAATCTTGCTGAGAGTATCGCCACTTTCGTTCGATCGCGCTTGAGAAATCAGGATTGAGTTCGAGTGGGATCGAGTTTAACCGCGATCGAAACTGACCTGTAGCAGCGCCCGATCCGGATTCAGCTCAATCCGGATCGACTCAATCGCGATTGAAAGTGCCCGTGTGACAGGGGTACAAGACATGCACGGTTGAGTGGTGGTTGGCCCAACCCACATGTTCCCGGGTCTGTCGCGCTGCAAAGCACCAAGTGCCTATGGGTGTGGCACCCCTGAGGGGCTGGGGCTTGTGTCGGCGCTACTCACCACGCACCTTGACTAACCAAGGTGACTTCTACGGGGACTGGACATTGATTACGGGTGTGTTTAGTGCACCGTTGTTTCTGCATCAAGGCTACAATTTAAATCTGCACATGCGTCCTCTTCATCTAAAACAACTCCCTCCAACTAAAAATCTCCTTCTACAGTTACACCAACGCACGCAGCAAGAAAAAATTTGCCCTAGGGCAATCCATCTTCAAGAGCGCATTTGCGCAAAGGCTGGGCAATGCTTGGCAGACAGAGGTGTGTGTACTCTGCAGCACACCCGAGGAACAGGGGCACACGGACAAGGGCTGTACAAGAACAACATTTTCATTTCGTCGCAGGTTTATGAATTACAGTTGCGTGTACACATATACAATTGTGTCCCATGTGTGTCCAAGCTGTATGTGTACAAGGTTGTGTGTGTGTACGTGTGTACATAGTGTCGAATTTTGCTATACACAGCCACTTCACGGTGAGCACGAGCGATAGAAGGGAAGGGGGGGGGGGGCACACACGCAACTGCAGAGAAGGGTGCTTATAAATATTGTGGCTCGACAACTCAGATCAGCTAGCGCAGAAATGGGCCAAAAAAAGGGGGAAAAGTGCGGTACCATAAACAGAGCACGGCATACACCCATAATCCAACAAAGTCATAGGAGACACGTACCAAGTGTTACAGTAAATGGTCGGCGTTGATCCGAATGAGCAGAACCGTGTACAAGTACAAGCCCGAAACACATGCATAGTGGCCCCACCCAATAGATATCCCGCATTGCGACGACCCCGGACGCGCCGTCAACTGAAAATTTTTCACTGGCACTGCTCGAGAAACAAACACCGAAACAAATACGTCACTTCAAACTGTAGTGTTGTCAATGGTAAATGCCGTCAGCTGCAGTACAGCCACTGTTATGACAGCCTGAGCTCAGAACTCATGCTTAAAGCCATACCTGTGAACATCTGAGACTGCTCACCGCAATTTACGAGAAGAAAAAGAAAATAGCCAGGTAAGCGTTCTCATTCCTGCCCTTTCTTACCACTAGAATGTAGTACTTCACAGGGCATACTTGCACACTTGAGCTTGAAGATGCAGAGTCATGCCTGTAAAACACAACCAGCCTTGCAGAATCTGCCGCACCAATTAAGTGCGGGGCCCGGGGCTATACCAGTGCACTTTCCACGCCATTTTTGTACACCGGATGTAAGGCTAGCTTGTCTGGTTTATGAGAGACTGCTACCACGATACGGCCTTGCATAGAAATGTCAACGCCCCCTCCCCCATTTTGAACAAAACCTTACACAGCCGCAAAATTATGCATCGCGATGTCTACGTCAAATGTGCCCTCCCAGCCCGGGGTTTAACTGAATATGGTCAGAGTAGTGCGCAGCCCTGCGTCACACCGAAGCTGGCACAGCAATCTAAAAGGGTACTTCGTCTTGAAACAATCACCGCCCATGCTGTTTAAACAAATTCGAAGACAAGACATAGTGCCCATTTGTTCTTAACACTCTTTGATGCCACACTAACAGCTCGACAATGAAGAAAAGCAGCACTGAAAAGACATAGCGGCAAGATGCCAACTCCAAGCTCCAAGCTTATTTTTTTTCTTTTTGCTTACAAATGAAATGCAATGCGATAAACGGCCACATTGAATGCAGTGCACAACAGATCAAAGAACGGGTGGAGTACATACAAGTTTTAAACAAGCAATTGTGTCCCCACACTTTCTGTTTTTAGCCAACCTGTTCGCCCACCTGTTGGCAAGAGCTACGAGGAAATGCCAACAAAGACTAAAGTTGCAAGAGAGCTTACAAGAAGATCCCACAACGCCTAGAGAAAAATAACAAGGGCTGGTTTGATGCTCCCAACCTTGCTTCAATGCAATGGTCCGATTACAAACAGACAGATGTGGTATGCGTCAACATTTATCGACAGGGTGAGCACAGGTCACACACCCACCCAACGAAAGAACAGATGACGAAGACTCGGTGCCACACAACACTGTTTGAGAAGAAGTCTTCAGTGCAAGATCAATGCTTCGCAAGAACACATTTGTGACACACTGGTGGAGGGTGGGGAAAAATAAAAAATAAATCAAAGCAGGGCAGCAGGTGCAGCGAACAGCAAAAGGGGGGAGGGTGAGTTGCAGCCTGTCCACACTTCACAATGCTGGCAGTGACAAAACGGGAGCAGACTTGGCGTCACTTGAGGAAAAAGAGAGGGCCCATTGACCGCACACATCACAGAAAACATGACTGGCACCTCATCAAGATTAAAAAAAGAAAAAAGAAAGAGAAGAGAAAAAGACGCAAGAGGTGGTATCTCACACGCCGTCCAAGTGTAAAACAACCAAAGAGATGAAAGATGGTCCTACAACGTTCGCGCTCACCAGACAGTTTCCGTGGACACAAGAGCGCTGGCGCTCATGGCATTGCGTTTTGTTCTTTTCCTTGTGAGCACTACAGCCACGCAAGCACACGACTGCAATAGCCCACTTATTCCATGGCCCCAACCAGAGAGGGACCGGAATGCTGCGCGAAGCATTTTCATGTAAGCCGCAAATCGCATACTTCCATGGATCGGTGACCGCCCACCAAACTGACAGCCTGCGAGTCGTGGCACGGACCAAGGATGCCGCTTTTGTCTTACAGACTTTCACACAGCTAAGATGAGTTAAAAACACCAACGAACAACTGGAGCTCCAACAAACGCCAACGACGCACTTTGCAAGCGAGTTGGCGACGCAAACGGGCGCTGCAACAACGCGACGTATCCGCGAAAGGTTTGTACGAAAACGGTCAATGCTCGTCAAACATGCACTGGTCAGAGCCGAGCTCACAGAAGTGGAGAAGAAGCGGAGCGGAGGGGCGCTGCATTGCGCAACAAACTCTCAACTTGTCCCTTTGTGCAAGGACAGCTCCCCTTCCACTGGCCACAGCATGAGCTTCAGAAACAACTGGAAAGACTGTGACGCTTTCGGGGCTGACACGGCGGGACACCAAAAGGAAGAAAAACTAAACACAGCCGACAACACAACACACGGCGCACACAAGGCTATAGTGGGAAGCAATGAGAAGACGGGCGACAACTACACTGAAAGTCCGTAAAGCCCAACAGTGCCACACCAAGGGGGAAAGAAATGGAGACCAAAAACGGCGAAACTGAACTAGCTTTGGGTCGAGAGATCGGCGCCCTAATCAGCTTCGCGAGACGCACTCCAGGCTTCAAATGGTCCAAGGCGGCCGCTAACGTTTTCTTATGGCACACGAACAGCCCGCCAATGACTTTTGACGCAGCCCACCCACGAAGGCCTAATGAAAGGGGCTCGCAATTTTCGCCGCCGCCGCAGCGCTGCTCGGCAAAGAATACACCACAGCAGCGCTGAGCTCTCGCACTGCAGAACATTAAGTTCGTGCTGTACAGGCGAAGCTGACTGGGCCTGAACTGGTCCTGAGAACACAAGAGAAACACACACACGCACCACAAGACGCAATAGTAAGCGGTACGAACCAAGTAGCACGAGAATGCCACCCGTTACACGGCTGCGGCTTTCACACACACTACGGTCGCCATTGTTAAATAACTCGCAAACGTCTCCAGACACCACACAGTTCAACCGAGTGCCGCGCGGACTACCCCAAGGGGACACCTTTCCGAATTTTTGCAATGTTGGCACGATGCTAGCCTCTAGAAAATTTGGCAGCAAACGCAACGGCAGCGCCACTTAATTCACCTCTGCTCTAAGTTGTGTGTTTGAGCGCACATTGTGCTGCGAGAGTGGTTTAACGTAAACAGTGACCAGGGTGGAAATCAACTATCAGGGAATAAATATCGCGTGCAGCATGCTTCCGTGCAAAACCCTGGACACTGCGCGGGTCTTTGGCACCCAGACGACCTGACAACTAGTACCGGCGTGAAGCACAGCTCTCGTGTGTCCCCACGATGTTGGCACACTGCTGACAACGTGCTGCTGGCCCCAACGTGTCCGCGCCATGGGTGCAACGATGAGAAATAACGTTATCTTAAAAAAAGAAAAATGACACTCGTAATGGCTACTCACTGCCTAATTTTTCCGTATTTCATTATGGCCCCTAACAGCCACGACTTCATGAGACAGCAGCTCTTGGAGAGTTCCAGGTTGATGTTGTATGTACTCAATTAAAATTAAGTGAAGTCCGAGGCCACTTAAGTTCGCTTCCTGCTCGAAGTGTATACCGCACATTTCTCAAAACGCACAACATGGTCTCGAAATAGCTTATACACAACTTGGCGAAATGTTATACACAACAGTCAACCTCCACTGGGCACAGCGAGAGCTCCCCCCCTTCCCCCCTCCCATTTCCCTGGCACAAAAGCGTCCATCAGCCAGACTACGGGCCAGAAACAATTGCTCGTTTCTTTTGTAGGGTACTGTGTAACCCAAACAGATAGATATTACCGTGGCAATTTCCAGCTTAATACTGCCAAGGACTTCAACAACTCCAGCCAAAAAGCATGGCAGATATAAAACGCAAGAACAGACCCTCTGGCAGTCTCGGCTTATCCCTCCCCTCGTAAGCTTCAGAGAAGGCAACTGCTGCTTTGCAGTTAGCGGCAGGTGTCTTCACTGGGTGCGACCGCGATGAAAGTCGAGACCTAAGCTACAACGGTTCGCGTCCTTGCCCATTGACAACTGGGAGCAAGCCGCAGATAGAAGGTTGTGACCCAGACATGCGAACTTTTGAACAAGCTCAGTCGGGAAAGGCACTGATTGTTTCAGACAGGGGGAAGAGAGTGTCAGAAAGACAGACGATGAGAAACGATGCACGGACACAACAGTGAACGGGCAATACAGCCACTGCTTCCTCGCAACTGACTTCAATGGAGACCGCTGAACTTTTTGCGGAAGCAAAAAATTCCCGGATGCCTAAAAGAGATGGGCTTCTTCAGCTAGCCGCAGTCATGCCACGAGAAGAGAGATGCGCGGGGAGTCGACGTTTCCTCCGCAAACAAATAAACGCAAGCCAAGGCTCGTATCTGTGAGAGTTGGCTGCTTGCGCGCCGTAATATTAGGCGCAGTAAGAAAATAAATGCCACGTCAAGATCGAGAGAAAATGCACAACGTAATGAGGCAGCACGCTTAAATTCCCTTAAAAAAATCGAAGCACGCTGCCTTCGTCGCAGAGGAGGATCTGCAACTCAAACTAAAGCCGCATTCCGAGAAATGACTATCGTATGCAAGATAAAAAAAAAAAAAAGGAACAAAGACGCTACTAAACGCGGGGAAGCTGACAAGGAACACAATTGCACACGATCAGAACACTCGCCACGGCTCACCGAAACACAACGATTGCCTACCCGGGAAGTGTCCCAGACATATCCGCGCACAGAACCGCACGGATGCTTCCACCTCGGGTAGGAGTTTATCTCTCCACCTTTCGTTCTGTTGACATCCGTCCGCTGTGCTGAGAAGAGCTCGCACTACGAAGCGGCCTCCCCCGCCGACAAGCCTTGCAGGAGGGGCCGGCCGTTCGGCGCACACACGCCAGCGACGTCGGCGGGTTCTCATCACCCCGCAACTGTCTCCTCCAGTGAGCGAGTCGACCCGTCGGCGGCAACAGAGAGCTTCGAGCGCTACGGCGGCTCCGATAACACGACGGGCCGGCACTCTCGACGGCGCACCATTGACCCTGAACCGGTGTTGTGGAGAAGGCGTTGTTCAGAAGAGGCCGCAGTCCTTGAGGTTGTTCTTGATGATGACGTCTGTGACGGCGTCGAACACGAACTGGATGTTGTTGGTGTCGGTGGCGCACGTGAAGTGGGTGTAGATCTCCTTCGTGTCCCGGCGCTTGTTCAGCGACTCAAACTTCATCTGGATGTAGGCGGCCGCCTCTTCGTACGTATTGCTGCCTGCAATCGTGACCGCAACGGCCACACGCGCAAGAGCTGGTCAGGTCACGATGCACAGGCAGACTCGCACAACAATGTGGCGGCAAACTTCAACAGACCCGAACTCTTGAGTTAAAGAAGTACAGCCGCAAGATTGGCAAACAGCGAGAAAGCCAGCCATAAGCAGTGCGCATGTGCCTTCATCGAAAGCCCTACATCTTGAAGAAACAAGAAATACTAAAATATACCTGAAGCCAATGCACTCAGCCTGCATCAAAGACTAATAAAAATCACTACATGAGATGACTACTGTTGCCACAAAACGGATATGTTGCTGGGCAAGTTGGCACTTAGCTAAACAAGATGCGCGGTTATGTAACAAAAATGCGAAAGTTTTCAAGGAATTTCAAGCAGCTTGAAATAACGAGAAATTGTCGAAAAATGGCAAAGTTGCTGCAGCCAACGTAAACAAGGAAACGTGTCTTCATACAAGCGCCTTGCCAGAACAACAGCTTCAGCAACATTTTTTTTCTTTCTTCAGCCATTTATCATAAATGTGCGTTAGAGCAACACGGATAAGCACTTTCAGGGTGTTACCGAATGCAAACTTTCATTTTCTAACGTAGATCAACCAGGGGCCGAATTCTCCAAAAAACGGGCGTAGTTTTGAAGCGTTGCGGCACTGGCATGCAAACGCGTGTATTCTTGGGGTGGGGCGTCACTTTGACGGTCAACGAAAAGGTGAAAATCTTAGAGAGGAGCATTGTACCAAGGGAACAAAGCAACAAGCGAAGCGACGTGGGGCAGTGTGCGTCGCTTTGTGCCCTTGTTACAATGCTCCTCTCTAAGATTTTCACCTTTCCGTTGACCGCCAAAGCGACGCCCCACCCCAAGAATACACGCGTTTGCATGCCAGTACCGCGACGCTTCAAAACTACACCCGTTTGTTTTCTTTTGGGGAATTCAGCCCCTGGAAACACACACTTCCTCCTCAGCCATTATGTTGCCTCCAGGCAAAATCCCGAAGTTCCAGGATTTTTATGGGTCAGTAAAGACTTCCCAACTTTCGAGGCCTTGAAAACAAGCTTTCCAATTTCAAGGGTGGTTTTCAAGTACCCAGACAAACCCTGGATTTAGCCGTAACAGAGTGAGAAGTTGACGTACACTTGCTACAGAAAAAACGCATGGTGTGACAAACCCTGCATGCCAGGGGAAGCAAAGAGGCCTTGCCCCATGCGTCTCTCCTGTTGCAGTAAGGCTCCATTTTTTTCATGCTTCCCTGAGTAATAAAAAAAATGCTGCCTAATCTTTTACTTTCTTGCTTCAGTTTTACGGAAAATCTTCGCTTTCCCTGCTGTTTGCACGGAGACAGTTTTTTCGATTTCTGTGCTTCGGGCCCACCATGGCGCAGCAATGCTCGATTGAATCAGAACAGCGCCGTGTGCGTTCTCCTCACCGGTGTACTCGGGGAAGCAGATGGTGAGTGGGGAGCGGGCAATCTTCTCCTCAAACAGGTCCTTCTTTGTTCAGGAACAGGATGATGGAGGTCTCCACAAACCACTTGTTGTTGCAGATCGAGTCGAAACAGCTTCATGCTCTCGATCATCCGGTTCTGCAAAAGGGCGAAGGGGGAGGGGGACGGGTGAGCCACGTGCACAGGCAAGCCGTCTGAGGCATCGTCCGAATGGGCAACCCTCGTGCATGACGCGAGGTCTAAGCAGACTGTCTGATGCCGCACACTGCGCAACATTATTTCCATGATAACTTGTGCCTCATTGAAGAGTGCCGAAGCAACTTTCCCCGCAATGTGAACTGCTACTATGACAACTGTCATCAATTCGACACAAGCCAATGAAATTCTTCCCCCCCGCCCGATTAATACCCCTGTCACACACGCCAACCTAATGTCATTTTAAAGAATGAGATTCGTTTCAAATGACATTCGTCTGCTGTCACACGGGCTCAGTCTAATGACATTCGCTGCGAATGACATTCGGTACCAAATGAGTCCAAGAACTCATTCGACTGTGAATTCGGACCAACTGCGTACTCTCAACAGCAGAAGACCAGAAAAAATATCTAAAAAAAAATAAGAAACTTATTGTTTCCCACTTTTTATTTGATCTTGCCTGTTTTAAAGCTTTCGCTTGCTTTATTGAGCACTTTGAATGAATTACTTGCGCTTTCAGTGTGACCGCATGGGTTCCCGGCTTTTCCAACTTTCAACCATTTCAACATGGCTGCCGTCGGCATGGGGACGGAAAATGCGCGCGCCCGCTAGATCTCGTTGCAACTCTATCTAGCCGCTGATACGCTTAGCTCGACTGCTCAAAGCTGCAGCGACAGCCTTTTTCACGTCGCTCATCGCGGCGTCGTCCCCGCGCGCCGCCATTTTTGTGGACAAATTGCGGTATGGATCATGGCGGATCTGCTTATTATTTGTCTTGGCTTCGTATGACTTAATGCAACAAATTACGGCCTAAAAAGAGTGCGCATAACGCATACTAAAGCATTTTAAATACTTTTTCTGAAAGTATAAACGCTTATCTGGATTACATCACCATTCCATGCAATTTCGAGTGCGCCAAGTATACTACCGATTGCCATTGACATCACCCGTGAATGACATTTGGTTTGTTCGTATAGCACCTATGCAGAAAACGAATGTCATTTGAAACGAATCTCATTCGTCTAAAATGACATTAGGTTGGCGCGTGTGACAGGGGTTTAAGACCAAAAAACGTGAAAATTTTCTGACATTCCCCCCTTCTATTTTTCCAGACTTGCCCCGAATTACCAAAGAATTTCTGGTTCCCTGGTTAATGGACACCCGAAACCCTGAAGCTTAGAACAGCGAGCCTTTCTCCTTTTTTGTAGACTTGCCCCGAATTTCCAAAGAATTTCTGGTTTCCCTGGTTAGTGAACACCCGAAACCCTGAAGCTCAGAACAGCGAGCCTTCCTCCTTTTTTGTAGCAAGCTCAGCAAGGCATTGATTGAGATTGTGCGCTTAGCCTGCCCTCCCGGAACCTGTGCGATCCCTACAAAGCAAGCCGCGACTCACCATCTCCTCGTCCTCGGCCAGCACGAGGTCGTAGCCACTGAGAGCCACACAGAAGATGATGGCCGTGACACCCTCGAAGCAGTGGATCCACTTCTTGCGCTCCGACCGTTGGCCGCCCACATCAAACATCCTGCACACACACAGAGGGGGGACGCATTTTTGTGCACCCCTGGGCTCAGGCCACCAAGCGACAGAGGTACTGGGAACATCACCCGCCACGGTGGCTCGGCGGCTGAGGCGTGCTGCTGAGCATGAGGTCACGGGTTCAATTCCCGGCCGCGGTGGCCGCTTCTCTGATGGAGGCGAAAACGCCCATGTGCGCAAGATTTCGGCTCACATTAAAGATCCCCAGGTGGTGAAAATTAATCCGGAGCCCTCCACTACGGCGTGCCTCATCGCCTGCATTGCGTCGGCGCATTGAAGGCCAACTGCACTCAAATTTCACCCTGGCTAAATGCCTTCAAATGTGTAGTAGGTACCCGAGAACTACTGCGACGCGACCGGTAGCTCTGTGCAATGCGTGGTTATTCAGTTTCAGGCTCTCAAAATAACGCCCTTGAAGACGACAAAACACCTGCCGGCGTGTCGCGCAAACAGCCATTTAGCGGAAGTGACATGCCAGCCGTCCAGGCCGATCGGCCTGCCTAGCAGCGGGAGAATCCAGGAAACTCGTATTTCGCGCCGGTACGCCTGGCTTTCATGGCTCCGAAGAGGCTTCGTTAACCGTACGGTTCTCTCCTTTTCGAGTGTCGTCGCGACATCATGCCTACGCGGTGTGCTGCTGTCGGAGTGTGCGGGGACAAGCGCTCGCTTTTCCACGCGCCTCCCACACCCCCCCACGCGCGCACTCACACTCTCCTCCTGGCTGGCCGAGCCGGCTGCGTCGGCCGGCCCGCACAGCTCGCGCCGTCAGGCCAGGCCGTCTGGCGTGCCGCGTCTGGCCGCTCGCGCCGACAGCTGATACGTCACTTCCGCCTGCCCGTAATGGCCGCGTTTTGCCCAGTTTCGTTTTCAAAATCGTCGATTTTTGCTGGTCGCTTTTTAGGCGTCATACTTCGTAATCGCGGTCTTTTTAGTCATACTATGCAGGAACAGTGCTTTCGCGCGGTCGAAATTTTGAGTGCAGTTGGCCTTTAACGGCCATACATGTACGGCATCGGCAAACACTTTCAAAATGGTCAATGACATATATGTACGGCATTGCTTGTATCTTTAAAAAGCGCGCCTTTTTCGCCAAATTCTCTTGCTTGGCATGTGCTGCCACACTTCGGAAATAAGTCAAAAATTTTTCTTACGCCGATGGCTTTTCTTTTTATTTTTTTTTAATGATTTACTTCAGCGGCGCGCCGGCTATCGCTTGTGCATCCGGTAACGAGTGGGCGCGCTGGGTATCGCCCACCGGGCGGCTGGGCGCCTCTCGCTTCTTGCGCCTTGCCCAGACCACGGCCTCCGCGATCGGCTCGGCGGCGCGCTCTTTGCTCCGTCCCAATCGCCCGGAGAGAGCTAAGTGAAAAGGGGGCGTGGCCGCGTTTTCTCCCGCACCGCGGCGCGCGGAGCCGATGGTTGAAATGAAAGCCGTGTGTGCTGCAGCGCTCCTCGAAATGGCGTTTCGTCAACTTTCGCTCTTCGTATCGCAGTAAAAAGAAAGCATACCTGATGTCATGGATGCAAAGCGACTCATAGAACCTGATAATGCTTATTTTAGCTAGATTGCAGCTATCGACTTATTTAATATGTGCCGCATGACGCCCTCGACACACGGAAAATATTCGCTGCTACCAGGAAATTTCTGGCGCGAAAATAACGTTCAGTTCGCTTTATAAACTTACTAATTGCTTTATAACGTATAACGTATTTATACAATCTGCATGGCCAATGCAGTTCAGTAGAGCGAAGGCGGATCGCGTCAAACCCACGATGGATGGCTGTGCTCTTAGTAGTCTTCGAATTATTGCCTGCTGCGTGGAAGCACCCGCCCTATTGTTAGGATTAACACGTTTAAGGAGTATTACGCTGAGCGATAGCATCAAGAAATGCGGCAATCTGTTTTACACATGCGCGTTAAGGAAGTTATGGTTTCAATTTCAGTCGCAACAAATAAAAAAAAAAACTTGAAGGAGATATGCACCCGATTTCATTGCATTTTAACGTATTTCGGTGCCCAGGCACGCCCAATTTTGCCCTTTTGGATTGAATATCAAGACATTTAAATTTCTAATACTGATTTCGAAGCACATCTAAAAGTTAGAAACCAATGTCACTGAACGCTTCCAAGAGCTTCTAGTTTGTTGAACGTCTATTTACGAAATACACTGCCTTATGTTCACTAATGTACGCTTTCAAGGCATCTGCATGCCTTCGCACATGAAGCCTTTGATGCTGGGGCTTGGAACCAGTCTTTTTCCGGAATGCACCCTAGTCCGTGACAGTTGCACCAACATTGGCAACAGTGGTCTCAAAACTTAGCCATATGGACAGAGTGGTTGTACGTATGTTCATCATTCCTTGCTGGGCACGTGAACAGAGGGCAATTTATATGAGGCAAATTTGTGCTTTGTACGCACAAGCAGCACGCGCTTTATCAGCATTTAGGATATATAATAGCTGCAGCTCTTTCAAAAAGGCCCGTTCTCCTCACGCAATATCCTAGACTTGTCCGTATAAAAAAAAAAAAGCTGGCGACAACAGTGTTTGAAAATATTTAGTTTGACAGCACAACCTACATAAAACTCCTAATAAGATTTCTGCTTGGGGGGGGGGGGGCAATTCAGAATGCCTGAGCTGCTTCTTTGGATAGTGAGGTTGCGTTTTATTTAGAGAAAACTGCATAAAGAATTATGAATTATACCATCGTAAACGCGGCTAATTGTCTTAGCTGAGTTGCATGCCGCAAAAAACGAATATAAATTAAACTCTTGTAGTAAAAAAAAAAGCATGTTCGCAAGAATAAATTACTAGGCTGCATAACAGTGTTCCCTGAACGAGGTAGCAAACAAATATACAAATTTTAATTTCTAACAATAACTGGCAGAAATCAAACACGGCGCCCATATACAAATGCAATAACGTTCTCGTTGTATCCATAACCCACCCTATACGGAAATAGAAATATAACGGTGTTACAACAAGGAAGCACCCGATACTTCTGTCGCCGAAAAGTTTTGCACCCAAATTTCCGCGCGCCTCAATGTCTGCACCGAAACGTCTGCACCGAAATGTCCTGCACCGATCAAACGCAACAATCACAAGTGATTAACTTTTCGCCGTACATACATATTGGTTTCAGTGCTATACCTTGAAGCTTCTGAGACAAGCGGACTCATGACCTGGTCGTATGGTTGATGAGCTCAAAAATAAAAATAAAAATAAAGCTGCAACACATTTACGCGAATCCGGCAACGAAGACACGCAGCAATGAGGCCCCGCAAAGCCGCCGAGGACGGTGAGCTGCCGAACCATCGCTAACACCGCCACCTCGCGGCCGTTGCGGAGTTAGCCAAATTACAGGTTTTTGCTGGGGGATGCGCCGAATGGGACGGCCGGAGCAACGGCGCGCCGCCGGCAGCCGATCGCGGAGGCCGTCCCAGACCAAGGTCGCCTGTGAAATGATGAGCTCTTTCTCCTTTTTTTGTATTTTATGAGGGTGCGCCGTCTATAGCTCCCGCATCCGGCGCGCACCCGCCGCGCGCAGCGGCTGGTTTGGTATCGTCCTCCGGGCGCTTCCGCTTTTGGGGGGGGGGGGGGGGGGGGGGGGGGGGGTTTTTTTTTTTTTTTTTTTTTTTTTTTTTTTTTTTTTTTTTTTTTTTTTTTTTTTTTTAAATTTTTTTCCCCCCTAGCCGTCCAGGCCGATCGGCCTGCCTCGCAGCGGGAGAATCCAGGAAACTCGTATTTCGCGCCGGTACGCCTGGTCTTCATGGCTCCGAAGAGGCTTCGTTACCGTACGGTTCTCTCCTTTTCGAGTGTCGTCGCGACATCATGCCTACGCGGTGTGCTGCTGTCGGGGGGTGGTCGGGGGGACAAGCGCTCGCTTTTCCGCGCGCCTCCCACACCCCCGAAAGCGCGCCTCACACTCTCCTCCTGGCTGGCCGACCCGGGCCCGCGTGGGCCCCAGGTCCGCACAGCTCGCGCCGTCAGGCCAGGCCTTTCGGGCCCGGCGTCGGCCGCCGCCGACGGCTGATACGTCACTTCCGCCTGCCCGTAATGGCCGCGTTTTGCCCAGTTTCGTTTTCAAAATCGTCGATTTTTGCTGGTCGCTTGTGGCGTAATTACGCACATTTTAGGCGGCATACTTCGTACATCGCGGTTTTTTAGTCATACTATGCAGGAACAGTGCTTTCGCGAGGTCGAAATTTTGAGTGCAGTTGGCCTTTAACGGCCATACATTTTACGGCATCGGCAAACACTTTCAAAATGGTCAATGACATATATGTACGGCATTGCTTGTATCTTTAAAAAGCGCGGCTTTTTCCCCAAAATTCTCTTGCTTGGCATGTGCTGCCACACTACGGAAATAAGTCAAAATTTTTCTTACGCCGAGGGCTTTTCTTTTTATTTTTTTTTAATGATTTACTTCAGCGGCGCGCCGGCTATCGCTTGTGCACCCCGGTAACGAGGGGGCGCGCTGGGTATCGCCCCCCGGGGCGGCTGGGCGCCTCTCGCTTCTTGCGCCTTGCCCAGACCAAGGTCGCCTGTGAAACTGATGAGGCTCTTTTCTCCTTTTTTTTGTATTTTATGAGGGGTGCGCCGTCTATAGCTCCCGCATCCGGCTGCGCGCACCCGCACGCGCGCAGCGGCTGGTTTGGTATCGTCCTCCGGGCGCTTCCGCTTTTGGCCCCGCAAAACTGATGTCTATCTGATTTTGATTCACTCAAAAGGCCGGCTTGTTTCTCTCCGTTTTAAGTGCGAATGCACTTTATAAGCACCCCAAACCATCCACCGCCGGCGGCGTTGGCGTCCGCAGTGCTCCTCTATATTTTAAAAGAAAACAGCATCCGGCGCCAGGTTTCGATCCGAGGACTTTGCGGCCGCAGCGCGACGCTCTACCGACCAAGCCACGGACGCGACGGTGATATCAGTGTTAGACGCGCCTTATATCTTTTAAAGCTTCAAACTACGTCGTCAGCGGCGTGCGTTGGCGACTCAGCGGCGTTATAGCGGCTTGATAACGGGGTGGTGTACACGTGGGTACTACAAACCCGATGGAAGAGATGGAAGAGAAGGCGGGGAGGTGGTGGGCTGCGGGGCCGAGCGCAAGCGCCGCAAGCGGGCCGACAACCGTGCATTCGCACTTTCACATTCCTCCCCTCGGGGAAATGCGGGGGGGAAATTTTTTTCTTAGAATTTTTCTTGCGTTACTCATGAATAACGAGTAAACCACATACAGTAAAATCTCGATGATACGAATCTCGCGGGACCGCGAAAAATATTCGTATCATCCGAAATTCGCATGAACCAATACAGACCAAAAAATGTAGCGCTGAAAAAAGTTTGAGTTTTTTCTTTTTACTTTTGCCTGAAGAAATTCGTTTATTTATTCTGAATTTTTTTACCCCCATGTCGCAAAGCAGTCCTTTCTGGAGAGCGTAACGCTTCGCGCTCGTCACCTCACTTGCGGTGCCCAAGCTCACTACACGCCGCAAGTCAAGCATGCACCGCATGGTGCGTTTTTGCATGCGATTCGCGCACCTCGGCTTTGCGCGCACTGTATTTTCACGCCTGTATCGACGATTTCACGCCCGCGGTAGCTCCTACCTCAACCAGAAAATGACGCACGACGCGCGCGGCAGGATGGATGAGCTTTAACGACTTGCGAAGCGCTCGAGACAGCCAGCTTGGCTCCGCCGGAGATGGTTAGGCTTAGCTTTCACTAGCGCCGTGGATGATGTTTTATACAGTAGAATCTCAATGATACGATTCTGGGTGATACGAATTTCGGGATGATACGAATTTCAAGAATGTTTTGGACGGACTATGTGATAAGAATACGCTATGATTCGGGATTACACGAACAATTTCTTAAGCCTTCGCGGATGATACGAATGCGCGACTGACCGGCGCGCGCTTGCGAGGAGACCGGAGGCGGCGCAGTTCGTCTCGGAGGGGAAGATAAGCGACCGTGGCTAATGCGCGGGGCTGCCGCCCCTTTTCATACCCTCTTCCCTTCACCTCCAGTCTCTGCCGGCCGGCCGAGCGGCAGCCATGGAGGAAAAAAAGTTTTTCTTCCTCCATGGCGGCAGTGGCCACGGGCCCTCCTCTCCACACCTACCTCCCGAAACCAATCACGAACTGCTTTCGCAAATGTCGGTTTCGTACGGGACCGGACGCGGTTCCTACAGGAGGCAATCAAGAACCCCATGAGGACTTGGTGATTGAAGGCTGGGAGAGTCTGGAAACACAAGCTTCTGCTGAAGACTTTGTCACCGCCGACGACAACGTTGCGACCTGTGGGTTAAGGTCTATCGAAGACTTAGTCGACGAAGTGAATGACGTGGAGAGTGACAGTGACGGTGAAAGCGTCGACGTGTGTGACCAACTGCCGTCGATGTCGGAAGCCCTTCACGCTCTGGGTGTTCTGCGCCGCACCGTAAGTGCCGGCAGCGCAAGCGACGAAACCGCTAGACGGTTTTATTCCTTTCAGGCAGGTCTTCTCGGCGATATCGAGGGCAGGAAAGTGTGCAAACGAACACTACGGACTTTTTCGGCCGCAAGTAGTTATGCCCAATAAAGTATGTATGTGTTCATTTTCTTGTTCTTAGCTGTTTGGCTCATACGAATTCGCGATGATACGAATATTTCGCGTGCTCCCGACGAATTCGTATCATCGAGATTCTACTGTAGTACCGTTTCGCATGCATAATCATCTCCTTTACCGCACAAGCAACTTAGCGTCTGCCTTGAGCGGCATTTTAAAGTGCGGTTAGGAGCGGTCGCTCGAGCGGCCACGCCACTTCCGGCCGCAGCCGGCCGCGCCGCGAGAAGTGTGTGGGGTTTCGCGGCGGTTGTCAGTAAGCAGAAAACAACAGCCCGGCCGTTTCTAGAGAAAGAGCGACAAAGAGGGGAGAGAGAGCCGTCACTTGCTCGTTCGGCAGTCGGGCCCCTGCCGGCTCGTTCGTATATCCGCCGGGCCACGCAGGTTCGTTCGGAACAGCCGAAATTTTTCCCATTGCAAACAATGCAATTTCGCCGGGACTTTCAGAAATTCGTATCAACTGAAATTCGTATCACCCAGAATCGTATCATCGAGATTCCATGTATACGCAACAACATAAACGATTTTTTTGTCACTTTATGGTCACCCTAAAAATTGCTACTTTTTCTCGAAATGGATTCATCTGAAGAATTTAAATCAGCAATAAAAAAATCGACCTGGGGGGTCGCATTTGGCGAAAAAATTTGACCCTAAGAAGACGTGCCTATTATCTGACGATTGCGGTATTACTTTGATGTGTAGGGTCTGGACAGTATGCGGCGGGGATATTTTGCCAAATGCTCCATGCTGTATCGCATTATCACCTTCCAGATAGCCTGGCACTCGTGTAAAATTAGTGCTGCGGGGTGACACGGGCTGCTTCTCAAGAGTGCTCATTTTTTTTCTTGTTTTTTACCCCTGAAGTGGCAAGGATTTGGTGTGAGAACACAAACAAGCACGCTTGGATGCATGTTTTAGAGAGACCGACTGACTCTCGAATGGCTTTGCAGAGTGGCACAGCCATCAGGGCCGTCAGGTTGGTGGGCCCACGAAAATCCAGAACTTGGTGTAGTGTTGATGTATAGTATAATAAATTATGGCTTAGGAATGTAGAAACATTTTGTATATCTTAGAATACCTGAAATAATTTTTAGGCTCAGTAAAATTGCCTATTCGTGTTTTGCGTATACATTTTTTGTGCATTATTTTTTGTTTCGGTGACCAATAAACTGTCAACATTTACACCTTTCACACGACTGCTGTTATGTGTTTCAAGGAGAAATCTATAAGCTACAATTTCATGTATAGCAACGCTAAATGTGTCCAATAGCTCAAGAGAAAAGAAAAGTTGTCTGGAAGCACTTAATATCAGCTATTTTTCCGTGGTCACGAAAGAGTTAAACTCTCATTGACAGCCGTCCAGTTGCCAAACCGCTATGAGGCAGAACTTCAGGAATCCGGAGCGAGCACGATACCCATTTGAAAGACAACTGACACTACAGTTGCTGTACTGCAATAATACAATAGGCAACGACTAGATAGCGCCTCTAAACTCCCAAGCGAGCCCTTTGCAGGCATGAGTAATAATGACACGAAAACACAGCACAATCACCATCGCAGACCACGGCAAGGCCCTTCTTCGGAAGCACGTGGTGAGTGTGAACGATACGTGGCGGAAAAAAGGCTTGCACTAAAATTGCCGTGTGCAAGCTGAGCTACTTCGTGTGAGGGCGGCATGCTACAGTACCACAACCAGGGAACACCAAGAGGCTGGATATGCAGCAAAGGGATGTCTTGCACTGACTGCTGACCAATTTGCACTGACTGCTCAGTGGTTCAACAATGGAATATTATACCTGTTGTCCCCTGGCTAGAACATAAACAGAAACAAACATACAATAAGCATACACCAACTGCATTTAAAAAGACAGAACCTTTCCCGTTTTTAGATTAACAAGATGTCGTCAAAAACACAACAAAAGCAGCGGCAACATTTTAATGGAACCTTCACCTCCCTAACATGTAGACATCCATTCTCGGAATTCAGCCGACGACACGGTGTCAAAGATGATTCACTGGGC
Source organism: Haemaphysalis longicornis (assembly GCA_013339765.2). Classification (NCBI taxonomy): domain Eukaryota; kingdom Metazoa; phylum Arthropoda; class Arachnida; order Ixodida; family Ixodidae; genus Haemaphysalis; species Haemaphysalis longicornis. The sequence goes on along the minus strand of CM023456.1, from coordinate 112,621,380 downwards.
GACCAGAGACTGTTCTTTCTTATGTTTCGACAAGCTAGTCTTTTACAACTAGTTTTCCCTGATCGAAGCAGAAATTCCCCGAGTTTTTCCAGACTATTCAAAATTCCTGAGCACTCCCGGTTTACCCGGTTGGTAGACACCCACAAGGTGCCCGTTTCCTACCCCTTGGCGTTGCTCCCGCCACCCTTCCTTCCGTGGCTCACTGGGTCTAAGTATCCCTTGTAGGTGGTGTCCCCAGGTTTCTGCACCAGTGACCAGAGAGCCGTCACTGGGAGCATGGAGTGGTTGCATGCCTTTCCTTTTAGCAAGTGAAACAGCCTACCATGTATTCGCTATTTGATTGTGTTCACCAAATGCATCGCAACCCATACACTCCACGCCTCTTTTGAGGTTTTGATCAGCAGTTACAACATGCTCCCGGGAGTTATTATATTCACTCGATTATCAGGCGGTCATGGTTAAATCTTTTGTTACCGTGGGAAATTGACTGATTTTTAGGGGTCTAATAAAACATTTTTTCCGTGATAAACATTGGTTAGGCACATATTGCCAGTGACATAACTTGCAGATGATTCAACACCCTTTCCAAAGACACCCACCTTCTTTTTTTCCTCAATAAAACGTTTTGCCTCCTCCCCTCCTTGCCACTTGAAATTTGCGAACATGTTTTTCAGCTAATCTTTTCAGCTTGGTTGGAGATACACGACTAAATTGAAAGCGATGTTTAAAAGACACGCAAAAAGCGCCATGCTTCTTGGTGCAGCGGTTAAAACAATTGAAGTTGAAAGTTGAAAGCTTATTTCCAGTAAAGCACATACAAATCCTTATCAAGGGAAATCGGGAAAAAGTTGCTCAATTGCAACTTGACGGGCCCAAAAACCCTTGGGCTATATTGATTGGCTATATTGGTTCGGCACATTTTGCAGTGACATAACATGCAGACGATTCAACACTCTTTCCAGAGACACCAGTTTTAATAATTTTAAGTGCGATGCACTTTATAAGCGACCCTGAATCCGCCGTCATCCGCGCTCCTCCTCCTCTCCCCTAGCAACGGCGCGAGGAGCGGAGAGGAGCGTCTGTAGCAACGGCGCAGCGACGTCACACCCCACGTGACCCGCGCGCGCTCCGCCTCCCGCGCCGTGGCTGCGCGCGCCCGCGCCGGCTCCCGCACCGCTCCTCGCGCCGTGACGTCACACTCCCACGTGACCGCGCGCTGGCGCCTTTGCGTCTGCTCCCCCTCTCCTCGCGCCGTGACGTCACATGCTCTGCAGCTGGCGCGCCTCTCCCCCCGTTAGGTTTGCACTCACCCTCGGCGCGCGCCTCTCCCCTCGCCTGACAGCTCCCCCTCGCCGGTACTGCGCCTCTCAAGGCAATGGCAGAATTACTACGCCGTGTACTCTCGGCGCAAGAAATGCATTCGCACTTCCTCACGATTCCCTTCGGGGAGGTGGGGGCAATTTTTTTTCAGAAATAACGGCTGCAAAAAAATGATTAAAATCAAAATTTTTGTCCAGGCACCAAAGAACATAAAAAAAGGAAGTTGTGTAGAACAAGCCCCCAGTAGTAGAAAAAATTGGCAATATACATTTTGTAGGCAAAAATTTCAGAACCCGTCCTAAAAAAAAAGAATTGATTTGCTCAGAACAGTTTGTCAGATATCAATGAAAATGCTAGCACGCGTGGTGCCCGTGCCTTGTGGTGAAGCCCAACCGCTACTTGAAATTTCACAATTTTGGATGGTCCTCTGGAAATCTGGTAATTTGACATTATTAAAGACACTGTAACGAGAAGAGGAAGTGGACAGGGCAGCTTAGCGCCATGGTCATCCTCTACCGACAGAGACGTAGGCGGTTGGCGTGGAACATTGCTCGAGCTGTGATGACCGAATTGTAAATAGATTGCATCTCTTTTGTAAATAGATCACTTCAGCACCGTCCATGGTTCATGTCATCCATCCTGCCGCCACGTAACACCACCAATTAGTTTCCAAGCGATGTAAAAACCCCTTGTCAATGATTACGGCCAGCCCAAGATTCAAGGCAAGCAAGCAATGCAAAGAAATACAGTTGGAGTTGAAAACTGAACTCGGTGGTAGATGCTTGTTGACGTTCTGTTCGTCACTTATCTGTCAGAACTTTCATTTGCAGTTTATTATCATCTGGCTCACTATGGTAGCCCTGCTTGCAAGAATGAGGTGTGATGCTACAGAATCATGACCAGCAAGCTTTCACCAACCAGCTGTTGCGCTATGAACAGAGGCCCACACTAGAGACTCCTACATTGCAGCACCATCTAACATTTTCAAAAAGAAACAATATTGAGCCTGCTCGAGACTTTGTCAGAATAGACAGTTTTACTAAAAAGCAGCACTAGACCTCTGAAAATACCCTCGTATGGAAAAGAAACTGGCCACTGAACAGCTGGCGGTGTTCAAGGCCGACTGGAAACCCTCTTCCTCGTCTGAACTGATATCCGACGACTTGGTGTTATCTTACGACTTTTAGCTGAAGCTGTTATCGCATAAGTAAGGTGTGGGTGAAGTGGAATCACGAGCGGCATGCATTTTTCGAGGAACAGTAGTGGGCGACGGAGGCGCCATGCCAGATCAGCTTCAAGTTGGTAACTGCATAGTAGCGCCAAATAAGAATTTTGCAATGCAAACAAGACCAACACTGCTGGAAACTGGCTGAAAATGCTCTGTCCACTTATTAGGCACGCGAAGAACCTTCAGAAATAAGCTTTGGCAGAATAAAGCTACCCTTTCTCCGAACCAAAGCTCACTAGTGAATAGCTGGTGTCATTTTCAGGTAATTATCACCTCTCAATGCTGTCGGATTACCAAGCTGACAACATCATTTGGTATTTGACTTGCTAGGAGCCTTTTGATAAAAAAAAAAAAAATTGATGGTAATGCAGCATAACCACGAGTGGCATGCTTTTTTTGTCAAGTGCAGCAGCCATGCCCATTTCGCGAAAACACGCGCACCTAAGCTGGCGAAAAACGCTGTGAAAAAATCTCAATATTGCCAGAGCAGAAAAATTTTAACTGATTTTAGAAGTGTAGTGACTAGTCTAAACATTGGGGCACATTAGGTGAAAAAGAAACGATAACATGTCAAAATCAGCAATATAAAGCGTCGATCACCGGTGATCGATCTGAGTAGGCGTGATAAGCAAAGAGTTAACAGGCAAAGAGGGAGTTGAGTTGAAGGACCCAAGAAAAAGAAAAGTTTTCACACTAATACCAGGCAAAAGTACCAGCTAGAAAGTTTATTTCAATTCCCACCTTCAAAGTGGTGGAAATGGCAACTGTATAAGCACGTATTGGCAGATACAACAATCTGACAAATCACTAGGTATCATTTTCTGATTTATCTGTGGTTTTTGGAAGAAAACCTCGCCTTATACTAAGACAAACCCCGCACATTTCTTTAAATGTTCTGGTATTTCATTACCAAGGCTGAAGGGGATGCTCTCTGCATGTTCAAGTAAAGTTACATTCAATTTCTCTAGCCGCGCAACTGAGCTTTCAGAGTTGTCATCCCTGTAGCCCCTTTACGGGTCATCCCCCGACAACCTGAACAAGGCACCGTCACTTGCAAATTTCCAGTGGTGCAAATTTCCTCCATTCACTCGCACCCCTGACTACTCCCATTCAAGCTGCAAGCCATCAAACTCTTATTTCTGTGGCTGCACTGTGCAAACTTTCACCCTGACATTTAGGGTGCAAGTGCAAGACTGTGCCGAAAAATTAGAAGTGGGCATGAACTAGCCGTAAAATATGAAGGAAGCTCACACTAACGTGCAAGACTTGAAGGCAGCGATGCTGTACGCAACCTTCCCGACGGTTTAAGTCCACGATTGCAGCCCATTTGCTTCTTCTTCGCTATACCGTATTAATTCGCGTAATCCTCGCACTCGCGTAATCCTCGCACCCCTAATGTGAGCCACCAAAACTTGGATTTTTCGGTTCCTTGCATAATCCTCGCACTCCCAACTTTGCAGCGGCGAAAGTTGCCTGCTCGCGAAACCCGCATGGTGCACGTGCTCTCCAACGCGCGCCCTCCCCCGCCGCCTCTCCGTTCGGCGGAGAGCGCTGTGTATCCAAGGCCATCCAGGCGCCCTAACAACCTGCATGGCTACTCCCTAACAGGCGCCCTAACACGCTACTCACACTGTCCTTGAGCCGGTTTCGCGTGTGCGCAACTAGACGGCGTTCGCGCAGCCCGCTGTCGTGTCTGTTGTCGCCGTCGTGGTCCCGTCGTTAAGCAGCAGTCAGTGAGTCACTCGCGTCAGTGGTGGATAGCTCGCTGCCATTTTGAGAACTTTTTGGTCTATTTGTTTTGTGCTTGGTGCCGCTTCACCATGGGGAAGAACGCCAGCTACACTGCCGCTTTCAAATTGAAAGCGATAGAGTACGCGATCGAACACGGCAACCGCGCCTCAGGCAGGCACTTCGGCGTCACCGACTTCAACGTGCGTTACTGGAGTAGGGCACGCACATACGACGACGAGATAGGGCGCGCGCCAGAAAGCAAAGGCGGCAATTTCATGATCGCTGATCGACGGGAGACTGTTTACGTTGTAAATAATAAAATAAAAAGAAATAGCTGCTGTTGGCAACACTGAGATTACATATACAAAAAACGACCGCTACATTTAGCGGGACTGGCAGAAGGCAAATTAGCAACACTGTGCACCGGATTTTTTTTTCCCCGCATAATTCTCGCACCCCTATCTTCACACCGACTTTTCCGAAAAAAAAAAGTGCGAGGATTATGCGAGTAAATACGGTAAGTGTGAGCTTTTTTCATTTTTTTCGGAAGTGATAATCATTGGACATCATCTTGGAGGGGCGTACGCTATGACGCATCTTTCTCATGCTGAGCAACTGTTGCCACGATCAGGGCAAACGCTGGAGTTTCTTTTTTGGCCAACCTTCGCCAAGTGGGTCACCACGAGGCACACACACACACGAGCGCTGGGCATTTTCTTGCTATTCTGAACTGCAGACACGAAAAATAACCATTCGCTAAACGGCTTCGCTATTAAAAAACCCCTCAATACCATTGACACATCCAAGGTTTCAACCTTGCATGGTAACTAGATGATGTAGTAGAATGGATAATTGAGCTAGTTGGTAGCTGTTCATCTTGAAGGTGGAAGCGCCATGTCGTCTATGTTTTTTCTACTTTCGTCCCTGTTTTGTGAGCGCTTCCACCTTCAAGATGAACTAGACGACAACCCACTTCAGTGTCCCTTCACAAATGAATTGCAGCTTGTACATTCTGTAGCACTCGGAAGTTTGTTGCAGGCGCATCAATTTCAATAGGCATGAACGGCTGCCACCACCATCCTTTTTTGCCTCTGTCTCAAGGCTGGTACTTGGGGGATGCGGAAGGCTCATCCCAAACCTCCGATTGAAAGCTAACCGTGTTTCTTCCGAGGTCGCCCAAGAGAGCCCCCCGTAAACAGCACGAAGCTCACTTGAAGTGCAGCTCCTTGAAGACGAAGTGGTCTCGACGATGCCCGTGGTCTTGACGCGCGTCCGCAGGACGTCCTGCTGGGTGGGCGTGTAGCTGGGCTGCGAGATGCGGTCCAGGGCATTCAGGTAGCTGGAGGGAGGGGGAGGGGGAGGGGGAGGAGAGTGAGCTACAGCAACCACACACACGCAGAGAGAGACGGGGCGGAAAGAGACGAGGAGGAGGCGAGAGGAAGACGCACTAGGAGGCCGAGTCGTTGAGCTGGTACTCGCGCGAGCGGGCGAAGCAGTGCTGCAGGCCCGGGTCCTGCCACAGGCGCCTCATGAGCGCCGCCAGCTCGGGCGTGATCTCGCACTCCTGCGACGAGGTTGCCCCTGCCACCGTGAAGAACTGGCGGGCGTCATCCTGCAAAGGGAGGAAGGGAGCAAGGCCAGAGAGGGAGGGGGACACACTTTAATTAAAAGCTATACCAGGCTGCCCGCTCAGTTTTCTCTCCTCACAGCCCGCATGCTACCTTCGTTTGGCATACCACTTATCTGTCACAAACGTAAAAGAAGAGTGTGCAGTCCAGATTGGTTTTAAAGGGGCCCTGAACACTGAAAGTGCGTGTGCGTACCGTCGCACCAGAGCATAGTGAAAGCAAAACAGGAGTGAAGACCATCTTGCAGACGTTATCGGCCACATATGCAAAGCCCAACGTGCAACGCTGTGGACGCTCTAAAAAAAATGCAGCTGTTAGTTGCACATTCATGCCAACTACTAGTGTTCCGCAAGGGCAGTCGCATTAAATATGTATGAAGAAAAACAGAACATCTTTAATATTTTGGAGAAACTTTTGGAGCATCGAGGAGCATGCTTTGAGGCAGCGAAATTGGCTTCAGCGTGGCAATGCAACCCTGCCTAACTAATCCGGTGACACCTCATACAGAACACCCACACCAGGTTCTCCCTTAGCACATTGCCAACTGTACATGAAATGATTCACCAAACTCTCGCAAAGCCTTCGAAAGCCATTATGGAAACCTTTCTGTTTCAAAACAACCAATTGCAGAGCATAGCAACCATGAACGAACAATGGCCTCTGGTCATCTATAGTTCCCAATGCCCAAAAGTAAATTCAGGAAACTTCCTTTGACAACACTGACTCTGTAGATGATCTAGAGCTTTACAGATTTTAGACAGCAGCCTACATATCTTGCATGAAAAAATGAAACACCTTTAGTCCTGAACAAGCCTCAAATCACCCTTTCAGCATAGTTTGGGAGCTACAGTATTTTCTGCACAAAAAGCGACAGTCACCATATAACGTGACAAGAATGAGAATTTCTGCGTGATGTCACAGATCCAACTAAAATTTTCACATACGCTGCGGGTCAAAGAGAACCGGCCTTTTAACAAGATAAAGGCGGGGAATCAACGTTTTTCTGCCCAGTCAAATAGCATACATAAATAAAATGCTAGCTTCACACACACACTACGATGGCTTTCAATCATTGCGGAATGAACTTCACGGCGTCAGTCCATGTATCTCTAGATACCCTGTACTCCTCGAGATGTGCTCTCAAGAATGCAAGGTTACCGTATTTTCGCGCGTATAACCCGCCCCTGCATATAATCCGCACCTCCACTTTCAGACCGCCGGAAAAATAAAAATTTCCTCGCGTATATCCCGCACATTTGATACAGAAAAGGCTGCACCAAAGCTACCGCTCAAGCGACACACCACATACTATGTAGACAGAAAAAGCGCGTATTTAGCAAGTAGAATACACTGACTGCAAGGCGAAAGTCCCGATTCACTAACAAAATTCAATCGTTAGAGTGCGCTCGTCCTTGTTTTTTCTTCCGTGTTCCTGCGTGTTTTGCACAATCGCTGCCACGGAAGGCTTAGTCTGTGCTACTGCGTAGGAGCTTCATGGCACAACGCGCAGTTGCCGTGAAGCTGCACTAAAGAAAAAACCCCACGTATTATCCGCACCCCTACTTTGCCACTGAAATTTTCGCATTTTCGGTGCGGGTTATACACGCGAAAATACGGTATTTAGGGCGGACAGCTTCGTTTTGCTAGAGGAAGACAGCGAAGGACAATATTCTTCAACTCAACGCACATTTCCCCCTCAAAATCAAGGCATAGTCGGGTGCATTCACGCGTTTGTTCATGCCACAAGGCAAGTCTCCACCCCAACTTCTTTTTCTTTTTTTTCAATTTTTCCTGAATGTAGCTGTTGCACCCTTGCACATGGCTGGGGCTCACTTTTATGAAAGTTTGATGAATGCGTACATAGACCACCTCCTTCGCTGCTAAGTGAAGTCCCGCACACGACGTGATCATAATACGCTGTACCGGAAAGCGACAAATCTTAGTAAACATGTCAGAACCAGAGGGTTTACGACATTAGGAATCCTAGCATACATCAAAGCATACTCAAAACCAGGTAACACTTCTTTTACTGCATCTGGGGTCGGCTAAATGCGCAGTTACGTACCTTCCGCAACCCCTGCGAGAGCGCGCACTATCAATGTTCAAACAACCACGAGGAAGGGGTTTTAGGAGATAGCTGCTGCCTACGAAATACGTACTGCATTATTTTGAGCTAGGGCAAAGAGCTGGGCAATAAAAAAAAGGAGGAAGACAACACGAATGCTCGCGTCACACTCTTAGGTTTTCTGCTTCGTTTATCACGCTACCTTTTCCAGCGGGCTGTTTTCCGTACACACCCAGATGAAGAAAGGCTTGCACAGAAAGAACGGTGTCGCTTTCCACTGCCAAGTACAGTGAGCTCAGGCGATTATTTTTGCTTGCATAATGCACCACAGGCGGTACTAATTCTTTTTTTACCAGCAGCCAAAACTTGGCCGAGGTAGTTATATTCCATCACTCCTCCTGGAATTTCTTTCCCTAGGCAGAAGGCTTCATGCGTGCCTCTTTAAAGCTGGGTCCCATTCCTTCATTTTTATCTCTAACCGTACGGCTAAGCTTTCAGACCGGGTTCCTGAACGAAGCCTTCTTTGCTGGGTCTTCTCCAGGCTCACTGAACAAGACGACATGATTCTCAGGCCTACCAGGCTCAAACATTCCCCACTTATCCGTATCCCCGACTTCTCCCAGCCAAGCCTTCCAAATGCCCCTCTCTTTAAGAGAAAAATGGCATCACTTATATGACTCTTTCCTGACAGGGTGTCGCGCATTCGTACTTCATTTCCCATTCGAGCAAAAATGTGCGCCCACATGCCACATTTCTGAGCAGTACACCCAATGAAGTGCAGCTTAGTCCTAGGACTGAGGCTCTCAGTAGCAGCCCAATCGACATTATATGCCACCATTTTGGTCCACAGTCCTGAAACACCCTTCACATGCAACCGTCCCTGCTACCACTTGTGTGCCACTGGTTTTGTGGCAACACCTTGTGGGGGACTTTTCGGTGGCTCCCACCCCACCACCACTACCACTGCTACTACCACTCCCGTTGTCTGCCCCAAAAAAAGAGGGTAGCACAGACAACCAGCTACACACTTCTCCTGTGCTATAATTCAGCCCAGCAGCCGCAAGAATGTGCATGTGTTTTAGGAAAAAAGAGTCACAGGAATTTTTTTGATGTGAAGGACGAAGGTTTTGCAAACACTTTTGATCAGGTTTCAAATTTTTCTGCATGTCAATACACGGAGAAAAAAAGCTGCACTGGATTTTTTTTTTTACATGTTGGGGATTTCACCCATTCACTCACAGCCTTTTGTGGAGTGGAAGAAAAAGGTAAAAAAAGGGCTTGCAGCCGTATTGAGCCCCTCTCTGGCAACACCTTAGCCAAAGAAAAAAAAAAAGAAGAAAGAGAGATCCATTAGCATTTTTGGAAAGGAAAATCCTAGGCGTAAGAAGAGGAAGTCATTCATAGCCTAATGCCTAGCTTGAGCATTAGCCCAAAGTATAGACTACCCAGGAGCAGAAGAGATGTGTGTTTTTTGTAGTGATGCAAAACTTTCAATAGCCCACTCCTGTATACCCACTCCTGTATACTTCCGATAGCTGTTGCAATACCTTCACAGGGTTCGTACGGGCTTCAAAAGCAAAAATTCAAGGGTTTTCAAGAACTTTCAAGGACCAGAAAACACATTTTCAAGGTCCCCATCTTATGTTTTATCTGGGATTATCTATAACTTTTTCAACAAAATGCAAAATTTTCATATATGCCTAATACCTAAGAATATTAATGCACATTTAGATAAGCGCTATGGGTTCATGAATGCTCCTCCCCCAGCTTTATTTTTTTTTTCATAGTTTATATTTAGAGGTTTTTCTTTTTTCTTGGTGTTTTGCTGAGGCTGCTTGATTTCAAAACTTAGTTAATGTTGCCTGCATCTCCTGCTTTGTCAGCAAGAGTATCAGCTGAAATTAACTCAGCAAGTGTTGCTGCAAGGCAGGATGAACTATGTACACGTCCACCATTTGCACGTAAAAGCAAACGCAGATGGAGCGTATGAGGCACAGCAAACATGCAATGAAAGGCCGTCCACAGACTAGATGGAGCATGCAAGATAGAGAACAGAAGCCGGCTTTCACGAGATTGTATCGTGACATGAATTCTAGTGAGGGGTGCTGCTCCCAAGGTTGCCTCGTAATAATGACAATCCACAACTCGTAATTTCACGCAATACACTGAAACTTGATTGTTACAATGTTTTTTTACAATTGTAACACCTAAAATTCATGACAAACACTTTAAATTCTTGTGAAAAGATAGGGCCATTGGTTATCTCCAGAAAAATCAAGGGTTTTCAAGGACCCTTCAAAAATTCCAGGACTTTCCAGGCCTTGAAATTTACACTTCTAAATTCAAGGGTTTTCAAATTTCAAGGACCTGTGCGAACCTTGCTTCAAAAAAAACCCTGCCATTTGTTGATTGCAGTAAAACCATCAATACGGGACTACCACCACTCAGTTTTAAAGCTACAAACAGAAATTCTGACACGAGTGCTGAGAATAGTCACGTGCTCACATCAGTCTAGGAAATAAATCATAGTGCCAGGCAATAAACTCTTCATTAACTCTAAAGTTTTTAAATAATGTTCCCGAAAGGTGAAACATAAAAAAAACCACCCAAATCTGCAAAAGATTCTCGAAATTCTGCTGAGAAAATGTCTGAACAGCGTGCTACCAAGAAATGACTGGCAAGACTTTTCTATAAAGTGCTCCCAAGTGCATTGTCAAAATTTGCTTCCACAGCTTCACCTGATTACGCCTACTAGCATCAAAAAGCAAGGGTCAGAAATGACCTCCACAAAAAGAAGCTGAAACGCAACAGGCAAGATTCACAAAAAAAATCTTTCTTCTGAGCCAAGGCTAGGTCCATCACAACTCTAACTTCAGAACTGCATCCCAAGGCCAATGCAGCTCCCCCTAACAGCACCCCAGACTGAGAACACACTATGGGCTAAAAGTGATGTGGATTCATCATCATAATCACCAGCCTGTCTATGCCTACTGCAAGGCAAAAACCTCTCCCATGGATCTCCAATTACCCCGGTCTTGCGCTAACTGCGACCAATTTATCCCCACAAACTTCTTGATCTCATCTGCCCACCTAACCTTCTGCCGCCCCCTGCCACACTTGCCTTCTCTAGGGATCCACTCTGTTGCCCTTAATGACCAACGGATATCTTGCCTTCGCATTCATGCCCTGCCCACACCCATTAAGCAAGTGTAAAAAAAAGAAAGCAGCCACCCAGCAAAAGAATGCAACAAGAGACATATCAACGCCCTGCCGGCAGGCTAGATGTCCTGTCAAACAAGAAAAATGCAGCCCCCCTTTCCAAGCCTTCTGTCATCACAGTGACAACCACGCGAGCTGACTCACTAGCAGAGGAGGCGGCATTTCAAGCCACGGAGCATCAGGTTCACCCAGAAACCAGAAGACCCAGTGCCGGCCTTCACGGACAAGACAATAGACCGAAAGGGGACAGAGAAGGAGAAGGCACGCGTAAAAAGAAGAAAGCAGCCTCTCCGCATACCTTCGGCTGGGTGCGAGAGGCCGCACGGGCTATTTTTGCATTCCTCCCTCTAGATCTCCAGGATGCCTTGAAAGCGAGAGCTTCAAATTTCGAACATAATTTGCCGCAAGATTTCAAAGCAAAAATTGCGCTGACCATGCAGTGAATGAAGCATTTATCTTTGTGCCTTGAAGCTCACTTCTAAAAACATACAAATTTCATACTTTTTGCTCATGTACCAAGCTTGCTTAATGCGGCCACAAATTGATTACCTGAATGCCAGTGCAGTCATGGCCAAATAAGAGCCCGATCTTAAAGCACCTCTGTTTTTAAATTGCTGTTCAGCGTATGTCCAGGTCAGCTGATGAAGTGAAATCCGGTGGGATAATACTTTCAGCCCAGTAGAGAAATGCATGGCAATTTGTCGCTTTGTTTTATGAAATTTACATTGCAACTCTTTTTACAGCTGCTCTCCTGAATACCTAGAGCAGTTACTGGAGCGGCACCCAAAGTGGTAATATTGCGTCATTAGTTCTAAAACTGCACTTGCTAATGATCTATTGCAATGAATGACACTGAAGGCTGCGTTAGAACGGTGGTTTGGGCTAGTTGGTGCATACTGAAATTCGAAACAGCGCAAAAAGACGGGACAAGGACAAGGAAACTGAAGGCTGGTTACAGTCACCTCATTGGCACAATCTGGTAAAACATAAAACAGTCATTGGCCCTCCATTGAACTAGCACTCGCACAATGATATTTCCTAGTAGTACTCCCCTTTTCTCCCGGTTAGAGGATGAAGGATGAGGGACAAAGAAGAAGGAGGAGGAGGAGGAGGAGGAAGGAAGGAAGCAGCACCAGCACCACCCCTACCACGACCACCCCCCCCACGGCCCTCACCGCTCGGCTGGGGTCCTTGAAGTCGATCTTGAGCTGCCCCATGGCGCGGATGATGGCCAGCAGGCTCTGGATGGTGTTGCTGTGCACCACGGGCCGGTAGAGCTTGCACTCGTCCGACGTGTAGCCGGACTCGTGGATGATCCTGCAGCACGTTTCGCGCGTCACCACAAAACACGGGTCTGACGTTTGAGCTCTGCTCAAGAAGTGCAATGCATGGCGACTGACGCACGACGAGGCTTACAGGAGACAAGGCTACTCTCTGCGGCAAAACACTGCTTCTTACTTCCTCTAGTTAAGCTGCTCTGATGTATCATTCACATAACACTTGCAGGTTCAATCAGGATGCATTGTAGGCTGGTCTCTTCACCTTTTCGACCTACATTCTTTCCTTTTCACACCGAGTTAGCCGGGATCACCGTGTTCCGTTCAAGTAGTGCTGCATTTTCACTTTTCCCTGATGACTGTACCACTGCCGATGCCGCAGCTAGAGTGGCAGCCTCTCATAAGTATCAGTGGAAGAAGAGAGGGTAAGGGAGTCACAGCTTACTTCATTTGTTTGACAATGGTGCTCTTCCCGGACTCCCCGGCGCCTGCAACATGGGAGAGAGGGAGAGAAGACATTAGCATTCGTTATCTTTGGCCTTTAAAAATTCTTTCGTTTGGCAGCACTGAGAAGCAAGAATTTTGTAGTTTTTCGGCGGAGGTTTCCACAGTGGCCCAGAGGGGGCAAGTCATGTGTGCAGAGACTGCAGTGAAGTAGTAAGGCACTGTCAGAGCGCCAACAAGCTGCCTGCATAGGTGAGCAGGACAGGCCCACACAATGCGATCAGCAAGGATTTCACTGCTCCTAAATTTAAATCCTGGCACTGATCAGCACAGACGCCAAAAAAATCAGGGTGCCGAACCGGAACTGAGGCGATACGAAAACCAGAACTGAACTGCTATTGTTTTTTCCGGAACCAAGCCCAAACCTCAACCATTATTTTTTAGCACACCGAATCTGAACTGGAAATGAACCAAAAAAATTAAAAACGGTTCTGGGTTAGCGATCAAACGGTTCAACCCTCCCAACCCGGTTCAACCACATTAAACAAGTTTCTTCCGCAGCTTTCCGCAAATTATGCATGTTAAGGCACAAACTTAAGGATGCTCCTACAAAAGTGAAACACTTAGCTTACCAATCCTTGATACTCCCGAAATTAGAATATGCATGCGTTGCCTGGGATCCTTATACTAAAACTAACATTGATGCATTAGAAAAAATTTCAGCGGAGGGCAGTTCGTTTCATTTATTCTCTCTATAAGCCTGGTAGTTCAGTCACTAATGTTATGCTTTCTAATGGTATCCCATCTTTGCAGTCAAAGACGCAGATTCTTGCGCCTAAAATTTTTGTACCTCCTTTCAAACCGCAAGCTTGCTCTGAACCCTGACCCCTACCTCACACCACTAAGAACACGTCAGACCCGGCATTCACACGCACTTTCTTTAACACCATACTTTTGCTCGTACTAACTTGTTCAAATTTTCTTTTTTTCCTCGTACCACTGAAGAGTGGAACGGTTGCCTGCAAGCAGTTTACACTCTCCTGAGCTTATTTACGCCGAAATTTGACATTGTTTTTCTAACTATTGCAACTGTTCCGCGTTTCCCTCCCCACTCTTTCCTTTCATTGCTTTTGCATAAAATGTTACGCTTTCCGCTTTTCATTTTCTTCATTCTTTTGTTGATGTTGTATCGAAATGTTGTGCATAATAACTGTATTATCTTGCCCTCTCCTGCTTTGGCCTCTGGCCAGCAGTATTCGTAAATAAATAAAATAAATAAAAATAAACCAGAACCGAATTGAAAATATTAATAGCGGTTACCAGTTAGTGACGAAACGGTGCAACCACCCGTTGTTGATGTAGCACGGTCAGGGCCATTCGAGGATTTTTCTTCTTTACATACCATCAAATTAGTGATCATACACAGACCCGAGATCAATCACAACATTATCGACACCCTCCCTATTTGTGGTCACAACATCAGGAAAGGAATGCGCACCAGTATTGAAGTCGTAAGTTGCCGCTGGCCGCGCGCAGAATATTATCCCCCTCTTGCCTGCGTGCAGGCAATATAAAACATACGCTTCGTGTTTCCACAGTCTTGCCGGGACTGTGCAAGCATTGTGCACCAACATAAAATGAACACTAAAATAACGAAATGGTAGATTTTTGATCTTGCACAATAGTTTACTTTTTATGTACCACAAAAAAAAAACGAAATTTTAATATACTTCGGTGGCAGGACAGTGGTGTCTTGTGTGATGGCCCGCTTAATATATGGAAGAATAAAGTAATTTTGGCAAAAAAAGGGGCAAGGGATGGTGGATTATTGGTCGCAAGAGGTGGCAAAAAGACCGTGCCTTACAGCAACCTCTAGAAGTCTTGTCACGGCCCAAACTTGCATCGACAGGTCAGTAATTGCAGGCCGCTACGACAGGGGTCCTCAGGGCAGCCGTGCAATATATTGTTAAACGGCGGCACGACAGATGACACGAACGATGGATGATGGTGAACGTCGTATTTACAAGGTGTCGGTGATGGACCTCTTTACAAGTGGCCACGATAGCTTTAGCCAGGTTGTGCTGCTCATATCTTCACCGTCGTCGTTGGTAGATGAGCATGGGTATAGGGCTACCAGACAGTTTGCTTTTCTTTTTCTTCGCGTGACAATATGAACTAAACCTGCTCCTTCAGCTTTACACAGGGAGCATTAGGGTCGATAGGCTCCTGAATAAATCAATGATAATTTACGGGTCATATAGATCTTATTAGTTTGCAGCTGCCTCTAGGTGGCTTGCTGAATATTGTTGAGTAATTGATGAGGTGGGGGATATTCATGCATGCCTAGGTGGTAGTGCCTAACTATCTCATGGTGCATTTTCAAGCTAACCCGAGGGACAAACCAGCCAATGCCTAGTTTAGCTGTGACTTTAATCAGTGGCTGCCAATCGCATAAACATGTCCCTGTGACGTCATAAGGGCTGGGCAAGAAAGTGCGTGGTGAATGGCAACAACTTCATTTATTTTTCTGACTATCTGTGCTAATTATTTAAAATCACTATTAAGACTGACATCATTGCTATCGAGACAAAGCCATCTTTTGAATGAAACGAACCTGTATTTTTTTTGGTCATGGTCTTTTTGAACTACAAAGTTAAATTTTTCTCACTTAGTTATAATTACTTTAACGAACCGGTTTGCGAATCGGTTCAGTGTGAAATTTAGTTGAACTGAAACTGAACTGGAACAAATTTATTTCACCCGAACCTAAACCGTAACCAAACCGAAATTTTTTTCAGTTCGACACACTGGAAAAACTAAGGGATTTTCTAAGGACCAACTGCCCATTTCGAAGCAACCGTGGTCAGTTTGTTGTAATCTATTCATTTTGGTTTCAATGTCCTCAGTATTACTACTGCCTTACCACCGCTCACTGCTTTGGTCATCCACAGCGCCTAATTCCTTTTCCTGGCGTTGTGTAGCCAGCTTCACACCAGAAACCCTGCCAAACAGAATTCCTCTGATAAACTTGAATCGCATATATTAAACTACAGTGTTCTTCAGGTTCATTAGGTAAAAAAAAAATTGAGAGCCGTATTAAAAACCACCACATGTCAAAGCCGGAAAACTACTGTTGTTTTTCGATTACCTGCGCTAAAGCCAAAGCCACGTAATCAGCATAAGTCACTGGTGATGCCTTTTTTTATACATTTCCAACCAAAGCATAAAAGGTGTGGCCCCCCAAAAATTTAAAAAAAGAATAATGAAATTGCCAGGGATACCACCAACAAGCCCTATGCTTTTAAAAGCTTCTAAAAAAGTATATAATAAGTTGAAGTAAGTATAAAGGACTATTTTTTTATCCTTTCAGTAGCTGCCATCGTATACAGCCTCCTCACAAAAAGACTCGCATCGCAACAATCCCACCATCACTACATTCTTTCGCCGGCACCGGCAACGATGTCTCTGACGCACATCAGTCTTTGTGACGCGGGCACAAAGTCTGTTCGGCGCGCAGTGGTCCGACAAAGTGACCTTCCTGACACCCCTTGTTCCCGACGGCGCGCAAGCGCAAGCGACCGCCTCTCCAACCCGCGCGTCTTCGCCACCACGGCAGAGGCACAAAGGCGGCACTCAAAGTCGTCAAATGCAGGATGCCCTGGCAGCCTGCCAGCAGACAAGGCGTCAAAATAAAAAACAGCAACAGCGTGTTTGTCATGCTTCGGTTATCAGCAGCGTGCATGCGTCACGCCTCCCCACCGCTTGAAAGGTTCACTCAATGTATCAAAATTCTCCATAACCTGCTTGCGTGAAACCACATCCCTGAGACAGGCGCAGCTGACTGCTAGCTGCCACACCATGTTGCAGCAAAAATTGATTTTCCATCTTTTTATCGTACACGTGAAGTGTTTTTTCTTCTTTTCATCAACTGCAACAGGAATTCTATGGACGACTGCTTCTGATCACCTATTCGCATAGCTGAAACACTTGACACCTTATTGGTATATTTTTTTATTTGGAAACAGTTAAACTTCCTTCCAAGACAGTTGCATTCACCAGTACTGCCAAAAACTCTGAATACCCCAAATTTTATGAAGTTTAAAGCATAAAGTTGCCTAATTTACAAAACAGCAAGTGTTCTGAACAGATTGGGGCCTCCCAAAAGAAATATACCCTGGTGTCGTTCACAAAATCCCGCGTGGCGACTGCGTGTACGTCGGTGAAACTGGAAAGTTTCCGAGACACCTCAAGGAACACCAGCATGATGTTAAAAAAAAAGGGGGGAAAAAAGAAAAAAAAAGAAAAGAAAAAGAACCGTTCCTGCGCATGCACTCGCTAAACACGTGAGATGTAATCGCAACACTGACTGGAACAATGCCACAATCATCACTAAAGAAAGAAACGCGACAACCAGGCTTCTCGTGTAATCGCTTGTTGTATAAACGACATCAGATACCATCAACAGGACAGAGGGCAACATGCCCAGTATCTATGCACGGTCATTATGTCACATTTTGAATGCATGAAAACCATAATGACAGTCTTGCCTCACCTCATTGTGATCAAGATTGCGTATGGGATCCGAAACGTCAACCTTTTTCAACTGACTTGATCAGTGACCGCAACTTTGTTATTAACTGCATTTTTAATGCATCACTACTGCATCACAGCTGACGTCACGCAGTATGAAATTTGAAAAGCTTTTCAATAATCCCTGCGTTCTTTGTTGGTAAAACACGTCCTTCGAGGCTGGAATGGGGCAAAGTAAAATACCAAATACTAGTTCTTCCGAGCTTTACAAGGTTGCATTTCATCTTCATCTTTAAATCCTGACCATGCGCCCGCCCCACATGCGAGGAACTTCGTGCGATGTTCTTTCAAATTTGAATTGCTTTCGATTTTACGGTGACAGCCATCAATACACAGTAAGAAGCAGCCTCAAGGTGTACTGCGGGTGCGGTTGACTGGGTGTTGGCAGCACAAATGCAACTGCAGGATGACCACCGTAGCAACCACATCAGGTGTTTAGGTGTAAAGATGTACAAGAAAGCCGCATAAGCCCGTTGCAGTGGCGGCCGCTGCTGCAACCAGGGCCATAAACACTACCACAACGCATGCGCCGCACTCTGAGGCAAGCAGGAAAGGATAAAACGGAGGAAGAGAACACCCTCCTGTTCTTACTGTATTGGAGAGAAGCAGACAGGCATGCACAACGCACGTGCAGAGACGCGTACGAGAGGCTTGACCAAATTATGGGGAACCGCAGTGAAAACGCTGCCTTGTTTCATGCCAGATACGTGCAGGCACACTTCTTTGGCCCCTTTCGGAGAGCTTCAGAGGAACACGTTACATTTAAGCGAGATTGTAATTTCAAAGTTCAAAAGAAAACAAATAGGAACGAAGACAGGTGAAGAAAAGGACAAGAGCACAAGAAACGAACACATATGGGAAAGGTGTCTGTGTTCTCCGCTTGTGCTACCCCCCATTCTCTTGGTGCTACAAAATTATGCACCAGCAATCAGGGAACCAACTAGTCAAACTTCTCAAAATAATTTACGTTCAAGGTAGTTTTTTTTTTTTTAGAGCGCAGCTCTTGCGCCTGCTCTTGTGGTTTTGCGATGCCGTTGGCCTTGTTGTAACCAAGCGAATGAAGAGGACACCGAAAATCGGTGAAATACAACAAAAGGAAAGCAGAGGGGGAAAGTATGGCGAAAGTGTGAGGGGGAGGATGGTATGCCGGGGCTGGAAAAGACATTCTCGGCGGCGGCGGTGCACTACGAGAAAATGCCAGAGAAAAGTGCGCGCTGTCGTGCATTCTCTGATGATGCAATCACTTCCCGAGACGCAGGAGGTATGCACCGTCGCCGAGAAGACTGCAGTTCACACTACGCCCAAATTTCGCATCAGGAATTATCGTAATCGTCAGCAATTGTTTTCAGTAGCCACAAAAAGCTTCAGCAAAGGATCTGTGCACATGACGGCGCAATTATTCTGTGCGTGTCCTATTTCGTGTAATCACACCTTTTTGCATTAATGCCGGGTAATCTAATGATGTGCAAACACAAGCACAATGACAAATTGAAATGAAATAGAGAAATTCCGGTTCGGTTCCAGTTCGGGTGACTTTATTTCATTCTGGTTCAATTCTGGTTTCACTAAACCACATTGGGAACCTGTTTACAGATTGAACCGGTAAAACTCTAGCAACTCTTATCGCACTGTTTGCTATTTAGAGTTAGCCAAGCAGTTGGCTACCCAGCGCGCCATGCGCTGTACGGAGACGTACGCGATGGCCTGGCAACAAATGTCATTCTGAGAAGCCACCTGCGAAGCCTACTTTCAATAAAGTGGTAAAAATCACTGCCATGTGCTCGGTCACATCTGTGAAGCTTGCTGCAATGCATATATGGCAATGGGAAACGCATGCTCCATGTTTCCACAGCAGCCAGCAATTGTGCCTGTCCCATGCTGTCGCAACAGTTATCCCCTTCCTTGAGTGTCCACTTGGCCTGGCAAACACACGGCGAAAAGAATGTGTACATCTGCAACACCCAGTGGCCTGACAGCACCGCTGTTAACAGGAAAGGGACCACCAGAGTTTCATGTCCCTAGGTGTTGGCCCAAAAACTCCTGTACACCCAATGTCCACCAAGAGGAGGGGGGGAGATAAAGAGAGAGAGAGAGAGAAAGAGAGAGAGAGAGAGGATATATGTGGAGAAGCGTGAAAAGTAAGGTTCAAAGGTGTTTAACATAATTAGAAGTCTATTCGTGAAAAGTGAACGTTAAATTGGCCAAAATGTGACTGCATCATGTGACAGCGCAAGGTGGATTTTATGCTCACTGAGTTTTCGCAAATTACATATGCCTGAGGATTGCTTGAACTCCCAGCAGGCAGACACGTGCACCAAACAGTGAAACAGAGAGAGAGAGAGAGAGAGAAAAAAAAAAAAAAAATTCTGCCCCCGCACACAGATGTGCTTTGCCCGGCTACATGCAGAAGGATGCGGTGGCCACAGTGATGATATAATCAATGCCGAGCAGCTGTGCATCATTGTGCAGTCCTCTGACTTAGCGTAGCAAAGTGAATGCACAAGCTTCACCAAACGAACAATGCAGCCAGTGCAGGGGCTCACTCTGCTATGCGGCTCATCACATATGCCAACTTATTCAACGGATGCACCTGCGTCTGATCTGCTTGGGCCACAGTTACCTTGCTCCTGCGTCCTATCCTGCCCCCGTTTGGTGATAAGATTACGCCTGACCAAGCAACATATCAGGAAAATGCCACGCAAGCGCACGTGCAAAAAATGAACGCCAAGAAACTATAAATAAAAAGATGTGCTCTACATTTCAACAGATGTCAGGCTGACTGCGTGACATCATGCTGCATCGCAAGTTTCTTCTTTCCTCTAAAACTTCTGCCCAACTAAAGGAGGGCCAAGGCAGGAGGGCAACAGAACATGTGCAGAACCTCTAACTTAACAACTTCACACTCCTTGATGAAGTGACAACACAAATGTGCACTTCCCATTTCCACCTCCTGCAAGCCGTCATGAATGAATGGGGTCAGGATGGCACTAATCGATCTTATAACCTCTGGTTTGCCTCACCACGTCAATCTGTTACCCCCTTCCTACTGTTCTCGTTTGGTCCAGTTTCCCCGATTTGTTTCATTTGTAAAGTTTAAATTTTAGCGAATTCAAAGTACGCACTGCCTGCGATTGATCCCGCAACACATCACTTAAAAAAAATGTAACTCGAGGTGAGCGATTGTGTAGGCTGAAAGGATGAAAAACAGCTAATTGGTTACTTGACACATTGAGAGATCAATGCAGGACCGATCCAATACTTTCCACACAAACTTTTCAACCCTTTGAAATAAATTACACAAGCCAAATATTTGAAGAAAAAAAGGTGCATTGTACAGCACTCGCTTAAAGGCCCATTTACGTCCAATACAACAACCACTGCTTCGGCCAAGAACTGAATGGCAGTGTTGCAGACCGTGCAAGCGAGTGCCAACGTCCAACATGCTGTTACAAAAATGGCCACAAACAAGCCAATGCTTTTTTGAGAATATTTTTTGACCTGCCACGGTGGCTCAGTGGCTAAGGCAGTGCGCTGCTGACCCCAAGGACGCGGGTTCGATTCCCGGCGGCGGTGGCTGCTTTTCTGACGGAGGCAAAAAGCGAAAATGCACGGGTGTTGGAGATTTCGGCACACGTTAAAGATCCCCAGGTGGTCAAAATTAGCCTGCAGCCCTCCCCTGCGGTGCACCTCATCGCCTGTGAAGCGTCAGTGCGTGAAACTTCATAATCAAATCAATATGTTTTGCTGTTTTTCGGAGGCACGATAGCAAGGGTACACGATCAAAGGCCACAATTTTGATGCCGGCCAGCCCTGGTATAAGCAGCAAATGCACACATATTTCAACGATACTGTAGCCACGTCCAGCAATGCCTTGGTATACCGGTGATTTGCAGAGTAGCTTCTGGGGCAACTGTCCCATCATTCATGATTCATTGCTGCAAGCAAAGGGCACTGTACACAACTAATGTGACTGCGAGGACCTCTTGTCATTGCCCGCACATGCAATTCGTTCGCAAAACCCCGAACAAATGTTTTTATAGCCTGCAACATCTCACGCCGGTAATGCAGCACAATCCAATGTGGGGTAGTAATCAATACAGGGCCATTCTCAAGGGCCCTTTAAATAAAGCGATATTTCGAGTAAAGTGATTTCGTTATAACGAGAGATTACTGTATAATTTCTCTCAAACAAAGTACAGCTCGAGAGAGGACGGAAGGAAAAAAGCCGCTGAATTGACCCCTTATGGCCTACACAGCAGTGGTGTGGTTGAAAACAAAGGCAATGCGATAATTTGGAAAATATGCAACAATTCAAACCAGTGAAAACATTGTATACTCGTGCTCTGTTACACAATTATAATTTTTGCACAATGACACAATTTCACACAAATTTCATTACACAATGGTAATGTCCACATAGGCAAGCTGACTCGGGTGCAAAAGATTACATATATGTAAAGCAAATTCAAAGAAGTTGTTACGTTGTATTCTAAAAGAACTACACAGATGAGCCTATTCAATCAGACAGAAAAGATTTATCGATTCCATGATGTTTTTGTAGACAACAATCTAAAAAAAATTTCGAGAATATTTAAATACTTTGGCAGATTGTACGATAAAGACTGTGTGCAGTATTTTCGTGCAACTAAGAGGTAGGGTCTATGGAATAGACTGACGTACATTAGGCTCATGACGCACTAGCTGAAACATTGTTAGCATGAGGCTATTGTTTGCACACTGTGTGTTTTAGCTTTGGGAAAGTGCTCTTCCAGCAGAGAACCAATGGAAACACCCTTGATGAAACCAAACTAGTGGAACACCTGGCCCTTCAGTAATAGCATAACAGTTTTGCCTCAGCAAAAACTTGCACTGAGCAATTTTACCGCAAGCCATGTACTTGTGGCTGCATCAGCTGTAACGTCATGCAGGAAGCTTGCCCGCCAAAAAAGATGGCAATTGAACATCCACAGGGTTGCTAGTCAGAAACACGGGATGCGTGCGGAATGAGGGGCTAAGTTTAAACTGGGGAAAAACAACACGCGTGACTACTCCGACACTGGACACAAAGGACAAGAGCTGGAACAAGGACCGTCCGGTACGCGTTCCTTCCCTATCCATCGGCACTTAAATATTCACAGAAAGAAGTTGCGATCACCTAGATGACAGCCATTATGCATGCCGAGAAAGTTGTCCTGATGAGTGCACACGACTGCCCGCTGATTCAAGGCGACCACAAAGAAAGCAACAGCAAACAGGCTTGACTAGCCGTGCAAGTTGAAGAACCCAATTTGCAAAGACAGCAACTTCACGAAGCTGCCTGTTTTTGTTTGATCATCTGTCAGGTCCTTTTGTCATGTAAAAAGATTAATAATGTAAAAAGACATCGGGGTGATGTCTGTGCGGCTGACTACACGCACGCAAATGAGCAAATACATTGTTCGATATATTTGTTTCATTGCATTTATCTGCTTATCTCAAAAACAGGAGCTGTGAGCCTGCATTAACTGGACGTGCTATCGTGGCCAGTCTCGACAGGACGACACAACTGCCAAGAAGGTCACTGGACCTGGCAGGGCTGGTCACTACGCAGTGTGCGTCGGTGGAAGCGACTGCGATCGCCAGATGGGCACTCGACTGTTGTGCAAGCCCAGACAACTGCTACCCAGATGAATTGTGCCTTGAGTTATGAAACAGGCACTGACTTATCTATGCTCGAAAATGCCCGAGCAACAGGTCTACTGCTTTGTTCAAACTACTGTCAGCGTTGCAGCAGCTGCCACTCTACGATGGACAGGCCAGTTGACGACAATGAATCACCCAAGCGAACAACTACGCCCAGAAAAAGTAATCTAGTCGGCAGCAATGCTATCGACGACTCATTGTATCAACAGCCTAATAAAAAGCTTTTCTAATCTCCACTGTTAAGCAAAATGAGACAGCTCGACGAATGCACCCTTCCCTAAAGGGTCACTGAAGTGAGTCATGAACACTAATCACCGTACCAGATGAAAGCCTAGAATGCATATGACAATGCAATTTATGCACATTTTTTAAACGAAATACTTTTTTTTTTCGAAAACACTATTTTTCTCGTGCCATCCTCCTTGCCAATTCACTCTCACCGGCTATGAAATTACACCGGCAGCTCCGCAGGGGTAAATTTAACGGATTACTTGCACGTTTACCCCCCCAAACCTGAGCGCGACACACTTGTGCATTACACAACCTGCTGGCAAAAAAAAAAAAAAAAAAAGTTCAATATCAGCCATGAAGTAAACGAAAATTGTGAAGACACTGTGAAGCAGTGTGTCATCACGGTAGTTTTGAGCGATGAATGCAAACAGTACACGGTGTTTACTCTCCCAGTGCCCTTTGGAGACAAAACTAAGGTTGCAGACTTCTACGAAATAGTGAAGTAACAGATGACGTGGTTTAAAGCTACCATGAAGACAAAATACGACTTTTTTTTTCAATTTTAAAGAACTAGCCCTTGCTCAGCTCCATTCTAGCCATGAAATATGCTTTTTTCAATGTTTTACTATGTTTGGAAAAAAAAAAGCAAGAAATATTGGACTTCAGCGCTGCAGTGGGCAGGAGTGGCGTGATGTGAGCCAACACTAAAAGAATAGTTACCAGTGTGTTAACTCAGCATTCAAGTGATACAGTGAAACGGAACTAGATTCCCAACTACAATCCCCAATTCATGTTTTCTTAACTGGTCTTGAGCACCAAAAATTTGCCAAAAAATCCATTTTCTGCATTAATTTTATTTGCAGTCTGCAGCCTTCGAAGAATGTACCTGCAAAATATCGTAGCTGTACCATAAGTATTTACAAAGCTATCGCCCTTTGAAGTTGTCCTAAATGACCATTTTCACCTATGTTTCCAAACTTCGTGCCTTGTTTTCTCACGGCCAATTTTTTTTCCTGTGAGGTCAACCTTCGGGTACAATATCTGGGGATGTACTGGTCAGATTTGTATCATTTAGAAAGCTTATGAAGTGAACAGTGCAATAAAACCACGAAAATATAGAATATCTTTTTCCTGGCACAATTTTTTATGCCGTTCATTTTACGAAAACTTTGGCTGATTGATGACCTGGCATTTAACAAGTTTACAGCAATTGCAGAAACAGTGCTAAAATTACTGCAGCGGTATAGTTGCACTTCCTGGTCCTGCTAGAGCACAAAGGGATACAAAGTATTAGAGTATTTCATGGGTAATTAATGAAAAAAATGCCCGAAACAGAATGGCATAACATGTTGTACAACTCTGAACTTACGCCCCCCGTAGATGAAAACTGACCACATATTTGTGCTCAGGATGTTAAAATACACATGTGTAAATCTCTGGCACAGGCTAAAAAATAACAAAAATGCCCTCAAGATTAGTGTCCCCCTTAACGGTGGCTTTGGTCATCGGCGACTGTCAAATGCACAAACGAAATTCTTTGAAGTCATCGAGAAACCCCTGGAAAGTGGCTTGTGGGAGTTGCCACTGCTTTGTATATTTTCTCTAATACATCGTTAGAAGTTTGCGATAAAATTCATATCCCTGATACCGAGGACAAAGCAGTTTTTTCAATCAGACAAACTTATACGCCCGTCACACAACAAGTTAATGACATTTAGAGCAAATGTCATTTGCTCTAGATGTCATTAGTTAAGCGCTACACAAGAATATCAAATGACATTCGAGGCAAATGGCATTTAGAAGCTAAATGAGGCTCGGCAGCTCATTCAGCGGCCAAATGAGTAGCCTCGACAGTAATAAACCAGAGCATACTGTCTCTAAAAACTGTCAGTAAACTTCTATTTTCCTTTTTATATGGTTTTTCCAATAAAAAAGGACAAATAAGTACTTACAAAAAAGAAAGCTCATCTTCAATGCTTCCGCTACCCTGATACAGATTTCTTGAGGACTTGTCTTGGCTTGTAATTGCCTACTTATGTCACCGCAATGGTGATTCTTTTCTTTGCAATTTTGAAAAAAAAAAAAAAAAGAATTATTTGTTTCATTTTAAAAAACTATGATTTATGAAACATTCTGGACACACTTCAACTATAATTTTGCAAGTTTCGCGAGCTTGCGAATCGTCACCGCTATTACTATCAAATGAGATTAGTTTCACCGTGTAGACACCGCATGGCCAAACCGAAGTGTCATTAAAAGCTTATGTCACTCACTCTGAATGACATTACATTTGCTGTGTGACAGGGCTATCAGATTCCCCACTACAATCACCCATTCACATTTCTTACCGGTGGCTTTGGTTGGTAACTATCAAATGCACAAACAAGATTCTTTGAAGTCTTAAAGAAATTGCTGAAATGTGGCGGGTGAGTTGCCACTGCTTTGTACGTTTTCTGTAATAGATCGTAATTAGTTAGAACATTGTAAAAAAAAAAATTGTATTCTTGTTACCGGGACAAGGCCGTCTTTTCAATCAACCAAACTTGTGTATTTTGTCTTCATGGCCCCTTTACTATAACATCACCTGCTGATTGGTTTCCAGTGCAGGTCAATGGCCCCTCCCACAAACCTCCAGCCACCTGCATCCTGCACCATACAATATTTCCCCCTAAATTTGTTCATGTTATTTTTCAACCAAACTTCCCTCTCTTTCCCATTAATTTCCACCTCTCATTAATTAATTTCCTCTCTTTAACGTTAATGACATTTATTTCCCTTCCCTCACGCATTACTCCTATCATCCTCCTTTCTGCAGGAGTGCTTGCTTGCACCATTAAACAAACATACCGTCCAGACAGCCAGTTCTATTTTTGGTGTGCAAGATTTCCGAGTGTGCTGCAAATGAAAAGTTTTTAGCACAATTTTTCCCCACATCGTGCCGAGACTACCCGGAGCAAACACAAAGAATCTGCACCCCGTGCGGTCGGAATAAACGCAGCACTACAGCACATGGTTCTGGAAGCCCTTGAAAGTTGGCGAGCTCCAGCCACGTGCCAATGTGCTCGAGAAACCAGGCGACCTCTGAACCCGACTCTGGGGGGTAATCCCAAACAAAGGACACCCACCCGTGGAGCCGTTGACAGCTTGGCCTTCGAACACGCACCACGTTACGTCTGGGCGAAGACCTTGGCGGCGGGAAAAAACCAGCGGCGCTTTAAAGTCCCCATTTGGTATGCTTGTGCAACAGACGTCGGCACATATACGTTCACCAAGAGCCCAGAAAGCTCGCGACCTGCCAGACGGCGTGTTACCAAGAGCGAGATTTACGATGGAAGTACCACCGTCCCCAGACGATTCGCACAAGCTAGGAAACAGAAGAAAGACGGCGCTTGCGCAAAATCCCTCGTGTGTGTGTCAGTGCGGCTTTCTGCCTGCCATATTTCTGCGGTGCTCGCCAGAATGCTAAAACATCGTCCAAGCTACAGGGGGGGCAACAGGAGAAGGCAGGAATACTCCACTTGGCTCCTGTCGAACGTCGAAAGATCCATACGAGTCGCTCGCGTTACATTGCCACACAACGCAAATGCTAATACCCCCTTAATTACGCAACAGCCGAGGCGACACGGAAGAAAGGGCACGGCACCCCCGGGCACGTCGGGTCGGAGGCAACGTGACGGACTGGAAGATACAATAAAAAGAGCGCCGCGCCGCACCTCGGCGTGCGACAACGGGGAGGTGTGGCGCGCGCCTTCCCCTGCGCGCATCGCCGACCGCGAAGACTTTGTCCAATGCCGTTCGCGCTGCAGGGGCACCCGTGCGTTACGGTGCCGATGTCGCCTGTACCGCGGTGGCTCCGGAGAATGCATTTGCATCCGCGACTACCGACACAGTGCCCTAATGATGCCACTACTTGAGAATGTAAACCTCGCGAACGCGCAGAAACGGCAAAAAAAACAAGACGGTACACGGAGAACGATGTGCGTCATCCGTTCGCGCTAATTCCCCTTCCTAAGATGCAACCGCATGGGGAATGCGGGCCTCCTCCGGCGCCGACTCACGCCGCACATACGAAGCAACTGCCAAGTCGTTCCTTTTACGTGATCGATGGGCCGAGAATGGAGGAAAAAACAGAAAGGAGACGCGTGTGCGGCGACGCTAGTCGTCCGACGTTATGAGAAGCGGCTCCAATCTGGACCGATCTGCCCGGAACGCTTGCGACAGGCGCCAAGAGCGGATGCGAACGCGACTCCGGGATTGTTAAAGGGCCCTCACCCACGTTTCTGCGCCCCACCCCCCTCCATCGCGAAGCTCTGCAGGACGAGAGAGCCGAATAAACGAACGACGCTACTCGGACTTCACACGCACTCCGACCCTCTGCCCCTCACAAGCCACATCCGCTTTAGGAAGGGCTTAGGAATGTAAACAACACGGTCGAGGTTACGGAGCGACAACGCGACCACGGCGTAGCGAGCCTACGGTGCCCGGCGTCAACTCGGATCGAGCGGATGCCAGCGATCCGGGAGCCCCCGCTGCCCTCTCAGGCTACGAAAGAAACCCTTTGATGCGAGGCCGAAACTGCCGGCTGTGTTTACACTGCAGCCGACCGAGACGTCTGGCCAATCGACGCTCGTGCAGCTTATCGCGCCCGCTAAAAATCAAAACGCGCCGAAAACTCCCGCCGGCGAACGAAAGTGGTCGGCCGGTTTGGCTCTGCGGCGGTCACCGCCGTGGGAGTGGTTGATTAGGGCTAAGATGCGGGCACCGACGCACGCTGCGTGCCGCACGAACGCCGATTGCACACTCGTTACTAGTCGCCGTGCAGCCAGCGGTAACAAAAAATGCAACAATGCGCGTGCCTGGAATTGCAGCGATGATAACGAAACGTGCGTGCGCATCATCGAATTGCCGGACGATCGCGCACGGACTTGACAAGCCGGGCTGCTTGTCAGGCAGCGACTACCGGTCGGTCGCAGTTTTTCAGCACTACTCACCCAGCAGCAGGAGCTTGACTTCCCTCGCTTGTCTTTCGCCATCAGCTCGAAGGTCCCTGTCGATCTTTTTGGACCGCTCAGCGGCCTCCTTGTCAGCGGCGGTACTCACGGCACAACCCATGATGACTAAACCGGCGGCGGCAGCGTCGCTAGGCCTAACCGGCGGACGCTATGTTTCACACCACCAATTTACCCCGCACGATTGTTTCCCGTTCCGGCGTTGCTTCGACGTCGTCGCTGTGTCGGACCGGCCGGCTACCGCACGTCTGGAGGCATCACAAGCAGGGCTTGACAACGGTGCCGGAGTCCGCGGACGGACCTGCAACACACACTCCACAGTAGACGCTACAGGCCGCACCAACCGACCGTCCGCTCCGGCGAATGAAGTTTTCAAACCTGTTGCCGGATGTGAAGGAGTGGAGCTGCGAACCGGAAGTGCGAGTGTTCATCCGCGCTCTCGTTGGGCGGGAAATTCGAAACGCACGGAACTCCAGAAAATGCTGTCTGATGTAGGACAATGCAGCTGGCTCATATTTCGCTGGCAGTAGCGCAGCTCTCGCGCTGAGGAGGGAGAAAATGCGGCTGCTACTGCGCGCCGCCGTCGACGCGCCGAAAGCAGCGACCGTTGCGTGGGCAATGTTTCTTAGTAGTAACGTTGACTGCGGGAAAATCAAAAAAAGCAACTGCATAAAGAAACTACGGCTGATGTTCCTGAAAACTAGGATCAAGCGAGAATACTGGGAGAAGTTTTGCACCTGCAAACAAGGAAGCTAGCCATCAAACAAACAAGCCGGCACCTTTAGTTCGGGGCGCGTGGTTTTACTCATTTTCTGCCGTTCCCTCGCCTAGGGTATGTGCCCCATAAACTGGCATTTAGGTAAGGGTCTGGAGATGTTCTGTTCGCTGCTTCTACCTGTTTATGTTAAATTCTTTACCCCAAAAAGGGAGGCCGCATGTGGGGAATTGTGGGGAGCACGAAAATGGGGATGCGTATAGTATAAATGGATCAAAGGTTTTGTATTTTCTATCGCAAATTGAGGCTTTTTCTTTCGGGCAGCACTCTGCGGTTTTGGTTTTTTACAGTGAGCGCGAGTGTAAGTGCTGTTGCACATGGTGGCTATTGGCCCTGATGTCTAGTGAATCTGGCTTGGAATATATATTTATGACACCTGCATGCAAGGGACGATGTCTCCGTCAGTAATAAATGTAAATTACTAGAGAAGCTTTTTTTCTACGAGTCGTTAGCCACACACGCACGCACACGCACGCGCACACACGCACACACACGCACGACACACACACACACACACGTGTATTTGACAAGCCGCTTATAAAAAACTGCCAAAAGGGTCACCGAAGACTGCAGGTAGTTTTCAGGGCCAAAAAAGCGCGCAAAGCGTGTGAGATGAACCAATAATGGAGTTATTCATGTATATTGAAATTTAGTTCGTCTGTACATGTCGTTCACAGTGAAAACTAAAAAAAAATAAGTATAAGAAATTCGGATGACGGAACCGCCTTTGGTGCTTCTAGTGTGTTTGTCTTCCTATGGCTAGGATTTGGAGAAATCAATGGAAAGTATGAATTAAAAGCCGTGCACATCTGCGCCAACAATGATGCAATAAACTTTTAGCCATGAAGTTTTAAGTGAGAACGTATATAGCAGAAACTAAAAAGAAAATTCAAATGATGTGGGTGGCAGTGCTCTGGTAACGACAGTTTGGAGGTGGGAGCGCAGGCGTCAGCGTCAACGGGGGTGCGGAGTGGGGTGGGGTGGGGGGGGGGGGGGGGGCTCTGCCCCCTCACCTCAACATCCACGGCAGCAGCCGGTTTCGTCGGGTTTCTTAGGTGTGAGGAGTTGACAAGATTATTTACTGTCTTGAAGCGACCGTCATGAGAGCGATGGGATGTGTCGTTGGCTCGATAATTAAAGGTCGTTGCCATGGAGGGATGGACGTAACACTTCGTCGAGTTAGTTCCTGTTTGAAGTGGTACAGGTAGGTTTGCTCTTGAATCATTTTCTCGAATTAGGAGAAGGGGGGGGGGGGGTCACAGCCTCAGATTTGGGGTAGGAATTTCTGTATGTTGCGGTAAATCGATCACCGCGCGAAGAGTTGCATTATGAAGAACATTGCGACAGCATCGTTGGGTACGATTCACTTAGTAAGATTGGGCTCCATATGTGAGAATACCGACGTATACCGGCACTTGCTACCGCCATACCGGCACTTCCCGCGGGTAAGTGTCGGTATGGGGGTAGCAAGTGTCTGCACGGCTTTTTGTCGCCCCCTTGATTATAGGGATATCGTCAAATGGCGTGCTGGGGCGAGTCTGTTTAGGTTTTAGCTACTTCAGCCATGTAGCACTGCTACTTTTGTAGCCGACTGGGATTCTCTGTATAGTGAGCGAATGGAGTCGAGCTGGTCTGGCCGTTATCGGTGTGGTGTCAGCCACTAGGCCATTTAGCAGCCAATTGGCCAGCACATTCGTGGACAACGCCTTGTGTGGGTATGACGGTATGCACGTGGGTGTACGTGCATGGAGCAGTTTTTTCCTCTTTTCCTGGAAGTATTCGCATGCACTTCATCTTGTATGTTTCGCTGTGCTAGTTCCAGTAGGCGGGAATTTTATCCACCATGATCAGCTATTCTTCCGCTTCCTTCAGACTTAACACGTGGTTCGTGCGTAAGAGCTCAAGCACATGTGCACAAAACTCGCAATTTCACCTCTTTATACCCCAGATTGGTTGTGTGTGAGTGAGTATATGGTTCTTGCTTTTGAACTTGTTTCGGTTTTATCCCTGAGATCGGACGTACGTTTCATTTTGGCCATAAATGCCTTTCAGCACTACCCAACACAGATTCAAAGTTGTTTTTGTGTCCGTGTCCGTACGTGCAACGAACAAACACTTTCAAGTTTTTATGTTTTTCTCGCACCATTGAAAAATAGAATTTGTTACCTTTAACTGCACCTTCATCCGTGGAAAACCTAAAAGCGTATCTGAACCGAAGTCCCACTGCTACAAACTAAAGTTTGCTGTTTTGTATGCATTGTTGTCCTGCGAATTGCCGAGCATTCTTTCCCTCCTATTGTGTTATTTTTTTCGCCTCGACGCAGTTATTGTTTCGAAATTCATGCCGGTCGTTGTCCTTTCTTTTTACCATGTATTTTTTGTTTCACTACTTGTGCGCAAAGTGACTTGTGTAATATTGCACTGGTCAATTGACCACTCCTGCTCGGGCTTTGTAAGCCTCCAGCCTTGAATAAATGAAATGAAATGAAAAAAAAAAAACACTTGCAAATACTACGGATCAAACCCAGGCCCCACTGGTTCCGCAGTGGAAATTATAACCGCTCAAGGCATAACTGATTTGCAGATAAGAAATGAAATTTCGCCGATTTAAATGCGAGTTCTATATACATTTATGAAGTTCAACAGGCGGAACATTACTCTAATCGTCGTTTATAGCATCTTCCTCAAATGAAGAAACCGAATAAATGTAGACCGTACCTGCGTAAATATTGAAGGCCAGTGGGGTTTTGGACATTGCTTTCGGCCAAGACCCACTTGTGGCACATACCCGTGCTCAGAAATTAGGTTAGAGGTTCTCTATATACAGTAACCCTCGCTATAACGAAATCGCTTCAATCGAAATATTGCTTTATTCGAAATTTCTTCCGGTCCCAACCCGAACGCCATGCATGTTAGAGGCCGCATTACTCGAAGTGCACGAAGAGCTGGACCCGTTTAGGGCGAAGTGGCGAGCGGAGGCGTCGCCCGAGCGGGCGGTGGACACCACAGGCCCGGCGAGTCAGGTGGTCAACATGGCGGGTTATAACAAGCTGGTGTTTCCCCGGCGATTTTCTAGAGCCGGTCATGCTCGATTCGCGCCACCCGACTTAAGACAAACGGTTCAAAAGCGTGGTAGGGTGAATGAATTTTGGTTGCTTAGACATTGGATCAATGGCGTTGGAACGCGAGACGGTGCGCGAAACACTGACACTCGAAGCGTAGAATTGGAGTGTTCGGCGAGAGCCGGGGTGCCGAAAAACTTTTGCTTGAAAACATCACGGCTGGGGCAAAAACCTCGGGAAAAAAAAATGCCCAGTAATCATGCAAAACACTAGTGCAAAACCGGTCAGTTTTCATGATTGCGCCGTGTACCCAAAATGAGCGTTAATCGTTGTTTTTTTGAACTCAACAAAAACAACCTCGGGCTCGAGCCACGGAATTTGCGATGCGCTTTTCAGCGCGAAATTCTCGTAGCCTTCCCTGACGCCCGCACCAAACCCCACCCCTTTTATAAAAGTGGCCACTGCCTTCTCCTCTTCATTCGCTCTGCAGTCTGCGAGGCGTTCGGACGCCAGTCACTTCTTGTTCGAATTGGAGAAGGGGTTGCTCGCGCCCTCCAAGAACATGAAGCAGCCAAAGTTCACTGCCTTTTTTGCAGATGAATAAATATTTGCTGCACTGAATACATTGTTTTGATTCCGCGTAGTTGTGGCGCAATTAAAGTTTAACAACTGTAGGTTTTCTCGAGTAGGTCGTTTATATCAAAATACCGCTTGTAACAAATTTTTCGCCGTCCCGCTGACTTCGTTATAACGAGGGATTACTGTATGTAAGAACTCAATGATATACAGTGTAGCTAGTAGTAGTAGTAGTAGTAGTAGTAGTAGTAGTAGCAGTGGAAGTTCCGATTATTTCCGAAAATATTCGGAAAAGAGAAGAATTGCACCTCACGCCTTTATCTTGAATCTCTGACAATACAGATCACGGAGCACACACTTAATCGCAATGACGGCAACTTCCCATACGTGTACGCACGTTTCCTACGTCACATCTTGAAGCAAACATAACCGGATCACTTTCGCCCCACTTTTCATCGTGAACAAGGCACCCGTACGGGATTCGAAACATCCTTTTTGGATTTTAAACATTCTTGGTCGGTGCCAGTTTTTATTGTTGTCACAAGAAAAACAATTGTGCAGTTTGTCGTGTTTTCGCGTGTCGTACTGTCCATGTAGTCTTGTCGTATTCTTGTCATGTCGTGATTCTGATGCTCTGTCGTGTCTCGTATTCCTGTCCTGATTTTGATGTTCCGTCGTGCCCAATTCACGTCTTGTCGTGATCCTGATGTTCCATCAGTAGTTGCACATCACTCTTAAAAAAAAGTCGTGTCACTTACTAACAGAAAACTAACCAGTTACTTAGTGCTGTTTACTAACTGGTCATGCATAACCCAGTAAAAAGCTACGCGTGACAATGTGGATCTGCCGAGCTCGCAGCACGACATAGACACATTCAACACGCACGTATCACACGTGCACAACCAACAAATAAATTGAGCAATGAAACCAACGAGAGGGGGGGGGGGGGGCAAAGAGAATTTATTATAACCACATATCAGGGCGCAGCGACTAGTGATAACAGCGCTGCCCTAAGAACAAAAAATTATCCAATCAGTTTTCATGTAACATGGTCATTCGACACACTCCACAAAAATGTTTCGGGTGGGCAACAAGCTACTACAAATCAAGTCACACAATGTTTACAAGCGTTCAAAGAAAGAGTTCATAAACTATAGTGAACTCAGTACGGCACTAGAGAAACGCGCATGATATTGCTCCTGACCACTATAAAGCGCATAGACCAACGCAAAAGGAAGGCTTCTCCCCCTAGATTTGCCAACTCATGCTCCAAGTGACTCATCAGAGTCGACTGGACACGCCAAAGCAGTGAGAACATTGCCCGTTGCAATGAGGCCGGGCTCGAAGACATGCAGCACCACGATTTCTCCACAAAACAAAAGCACTAGCGCACATTACAAAGTTGACCAACACATCGTTTGAACGAGTTTTCACTCGAAGTGTGAGTCCGAACGTCCTGCTAAATACAGTCCAAAACGTTGCCGCTACACGACAGTGGAACAAGGCGTGTTCTGCTGTTTCAGTGTGGCCGTCTGTGGCGCCTGCTACAGACGAACACGCTGCCATGTCGCTCCATACTGCACCATATTCATCCGAATTTATATCTGTCACCTAATTGCCCTGCCTGTGGGGCGAAGGACACAGTCGCCCATCTCATATGGGCATGCTCTGAAGACCCCTTTCCCTTGATCCCCTCAGAAGAGCTCTGGGAGAAGGCGCTGGGCAGCTCGGACTTGCAGACCCAGAAGAGTCTCGCGGAAAGAGCTGCCGTGGTCACCGGCAGGCTGCGGCTGTCCGTCACCGAACGCACTTAACCGGGCTTTTGAATAAAGTGTTTTCTCTTTCTCTCTCTCTCAGTGTGGCCGCAGTGCGGACACCGTGCGTGACGCACAACGCCGAATCTCGCCAGGCGGTCACACGTCGGGAGAACTTCCCAGCCGCGTAACCATCCGAAATCGCGAACATCAGAAGAAAGCTCCGTCGAAGTCAGCTGATGCCAACGGACACCACGTGATCTTGCTATGGGCTGATTATCTAATTGGTTCATTGCCAATTTTTCGCACAATTCGCTTGCTGTACTTTACCTGAAACTTAAACTTGGCAAGGAAGACGGGAGATTTCGTAATGTTTTTATAACATACACATAAAATGGCGGCGGCTGCTAAGCAGAAGGACCGGCGATGTGTACTTCATAAAATAATGAGCGGGAAGTTCTCAGAAAGTACTGTAGCAGCACCTTCCCTGGGTCCTCGTCCGAGTCTACAAGGCCGATCACTGCACGTACAGCCAACACGCTACACATGCTTTGCAAGCAAGGCAAACTAAAACCACCCATTGACTTGGGCAGCCTCAGCAGCGCTAGCGACACTGTTTCTGTCTTGCCCGCCCAAAAGAACGATCCAAACTTCGTGGCGAGCTGTCGGGTGAAATGGCGCGGCGGTTTTGCTACGCGTGCTACATAAAAAGCGCCGCCGAGACGGACGACTTAATTATGTAGCTTCGCTCTGCGAGGGAAAGCCTGAACTTTACTGCAACTGTAAGACGCTGATCCGCAGTCTCGAGAAGGCGCTTCCACGTTCTACGCGCCACTTCGCCCGAGGAATGAAACACCACACCAAGTACACGAACACCCGTCACCCATTAAACTCTTGGTAGCTGTCCTCGTCCCGAATGAACAGGGACACGTCGTCCGCATACGCAAACACTTTAACTTGGCCTATGCCTGCACGAGGAGAGAGAGTACAACTTAGGTAACTGGGACATACATCTGCTCTTCTTGCTTTTATAGCCAGCAGCGGAAAGTCCTCTGATAGAGTCGGTGGACTTGTTGCAAAAATGAAATATTTTAGCGATAATTTCAGAAATACGCATTCTAATGTGAGCATATACAAGTCAGCAAGTGGATATGCAAAAACTTTTTAATCGTAATTGGGAGTGGGATAAGTTCTGTAGTTATGTTTAATAATTCATAGAATTTTATACTATCAGTGAATCTTAGTATCTAACGAGCAGCGGTTACTAGATGCACGGTCTAGACTAGTAATGGCCCCACACTTAGTGGCAGGACCTACGTACCGTTCTGGGGGTAATAAAGTTCGTAAGGAGTTAGGAAATAAAGCCGTTACTACCCTTTCACGAGCTTTTTCGTTAAGAGTGATGATTTGAATGTTATTGCCCATTGTGAAGAGTAGCGCAAATGGCAGTGCTGTTGGGACTACAGGAATGTTTGTCGTTCGGAAAAATGACTTTGTCGTTACGACGGAAATGTGTGTCGTAACCACAGATGGCTGTGTCGTAACAACAGGACTTCTGTTGTCACAAAGCTTTTTTGTCGTACGACAGGAATTCCTGCTAAGTTTTAGCGGGAATTACTGTTGTGATTTCTAGACTGCGTGGCCACTTGAATACAAGATTTAGACGTCAGACTGTGCATAAACTCATCATGAATGAGTGCGCATTCAAGTTAATAGACAAGCTTCAAACAGGTACTGAAGTCAGTCCAAATGGCCGTTCGCTCAGACAGAGACGAGGATTGAAAAATCAAGGCAAGCAGAGACGTGCGTTCAGGAAGACATAACCACTCAGCTGGATCATTTTGCTATGCGTAGGATGTCATGCACCAGTGCTGCCTGTTCCTATAAAAATTGGCGTAATTGTTCCGGAAGGCTATAGCGCGTTGGTCAATCATGCTGCAATTCCATTAGCTAAATGGCCATTACAGTGAACACATCGTGTGACGACCGATTAGCATTCCGAGAAGGAAAGAAGCGAACGGTTTATGGCGTAGCGGCCATGTCTTCCTGTTCGAGCGTTCTCTGCAATATATGCTGAAGAAAGATGCAGCACTGCGCCGCTGTGCAAAACAATAATCCGTACATCGATTGCACGCACCAACGGTCAACTTTTCCGCCAATGGAATAGACATAATCTTTTTCTTTTTACAGGAAGTTCTCAGATTTGAAATTTAGAGAAAGGTGTTTGTTTTTCCATTGTATATCGTTTGTTGGCTTTAGACCTACAGTCTTTGTCAAAATTTTCTAGGCCACGGCGAAAGTGCGCAGGCCGCAAAAAATTCAATGTACAAGCTTATGTCTCGAGCGAGGCTGAAACTTCAGAGAAAATGCTAGAGAAAAATCTTTTTTTTTCTTGCTGCAATAAAATAATTTTGTCACCATTAAAGGTAGCTTTGTCGGTGAAATTCTTTATGGTCCAGAAGGCTTAGGTTTGCCCAAGAAAATTTTGGCAAATACTGTACATGACCGGGCGTTCCAAGAAGGTCGAACTAACGGAATCGAATCAACCGCTGCACCTGTGTCATCTGGCGTTCCGGAGTGACGCTGGGAGCCAATATCGTTCTTGGATTGCATTACTGGGATTAGCATCGATACTTCAAGTATTAGCCTTTACGCAGAGAACCGCGCATTATACGTACGGTTGTTCGTTTTGTTTTTTATATGTTTTTAAAATCGGGGGGTAAAAAGCGGATGCTATTTTACAAAGTAGTAATCAGGGACAAATCGGGTTTTGGGGAGAAACAATTCCGAAACTGTGTTTTTTTTTCGGGTTAAATATTCAGATTTACTAAGCAATACACTCACTTTATTAAAAGTATCACGAGCTTCTTAACTCTAACGCGTTAAAATTGATGTTTGTTTCAAGTTGATAACATGGGGAACATCAGCTAGGGTATTCTAGCAAATGCTCTCCGAAATTTGGCGTTTCTTTGGAAATGAATCAGTAATGATGACAGTAAAGGGCATTGATAACTTCTAAGAAATCAAACACCTTATTTACTAAGAGCGTGCCATCAATTTTTACACATCCTTGTTTAGATACATTATCATCTGCATGCGCCACATGTCGATCTCCATTCGAGACCTGTCCGATCGTTGAACGCATCTCAGCCGGGAGAAAGTTCTCTAGATATCACAGCTCCCATTAGCTAGGCACAACAACGTCAGTGCAGCATTTGCCAGCCTGGGGTAGCGAGCGGAAGAGCCGTGCACTCAATGTGTAGCGAGCGGAAGAGCACTCAATGTGTTCGAAAGCTTTGTTTGTGGGGCTTGCTTCCAGCAAGTTCTTGTTGAGAACGGCGGAACGTGAGTCCGTGACCGTGCAGATCGATACCTTCAAAATGTCGGTTAGGGAAATCGGGTCAACCCTGTCCTCCTGAAACATGTTTGGGGTGTAAATATCGGGTAAAATTTGGTTTTACCCGAAAATGAACCACCCTAATTATACGCTGAAGTAGTGCCGATGAAGTTGCCGATAAAGTTCCGATAAACGTCGATAAACTGGCGTTACAAAACGACCTTGTTAACAATTGTTTCCAATTTTACGTTTCTATATAATTTAAAATGTAAATATTCCCATTTTTTCTCGGATGAGTAAGTCATTTCCCGCGCGATTCATTTCAGTAATGAGCCAATTCCCGAAGTAAATAAAGACAAATACTTAAAGAGTAATGTTTTCATCTGAGTTACCTGAGATCGCCCCACAGAATAGGTATATCATCATTGAAACTGGTCGGGCCTTAAACTTTACCCGCAAAAATTTGAAACACAGGCCAAAAATGTTCACAGTTCATTTCAGACGTATACATGGGCAATCCTCGAAACGCGTGTTTTGTGACCGAACCACATACTAAAATTACTTGGTGGCCATGGCAAAACAAAAAACATACTGCTCGATCTGTGGCACAACATTAAGGGGTAACCACCCGGAGCCACTTTTGCGAGCAATGCGACAAGCACAACTCAACAGTTTACAGTGGAACAGTCGTTTGGGCGACAGCGAGTCGCCCACACAACAGAGTGGCGTGCCGCCGGGCCCCGAGAGATCCGCTCTTCGTCCCGTGAGGCTCTGGTTACACACCACGTTATGACCCGGGTCAGGGCACCCTCTGCTAGGTGTGTGGCTCATATTATGACGTGGGCATACTAACCAACCCACTTCCCCCACCCACACCTTTTATGCCACATATTTCATACACCGGGGACAGCCGGGCCACTCCCACTCCGGATTTTCGCCTGGTCCTGTCACTGTAATACAGCCCTGCCGCTGCATACTGTTCACTTGAGGGACACTCATAGCTCCGCAACACCCGCTTAGACTCATTTCTGGCCTACAAGAACCATGGCTTTGGTAACCCGGCCGTGGGCCGCTTTAAATGAAGTTTTTTAATGCTGAAGCCTCCCCTGCAGAGTAGCCCAAAATGATTTTTGAATGTATTTCAACGCGCCGACGCAACGCAGGCGACGAGGCGCGCCGTAGTGGAGGTTTCCGGATTAATTTTGACCACCTGGGGATCTTTAACGTGCGCCAAAATCTCGTATACATGGTCGTTTTAGCTTTTGGTCTCCACCAGAAAAGCGGCCGCCACGGCCGGGAGTCGGACCCGCGTCCTCGTGCGCAGCAGCACAACGCCTTAGCCATGCCACAGCGGCGGGTAGTAGCCCAAAATGCGTAATTGGCGAAGTTACCACATTTAATCTATATCATGATGAAAATTTACACAATTTGTATCATTAAAAAGCAACGAAAACAACAAACCAGAGAAACTTAAACTAAAAATGAACCAAAATATCACAGACGTCTAATTCCTCGCCCTCAAGCGGCTAAGACACAAATAAAAAGTCGGGGAAAATAAACAGAAACACCACAGAATTGGTGAAGCTAAGACATTCAATCGTTGTAATAGTGCAAACGTAGATCAGTGGTAAAGATAGCAAAGAAAAGCAGACCCAGGACACGCAAGCAGTAATTAAGATTTTTGAATGCGAAAGCATTCAAACA
The DNA here is from genome assembly GCA_013339765.2 of Haemaphysalis longicornis. Lineage (NCBI taxonomy): Eukaryota > Metazoa > Arthropoda > Arachnida > Ixodida > Ixodidae > Haemaphysalis > Haemaphysalis longicornis. The sequence continues at coordinate 112,581,748 of CM023456.1, read as the reverse complement.
TCAACTGCAAATCAATAAATCAACTGCAACTGAATAATCAACTGCAACTGCAACTGCAATAAATTAACTGCAACGGAAAATCAACTGCAACTGAAAAATCAACTGCAAATGAATGCTACAAAAACAATAATAATGGCATTTTATTCCCCACAGAAAACGCTTACCTTGCTTCTTCCGGTTGTATTAAATGATCACACAATACCTGCTTCAGAGAGCACTCGGTTTCTTGGCGTCATTTTGGATAAACATCTGAAGTTTCATGCTCATGCGCAGTCTCTTCTTAATTAAAAAAGGTTTTTCGGTATTCACGTTATTCTGAAAGCACGACCATACTTTCCACATGTTATCCTGTCACTATACTATTCTTACATTCAAAGCTATTTCTCATATTGCTTATCATCTTGGGGAAACACGTACAATGCATATCTAGATAATCTACGACGCCTCCAAAACCAAGCCGTGCAGCTAATGACGTTCAGTTCTTACCTTTGTCGCTCCATCCCCCTATACGTTGACGTAAACATACTTCCCCTTAATGAATTATTTTCTTTAAAATTAGCAGTCATCATGTTTCCCCTGATTCATCACGATGTGCGCATAGAAAGTTTCACCGCTGAATTTTTTACTAATAATAATAGAACTCGGTTCTCTGGGCGTGAGAATTTCCTTTTAGCCAAAGCTCGCATAAACCACGGGAAAATGACTGCTAAATTTGCTGGTGTCTTCGTGTGGGACTCAATTCCCCCTGAAATCAAACAATCTTTCACGACGAGCTCATTTTGTCAACGAACCAAAAAAATGCCATGAAGAGAAAACACAAGTTTGGTTCATTCGAAAGATTGCCTCGTTACAACCATAACGACACCACTTATAACGCAAACTTCGCTCAAATAAGCTACATAATTAGGAAAAAAGGAAATGACCATGCGACCCACCAGCTCATTTTCCGCAACAGAACCTGTGATGTCACTTGGGAATGCTCTGCGATTGGCGGAGGCCGGCAAAAGCAAACGCATGTTAGGCAGGGCTTACAGTTTGCATAGCGAGCTAAATGCCCGTGAAACATACTGCACATTATTTTTATGACAAAGAACGGTGGAGTAAACGGTTGAAGTTCCGAACGAACACGCAAGCGTGTGCGCCAATGCGTACGAAACTACCGCCTGGCCGAGCTCGACATCTCGCCGTCGCGCAGACGAATTTTCGGGTTCGAGGCGCTCTGACCTTGGGGGGAAAATGCCGTAAACACCGCGCATTGACGCTCGTATCTTTCTGGTCGAAGCAGAGAGCTCGCGCGAACGGCTTCCATACACGACACCGGCCAACTGGCATAAGCGATACTGCTACTGGAATTGAACTATTATTAACCGTAATAAAAATACGGCACACACGTACCAGTCTGTATTCGTCCGTTGCGACGGGGCTGACGAGGCAGCGGTGCCGACGGCAGGCCGTTCGTCTGTTGTGGCTATCGCGAAATGGTCGCTTTCCCGTCCACCGCGTATCCCACAACTCTTGCCGCTCGTGCACTTAGAAGCATTGAGCGTTCAAGTGGTGTGAGGTTGTTAAATGCAAGCCCGAGCTCCTCGGCGAGAGTTTTGTTCTCCGAATCAGGCGATTCCATGACTAGGACTGCGGGTGCACTAGGTTTTGCTAGTATTTTTAAAATGGCCGCCGTCTCGGTGGACTCCCGCGTGTGGGTGCTATTGGCGGTGAGATCTTTGAGTGGCGCCCCCTGGCTCTGACGTCGGCTTAGGGATTCGCGCCGCTGTCGTCTGCTACACTCCGCTTGTGAGGGGCAACAGTGCCTGGGCTAAAAATCGCCCGCTTCGTTGCTGTAGTGCGTTAAAAAGCGTATTTCTAGCGACTCAGTTATTTTGCCAGCTTCTGACGCGTCTGAATAATTTGAAGCTGTATCCCCCACAAGTTTGCAATACACGAAGAGATAGAGAACAACTTTCTTCAGAGTATCGGTCAGAAGATCGTGTGTAACTCGTCCTTTCTTGCTTATTGGCGAGGATCAGCGATCAGAGCTTCTCGATAAGTATTCAAAATGCGTAGGCTTCCCTGCAGTATTTTGAGATGCTCCTATGAAGACTCAACAGTCTAATACTACGTACCAAGCAGCGGCCTCTACACGCTAATCGCACAGCAGGAAATAAAGCGGCTTTTCTTCTTTTCTTTCGTTGTTGTCTTGTACGGATTAATGTTTCTTGCTTTTTTTTCTGCCCAACGCATTAATTTTTCTGCGCCGTCACCAACTTCTTATTAGGAGGTTTCGGGATGTTTGGGAGCCTCCCAAAGGTCGTGTGGATATTTCCTTCATTTTGTATGGCATACATTCCCTTCTTCACAAATTGGCTTTCATTACGGCTGCGTGCAGGAGGTGCATATCCGCAGCGTGCTTTGTTTATTCACATGCAAATACAATGAGAAGGTTTGTGCTACGCCACCGCTATCGCGCCCTAAACAACGTGGTCCACAGTACTCGAAGGCGGCTTTTGTGCTCCGAATTTCTATCGTAAATATATCGTTATCAAAAGGGAAAACTGACTCTCAACTCGAACAATGATGACATGATTACGGCGTTGAAGGCATGATATACTCGCTAACTAACGTAATAAATGTATACCTGCATATATTACAAGACTCGAAACCGAAGAAGAATTCCAAGTAGCTCTTTATTGCTTTTAAACCCTTCCAGGCGCGAAGAACAAATCCTATTCTACTCGGGATGGCGTTCTATGATTTGAAGAAAATTACTTTTACTCTCTTGTCCTGGACTGAGGCCCCGGGCCCCACTAACCAGATCGATTTAATTGTTAAAGTTTTCCCCTCCTCCCCTTACTCCTCCTCCTCCTCTTGAGTGCAGTTTTCCTATAACGCATATCCGAATAACGGGAAGATATGGCTGTGCAAAATGTTCCGAAATATCCCTCCAGGTCTTAACAAACATATATGTGTTACTATAAAGTTCACGAAGACGTGACTCGTTTTGCTCAATAAACCTCCATACTGGTTAGATGCCTGGTATAGAATCAGCACGCGCGTATATACACACTGGGTTATTTGGAACTCAACCTACAGTTTTTGCAGTCTATAGTGCATATCCGCAAACTTTCATGCCTTGACAACGTAAAGTGATGTGACAAAACGCGTTCGAGCGTTCGGCAAGGTTGCAAAAACTGTTTTACCTTACATATGATTACCGGGAATCGTGATGCCTTCTGCCAAAGCCGACAGCCCTGAAGGCCTAGAATTTGTTTTGGTCTTCCATTTTCGCTGTTGTCGGTTATTAGCAGCTGATGTTCCTTTGTTCGAAAGATTGCTTAATGAGAAGCTGACGCCTAGCTCCGACTCTTTGCGCTCCGCACAGGACCGGCTTCGCAAGGAATGGGGTGGCGCCGGCAATGTTTCTCCCGTAGCGGTATCCAAAACTATACTTTAATTGACACCATGAGCTAGTGTATGCGATTTTAAGCCTATTGTTATGATAAAAAGTTACCCACACGCCAATACTGGTGCGGACAAGCATCAGACGTTGACCGAGCGCAAAGAAACAGCAGGGAGAGCGATCCTGAATGAAGCAGACGACAAATGCGAGAATCCCTAAGCTGACGTCACGGAGGCGCGCTTCACAGCGCCGCCTGTGTTCGCGCTCACCGCCAATATGGAGTCGACATACTAAGTATCTGTTTCATGGACCGGCTCTATGACGCCATTGTACACGTCACGGAATGTTCAATTTTAGAGGGAGATTTAAAATTTTGGCTTAAATTGCCTTATTTCTCAGTGAATAAAGCATCATTTGCTTCCGGGAAAGCGCTTGGGGTACTATGAAACACCTAATCTTTCGAATAAAACAAACTTTTGTTTTCTCTTCATGGCTCCTTTAACTAACTAGACCATGTTAGATATAGCCGTAATTATGAAATTGAAATTGGTTCATTTTGTTTACTTTCTGCTTGTTTCCCACTGCTTTGTTGAATTGTAAGTTATGTGTGTAATAACAGTGTCACTGCTTCTGATGTGTAATTGGAGATGTACACAACCTCTAAAGAAAATCTTGTTTGATATATGGTTTAGTCCTGCTCTTATAATTATTGCAGACTCGTTTTCATCTTCGTTATTTTTTAAAATTGAGTAAAGTGTTTTCGTTCCCTTTGTTCGCGTGCTACACATTGTATTTAAAACTTTGTCTTAGCGCCCATGGTCTGCTGCATATTATGCATCATCAAATCCACAATGTGTTAGGAGGTCCCCCCGAAAGTTCTTACTCTGGGACCTTCTCATGCACTCCGCTTATTTGTTCATTTATATGTATGCTTATCCTTCAATAAACTTCAACTTCAACTTCATTAATGCCCATAGTTGAACTAATGATTGATCGATGCATTCTTTTATTTGGAAGAGGAGGACCCAAGGTCATCGGTGTGGAAAGACGTTAATAGGGAAGGAGGTGGGTACCTAGTAAATCACGCGCGCCAGGTCGCTAGCACCGCCGACCTCGGCTAATGTGACTAGGTGCTGAGGTTGTTGAAGAATGTCCTTATGCACGGCTTCAATATCGGAATATTCAAAAACACTGTGGTTGTGCTGATGTTCATGAAAAGCAGAGCAGTGCAGAATACGATGTTCCATGTTGGCTTCACACATGATGTGACGAAAATGGGCATGTGCTGGGGCATTGGTGTAAATGCCCTTCTTTTTGTGGATGATATGAGGTGTAGTGTAGCAAGTACTTTTTTTACCCCCCCTCGCCCCCCCCCCCCCGTGCCACGTGCCCCGGCGTCCAGGTGCGGCAGCGCTGTTTTTCCGTTTGCGCTGGAGGATCTGGCGGATGAGTTGAACCGCAGGATCTACTCAATGGTTTGTAGGGCTTCAAATATGTCCGTTATATGACGGAAAGCCCAATGTTGTCTCGCAGAGACGTACAGGTAGCGAAATGCTCTACATGTGCAGGGGTTGCGTGTTCCATTGTGCACACGTGGCGCCTGGCTACCTTAGGCGGACGTTCTGTACGAAGCCACGGCCAGACAACCTCCATCCAGAGTGCTGTCAGAAAATATTACATTGGCGTTGTGCGGATTGTGCCTATTAGAGATGAGCTCCCTGGTGGAAGTGGCGCCAATAGCGGGTAGGCGTGCAAGTCTTGGATTATTGGAAGGTAGGGAAAAGCAAGGTGGTTGTTTTCTCCTGGAGTGACCCGAGGGTGACTCTAAATGCGTGAGGTGTCCCAAAGAAAGCTGTCCTGGCCCTGTGTTGTAAGGTACAGTTGATTGTCCGGTTGTCCAGCGATGACTGAGAGCTTCTGAGGACGTCCTCGATCGTCGGTAGGGTGGCTAGACGCGCAGTTTGCGTACATTAGTAACATTGAGAAAGCCTTTGCAAGTTGGAAGGAGGCGCCGGTGGACCACTTGCAATGTTTTTTTCGGATGTTTTGACAGGGTTATAACGGCCCGTTGGTAATTTTACCAATTGCAATATATTTCAAAAGGGTTGTGCAGGCCGTCTGCAGTGTTCCGCCGCATTTGTTGGAGGTGGTTTTGATAGCAGACAGCCAGCCATTGCTTTTTGAGTTCCATGATCCACAGGTTGCCCTTGTTGTAGCTATGTATGCGAATACTGCGGAATTCTGACATGCCCGTGTTTAGCCTTGATTTCAGGCTGCCCCAGTATTAACGTTATTGCCTACTCTGCCATGATGACACCCAGCCTGCCACTGACACACAGGGGTTTAGTCTTCTCAGGCGCTAAGGTTAGTCCAAGTTTAGGAATTTTCGTTAACTGCAAAGAGTGAAGCCTGCAGTGCGGTGGCGATATTGCCGCAATCATTAGTATTTATTGACACGGCGAAAGGTCAACCCCCACTATCATCTGTTCTTGAGCTCAGCCTCGTCATCATCATCAGTACACAATCGGAATAATCATCGACTGACGGCCAGATGAAGACGGCATTGTTCGCTATCGACAAGCGCGCGCCCGCTGTTTTAGGACCCAATGAGGTCGTGGCAATAAAGCCAATTCCATCAACCTTAAACCATCAAGATCCATCGTCCTATCGGTGACAATATCTTCAATATTTTGCCTATAGTCTCGTGCCTCGGTTCAAATGGTAATGTCGTCCGCATGAATGCTGTAGCGGGCGCCAGTGTTGCTTTCCAGTTCATGGGCCATTGTAAGCATGACCATTGCTGAACGAATACAGTTGGATACCGAATTTAGTGCACGAAGCCAATGGTACCACGATCATCATAAGCGGAGACTACCAAGCATCTCGGGGTATGCCACCACCGATTCGAGAGGACGCCTCCTGTCTGATGGATGTTATTGCTTCGTATCTGTAACACCAGTAGAGTACACACCTAACAGTGCTCCACGCGAAACAAGCCGACACTACGCCTGACTCCGTCATTGCCACCCTGAAAGCAGTGAAGCGGTGAAGCGATGGGAGAGGCATTCTACAACATGTGGAATGATCATCATCATCATCACCAGCTTATCTACGCCCACTGCAGGGCAAAGTCCTCTCCCATTATCTCCAATTACCCCGGTCCTGTGCTAACTGCGACCAATTTATCCCCGCAAACTTCCTGACCTCATCTGCCCATCCCTGCCCCCTGCGACGATTGCCTTCTCTAGGGATCCACTCTATTACCCTTAATGACCAACGGTTATCTTGCCTTCGCATTTCATGCCTATGTCCTTAACACGCGTTTGTTCCCTGACGCACTCCGTTCTCTTCTTGTCCCTTAATGTTACGCCTATCATCTTCCGCTCCAATGCCCGCTGAGTCGTTCTCAATTTAAGTTGAACCCTCTTAGTGAGCCTCCAAGTTTCTGCCCCGTAGGTGAGTACCGGTAAGATGCAGCTGTCATACACTTTCTTCTTCAGGGACAGGTAGACTGCAATTCATTATCTCAGAATGCCTACCGTATGCACTCCACCCCATTCTAATCCTTATAATTATCTCTGCCTCATGGCTGGAATCCGGGGTCACAACTTGGCCGAAGTAGATATATTCGCTTACCACTTCCACTGCTTCGCCACCTATCTCAAACCGCCGTGCTTACCCGAGGTTATTAATCATTACTTTGGTTTTCTGCATATTAATTTTCAGGCCCACGGTTCTACTCTGTTTGTCCAGTGCGGAAAGCATGCTTTGCAATTCGTCCCCCGAGTTACTTAGCAAGACAACGTCATCAGCAAATCTGAGGTTACTGAGGTATTCTCCATTAGGTCTTACTCTCACCTGTTCCCATCCAACGTTCTGAATACTTCTTGTAAACATGCTGTGAATAACATTGGAGATATTGTGTCTCCTTGTCTGGTGCCCTTCCTTATAGGTATTTTACTGCTCTCCTTATGGAGGATGATGGTAGCTGTGGACCCATTGTATATACCCTCTACTATCCTGACATAATGCTCATCTACCCCCTGGTTCCGTAATGCCTGAATGACTGCTGATGTTTCGACCCAGTCAAATGCTTTCACATAATCTATGAAGGCTACATATAGGGGTTCAGTATACTCAGCGCACTTCTCTATCACCTGATTGATTGTGTGACTATGGTCCATTGTTGAATAGCCTTTACGGAACCCTGCTTGTTCTTTAGGTTGACTGAAATCTAAGGTTTCAGAAATTCTGTTAGCAATTACCTTGGTAAGTATCTTGTAGACGACTGACAGTAAGCTGATCGGCCTGTAATTTTTCAAGTCCTTCATGTCACCTTTCTTATGGATTAGGATGATGTTCACGTTCTTCCAAGATTCCGGTACACTTGCGGTCATTAGGCATTGCGTGCACAGGTTTGCCAGTTTTAAATGCGAATGCATTTCTTAGTCGGGGGTTGTCGTGCTCCGTCGGCGTGCGCCTGCATTTCTCCAGCGCGAGCGCACGTGAGCGCGCGCCTCGTAGTTCTGCCTTCGTCGTCGTCGTCGTCGTCGTCGTCGTCTCGGCGCGGCGCACCCGCGCCGCTACAGTCGGGGGTTGTCGTGCTCCGTCGGCGTGCGCCCGCAGGTGTTATCTCTCCGCGCTCCTCCTCGCCCCTAGCAACAGCTGTGGCGCGCCTAGCAACCGGAGCAGGTGGTAGCTCGGGCGGAGTAGCGGAGGGCAAGGGGAGAGGAGGAGCGCGCTCGGGCGTGTGAGGGCGCTCGCATCGCGGAGCTCGGGCGGAGTAGCGGAGAGTGAGTGGGGAGGAGGAGCGCGCTCGGGTGTGTGAGGGCGCTCGCATCGCGGAGCTCGGCGGGAGAGAGAGCTCGCGCGCGGGGCGGGCGTGTTGCGCGGGTCTCTCTCTCTGCTCTCTGCGTACCCTCTCTCCGCTCGCTGCGCTCGGAAAATGTATATAAATGCAGTGGAGCGCACGCCTCTCTCCGTTACTGCTTGCCGCAGCACTCTCTCGCACTCATCGGTGCACCCAATGCATTCGAATTTCCGCACGATCCCCTTCGGGGAGGTGGGGGGAGTTTTTTTCAAGTACAATTTTTCCGCCATCCTTCAAGAAGACTGCTGTTTATATGATCCTCACCAGGTGCTTTGCCCCCTTTCATTTCTTTCAAAGCCTTCTTTACTTCTTCGGTCGTTACTAGTGGGATGTCTATCTCCTCTGAACTACTTTCTAGTTCGGCACTCTCCTGGATGTCCCGGCTACTGTACAGACCCCTATAGAACTCCTCGGCTACTGTGACTTTTATCCCTATTTGTGATGACATTGCCTTGCTTGTATTTAAGTGGATACATCTGATTTTCCCCCACGCCAAGACGCCTCTTCACTGCTTTCAGGCTACCTCCGTTCTTTACAGCGTATTCGATCCTCTCCATATTATACTTCCGTATGTCAGCTGTCTTACGCTTATTGATTACCTTCGAAAGCTCCGCTAGTTCTATTCCGTCAGCTGGGGTTGAGATTGTCATGGTTTGCAGTTTCCTAATTAGATCTTTCGTATCCTGGGAAAGTTTACCAGTATCCTGTCTAGCCATCGTGCCCCCGACTTCTACTGCACACTTCGTGATAATGCGTATAAGGTTGTCGCTGGCTTCCTGTGTCGTAAACTCTGCTTCCTCGGTAACAGCTGAATATAGGTTCTGCAGTGCGATCCTGAATTCTTCTACTTTACGTCTTACTGTTAGCTCATTAACCGGCTTCTTTCATACTAGCTTGTTACGGTCCCTCCTTAAATCTAGCCTAATTCGAGATCTTACCATACGGTGGTCACTATACCTTACTCTTCCGAGCACTTCCAGAGAGAGACAGAGAAACATCTTTAATGGGCAAGTGAGGTCAGCCAGGCTGGGCGCCCGACTTCCTACACCAAATGGGGTTGAAGGTGTGATGAAGATTAATGAAAACTCTCACTTACACATGAATACTCAAACACACAGACGCACACAAAAAGCTCACACACAATAAGGCGATATATTCATTTGTCTGAGAGTTCATAGCTAACTGAAGTCCTGTGCTCCGGAGGAATGTTAAGAGCACTTTTGTTGCGCGACTTGCCATGCCGGTTGTAAGCCAAGCCCAAGGAGGTGACTCGAATAGATGTGGGCGGACGCGGGCAGGCCCAGAGAAAGCTTTACCGTGGTACGCTCAAGTTCGCAGCGAGGACATGTGCAGAGAACGTGTTTCAGGTTAACTGTACAGGTAGGGCACAGAGGGGGGAAACTCGACGTAGTTTAAAAGGGAAATGCTTAGTGTAAGCCACATTCAGTCGTATTCGATGCAGGACAGCTTCATCTCGCTTGCACAGACCGCTTGGCATCCGAAATCGACACTCTGGGTCTATTGTGTGCAACGGATCGTAGGTATTATTTGGGTCGGTCCACAGCAATCGCTGAGAACTCTTAGGCAAGCGATAACGCCAGAGTCGCTCCGTCTCGCCTTGTGAAAGGCACTGGAGTAATAATTGGGCTGAAATGCGCTGATGCAGCAGCTCTGTCGGCTTCGTCGTTGCCAGCCACACCGCAGTGAGATGGAAGCCACTGCAGAACAACGACGTGGTGGTTGTTTATTGCCTGCGTGCGAGCACTTCCACATCCTGCACGACGCCAGGGTTAACGCATAATATGAAGTCTATTTCATTTTTATGCTCCCCATTCGGGCTCCTCCACGTCCACTTCCGTCTCTCCCGTTTGCAGAAGATATTCATTATGCGTAAGTTATTCCGTTCTGCGAACTCGACTAGTAGGCCCCCCCTGCTATTTCTACAGCCCAAACCATAGTTCCCGACTGCCTTGTCTCCAGCCTGATTCTTGCCTACTTTAGCATTGAAGTCCCCCATAACTATGGTATACTGTGTTTTTGCTTTAGCATTGTCGATTCCACATCTTCATAGAAGCGTTCCACTACCTGGTCGTCGTGGCTGGATGTGGGCGCGTAGCCCTGTACTACCTTGAGTTTGTACCTCTTATTGAGCCTAATTACAGACCTACTGCACTTTCGTTAATGCTATAGTATTCTTCTATGTTTCCAGCTATGCTTTTATTGACTAGAAATCCCTCTCCCAGTTCTCTTCGGTCCACTAGACCACGGTAACGTAGGACGTGTCCATTTTTCAGCACCGCAAAGGCATTGGGTTTCTCCTGTCCTCCTAACCTCACTAAGCCCTATGACATCCCATTTTAATGCCCTCTAGTTCCTCGAACAACACCTCTAGACTCGCTTCACTAGATAAGGTTCTCGTGTTAAACGTTGCCAGGTTCAGATTCCAATGGCGGCCTGTCCAGGTCCAGGGATTCTTAGCACCCTCTGCTGCGTCACAGGTCTGACCGCCGCCGTGGTCAGTTGCTTCGAAGCCAGTGGAGACTGATGGCCATGGGTTAATTGGCGTATTCATGGGGGAATGGTCACTACCCCATTATTGTTTCCATCACTCCAAAAACCAAAGCCGCTTTCATCAGAGAAGGATGGTGCTCTCATGCAACCTGAGTCAAAGTCAATCCGAAATCCAGGCTGCTCCACCGTGTCGGAATGGCGAAGTCGGATAGATGTCGGCTTCATAACACCAGGGACCCAGGTTCGGTTCCGACCACGGCAAGCGGTTTTTTTCTTGAGGCGCTTGCTGGGCCTTCGCGTATCGTCATCATAGTTTTGTGAGACACATTGTGCAAAGTTGGCTTTCCTGCAGTGCGTCTTGCTCGGACATCGACGCCGTCAGTGAGGCGTAGGAAGCTTCGCTTTAACAATGAGCAAACAGCGTGCAAACATATCCGAGCTGTAAACTGGCCCCACTTCCGAGATGGCAGAGGAGCCCAATTCTACACCGTGGAAAAGTTCGTTCAGCTTATGCGAGGCGATCTCAGCTCTGCTACCGAAGAAACAGTTGGCGAAGGAAACAAAGGACTCACCGGATTTCGGTTGATAGCTCCGAGAGTGAGGAATAACAAACAAGCAGACGGGAAAAGCACTCACTACAAACTTGTTTATGCAGAATGAAAATAAAACGTCTTCGCACATAAAGACCAGTACAACCGATGCGCTCCATGTGCACAGAAATCCTGGCGCACAAAATGAGCCACCTGTCATGTTATTTTTCACGGCATAGTGGCGGTACTTACTCGCTCTCCCGTAAGCAAACTAGCGTACCACTGACACAATATGTGCCCCCTCCTTTATTTTTGACTCGACACATCGCTTGTCCTGTCTATTTATTTCGACGGGCAAATTATTTGTCAAATACTCCAACGCAAACAGCGTGCCTTGCATGTGCACAAAAATCCGGAATTGGCGAAGTTAAGAAACTATCCTTGCTGTGGTGTAAGTGTTGATGATTAATAAACAAACAAACAAAAAACAAAGGCCAAGAACATCGAACCAAACGCAACTAAAGGTCACACAATTTAGCTGTTGACAGCCATTGAAAGAAAGAGGAACTTTATTGTCCGGAAGAGCCTCGAGGAGAATCGAAGTCCTAATGGTGGTTGCAGGTAACGGGCTGAAGGCCGCCCCCTCCTGGACGTCTCCTTGTAGAATTAAGTTGGCGATCTTGTAGTGGCCGTAGCCCGGTGCTTTCCGGCGACCTCTTCCGCCCTCTTGACCAGGCGGACATACATGCCCGGGTAGGAGCTGCGTAGCGAGGCCTCCCACCTCTCCTCAGGGGGGATTTCGGGGAAAGGGTCCTGGGGGCATGCCCACATGATGTGGGCCAGGTTGGCATGGGCGCCACATAAGGGGCACGCCGAGGCTTCGAGGCTGGGGTGTACTCCCGTCTGGAGTTGGCGCCAGACGTGGCTTTGCTCTAACGTCAGGCAGGGATTTGTCCGCCCGAGGATAGATCCGGCGGGAGAGGAGGTAATAATAGTAATGTCGGGGTAACCGGTCCCGCGAGGACTTGGCTCCGTGGCTAAGCCCCCAGATAGTAAATCCTCGGGCTAGGTCATGCGGGCCTCGTTTCCCTCGAGCCCAGATTGCGCGGGGGTCCAGATCAGTTGTACTGGGATTGCGGTGGGTTCCTGCGCAGTTTTAAGCGCCGTTGGGGATATGCGTCCAGTGTCAAACATTTGGAGAGCTGTTTTAGAATCTATAATGATTGTTGCGGCTGTGCGGGTTGGCGAAAGGGCGAGCGCTATTGCCGCCTCTACCGCCGGATCTGGGATGGGCGTCCGGACTGTGATAGAATCGAGGGAGTTGGTGTTGGGGTAATTTTGAACGGCGATTGCGGTGAAAGCCTCGTGGTGTCTGTATACTCTGCTGCATCGACGTACAGTCATGGACAATTCAAATTGTCCATGACTGTACGGCCATGACTGTACGGCCGAGCGCACGGCCGAAGATACCGGTGCCGTCACCTGGCAGCGGCCGTGGAAAACGCACGGACATGCGCAGTTGAGATGTCGGGAGCGAGGGTGCGTGGCCCACTGCGATATGTCGCCCTCTCCTCACTCGCATGACTGCCTTGTCGCCATGCCGCAAGAGCGCTGCAAGCACTGAAAGTACTACCGCCGCTGCAGCTGAAGGTGTTGATCAAATTGAGAGCAATGCGGCGCGTAATTGCCTGCAGCTGCAGCCAGTGCTTGCGTGGGAAACGCCTTCACGCTCTCGTAAGGCATACTGTTGCGCTCACCAGGCTTTCATGAAGCAAACCAGCGCACAGAAATGCAGACAAAAATAAATGCATGCCGCCTAACTTTTGATGGCACTGCAATGTTTTGCGTTCGTGGTGCAGTGGCTCGGGAATTGAACAATGAGCTGGCCGCCAAGAATGCGCCTTTGTTTAAGGGGAGTCATGGCTGAGTTATTTCGCGGGTTCGGTGCTTGTAGCTTACAAAGATATATCAACAGAATTCGTCTCCAATGATATACATTAACTGCAAGCATTGTGTGGGCTGGGAAAATTACTGGCAGAATTTTACCATTAACAAAAATTAAGAAGATAGGCTAGTCCAACCATTCAAGTGCCCTTCCCCAACAATTTTGGCGGCCCGATTTTTTTCGTGATATTTTTTTGCAGGCACCTCAATGCTCATATAAATCTGCGGAGCGGGCAGCACTGAGCATGGTTTGGGCGTGACCCAGGTGTCCATCGTTTTTTGCTCAAGTTACTACACCCCACATGCAAAGCTATGTCGGCAATGTGACGCCGGCACACACGGGGAGCAGGCGCTCGTGTGAGCCGAGCACACAGTGGCCGCAGATACTATCTCGTGCCGCTTCGCTAACAATTGTTTTCAGCGCTCTTGCGGCATCGCAACAAGGCAAGCATGTGAGCGAGCAGAGGGCAACATATCGCAGTGGGACACGCAGCGTCGCTCCCACCATCTCAACTGCGCATGTCCGTGCGTTTTCCACGGCCGCTGCCAGGTGACGGCACCGGTATCTCCGCCCGTGCGCTCCGCGGTTCGTATTTGAATTGTCCATGACTGTACACGACTGGTGGGCGTTGTGTACCTTGTACAGGCCGCGGACTAGTTGTTTCCTGCAATTAGTTTGGTGCGTGGGGTGCAACGAAGGCGGGAAGGGGCTTGGCTATCAATATGGGAAAGTGAATACTAGGGGAACTACTTTCGCGTCCCATTGGGTTTATAGGTACGGTATCCCATTCCTAGTTTTTTTTAGTATGTGTCTCCCTGTGGGTGTGCGAGCGAGGCATTCGTATTGTCCCATTAGTTGGGCTTCAACTAGTTCACTGAACGTGCCGGGGGAAGAAGTAGTGCTGCCTTGAACCCTTAATATGACACCCGATTTCTGTTGGTTTCAGCAGCTGTTCGTTTAAGGATGGATCGAGCCAACGTTCGCTCACGACGAAGGCTCTGGAAATAGGCGACCTTTCTGCTCTATCAGACGTGAGTTTTGTTGGTGACCCTTTTGAATAGATCAATGGTTTGGTTTGCGTGCCGTTATAGTGTTTGAAGAAATATGTGATTTATTCCAGTGGATTGAATGTGAACATCTTCGTCATCCCTGGGAGCCCTTCCCACCATCTACGCCAACGGCCTCCGACGCGCAAGGGCAAGATGAGAGTAAAAAAAGAAAGAAAGGCTGAAGAAGACACCTTATATAACTGCTGCTTCTTGTCTTACAAAGTCACGCCTGATGAAGGAGCCGAGTACGCTCCGAAACGTTGGGACCGTTTTCAATAAACGCCCTTGGATGGTGTATCTGCCTCGTCCTCAAATCTAGTGGATTGTATGCGCAGCCCTAGGACTTTGAGGGCAGTGACCTCTGGGTTCTCTCTACCTTCAATGTGGAGTTTGATGTTGGATGGGAGTCCTTTTTCTGGTTCGGGGGGAAAGCGACTTTTCCTGTGAAAAGTCGATAGCAGATAAAAAGCAATGTCAGTACATTTCGTTACAGTAGATTGCATCATTGCATTACATTTACTTAATCATTTTTAACATTACAATGTCCTTACATTTCGAAATAAACTGTTATGTAATTGTTTTAATACTAATGGTTTGTAAAGACAAATAAATTACGTTTAGTTAGTGCGTAGGAAAGTAATTGCTAAAGTAGCCTAATCACTTTTCAAACCTAATTTTACCATCTCCGTGATTTTGTCCATGAGAGTTTGCAACAAAGAAAGAATGCACTTAGAGCAGCGCCCTAGAAGGTATTGAAGAAGGATCGGTGTGTGACAGGGCGCCTGCTGTTTTATGTTTCTAAGAAACTGATTTACATCGACGAAGAATTAAAAAGGAACAGGAGGGAGAAACGCCAGGTTTAATAACGCCGAAGCAATTTTTTGTACCTTTTATTATTATTATTAAGCAAATGTACATTTTTTATGCAAATACAGCATCATTTGTCCTCAAGAAAAAGCTAAGAAAGGTGTGGTAAATTAGTTAAAACACAGAGTTACACAGCATTTTAAGCTCCTTGAGTAAGGGGCGAGGGTAGAAGTATACGTACCTTTCCTTGTCTTACCCTTATCTAAGCTTTTGTTTACTTTAAAATGCACGAAATTGATCATATAGTATTGTAAGAGGTTCCGCCTTGCGTCACACCAATTAAGTGTCACTGCTAAAATACGGTGTGACGCTTATAAATAGGAAAATTTATATCAGATGTAAGTGCATGTCCAAGTACAAAAAGTTTTCGCCAACAATGTCAATCCTTCTCATGTCACCGGGATGGCTTTTTCATTTGTTGAGCTATAATATACCACGGATGTTCAACAGGATTGAGGGCCGCGCACGTGGGTAACTTGCAGGCCGAGGCGGGTCCACAGCATTGAGTGAAAACACCATGGGTGAGCGTTCCAGCTCGCCCAGGGCCGCAAGGCAAATAAGTAGGAGATGGTGTGACCGCCAAGCTTTTGGACAACACCAGTGGATCAATTTCTCGCCAGGATAGGCGCCGCACCTACGGGGTGCGTCGGTTCGGGACCATTGTGGCGGAAATGCGTGGAGGAACAGGTTGTGCCGGCAGCCTTGGTGGCGGACAGGCCTAATCTGAGTGCTGAAGGAACAGCGGAGATCCTTCAAAGATCCAGGCACTTTTTTTTGGGGCCCTACGGGCGTGTAAAGTCACGGTGTGAGGAGGACGCTTGTGGCGGGAAATGTAGAGGACCAAGTTGTTGCCTCGGAGCCTTGCGATGGGTGTCGCGTTCTTTTCTAGTGCTGTGGTACGACGGCCAGAGTTGAGGGTCGCTCGAAGCATTTCGCACTTTCATTCCCTACGATTACCTGGTGTCCGAAGATCCACGCTAGAAGACGTGCAGATGGATGTCGGCTGTATAGAGGATGAAAGCTCGTGATGAATGTGTGTTGGCAGGGGATTCCGTAGCAAAGTCTCGGAGGGCTCCTTGATTGTCCGCACGGATGGCCGTGTAGTCGGTGGAGTGCAGTTACATGACTATTTAATCGCAATGGCTTGTATCGCAGCAGCTCCGGCGGATTGTACGCAACTTGTCAAAATTTTCTAAGCCGATCCTAAGCCTTCTGGACCGCAAAATTCAAAGAATGAGCTTAACCTTTAAATGTGAAAACATTATTTTATGACAGTAAGAAAGAAAGGTGTTTTCTCTAGCTTTCGGGCATAAAACGTTTTAGCCTCGTTCGGGACGTAGGTTTGTGCATTTAAATTTTTTGCAGCCTGCGCACTTTCGGCTTGGCCTAGAAAATTTTCGCAAAGAAGTGAACCTGCGAGTGGTGGCGGATAATTTTTTAGGCCTAGGGGAGTCGTGTCTACAACGTGCACCTTTACTTATTCTGCTCGGGTTGATTTTCTCTTTTGACCACTTTTCAAGCTTCCTGCCACCGCATAATTTTTCCCTGTATATTTTTACATTCTTTTTCATTTTGCTTTCAAAATACCTGGCCGAAGCTTTCTTGATTATTCAGGAGTTGTTATTTTGCTAAAGCTAAAACCAGCTTTTACCTGTATGTCCTGTTGGCTAAGGCGTTGTACTGCTGAGCCCAAGGAGGCGGCGGCCGCTTTTCAAGTGAGTGAAAAGGAAGAACACCGTGTGTCCAATTTCGGCGCATGTTAAAGATCCCCAGGAGGTCGAGATTAATCCGGAGATCTCCACTACGGCGCGCCTTCATAGCCCACGTTTAGCTTCGGCTCGTTAATCCCCACAATCAATTAATCTGCATGTCCTGAGGTAAGCCTAGGTCTACCAGACAAATTGGGCGGTCTGATTTCCGGCGTTCAGTGTGCACACGTCTGTCGTCTCACATTTTCCCCCTAGTAGGCCTGTTATCTCATATCCTTTCCTTTCCCAATACTCTACTCTCCCCTCCACTTTCTCCCTATTTCCAAAATTTCCCTTCGTTTCCCCCCTCTATCTCCTAATCTTCCTGATTCCCTTTTCCAGGTCCCTGCCCAGGTCCCTTCCCTGCCCTGCCCTGACCGGCAGGTGACCAGTGTGTGGTTCACTGGTTTGTCAACACTGGCTCACCCATCAGTACTGAGTCCGTGGTACAGCAGCGCTGATTCAGGTAACAAATCAACAAACCAAAATTTCCGCATTTACTTAAACCAAGAAAGACTGCTCTTTTAAAAGGAATTCCCACGCCAACGCGTACAGTGTCTATACTACATTGTTAGTGTCTGTACTATACAGTGGCATCTAGCCCCTGCTGAGAGATCCGTTTAGGTTCTGCTTCTAGAGCATGTGGATGCAGAGTGGGCTCGCGGCCTCTTGCACGAAAAAGGCTTAACCCAGGTCCCTACCTTCAGCTTACGCCAATAAATGTTCATTTGTTCTACCATGCCAGTCCTCCTGACCTGTTTGAAGTGTCCACGGGTTTCTGAATAATCACTCACGCGGTAACTAGGGCAAAGTGAGCCAATTTAGAGACTGAACACGCGACTTAACTCTGTCGCCCTGCGGCGAGCGCAGTGCAAGCACGGACTTTTTCCATTGCGGAAGGTCACAGGACAGGTCTTTTCAAATTACGCGTCACTTCATACCGGGCGTGGTGCAACGTCGACGCGGGATACCTTCGTTGCCCCGGAAACAACCAGGACGGGCCCTGCAATTATCAATTTCCATAGCAACCGTCTCTGTTGCCAACCGCTTTGCGTCTGTGCGTGTTTTGCGATTGTGGCTACAAAGAGAAATGTATGGGAATAGACCTTTTCATCGAGATGCGACAGCCTTTCCCCAGTTCTGAAAGATCAAAAGGACGTAGAATGGGGCTAGTGGGTGCTGCTTCACCCTGAATTCCACCGGGTTTACTACGACGAAACAAACTGAAGCAAAACTGAAAGGTGGGCTAGTTTAAAGAAACTTGTGATCATGCCATACAAGTACAGGGGGATTAAAAGAAATGCGAACAGCGGAGCACACAGCCTCCGACTCATGCTGCACCATCTTGCTGCAAAGTCAATAAAGTGCACGCGTGCGTAGTTCTTTTAGAGCGTTTGAGAGTGTGGCAGTATGGGAAAGGCTTGATCAAGAAGCCGCGTCCGTCGTTTATTTTGAGGCGCCCTTTCGCACTGCGTCGCCACTGAGCAGGACGATCGTTGAAGGGCATGATATCAGCCTGCTGCACGCTTGGCTCCCGAATGTAGTAGGTAACGGGCTACTCAGTGGCGACAGAGCATAAAAAAGAGCCTCGAAATAAATGACCAGCGTCGCTTCTTTATCAAGCATTTCCCCTAGCAGAAGGCCACACTCTCAAACGCTTTAAATTCCCCTAAATCTGGTCGATTAACACCTGTCCATCACTTCGAGTTGTTGATCAATTCGCTCTCGCGCTACAAACGACTAGCCTCCTGGTTAGCTCAGTTGGTAGAGCGACTGCTCCGATTAAGCGGTGGTCCCGGGTCCTGGACCAGGACGAATTTTTCATCAACTGCGAGGTTTCTGAGGAAGCTGTATAGCTTTCCTTGTAGCTGTATGGCTGCATTTAGGTGGATGTCAAACTTTACTTCGCAGAAACTTACTCCACCTTGGGAATTTCACCTAAATCTGGTCGATTAGCTCGAAAAGAACTACGCGTGCGCGCAGGCGCAGCCAGACGGTGCGGCATGTATCGGATGGAGGCTGTGTGCTCCTTTGTTCGTATTTCTTTTAATCCCCCCTGTACAAGATGACACGCTGGCTGAAGAAAGTTGGATCCCGATATGGCGTAGAGGTTATATTCTCAGCAAGAAGTAAAATAGGCGGGTCGTGTTCATTGACCAACAGAAAAGACCGCAAATGAGGGAACAACGCATACAAATTCACTGTCAAGCACACACACGCCCATGTACCGTGTAGAACCCGTGTTGGGTACCGAATACCCTTGTCCTTTGGGAAAGTGTACGTGGGGAAGACGGGCCGCTGCCTAAATATCCGGCTGAGAGAGCACTCAGGGGCCAAAAAAAAAAGAAGAAACATCTGCAAACCTTGCCTACCCATTGTTAAGCGGGCAAGCCACTCTTCGATAGCTCCGAGGTTGCCTTTTATACACAAAAATCAGACGACAAGAGAGCTTGTAGAAACGTTCTACATTAACCACGATAAGGACCAATGCGTCATTTCAACGTCGATCACATCCACGAAAAGGCATCTTGTATAATAAGCTCCATGTTCGAGTGCTTTGCCGGCCTGTATGCGCACTTGTGCTTTTTTCGCGTGTTTTTTTAGCGCCGTGCTTCCCTTGCGTGCCAACCTTGGTTGTCAGTGCGCATACGCATGTGCGCATTTCATGCGTAAATTCTTTCGTCATCCTAACAAACTTTCAGTTGAGAGTCAGCGCTTGCGTTGTGCACCTTTCTTTCTTTCGTTCCGTCCGTTTGCGTTGTTTTTTTGATACAGACGAAATGGACGACAAGGGGACGGGGACGAACCGCAATCTTGCAACTGTTTATTAATACAAAGAGAGGACGGGCACTTAAAGTACATATACGAGGGTGCGATTTGTGTTAATAAACAGCCGCAAGTTTGCGCTTTGTCCCCGTCCCCTTCTCGTCCAATTCGTATTAATAAACACACCGCAATTCAAGATGAACCTTGAAAGATGCTTGAATCACGAATGCCTAAAATTGCAGTGGCGACCACATTTAAGCTCTGCCATATGTTATTTGTTTTCTCGCAGTAAGTGCCCTTTATAACGCCGTTTGCATCAGTGGGGTTGTTCGAAGACAATCTGGCGGTGTTTTTTTTTTTGACAGCCGTCATTTCCTCGCTGCTTGCAGAGTCCACTGTGTACGGGCTTCTTCCTCCTTAGTTTTCAGACCGCGGCCTTGGGTTGTTTCACCTTCATTCCATATCTGGCCATTTATTGCCCTCTAATACTGCCTTACTCGATGCGTTGTGTGTGGTAGGCGCTAAAATGGCTCTACGGTGGCTCGTGAGCCCGTCCGCATCCATCAGATGCAAGATTTCCGTCCACCACTTAACACGCGAGCTTGCCAAGAGAAGACGCAATGGGTCACTTTTTTGGAGATTGCTGGCCGCATCAATCACGGCTCCTAAATTGAAACACCGTGCCCGAAGCCGCACTGAAGCAGCCATCAAGGCTGAACGGCACGTTGAACACTCAAATGAAAGATTTTTATTTCTTTGCTTACGATAGTACAGACGTGCGCCAGGTACGAATTCATACGCATGTCTGTACGCCGCGTCGAGGCGTACATGCGTACAGGACATGCGTGCTTCAGTTTCGCCAGAATGTCGCTACGACCACAACTTTTGTGAGTGCGGCAACGGAACGCGTTTGCTTAGGTTCAGATGTTAGTGTGGCAATAGGGCGCCAGCGACGAGGCCCTCGAGGGCGCACGCTGTGAGACGGCAGCGGAAGAAGTCGACGCGGCTTCCGTACCAAGCAGCCAGGCGAATGTTCGGAAGCCGACGCGGCGGAGCATCCGCGCGTCATACCGGCTACATCTACGTGCTGTGTCGATGACGTTGAAGCGCGCACCGTTCAATGTTCGAAGCATAGTGACGGAATCACGCATTTCCGTCCGCTCTGCGTTTTTCCGCTTCTCCTTCCGCGTCTCATTGCCGACGCTCTGCCCAAGGCGGGGTTCCTCGACACGCGGAACGGTGTTTAGTGGCGTCGACGTTCCATACAACGGGAGGTCTTACAGCCTGCACTACAACGATCTAAAAGCTCTTCGCGAAGACAATAGGCTGAAACAAGAAAAGACACACACGGGAGCGCGCTGTGTGTCTTTTCGTGTTTCGGCCTTTGCGGCGCTTTGAAATCCTTACGTACCGACCCGCCCAAACGACAGTTCTGTTGGCGCATTCCACACCACACATTTGCACGACTCGTGAAGGACAGTTTCGTTCAATGGTGCCTGTTGCTGGACAAGCTGAAGGCGCATAAAAGTGTCACTCAAGCCAGGACCGAGACCACGAGGTGTAGTAGGTCACTTCCCAAGTGCACATTTCCACGGAGACACGAGCGTCACAGGATGGGTTGCAGGTGGTTGCTCGGGTCAGCGGAGTCCAGGTAGGAGCGGAAGGGGTCGGCGCACGTCTTGTCGCAGCGCAGGACGTCGCAGTCGACGTGGGCCAGGTGCCGGCCGGCCAGTGCGGGCGGCGAGTTGCAGCGGCCGTCCAGGTGCCGGTAGTCGGCCGGGGACCGCTGGCAGTCCAGCGTGATGCAGTCGCGGGGCACCAGCCTCGCCAACCAGCAGAGCCGGGCGTCGCACACCACAGGGTTGCCTGCGCACGCACACGAGCACGCGTTCCTTCTACGCATGTACACTGCTGGTCACGGAGAGTTCACATGCAAAGACAGCTTCGCGGTACACATGTTGCCCATATAAGGACATATTGTGTCGCCATAGCATTTTAAGGTCTGATCTGCGGGGCCTATGGCGAAAAAAGTACTGACTGTCCGCTGGTATACACTATAATATTGACGCAAGAAAACGACGATGACGGTAATGACATAGTCAAAGTCAAAGTAATGTTTATTCCAACATAAATGATTTGCAGAGGACACAGGTAAAAAGCAATCTCGGGCTTGACGAGGCCTGTACCCCTTATGCAGTTGAACCACCAGTTGTAATGTACATTCATATACATTAAAGAAACTATTCGGCAGATTCAATTCAAAGAAGATAAAAGGAAACTTTTTTATACGAGAGCAATTTTATGGCACACTTAGCCATAATTATACACTGAACGAAACAGGCATGAGTACGCTAGAAGAAAAAACCATTTTCTGGCACACTTAGTGGTAATTTATGCCTGAACTAAATGGCATCATTGTGGTCGAGATAAAAGCAATTAAAACCAATTTAAATGCAATTTCCTGGCACGCTTAGCACTATTAATTCATGGAATTATACAGGCATAAGTACATTCCAATAAAACAACCAGTGACAGGATAACGCAAAGACAAAATTTCTCAATGTCTCTAATAATCCTCCTCATCATCATCATCATGAACAGGACTATATATAATAAATCTGAGGTTTTCAAGATCGAAAGGAACTTAGTGCAGACGGTAGGGTATGTTTCAGCATTTGTCGACCGTAGTTGGGGCGTGTGTTGGGAGTGCTCCACGGGTGCTATAGCGGATATAGTGCTACGGTCCCAATGTCCGAGCAGAAAGAAGGCGTGTGTGGCGCGTGGCCTGCGCGGGCGCTGCTACAGGCGCCATCTTGTAGCTGCATCACTTCAACATCACCCATTGTTCGTCTCATCGCTTGTCCTGACACCACGTAACCAAATGCGGGCATGCCGCTTCTTTCATTTTAATATCTCATGGGGTTAGAGAACTAACGTAGCTTTGGGGAAGGAAAGCACTTCTTTAGAAGAGCAAAAGTGACACGCCGTTCTTACCGTGCAGTTCGACGCCGAGCCTGGGGTTGCTCCAGACGGCCGACCAGACCTGCCGGTCGATGGTCGTGAGCCGGTTTCCGTTCAGGTGGACCCTCCTCAGGCTCCCCATCTTGTCGAACACCAGCGGGGACAAAGCGCTCAGGCGGTTGTCACTGCGAGGGAATGAATGAATGAATGAATGAATGAAGTCTTTAACGAGTATACAGGAAACATTTAGGAAACATTTATGCATTTATGAAACAGGAAACATGTTAGGAATCATTTTCTTAAATTACAGGGGGGGGTTCTCACACCCCGACGCAAAGCTGACGCGCGCAAGATGTAAGTATGCAGTACGTATGTGGGCGGCGCACGTACGGGCTAGGATGACTAGCGTTGCCTAGAATTGGGTCTGATTCAAACTCACAATGAGAGGACGAGATGCGCGCGGACAGGGAAAGTAGCGCGAGTGCGTCGGATGTCGTTAAATTTAAGCCCGTAGTGCCGCTACCTAACAACACAACCTACAGGGGTGGTAGGAGGGAAAAGAAGGATGGTGAATGGCTATCAGAAACACCGACAGTTCCGTTTCCAAAGCAAGCCACTGAGCTGAATAAACTTACAGGCTGCAGCCAACGAGGTGATCGTGTACTTCTCATAAAAGCTGTGCAGGTGCGTGCTTTGAATGTGCTACATTTTGGGCCACTTCTGACATTAATGAGAATTTAATTCTTCTTTCAATAATGGCTCAAGACATCGAAACGTTCCCAACGTCCCTAACCATCGCGGCGCATTTCAAGCTTCTCGCGAAATTGCGCCCTTTGCATTTTGTCAACCTGTTCAGTCGATGTCGTCCCCACCTTATGCTTTAAAAAAAAAAAAGAAAAACGCGTGCCATGGGAGTTGAGTTCAACCTTGAAGGCCCGCAACACTTTCCAGCATCTTAGCCTCTTTCAGCGGTTCTGCGTTGCCCACTTTCGGGGCCAAATTGTGAGATTACCACATTGTTAAACCATACATCACTCTGACCAGAAGAAATGGGCTGTTTTAGTAGCAGCTCGTTCGCTTTGTCCAATAAACGAGCATCACAAACGTGATGCCGTGCATGCACATTGAGGAGCTTCCCGTGCTTTGCAAAGGTGGAAATGTTTACAGCTTGGATAGGCTGCATGCTAAGAATATCGGTAGAAAGCCAGTAGTGCTGGAAACCGTAGTGGTAACAGGAAGTCATTACAACTCAGAGTTTTTGCTTTTTGTGTGTGCGGGAAGTAGAGGTTTCAAAAGAAACTTGACGCGCCGATTCTGTACCTGCGCTCAGGTTTGCCGTAGTGCAGTGCTAAGGAATACTTTTGACCACTTGGGGATCTGGACAGCCGAAATTTCCTTTCTGTTTTCTAACACGAGCTACACTGGCCGAGGTTGAGCAGCTTCGCGTGGCTCCTGGAGAGCCGTGCTGCGCATTCGTGAGAAGCGGTGACTTCACAGGGCGCACAAAACGTTGCTCGATGCCCGGCGTCTCTCACACACCCCATGTGCCCAGCGTCTTCGCCGACCTCCGTTTCGCACGTGGCGGTCCAGTCCACTTGATGATCACGCGAGGGGTGGCCGGGTGCGCCTGTGGAACCAGCTTAGTTCTGGGGCGATTGGTGACGCTGCGCCGGAGCCGCTTGGTGAATGTACATGTGTTACATAATGTGTATGCCATGTGTGTGCAATTGAAGCAGCAGTAAGCATGATAATCAAGCTAATCCTAGACAACCAGGAAAGCTAAGAATAACCAGCTGAACCTTAGCTCACGCTACGTATATCCTGACATAGCCGAGCTAAGCCACTGCTAATTTTTTGCTTCCACGTAAACAATGTCCAAGTATGACGGCAGGGAACAAGAATTCGGCCACCGTCGGATGCAAAGACTGAGAAAATAGCGGACCTCGTGCTTTTCCCATAGCTTTATTGGCTTTTCTTAGGTCTCCCCCTTTCTTAAGAAAAAGAAGGACAAGAAGCGAGGCTTTTTTCATGCAAGCTGAGTTAAATCAAAGTCCACATTCCTCCCTCCCAAAGTCCAGAATTCAAACTGCCAAAATCAGAAGCCAAAGCTTCAACTTAGCCAAAGTCCAAAGCTAACGCCGAGCTACGAACACAAAGGAAATGCTGTGCGCCCCGAATGAGGAAAAAGCTAAATTTTTTAACATGGAAGTATTTTATTCCGGGATACACAAAGATGTCACTGACGTCATATTCGTTACGGAAATGATGCCAGTACCCCGAACCAAGCGGCCTGTAAAGGGTGCACCCCTGCACACATGGTCTTCTTGCGGGGAAGCAACCTTTAGTACCATAGAGTACGTTATACGTAGGGTTGTTTCTTTTAGGGTTTTATATTTTAACACGACAGTGTTTTATGCCAGGATACACCAAGATTTCACTGACGTCAGATCCGTCACGGAAATGATGCCAGTACACCTTTGCCGAAGCGACCCGCCAGCAGGACGTCGCTCGCCAAGCATACCCACAAGACAGCCGCCGACCCGCAAATCATTCTCAGCTGCAGATTTCGCTGCACATTTCACTTTCGTACCCGCCGCAGTGGCTCAGTGGCTAAGGCGTTGCGCTGCTGAGCACGAGGTCGCGGCTTCGATTCCCGGCCGCGGCGGCCGCTTTTCTGATGCAGGCGAAAAGCAAAAACGCCCGTGTGTACGAGATTTCAGCGCACGTTAAAGATCCCCAGGTGGTCAAAATTAATCCGGAGCCCTCCGGCACGCCTCATCGCCTGCGTTGCGTCGGCGCGTTAAACCCTACAATCAATCAAATCAATAACTTGGGTCGCGAGGTCGCAATAGTAACTAAAGGCTCGTTGGAAAACGTGTTTAGGGCGATAAAGTGAGAGAAAGCTGCAGGAGAAGACGGAATAACCGTGGATCACCTAAAAGACGTAGGAAGGATTGTATTAGAAAAGCTTGGAAAATATCTTGAGAATGTTCCAGGACATTAAAGGTACGCCAAGCCTGAAAAACCGCCACCGTTATTTTGATTCACAATAAGGATGACGTGAAAGAGCTTAAGAATTACTGAACCATCGCCTACCCTCAGGTGCGTACAAGTGTATTTATTTATTTATTACGAGAGATTTTACGAGAGATTATAGCGGCGGCGCACAAAAAACTGCAACGAAGGTACTCTTAATTTTAATTAAATTCATTATTACAGATATATATTAAAATAAAACGTTGTAAACAGTAATAAAGTGTACTAGGAAAGTAGTTTTAATAAGCGCCGTGCAAATATTACAGCGCTGTCGTCGTAAAAAGTGCGATTCGACAACCACTAAATCAAACAGCTTTCCTGGTCGAAAAAAATGTAACAATTGTTGGATTCTTTACAATCAGTATGGAAGCCAGTAGATCAAGCTGAACAAATTGTCATCTACGAGTACCAAATTTTACTCTGAACAGAAAAATAAACACAACCATATAAGCCTAAAAATATGAATTGTTCAAAAATGAGTCCTTTGAAGGTTAAAATAAAATAAAAGTTCTTAAGGCCTCGTATAAGCCACACGTTAACGTCATAAGCGGGATCATAGATTTTCAACAACCGAATCGTTCAGCAGAGATGAAAGAACAGGCTGTATTTAAGACAGGCTACCCAACCATGCATTGCATTCTTGCCATCAGCCTCGTAACTGAGAAATGTATTTGACAAGTACAGTACCCTTACATAGCATTTATATATTGCAGGAGAAGCGTTTTAGTAGTTGCCGCGGCGGTAATAGAAGCATCAAGGGACCATGAGTACAGACGCTACGCACGCAGGGTTGTCAAAGTTATAATAAATAACCCCGCAAATGATACCCTAGATGACCAACAACCGAAGGGACCGGCTAAATTTAGTCATCAACCTAATAAAAGAAAAATAGGAAAAATTTAGACACCTCCATGTACCCTCACAACAACGCTCTCCCCGCAATGTTTCCCACACAATACACCGCTATACGTGTCAACACTGCCCACAAGTAGGCCCACCCTTTCACGTAACGGTTGCATGCCCACACACCAACTCCAGCCCCCCCCCCCCTCCTCCTTAAAATTACACCACAGCAATGGTGTAATGTTGACTACGGCTAGGACCGAGCTGACCAGCTCTGCCCTAGTCGGAGAGCGTATGCTGCTGGAGTCAATAGGTGCTTGCTGGCCCATCTCGCGAGCAAACACCAAGGTATCCTGAACTGGGCCCACCCCACATTTGCAGAGCGCCCGAAGATCGCTCTTGCTGTTAAATAAAGTTTAACAGTAAATTTGGGTCGACTTTTGCGCAATTGTTCTTGCAAAGAGATTTAAATGGACTAAACTTATTTGAAACTATCCTTCATGTGTTTATTGTTCCGCCAGCGAACCAACAACAAGGCGACGAGAAATCGCCTGCTCCAAATCGTCTGCTCCGAGTAGGCGCGGCTCATAGCTCCGCCGTGCTTCACATCCGGGCGTTCGCTTTTAGCCAATCAGGGCTTGCTCAAAACGGACACTTTTGAAACAGACACAAAATGGACAAACACGAGAATACCACCCCAGGGCCGAAATGTTGAAGACATTGGTGCAACGAGTTCTACATTCGCCGCCGCCCTTTTTTGAGCCGCGGGTTCTGAAGATCCCGCGCTCTTTCGCAATCTTATCCGCGGCGTCATGGGATGGGAGCGTGGATTGCACGACGCGGCGGCAAAGGCGGTTCCGAAGAAGGAAAGCACTGGAGTCGCGGCTCCGTGCTCGCAGCTGCTGAGCTGCCGAAGCTCTGCGTAATGCTGGCTGCCGGAGGCACTCGCTCTGATCGACATCGGACACGACACCCCTTATCGTCTCCCCCGTGGTCGGAAAGTTCCGGGATGCGTGCGCAACAACAGCGCGTGAACACAAATATTTGGTTGTATTTTATCCCGCAACAGAAGAGCCCGCATACTTTTTGGACGGCTCCGGTTGTCCTAATCTCTTTTTGGAATTGGACAGGATGAATTGTATTAGCATTTGTTCGAAACGAGGCTTTCAAATAAAGGTTACTTTTGTTTCAGTTGTTTTTACTTTAAAGTAAAAAAAATTAGGAAAGCTTGCACTCATGTGCAAGACTTCAATGGCGAAGCTGTCGTAGTTGAGCATTGCAGGACACATAGTTGCGTTTCAGTGTCATTGTTTATTTGCATAGTTGCGGTGCTAGCAGTCGTCGTCATATGCATCGAAGAGGTCGTCGTGTTCCGCGCGGCGAGGGCTGTATGCAAAGTCACCCTCAGCATTGCAGACTTCCACAATTTCGACTGGAGAAGCTTGCACTAAGTGAGCACTGAATGACACATCACGACGCATTTGTACTAGTTTGAAATTGTTTATTTACAGGTTCCGTTGAAGCCTTGCACTGTGCTAGTGGTAGTCATCGCCCTATGCATCGATATCACCGTGTTTCTCATCCCAAGCATTACATTCGTGATAGCGCTTGCCGACAGCGCTGGAGTTTTCTTTTTTATTTTTTTGCAAAAGCCACTGTGCGAGCCGGGACTCGGCAGTCGGCGCGAGGCGCGCGCTCCGAATTTTTTGCTATTTTTTTCCTTCAATACCGAACATATGGCTTGTACAACAGCTCCTCTGTTAAAACTTGGTGGTCGAACGGAGGGTTCAAAGTGAATGCTCTTTTTTTTTTTTTTTGAAAGGTGGGAAGGTTTACCTGCAATCATTCCCGGTTACTCAGCCAAGGCGTGGTTCAGGGGAAGTGTTTCAAAAAAGTGAGAACTCGAAAACAAAAGGAAAGGAGGGTCACCAAGTTTCCTTTTTTTTCTCCGAAGGTTAAATCAAGCATTACTTAAGCTGCGGGGCTCTTTCTACGAACTTGACCTTGCATGTCCCGGGTTAGGA
Source organism: Haemaphysalis longicornis (assembly GCA_013339765.2). Classification (NCBI taxonomy): domain Eukaryota; kingdom Metazoa; phylum Arthropoda; class Arachnida; order Ixodida; family Ixodidae; genus Haemaphysalis; species Haemaphysalis longicornis. Next base: position 112,553,204 of record CM023456.1, on the reverse strand, counting down.
TAGGGCAGGTTAGCTAGGGTTAGTTAGGTTAGGGTAGGTTGGGTTAGGTCAGGTAAGGTTAGGTTAGGTTAGGTTGCGTTACGTAAAGTTAAATTGCGTTGGGGTGGGTTGAATGTCAGAGTGCGTCAAGGAGTCAATCTTTATTTCGTACAGGCCTTGACTAAATCGAGCAACTTAATAGTGTCCATAAACTTCTTCTATACGCGTGTCAAAAGTACCGATATTGTCACCCCATTTCATAAAGTTCAGAAACTTGTATTTTTCGTCAAGTGTAAGACGCTTTGAACAGTACTCAGAATGCTATAATTTGACAAAACTTACTAAAAATGAAGCAGGCGGAAGAAATAATTGAGCTAGAAATGAATGTTAACTTAAATGTTAGTTTGGATGACGAAACAACATTCTCTGACGCGTTCGCTTGGCTCGCCTGGGTCTAGATAGCTTGTGCCAATGACAGTATGGTGTTGCATGGTAAAGCACTGAAAGTCATCGCCTGGAGCCAATAAACGGGTTGAACGCTTTGCTGTCAGTGAATTGCCTCTACTCTCTGCTTGCGGAAAATATTCCGCCACAACTGCACCTCGGCCACAGGAGTAGAACTCGCAATTCAAGAATAGAATGAAACAGTGAGAAGGAAGGCCAAGAAAGTTCTACATGATCCTGAGAAAGAGTTATTGCCTTTCACACAGTGTAGCAACCTACGCTACCTGCTTAGAACGCTCACAACGCTCTTCCCTCATCTTCGGGGTCTTACCGTATTTTCGCACCAATAACCCACACCAAAAAAATACGAACATTTCAGTGGCATAGTAGGGGCGCGGATAATGCGCGCGGTTCTTCTTTTAGTGCATCTTCACGGCAATGTGCGCTATGCCGTGAAGCTCCCACGCAGTAACACTGACTAAGCCTTCCACGGCCGCGATTGCGCAAAACATACAAGGACAGGGAGGAGAAAACAAAGACGAGCGCACTCTAATAACTGAATTTTATTAGTGAATTGTAAATTTCGCATTGTATGTGTATTTTACTTGCGCACGTATACGCTTTTTCGGTCTACGTAGTATACGATGTGTTGCTTGAGCAGTATGTTTCGTGCAGCCTGTCTTGTATCGAATGTGCGGGCAATACGAGAGAATATTTTTTTCTTTCCCGGCGGGCTGAAAGTCGGGGTGCGGATTATATGCAGTGCCGGTTATACGCTTGAAAATACGGTAATTCCTTCTACATATTTCGATTCATTGATAGACTAGCATGCAGCAAACTCTACACGCCTGCAAAAACAGCTTATTCTCTGAAGCAAATAGTTGGCTCTCTTGCTTCTCTCCTACGACACTGCGCTCCTCATATATGCCAATTTTCGCACACCCTTCCCCCTTCCTCCCCCCCCCCCCCCCGGAAGAAGATTCTCAAAGTTACCTTATTACATCGCTAACCACCCCATCCTTCATTGAAGAGATCCGCATCGCGCGTTGAACTGTGACCAGCAACGCTGATATTTGCCTAGAAAACTTGGCAGACATTTGCGCATATATGGGACTACACAATGCTGGAAGATGCGTTATCAGCCTGTTTTTACCTTCTATTGACGGTTTGTTTTTGCAATGAGATGATTTTATTCACACGCTCTTTGAAAAATGATATTGTGAACGCGCTTGTTGTGGAGAGGTCGCCCCTAAACTTTTCCCTCTGTTCGTGTGTGCCATACTCCAAGAGAACCACATTCTTGTACTTGTCTGTGTTTACTCATACGTACTGTTCACACGACCTCCGAGCAATTGTTTTTCATAAAACCACTCTTGCCGGCCTTGTTCACGGTCCACATTTGTTATTTCTACACATTTATTCTTATCAAATTTCTGATTGACTAGCCTTCTTTGTATGTCGCCAATTTGTATGCCTCTTATTCCTCATGTACACAGTGCATCAGCCGAGAAGACCCAGCACTGTGAGGGAGCACTTGAAATAAATAAATAAATAAATAAATAAATAAATAAAATAAATAAATAAATAATAAATAAATAAATAAATAAATAAATAAATAAATAAATAAATAAATAAATAAATAAATAAATTGAATACTGTCGAGCATTCCGAAATAGATTCCGACAAGTCGCGCTTCACCGCCATTCTCCCTGACTAGACAGCCTAATCCCGCTCCGCTGCCCACACGGGACGGAAATGCAGACCCGGATGCCTACTGAATAATTTGAGGCGCTAAACAACGGGGACCAGAAGAAACACATAGAGACAGAAAAGGTGCCTTGTCTGTCTCTACGTGTTTCTTCTGGTCCCCGTTGTTTAGCGCCTCAAATTATTCAGTATGTTCAACCAACGAGCCCTCGTCGGGCTTTGTTAACAGATGCACAACGCCAATGTTTCGACAAGCACCCGAGTAATGACTCTAGGAACTGAAAAAATTTAGTGCCCAATTCCACTGCTCAGAGTATGGAAGACCACCGCTGCTGTATTGGTGGAAAACTAAATTCAGTTACGTATAGTGACTTACTATATTGATCGAATAAAACACATAGGAGACATAGCTTCCTAAGAATTAATTCTAAATTAATTCTCATACAATTGGTTTCGGAATAGTTTTAACAAAACAAGTTACATCCATGTTCAGTAACTGTACTCGTACCGTAGACGGATGTTTTGACAGCAGACGGGAATTCGGTAACGTTCACAACATCTCTGTGAACTGATTAATTATGACAACTGAAAGTTGGCACAATGATTGAGTCGTCATAAAGGCCAATTCAGGAATGATTTTTTCCAAGATAGCCACATTAGACTGAAAGCTACAGAGCAATGTACCCTAGCTCTGGAGAAGAAACTTTTAGGGGCGAAGCCCTTCAGGGGCTCGGGCTGTCGGCGTCTCATGTCGTTGTCTCATGTAGTCACGGTACTAAAACACCAGGGCACTCGTTGACGCTCTCGTGATAGAACGTAACGCTTACTGAAAGAAGGACCCGCCGCGGTGGCTGAGTGGCTAAGGCGTTGCTCTGCTGATCACGAGTCGCGGGTTCGATTCCCGGCCGCGGCGGCCGCTTTTCTGATGGAGGCGAAAGGCAAAAACGCCCGTGTGTGCGAGATTTCGGCGCACGTTAAATATCCCCAGGTGGTCAAAATTAATCCGGAGCCCTCCACTACGGCGCGCCTCATCGCCTGCGCTGCGTCGGCGCGTTAAACCCTACAATCAATCAATCAACTGAAAGAAGGCCCCGGGACACTCATTTTACAACCGCCTCGCCCTAGAACGCTTCTTGCTTCAAGCAAAGCTGTGTACCTCTGCACCCAAACGGTTTCATCTCCGTGGGCAAAATGCGAAGGCGCCAAGAAAACGCTTATACAGTGCATGCTTCGACCCTCCCCAGGTTTCACGTCAGTGGAGATGACCCGGGATTTTTTTTTTTATTCTACGCGGCTGTGTCGACGGGTGAGAGTTTGGTCAGAATCTAGCCGTATACAGCTTCAAAACCAAATGACAGACGTCTTGGCTTTGCCAACCACGAAACATCATGCTCAATCATGCTTTTTTTGCAACAAATGTTTAGGTCAAAATTTTGTTTTTGAGCTATTTCAAATTTTCCGCATATGCCTAAGCATGAACTGCAGGCGGCAGCTAATATATATAGCAACGCGCGCTGCGAAGGCACCACATCCGACGCTTTGCTCGTAATGGCATATCCTGCTAGCGTGGCGTAAGTAAGGCATCGGCTTGGCCACAATCGAGAGGACCATGATTCGACGCCGTTACGGACAGCGTATTCTTTTTTACACCAGCCGAGAAGACGCTTTATACAGACAGGGGGGGAAACTACGGTTAGTATAGGCTAAGCCATGATTTCGCAGTAAAGAGTACCGTCGCGATTCTCGGGTGTGAGGCGAATGCCTTAGAAGCATGCTTTTCAAGACCGCTAAGCGAACGTGCAAACTTGCAAGCTCCGGTCCGCCTGCTCTGACAACGTCAGCCGCTGTCGTCGTGGGCTACAAACATACACGCCGAGAGAACGACTCAGGTGCAGCTTTCCGGTTCATCGCAGCTCTTTCAGAAGTGATCACGCTGGAGAGAGAGAGAGAGCAAACTTTTATTTAACGCAGGACCTAAGTCCAGGTCCTAATTTCAGTGTTACATTCATCGCGTCCACGTAGTACTGCGGGATGCCCGTGCTGATCCGTTGCACATATTCATAGAGGGCTTCCTGGGCAGCCTGGATGTTTCCCTGTCGACGGGGGAGACAGCCAGAGCTCCCAGGAAGTGATGGAGGCGAGGGATGGGGCAAGAGATGGCGGGGTGCCGTCCCAATAAGAGTGAGGGATGGGTGGGTAGGAAGAACAGGTGGGACAGGAAGGATGGCCAGGGCGCCGAAAGATGCGGTGAAGAATGCGATGGGAGGGGAGTGAAGAGGATTGAGCCTGCCCAATGAGGCAGCGCAGCCTCACGAGTCAGACGGGAACTGGGGGTGGGTATCACGCTGGAGTTATTCAGCCTGGTGTAACGAATTTTCTACCGAGGACTTGTGCGCATAGTTTCAAGAAAAGACGCGTGCTTTACCAAAATCCGGAACCATCGGAATTATGCCATTCAAATGTATGGGGCAGTAAGTTCGGACAACGAATTGCAGAAAAAATTCTTACAGCCCCGAAACAATTTTTTAACAGTTTTCATATCCATGTCGACACCTTACTCTGTGCGGAGTACTATCGCATTTTTGCTTTGGTTTTACTAGCCTACTGAGAAGTCGGATTTTTTATCGAGGAAGCTCGGAACGTATCGCTGTGTGCTGGTCTCCTGCAAACTAACGCTTCAAATGTGATTCGAAATCGAGCCTCAATATGAAGGTTCGTCGCCTGCGCGAGCAATCGCAACCCGCGCGCTGCGAAAGCACGCCATTTGATGCACGTACGCCCGCGTCTTGCCAAACCGGCTGCGCGACCCGAATGACTCTATACCGGATGGCCAGCAGCAGCAGCAAATTGTAAACCACGCTCGTTCACGCATCAAAAAGACGCGGGGGCGCTCTGCGGCGGCGATCGATGCGAAAGCGCTAAAAATACGGAGACCACATCGCGTGTGACGCCGGAGGCGTCAGCCGCGAATGCCACATAATCAACAACCGAAGAAGCAACGACGCCCTGATTATGAAGACTGTGGCGGCTCGTAATTGGTTCGAGGCATTTTTGCCGATTCTGGCGTTATTCGCGCATCGCCGGTTTTCCTATACCCCACCCACGTACAGTCTTTGTCAAAATTTTCTAGGCCAAGCCGAAAGTGTGCAGGCCGCAAAAAATTCAATGTTCAAGCTTACGTCCTGAGCGACGCTGAAATGTTTTATGCTGGAAAGCTAGAGAAAACACCTTTCTTTCTTACTGTCACAAAATAATTTTGTCATAGTTAATGGTAAAGCTTATTCTTTGAATTATTTGTTGTCTAGTAGGCTTAGGTTTGGCCTAGAAAACTTTGACAAAGGTGTACCTATACCTTCGGTCTGTTAGCTGCCCTCTGCTTCGCCAAGCAATGCCAAGTCATTTCGCGCGTCTGGACGGAGTTATTGTTCACTCATCTGGCGTACGATCACTCCTCCTGTGGAGTCGAACCGGCTTCACAGTATGCGGCTTGGAACTACAACGGAAGAGCGTAATGAGCGGCAACACGCACACTTCTCGGGTGACTGCTCGAGAATCTTGGCAGAGAAAGAAAGGAGAGGAAGAGATACAAATCAAGAAGCAGAGACAAAGCCAGATGATGCTGAGTGAGTTCTTCGAGTCGTGGCCCACCGTGGTAGCTCTCGTCGGCTAAGGCGTTCTCGCGTTGAGCACGAGTGGCCATCCCGTTCCGACTCCCACGGCCACAACGGCTGCTTTTATCGTCAACTCAAGAGAAATATATCCCGTTCGTGCGAGATATAATTGCCCGTCAAAGAACCCGATGTGATATAAGTTATTCTGCAGGGCTTTTCAACAGAGCCCATATTCTGGCCCCCACCCTATCTACACCCATGCCACTTCTGCGATGCTCCAAGCAGCTCTAATCACGCTCATGTGGGGCTGTAACCACCAACCTCCCCTTACCCGCTCCACTACCCCACACCACGAGCCCTGTCAGAAAGTACTACTGTCAGCTATGGCACTAGCGAACAGCTTTGCTATAAGGTAGAGGGCCCAAGAAGCGGGGACGCGTGTCTAAAAGGGTCCTGGAATAATGACCCTCCCCCCCTGGCTGTTCAATAAAGACTTTCATTCGTTACCCTCAGCAACAGTGTCTCATAGCCCATGCGGGTGTACGTATACCTCCAGCGCGCCAAGGCCAATCCGAATTCGAATTGACAGTTGAGCTAAGCTTAAATGCTGGAGTTCCATGCATTTTTTATGTCTGCGGACCAAACGTCGCGTGTCTTGAAGCGGGAGGCGTTGGGAAACGAACACCCCGGAGTGTGTGATACCAGCACGCGGTCACCACCAATGTCGCACACCACTGAAAACAGGAACTTGGGCCTGTCGTCTCATCACTTCGGTATGCGTTTCAGTAGATTAGTTATCAACAGGCCTATTTTCTAGATGAAAAAATGATTTAGACCGCAAGCTTATACGTCTGATCACTTGGATATTCATTTGAGATAGATTAGTATAATTAAGCCCCGTTTCAAGTGAGTACAGCCTCAGGTGCATGATAAACGTTTCTAAAAGGTCTGCTGCTGCGAACCCGCGTCGGCCTCGCCTACACCTCCAAGCCCATTGCGTGTCTGTGGTGTCCGTCCTCCATTTCGAATTTCGCTTCAGTCGTCGTAGTGGGGACGCCACGATAGCCTGGATTCAAGCTTCGCTCGTCATTTCCTTTCACACACCTGTTTCTCCTTTCCACCCTTCCTGCAGTTGCTTCTTTTCACCACATCGCGGGCTTTTCCTTAACTCCAATTGTTAGCGCCCCTAAATGAACTTCGTGCCGAAGACAGCTCTCAGAACGCGGTGTCATAGCAGTAGCTCATATCCCCCCCCCCCCCCCCCCCCCTTCTTCAACTTTTGTTTTTTTTGCGCTGGTGGGACTTGGTCAAATTCAGTTAATTTTCACAAACAAGTTACAGGTAAAACGAATGCAAACTACAGGTCCGAAAAAAACGTAAGCCTAATGCCCAATTGAACGGGCTCGGGATGACGTGGCGCCGGACGAATATGCCGGTACTGTGGACGCCGTCATAGAGCAGAAGCCGGTAGGGGAACAGCCGGCAGTGAGTGCCAACGCGCAGAGCCCTCTGACCCGTCGGCGGGTGCTGCGCCGGCAGGTGAGGCCAGCGCTTACTTTCGTACCCCCTCGCCTGTCCGTACTGCGCAGCTTCGCAGCTTCCGTGAGGAAGCGTTTGCGCTACTATGTGCTTTATTTGCGTTTTATTCTTTGAGAACGTGTTTTACTAATGAGGCGCATCCGCTTTGACTTTGAGCGAGGAGTGCTTGCTACGCGACGCGAAGCAGCTAATGGGAATTCGCGTGCCGTTTTGCTGTTGCAGACAACGCCAGCAGTGGCTTTTTAAGGGGCTCGCCTTGTCATCGTAGCTCGCTCGCTGGACCCAAGTAGAGCCACACGGCGTTCCGTCCGTCGTCGCAGCTGTCGTCGCGGCGTAACCCTCAAGGAGGCTCCGAAAGCCAAGCGGTTTATGTAGACATAAGCGTTCGAACCTCGCGAACCGCTGGAACCATTGTCTAGCGCAAAGAGAAAAGAAAAAGCCTCCCCCTCCTCCTCACTTCGGCACACCCTCCCCCTCCGGCCACCTGTTTCCTTTAGCACTTCATATTTTGATATAAGATGGCGTATATTGTCCCTAAAATTAGCAGTGGCTCAGCTCGCTATGCCAGGATATACGTAGCGTGAGCTAAGGTTCAGCTGGTTATTGTTAGCTTTCCTGGTTGTCCAGGATTAGCTTTATTATCATGCTTACTGCTGCTTCAATGACACACACACGGTATACGCATTATGTGACACATGTATATTTATCAAGCGGCTCCGGCGCGGAGTCACCAATCGCCCCAGAGCTAAGCTGGTTACACAGGCGCACGACGCACGAGCCATCGATTCGACACCCGGCCACCCCTCGCATGATCATCGAGTGGACCGGGCCGCCACGTGCGGAACGGAGGTCGGCGAAGACGCTGGGCGCGTGAAGTATGTGGAGAGACGCCGGGAAGCGAGCAGCGTTCTGTGCGCCGTGTGACGCCACTGCTCCTCGCGCATGCGCAGCACGGCTCTCAAGGAGCCACGCGAAACTGCTCAACCTCGGCCAGTGTCGCTCACGCTACAAAACTTTAGGTATACATTTGAGGCAAAATACACGTAATTAACCTGCAGCGCCTGCGTTCATTTAGTTAGGAACGCTCGTTGGGTTGGGTTTAGGATAGTAAGCGAAAAGAAGTGGCAGTGCAACGCCGGCACGTGCGGGAGGAAAAGCAAACACAAAAAGAACAGAACTCCCGCTGGCACAGTTTCAGGCAGGGGGCGCGCGAGCACTGCGAAGGCGGGAAATTTGAATTGCATTGGGGTGGTAGCAGTGAGCGGATAACAGCGCTACAGCCCATTATGTCGAATCACTGCTCTGCACTTCCGACAGCTTTCATATTGAATGGAAAGGCTTTAATTTTTTTTTCGTTCAACGCTCACTTAATGCTGACGAAATAATCATAAAAATAGTATTTCCTATCGTGCCTGTATATACCAGAGCTCCTCCTACTGCCGAACAAAACTAAGATGGCATGTTTGTGTCGCAGCATGCAGGATCGTGGCGTTGCCAGCTAGAAACCGCGTTCTTGCCGTATCAAACCTATACCATGTGTCCGCTTAACGTGTGCGGTTGGGAGATGTATGCTTCCGTCTAGTTCCTTCATTGACACACGCTGTGCAATGAATGTGCGGGCGTTTATGTGCATAACATTTACGTAGGCATGGCGCAAGGTCGCCGCGTAACCGTCTTCGTGGTATTCGTTCAAAGCGGGCACGCTCGAATGCGCAGACGGGTGACCTTCTGATCGAAATTCGGTGGCGGCTGTCGCTTCTTCCTGCCTGCACCCTTCCCGCTAAGGATGTGTGGTATGACTGCACCCGGTCGCGCACTCCTTAGTTCCGGTGTCTTGTGCGGAAAACCCGACAGCGTTTGGCGAAGAACCGGCGTGGTGGTGAAACGAAGGAGCGGAAGTGCCCGGAAGCAAACAGTGTACACTTTCGAGCGAAGCTTATGTGGCTAGGCTTCTGCGTATTTTTTTGCGTCTGAGAACAGAAACTCCCGAGGCTGCACGTGTCTTCGAAGTGCAAGCCGTTTTAAGGCGAGAGGCGTTTTATAGTGCGAGGCGTGGAAAAATGAGCGTTCCACTGTCGGTCCCCTCATGTTTGAAACAGCCTTGCCCGTGAAGTTGAATACAACGGGGTGTTCGTGTTCCTTTACGAAATGAGCTCCGCACTTGGGCTCGAGAGCGGCACACGCCCCGAACGCGGCGAGCAAACATTTCTCTAACTAGTGTTACTTAAGTTGAGGACAAAGTGGTCGGAGTTCGGGACGGGCATGAGTTAGGGTTCCGTGCATTTTTTTTGTAGTCTGCGTGTGCAAAAAGTCTTGCCGCAAAGCCAACTTTATCGCGAATGTTCAGCAAAAAAAGGAACGACCGCCATCAACGATCAATTCACGCGCCCGAACGAGTGACCAGGCTGGAAGCAAAATTAACCACCGACGTCATCTCTCAAATGGCACGGCGGCAGGAATGAGCTGCGGCGAAACGTGCAGAGAACAGATCGCCCCCATTCGAAAGCGTAAAGGTGGATCGCGAAGCAAAGCCTCTCAAGCAGCAAGATTGCAAAGCTGTTCGGCCCACAGGAGGCGGAAGCAAAGCGTCACCGGTGTTCTAGTAGCCGATAATGCTCTCGCATGCACTCCTTCCCTCCCTCCCTCACTCACTATGGCACTTCTCTTCTTCTCTTTATAGCTACAGATTAGGTAACGAGAGAGAGAGAGAGAGTGTCCGGGTCCACGCCCCACGAGGTTGAGCTTAAAAGATCTTTCTCGTGATAGTGAGTACCTGCAGAGGTGCAACAACCTTTTTAGGCGCCCTTGAGAAACGACTTACAATGGAAATGACCACCGGCAGCGGTATGAACCGCCACTTTTCTACGTGGACTCGTGGACTGGAGTCGCGTAGTTCGAGGGGGATCTTTTATTTGACAGAGCATACGCAGCGCGTCTTGAGATATTCCGCCCCTGAGGAATTTGTTTCATGCTCGAGTAGGCATTGTAGCGTTAGACACTGGTGGACGCATTCTCGATCCCCAATCCCTAACACCACCCGTCACAACAACGATGCGGTAGTGGCAGCATCATCTTCCATCCGGTCCACGGCAGGGTCGGGGCATCGCTTCCCTGCTGGGGCGTGGCGTGAGGCGGCACTTTCCTTCCCGGCCACGCGTGCCAGCTGAAGCGCGGGACGCTCACCTTCATCGGGCACTCTGACGAATGGCCCCGGCGGGAACTGACAGCAATTATTCAGCACTCTCTCCCTCCCTGTGTGTGTGTGATGGAGCCGCTGTTCGCCGTTTACCAGCAAGGCCGCGGGACACGGGCTCTCTCGACCGTGACCGCGCGTTAAGCTATTTTTACGCGCACGGCAGCGCGACGCAGCTGTACCGTGGTTAACGTCCCCGCAGCCGAGGCGACGGTGAAAGCGACTAATGGGTGCCTTGGGAGTTCATTCGCGCCACTTTGCTTCGAATGCCCCGGCAACGGGATGTCGGAAGAGTTGCTATGTTGATGTCGTCCACTTCCACCAACATGTTACGCGGAAACAAAATAAGCAGCCGGGTTAGACGGAAGCTCGCGGTCGTCCTCCAGAACAGGAGCTTCGCATTTAGCTCTGTTCGCTTGCACACCGTTATACATAATGGCATTCCCTCCACCTTCATTCGCCACAAGCTTGGTGCGTTATAGCCGAGCTACAACGACAAATATTCAAAAACAATATGCTTCAAGCTAAGCAAACAAGCATTTATGCCGTTAATCTTCGGCGAAATTTAAAGGGACAGGCAACGGATTTCTGTGGAACATGTCCTTTTTACCTATGCATACTATGTCTGTGCAGACTATGCAGTGCGCAGAAGACTGCGCACCTATTGTTTGCATGATTACTCAGTCATATCGTTCTTTTCGTTGTGTGTATGATACTGCGCGCGTGGAAAAAAGCACGTTTTTATGTTTTTCTTTTCTTTTTTCATTCTTGTACAGTTTTTGCTTGCCGTCTTCTGGTCATTCTGCAGCTTGTAACAAACTTGCATTACTTATCATTTTTTGACTGCATAGATTTTTCTTTTTTGTACGCTTTACAATGTACACCCCTCCTGCCGAGAGCCCTGTGTAAGGTTGGCAGTATTCCTGAAATAAATAATAATAACTAAATAAAAGGGCATAATATGAAACAGCTTGAACAGCAACGGTTTCTCTGAGGGCCCTAGTACGTCCGAAAGTGGGATTTCTAGATCTACCAGTCAGTGGCGTAACTAGGCAGGATGGCGCCCATGGCAAATATATTTTCGCGCCCCTCATGATAATAATGATATGATTATTAATTTATTATAATTTTATTATTATTATTAATTATTATATAATTAGTATTATTATTATTATTATTATTATTATTATTATTATTATTCCGTCGTCATCTATGTTGAAAAAAGGCCATGTGGCTGTTTTGGCAAAGCGAATGAGTGATTTTTTGATTGATTGTTCGCTACAGTAGACTATAGCCGTCTTAGCATATGTATTCATCACGCCATATCAGAAGTCCACACGGTTCGAAAGAAAAGTGAAAGAAGAAATGGTTCTTGTCGGTCACCGGTTCTCGTCTCACTTTACATAAAATAGGGCCATGAAATGTATTGCTCAAATGATTTATTGCAAACTTCATATCTGCATGCGCACATTTTTTTATTAATGCTAGTGATGCGTAAAAAAACTAATCCCGGCAATCCCTGTTGTCTCCTCGTCGCATATCACTTCCGTTTGTGATGCCAGTGCTGATGCTCATCCTCAGCAAGTTGCCAAGAAAAAAAAATCTCCCACCTCCCCTCGCGGGAACCCCTGTGTAGATGCGACGCATAGGGATTTCACGTTGCAGCGTTGGACAGCGGAGGAACGTCGCTAGAACGATGGAGCAAAGCGGCGCAGGCACCGCGTTTTATAGCGCGCATAACGGTGAGGGGACGCGCCGGCGCCAGTGCGTTTGCCGCGGTTATGACGCAACACAATCCAACACAATCCACTTTAATCTAATCCAATCCAAATCAAATCAAATCCAAGCCAAGCCAAGCCAAGCCAAGCCAATCCGTTCGAATCCAATCCAATGTCCCTCGCTCGCGAGAGAGTGTACGCTATCGGAGAGGAGAGGGAGTGAGCGGCGGAGAGCGCAGCTCACGCGGCGAGGAGAATGGGGGAGGGGCGGACACCGACAACAACGCCGACGCCGGATGCAGGGACAAGGCGAGTGAATGAGATGCAGTCGCATCTAAAAAAATTGGCTCCAATCCACGCTGTGAAGGTGGTTGGAAAGCAAGTCCTTAAACTACACCTACAACAATTGCCCATGCGACGTCACTTGGATTCACACACGTGGCTCTACAAAAAGTGAAACCAGAGATTCTGCCAGCCGTTACCTAAAATTCGCGGGGCGGCGTCACGAACGCAGCAGCGTCTGTCACGGCAGGGCTATAGAGCGGCGGATGCCGCCGCTGTAGCCCGGCCGTGAGTCAGCGGAAAGAAAACGGCGAGGAGCGTCTTTTGAAGGGTGAGACAGCGGAACATAACCATCCCAATTGTGCTAGCTTGGCGCTGCGGCAGGAAATAGAACCGCTGCGGCAGGAAATAGAACGCAACCGCGCAAGTTAAGGAGCGCAACGCCTTCCACTGAGCATTCGCGGCGGGTTTAGTTTTTGATGGAACACGACCATAATGGTTTGGTGTTCATATAAAAGAGGATCCATAAAATCTACTGCACGTGGGTCACCTCGCGTTTTAAGAATTCCTGGAAAGGATTAATTTAATTGTAAGGGTACAAATTTTAAAAGCGCCACCCACCCCACCGCCCTCTTCTGGAATACAAACGAAAACAGAAAGCACATGCATACATGCAACCCGCACACACATTGGATGTCTCCGTACCTAAGTATTCACACATCTGCGGCACCGCTTCGTGACAAGGAAAGCAGTAAGGAAAGGAGAAAGGAAAGAAACAGCTAGAACACACAGAGAGAGAAATAACATTTATTGAAAGAGCTCCCCCTTATGGGGCGGTGGCGGCTGCCCACAGGGCCGCAGCGACCTGGAGGCCTCGGGAGGCGACTAGCACCTGGTCCGAAACCTCGAACAGCCACATTGCAGCAAAGAAGAGGGCTGACGAAGACAAGGACGGACAGAGGGGGACGTATACTGGGTGCTATGCCGAGAAGTGCGCGGGGCGCTAGCGCCCCGTGTGTGTCCCCCGACATTGCGCCCGATGTGTGATCCCCTCTTTTCGTCCTTGTCTTCCTCAGCCCTCTTCTTTTGCTGCAATGTCGTGCCAGCAAGCCCATACTGGCGCTCTCCTCAACAGCGAATTTTGCGGCAGTGCCGCCTCGCTGCGGTGACATACGGTAACCCGGTGCCGCTTTTTTCCCTCGGGCACATGTTGGGAGGACTCGGCTCGGCGCCCCCTCTAAGTGGCGCCCGGGGCTCTTGTACCCCCTTGCCCCCCCTTTGTTACGCCACTGCTACCAGTCTTACGTAGGCTGCCAAAAGGCGTGCTGGCAGCCATAACAGTGAGCTGCGCAGCAACATACCTTTAAACATAGCTTTTAACTGTACGCGAGATGGAAAGGGGTACTTAAAAGCTTGTCCTCACTTCAGACAATAATAAGATGTAGTTTTTACCATTACTTTATGCGGTTTTTGTATCACGCATTGAAAACGACGGGGCGTTCTGTTTACGTACCATACTGTCACGTTTAGACACGACATGGCGCCACCTTCAGACATCACAAAGTTCAGCGAAAAGCTAAAATGATTTCCGTCAATTTATTTATAAATTCTTTGTGGTTACGCCACAATATAAAAATGCTGGCTTTCATATGATCTAGAGGACATGGACTCCACAAAAATCGGTTCTCTGGCCTTCTAACTTTAGCGTGCAAGCGGTAACTTCCAGAGTGACATATTACGTATAGCTGGGCTTTGAATCGAGCAACACGCATGTTAAGTCTAATACCTACGCCGAAGGAAATGCGCACTACGTTTACGATTTCTACGGTCCCAGCTATGTATAGGTGGAACCGTTTATGTAGTTCTCATATATCAGTGAGTTCTCATATATGATTCAGACTCGCAACTTATTTGAATGCTGACTTAAGAAGCTGATAACAGTGATTCAGATCAGATAACAGGATCAGATAACAGCAGACCTCTTGAAGGAAGGCGGGCAAATTGTACTATAAAAACGGGCAAACCTGTATACGCAATGCATGACGACTGCAAGTGTACTGCAACCTTGGAAACACGCGAACATTATCCTAATCCCTAAGAAAGGTAACATGAATGACTTGAAAAATTACAGGCCGATCAGCTTCCTGTCGGTCGCCTACAATGTACTTACGAAGGTAATCGGTAATATGAACAAGCAGGGTTTCATAAAGGCTATTCAACAATACAGCATATTCACAAAATCAATGAGGTGATAGCGAAATGCGCGGAGTCTACTCAATCCCTATATATAGCATTCGTATATTATGAGAAAGAATTTGACTCGGTCGAAACTTCAGTCATTCAGGCATTGTGGAATCAGGGTGTAGACGAGCATTATGTAAGAGTACTAGAGGTTATTTACAATGGGCCCCCAGCCATCATCCTCAATAAGGAGAGCAGTAAAATACCTATAAGGAAGGGCAGCAGACAAGGAGACACAATCTCTCCGATGTTATTCACAGCATGCTTACAACAGTTATTCATAACATTGGATTGGGAACAGGTGGGTGTAAGAGTTAATGGAGAATACCTCAGTGACCTCAGATTGGCTGACGACGTTGCCTTGCTGAGTAACTCGGGGGACGAATTGCAAAGCATGATTACCGCACTGGACAAGCAGAGTAGAACCTTGGGCCTGGAAATTAATACTGATAAAACTAAAGTAATGCTTAATAACCTCGGGACAGCACAGCGGTTTGAGATAGGTGGTGAGGGAGTAGAAATGTAAGTGAATATATCTACTTAGGCCAGGTGGTGACCCCGGATCCGGACCATGAAGGCAGAGATAATTAGAAGGATAAGAATGGGGTGGAGTGCATTCTGCTGGGTATTCTCAGATAACGAATGGCAGCCTACCATTGTCTCTGAAGAAGAAAGTGCATGACAGCTGCATCTTACCTACGGTGCAAGACTTGGAGGCTCACTAAAAGGGTTCACTCAAATTGAGGACGACTCATCGGGCAATGGAGCGGAAAATGATAGGTGTAACATTAAGGGACAAGAAGAGAGCGGAGTTTGTCAGGGAACAAACGCGTGTTAAGGACATATTAGTAGAAATTAAGAAGAAGAAATGAACGTGGTCAGGGCAGCAATGTGAAGGCAAGATAACCGTTGGTCATTAAGGATAACAGAGTCCACCCCTAGAGAAGGCAAGCGTCGCAGCTGGCGGCAGAAAGTTAGGTGGGCAGATGAGATCAAGAAGTTTGCGGGGATAAACTGGTCACAGTTGGCACAGGACACGAATAATTGGAGATTTATGGGAGAGGCCTTTTCCCTGCACTGGGCGTAGACAAGCTGACGATGATGATGATGAAGTTCGCTGAATTGAAATTATGTATGGATAATATCAAAAGAGCAGCAAGACAAAATAACTTAAATTCGGGGTCTCTGCCACTTAAGTTAAAACAATAACACTATCTTTCCAAATACGCTTAGCTTCATAAGCACTATTTCACTGTTACGTGTGAAACTGCTACAAATAATTTCGATTAGCTAACCAGGAATAGATTTGAACTACTACAACCCTGAAGCATTTAATTTTGCAAACGTAGCCGCTTTTGTTAAATACTTTATGCGTGATTATGTGATCTGCGCGCTAGAAAAGGACCATTAAAGTCCCAAACCAACATCGGTCGTGTAAAGAAAGCTGAACTGTGTTTGTGTGAGCGCGTTCCCGTTGCGTGCATGTGTGTGCGTGCTGATCGCGTGTGGTTGTGCACGGCTGTGTGTGTGTGCAAAGTGGAGCGTAATCCATCAACGTGTGCTCCGCCCTAACGAGTCACAGTCTGGGAGGAATCGCAGGATAGCATGCATGTTATAATGATGCTTAATTACCGAGTAAAAATGAATTATGAAACGCCAACACTAACCGTGTAACCGGCCAGACATTTGCGGTTTTTTTTTCTTTTATGGCTGCAAGGAGAAATGTTCGAGATAACACCGAGAAACGGAGGGGGATACGCATGCGCGGGTTTTTCGAGGGCAAATGTGCTTGTATTTTATTTTGAAATTTTGTTTGTTTTGCAAAGTTTGTTATCTCTATTTTAAAAAATTTGCTTTGGCGTCGGAGTCCCTGCTCCCTTATTTTAATTAATAACGCCGGTGAGGCCTTTTCCCAGAGCTGGACTTAAATGGGCGGTTGATGATGATGGTAATGACGATAATAATGATGATGATAGCTTGATGGTGCGGGATTTTGTTCAACTTTTATTTAGTTTTTTTTTTTAATTCATTCGAGGACCATAATGAAACGGGAAGAAGAAATTCGCACCTGAGGTCGAGGAAGAACAGGGTGTCCGGCAGCATGGACCGTTCGAGCGAGGCGATGTTGTTCTGCGACAGGTCCAGCTGGAACAGTTGGTACAGCCTGGAGAAGGCGCCGTCCTCGAGCTGCGAGATGCGGTTTCCCCTGAGGAGCAGAGACCGCAGGCTGCCGCTGAGGTCGACGTCGAACCAGGCGGCGCGCACTGTGGTCAGCTGGTTGAAGGAGAGGTCCAGGGTCTCCAGGCGACGCAGGTGGCCCATCCTGCGATGGTAAAGAAGTCGAACAACACATGAAATGTATCGCAACAAAGAAATATTGGCCGCGTATCTGCTCCTTTCTTCGCAAATGTCGACAAAAGACGATAGTTTTGGTCCACAATTGCCAAGTAAATGCCTCCCTTCGCTTTCCCGCTCACCTCTCATGTCGTCCTTCCTGCGTCGCGCTCTTCCCAAGGTAAACACGGTAAAGGTTTGCTCAAGTCAATTTAAATTTACCGCGTTCCACTGCTTCAGAGCTGCCGGGTGCCTCGATGCCGGCGCTGCCGTACGGCGGAGCCGCGCGTGAATCGAGGCGCCCTACTTCAACGTTTATAGAACCGCGTTGCCCTAGTCCACGTGCGTTCCAAGTAGAAAGTGGAACCTATCTAGTGGAACCTTTCGTAACTGTTTCCGCTTGATTTCTTAAAATGCCACCAGAAGCTATAGTGTGGCAGGCGACAGCAGGCGACAGTGTCATTTTTTTTCTGCAGTAGATGTAGTAGTATTTCATCTATGCAAGTATCTATAAGAATTTTTTATACAGGAAAACAGAATATTCGCAGGGTATTAATTTCCTGTCTTATATTTGCGTAATGTGTTGTTCTTGTTCAACAATGTTGACAAGTATGAACAAACTACGTTTAAATTTCACCATGAGTATTTAAGACTATTGCGCAGACTTCGTTTCACTTTGGCCTTCGTTTCACTTTGGCCACACAGACAGACAGACAGACAGACAGACAGACAGACAGACCAAAATTTCTGGGTTTAAGTATCCCAAGAAAGAAAATCGTCTTTAAAAATCAAAGCCATCTTGCACAATGGTGCAAGCCTGGTGTAACAGCAGAGCTGTGCTCGTCTCACTAAGCAAAACTCGACGAGCGCCGTATGAGTCTCTCAGAACAATTTACCCTGCGTATATATATGGCGCTCTTCAGCAGAAGACCAGGACACACGCAAAGTAAAGAATATAAGTGTATCATTTCTGCAGTTCCCTGTTCAGTCTTCGTATAATTCATCGTCCGCCACCGCAAAGTCTTCGTCGAGCGCTCCCTCGGCATTTAAGACCTGCACTACTTCTTCTCAGCGCGGCGCGCTTCCTGGTAAGCCGCCTCTTCTTCAGGCGTCCGGATCTTCTTTGGTCGCCCCATCTCCCATGTGCGCGGCACATAGTCATAAAGAGGCGTTTCCTTGTTGATGGAACGTCTTTAAAAGCGAATCTGCACGTAGGAGAGCCAGAGGGAGGAATAGGAAGCCCAGGCAGCTAAGCAGGCCGAGCCACTCGCATTTTAAAACAAGAAATCCGCGTTGCGGTGGTACTAACTATAGCGAAGTTTCGTCGTTGTTAGTGGGGCATGTAACTTCAGGAGCCGACGACAGGCGGCGTGCGCGGTTCTGTTCATTGACGGTGCAGCCAATTCTTGCTTGTGATTATATGCTGTTTCTTCATTCACATGCTAAGTTTCTAATTTGCAGTTTTGTGTAGCGGGCCATGAGTCCTCCTTACGCCCGATTCCGGCCAATCCCCTAACGAGGGAGCGTACCATGCTACAAGGACCGTAACGAGACGCACGCTCACGTGCGTTCATTTTCTTTGTATTTCTTTTTTCTGTTCATTGATGACGCAACCAAGAGCTCTGCTGTTGAAAAGCCAGAATGAGCCCAGAAAGGCAACATTCAACGAGGTTATGAAGACAATTAGTCTACAGCGTTGTTTTATTAACGGATATTTCGTTTGTTTTCTGGTCGTCTTTTTCGGAGCTGTTTTTGTGTGTGGGTGATGTAGATAGTTTTTATTTCGTTAGTTCGTTTCTGTGATTATTTTGTATCTCTTTCCTGCATTTCTGTGTTATTTGAATTTCTTTAGCCCAGTTACCTCTTTTTACGCTATTATAATGATTACATGTGATAACTTGACCAATTATGCAATTTCTGCAGTGTTACACAGTTGGTCCTGTTTTCACAAATTTTTCATTTGTGTTTTGGCTTGTTTTTTCGGGAGGCTTTTTATTTTCATCTTCGTTTTCTCAGGGTGGCGTATCAGATTCGTGTTTCCATTTTGTTAGTTTATTTTTAGTTTTCCTTTTGTACATTTCGTTTTCTAAGTTTCTTCTACCAATGTGCACTTTACACTATTGTGTCGAATAAATGTGATGGCCAATTGTGCATTTCTGTGCCAATTCGTCCTGAAGTGGACACAAACCGGCTGATTACGAAAATTGCAATGATGATGATGATGATGATGATTGTGATGGTGGTGGTGGTGGCGATGCAGGCCGTTACACGCTTTCGGGTTGTGCGATGCTCGGCAACAAAGGTTTCCGCATTAAAAACTTGGTGGAAGGATTAGAGCGGTAAATTTGAAGCAAAGAATGGATGGACCCGGATGATGTAGAATATGAGCGGCAGGAAGTACATGAAATACACTTTCGTCCAGAAGAATGATTACACCTATTACGATCACTGCTATAGTGGTGATTATAGTGGCTCTGCAATAGTGTAACTGCAGATCATTTGCGAAAGGAAACAAAGTACACACATAAATCAATGAAATACCCTAACGCATTTGGGCTACTCATAGCCAAACGTGGCTACAAAAAAATTCAAGGTGAAGGTAAGCGGCTTAAGAATGCTTACGCACTATACTCGGTTACAACTCAAGAACGGCACCACCTCATGTAGTGTATCACTCCGCCAAAGCGCCGGACCCGTGACGTCAGTGCGCGCCGCGTTTTGAAAGGGGTTTGCTACGAATGCGTGATATCGTCTGCCTTGTCTCACGCAGTTTGTTTGTCGTCACTGGAGTCGTTATAAGGATATTAAGTCCAAAAAATCACGGAACGGCTCACGCCATGTTCACATTATTCCCAGTAACGCCCTACTTGCGCCGCGCAGAGAAACATCCCGCTACGGTGATAAGGCACAGCGGCGCCGTTCTTCAGTTCTCACCGAGTATAGTAAAGACTTGTATGAATTTTTGCAATTTTTTTGTCTTCCTCTACTTCTAGTCCTGTACGCGTTGCCTCATGCTGCTCATGTCCATCTGTTGTCACTAGTCCGCATTCCCGTCCGAATGTCTCAAAACCCTCCAGAGAGATCACTGCGCCCTGCCGTCCTCCGCCGTCTATCCCTGCCACTTCAAAATGTCACGTATGTCCGTCAGAAGCAAGCCCTGCCCCTTTGCCTTTTATCCCCCTTTGAGCCACAAATCCCCACTTTTCCAGGTACTCATGTTACAAAGTTTAGTGCCCACCTGTTCGTCATTAGCATGGTCCTCTTCCCTTCCTTTTCTTCCTCCGTCAGTGACAACCCCTTCCCTCCACCTTTCCCTCACTCCTGAAGCAGCTAGGCCTCTCCACCTGAGAACCTCTGCGGTGCCGGATGAACTCGATTTGGCAAGCGCATAAAAGAGACAGCATCCTTCCTTCCTATCCACCACTCCATCCCCTTTTACCCCAACACTTCCTATGCCGCCTACCTATACGTCCGGGAAGGGACTGCAATAAACTCCCTCAACGACGACAACAACAACCGAACGCTACTTGTTCTTTGTTAAATTGAAAGAAGATATCTTACATCCGAGTGCGTAGCCGAATCCATCACGCGCGCATCTTATCTTACATGTATACCATCCTTCTTTG
The DNA here is from genome assembly GCA_013339765.2 of Haemaphysalis longicornis. Classification (NCBI taxonomy): domain Eukaryota; kingdom Metazoa; phylum Arthropoda; class Arachnida; order Ixodida; family Ixodidae; genus Haemaphysalis; species Haemaphysalis longicornis. The sequence continues at coordinate 112,532,530 of CM023456.1, read as the reverse complement.
GCTCATTTGGCCGACAAAACTTTTATTCCAAGGTGAATATAGTAATACTCAGAGTGTACCGCAAAACTGGCACCGGAAGTACCCATTGGTGTTTATTGGTGCTTATTAGTCACGGCGCATCCGGAACGCGCCGTACGCTAATTATACGCCTGGTTGTTGTCTCAGAGTTAGGACCAGTAGTGACAGCCTGTGCAAGATAGTTATGTTCTCCCACGTCTTCTATACTGCAATTACCTATAGCCAAAGGGGGGCTTCCTGCATGTCTATTTAACACAACCTTTGATTTTCCAAAAGTAGCATCAGCGATTTCTCAATGTGTAAGGGAATGGCAGAGCATTTCCTGGTTTTAAATTACGAAAGTACTACGAGTCTGGGCGAAGGAAGGAAGGAAGGAGTAGGTAGTGACCAAATATTTTATTCTGGGGGCAGCCTATCCTTTACACAGCTGCAAAAAATGTTTTGTGAAGCTTCGACACAAGCGACGTGGAGTTTCCTGCAGCGATCTCGCGGCCGGCGAAACTTGCAAGGCGCATAAGCGTGCACGCCGATCGATGCTCAGGCCTGCTTCGGCCAGGTTTATCATTATCCCATGGCGATTACGGCGCGAGTGTTCGTGGCGGGGCCAATGCTTGCCAGGTGGCTAAAAAAGGCTAAGCGGGCGTCCTATTCACTGACTATATTTTAACCATGTGTTCAACTCTATAGGGAGAGCCCAGCAAGCTTCGCGAAACTGCTTAACCCTAGAACATGTGTGAACTATGGCCAACAACGCTGACGGCCACGGGCTTTGTAGTTTCCGCATCAACTGAGTTTTAGGCAGGCCAGGCCTGCGGCGGGTTAGCACGGCGGCTTTGGTTTGTTACCGAAGAGAGGCGGTACCCTGACAGGATTACCATATTTACTCGATTATTAAGCACCCACTTTTTTCCACGATCGCGACGCCCAAAGTGAGGTGAGCGCTTAGATTCGAAAAACCTAAGCCCCCCCCCCCCCCCCCCCCCCCCCTGCCACCTTGCTACTGTTTTTGCGGCCGTATCCCGACGAGATGGACGCAAGGAATAATGATTCATTTGGCAAACATTCAAAAGAAAAATAGGTACAGTCAGGAAACCACCTCTTACGTCTGATACTCGTCACCCTCAGTATACCATTTGAGTCCATTTTGGCCGCTTGGCAGCCGCCTCTAGTATCCCCCAGGGGGTCATCTTCTGTTCCGCTGAAGTGGCTTGTAATTGAAAACTTTATAAATTACTTGGCCACAACGTCATCTCGAGTCCGCGTCCACGCGTCTCAAATGTACCTTGCGATGGCTGCTTAGAAAAAGGGGGTGCTTAGATTCGCATGCAAACTTTTTTCAAACCCTCCCGTCCCCTCCCCTACCCAGAAAGTAGGGGAGGGTGCTTAAATCGCAAAAATAAGGTCATTCGACTTTCAGACGCCGCTTGACCGCAAGATCCGCACCTTGTCCATGATCGCGCACACAGCACTCGAATTAGCGGCTTCAGATGGCAAAACACATGCGCGTGTACAGCCACGACTATGCGACATGTATACTGACAAACGTGAATAATGCGAGCGATGCTTATAGGCTGCCAACCCCGCTCTACTATACTGGCACGTCCACACGGTATAAGCCTACTTCATTTGAACTGCGGGGGAATTCACTTCCGCGGGACGCTTGCGCTTTCCGAAACCACCGACTACAGTGGGGCTCTTCGATTACAGTCCCGGACTCACCGCGGACTCCCCGAGAAGCAGTCCGGAGTTCGATTTTTACATGTATCCCTATGGCTTCGGGGAATCCTCGGACTACCCGCGGACTATCCGCGGTGAGTCCGAGACTGTAAATCGAAGAGCCCCACTGTCACCGCATCTGTATGACGTTATTCAAGTCAGCACAGACCCTGTGCACGAAGCGACGCCACAACAAATGCGCTGGTATTGGCAGTGGCATATATAAAATAACAAAACACACACGAGTAAAACTCATCCACTACAACAATTGACAATAAGACGCAGCAAATCGAAGGCAACTTAACATCAAAAGTGACGTTGTGCGCCCTCTCCTGCGGAGAATCCAGAACTGTAGTAATCCCGGCGTCGAGTTCCGACAGGTTCTCCTTTCCTTTGCAAATATCCAGCAGAGGGCGAATCCTGCTGGGTGCCGGAAAACTTCCGGTGCGCTCGATTTCTCGTGCGGTCTCGCGTGATTGGCTGCGCGCCCGAAAACGTCACCTAAAGCGACCCAGGCAGCCAATCACGCGAGACTGCACGAGAAATCGAGCGCACCGGAAGTTTTCCGGCACCCAGTAGGATTTGCCCCCGGGTGTGCCCCTTGGTCTATTGATAAACGGGGAATTGCGACATCCTGCAGATGCGGTGGCGCAGGTGTCAGCAGCGACGGCAGGTGTGTAGGCAAGAAAAGAAATCCCGGGCCGTCTCCACTAACGTGAAACCTGGTGAGGGGCGAAGCATGTAGTGCGAAGTGTATTCTTAGCACCTTGGCGTTTTTGCCAACGGAGATGAAACCGTTAACAATTGGTGGTACAGGTATACAGCTTTGCTGTAAAGGTCTCTTGTCTTTGAAACACGAAGCTCTCTAGCGCGAGGCGTTGGAAAATGAGTGTCCCGGTGTTTTTTGGTACGCGTTACATTCTACCGCGAGGCGTGAACGAGTTTCCCGGTGCATTAGTACCGTACTACGTGAGACGAACGACGCATACGACGACGACGACGACAGGAGACGCCAACACCCCCAGATCCTAAGTGGCTTCGCCCCTAAAAACCCTCGCTCTGAGAAAGACCTGTACAAAATTTTTGAACCTATATGTCATGCATTATTTAGGGATCACCAACTACATTGTTCGAAGCCGTGAACTACGCTGGTTAAATCGGGATAAATTTTCCCGATTGAAAGGCGGTTAAAGCGGCAAGAAAAAGAAACGGCGGTTGTTGGGGTGAGGCGCTGCGCATGGAAAAGTCAGGCGTGTCTCGTGATTTTTTCGGAGGAGGACCACAGAGTTGCAATGTGGCGTCAGTGCAGTAAGTGCGACGTCAGAGTGAGTAAGTTCGTTTGAAGCAACAAGCGAGATGCGCTCATTCTCGAACGCCGAAGTTGACGCAGCTATCTATCGCACCAGGTGGATTGGTATTTTCGTTTTCAGCAAGCGTTCAGGTACAACCGTTAATAGCTCCAAGGATGGCTGTTCTGACCGCTTTTCATTTTAATTCATTGTGTACCCGGCGTAATATGTAAATACCTTACCAAACACGTGAGCGTGAACCGATTACGAATGCCAACTCACCTCGGGGCCTGCTACGTTTCCCTATACCCACCCTCCTGCATTTACAAACATTATATTTGCCTGTTAACGTTTTATGTCCGTAGGAGTAAAAAGAGGCGAGGTGGAGCGTGCCTTTGGAATGGCTGCGAACTGTCGAGGCCACACCGGCGCAGCGACAGCGATCGCAGCGACGTCTGGAGGCCGAGGAAGGCGTCGTCGCTGTCGCCCTGCACGAAGCTGGACAAGGGCGTGTCCCAGAAGTACACCTCGCTCACTTGCACGTCCAGGAACAGGTTGCTCGGCAGGTAGCCCAGCTGCACGACGAACACATAACACGCGGTCACAACCCTGGACAGGAACGCTGTGCTCGGGTACAACTATAAAGGACCCTGCTACGCTTTTTCAACTTTTTGGAAATCTTAAATGCTTGCAGAACGTAGTCAACCAACACATACAGTACTTAAAATAGGCGGTCACAAGTATCTCAGCCAAAAAATTCTGTGCCCATCCGATAACTTAGAAACTTGCTCAAAGGATTTTTCTCTTTCCCGGTCTTGGCTATTCTTGGAGCGCCGGAATTGCGTTATTACGGCAGTGTAGGGTTAATTGGGCGGCTTTCCTTCAGTTGCAGCAATTAACGAATTCTTCAGCCGCTTAAAAAAAAAGCCGTAAAAGCAAAGCAGAAACGGAAGGCGTATCTGCTGCGACGAGCAAATCCCGCAGCATCGCTCCTTGCTGGCGATAACTACTGGCTTTTGTAGGTGCTTCCAGAAGCAAAGGAAACAGCGAAAGCGTTTATCAGAAGTGTTACAGAGCCCATTTAAAAAGGGCAACGGAAGTTGCCCCTCCGGCGGCTATTCCTCCGTGCGGCGCCAAGAGGGCGCCACTGTGAGTATTTCGAACGTGACACCAGCCGCTTCCGTGATTTTCCCCAATAAATCTGCTTATAAATTACCACAGTGACGACAAAAAAATCAAAGCTTCTTTCTTAATAGAAAGCTGGTTAAAAACGTGAAACGTTCTCCCATGCAACCTGAGTCAAAGTCCGAAATCCAAATGGCTTCGCCCGTGTCCGAGTGACGCATCGGATAGACGTCAGCTTAATAACGCGAGAAATCCAGGTTCGATTCAACCACGTGAAGTGCTTTTTCAATCAAGCTTTACAACTTTCGTCCAGCGGTTTCGCGGGGATGCGCAAGTTAACCTTTTGACCGGAGACACATCCTCGGCGACACAGCCCTCGCCGCGCATCGCGTGATTCGCCGGGCCCGCTGTTGGCGCTGCGCACAAGGCCCCGTTTTAAGGAGCCATGAAGAGAAAATACAACTTCGTTTAATTTGAAAGAACTAGGATTCAGTATCTCACTCAGCTCCATTACAACCACAAAATATTTTTTTAACGAAAAAAAGCAAGAAGTATTTAAAAACTTTCGAATTTTGCGCCACAGTGATGTGTTATGAGCAAGAATGACGTCATACGGGCCAACAATAAAACATAATTTTCAATGCGTTACTGCACGTTAGCATTCAAGTGATGCGGTCAAATGGAACTAGGGGCCCCATTGCAGACGTCCAGTCAGGTGTCGTCGCGACTGGTCAGTTAGGCGGCCGCCAATCACACAAACAAGGTTTCGTGACGTCATAGAAAAGTTGCGGGAAATTGGCTAGGGGGTCGCGACTGCTTCACACGGTTTTCTTTAATATCTCCGTTATTTGTTCGAAGATTGCGATGATATTGGTATCATTGTTATCGGGACTAAGCAGTCTTTCTAATAAACCCAACTTGTATTTTGTCTTCGTGGCTCCTTTAAGTCGTTTTGCGACTTAGCGGCGGCGCAGCGGAAGCCGACCAAAACCACCGCCTTCCACGCATGCGCCGCTGGTGCCGCTGGGTCGTCTCACGCATCTTGCGCCGCGTTCTCCGTGAAAAAGGAACGCCGTGTTCGCCGAGAATGAAAGCGAGGCCGGGCGTCCTTCTGTCAGCGTTGCACGGGACCGAACGACCTTGAGCCGTGTTTGGCAGTACAGCTACATCAAAGGTTAACCAAGCGAAACAAAGACTCAGCCAGACTAAGCCAAGCTTTTGCTTTGCTTAGCTGGGCTAAGCCGAGGTTAGCCGAGCTAAGGTTAGCTAAGGTTGGCTGAGCTAAGCCGCAACCGTTTTCCTTGAGGCGCTTGATGGGAAACCCATTGTGTAAGTTGGCTTTGCCGCAGTGCGCTTTGTGCGAAACGATTTGGATTTTGGACGTTGACATCGGACTTTGAAGACGTCATTTTTCACTCACGATCATCATCGTCGTCAGAGAAAGAAATTGGCTTTCCTGCTGAGCGTTTTGGGGCAACGTCGACATCAGAGGGAAATATTGATTGATTGATTGAATGTGGGGTTTAACGCGCCGACGCAACGCAGGCGATGAGGCGCGCCGTAGTGGAGGGCTCCGGATTAATTTTGACCACCTGGGGATCTTTAACGTGCGCCGAAATCTCGTACACACGGGCATTTTTGCTTTTCGCCTCCATCAGAAAAGCGGCCGCCGCCGCCGGGAATCGAACCCGCGACCTCGTGCTCAGCAGCGCAACGCCTTAGCCACTGAGCCACCGCGGCGGGTATCAGAGGGGAATAGAAAACTTCGCTATAAAAATATAGGCGAGAAATAGCAGACAATGCCACGCATTAGGCGCAATCTCCTCACAAAATGTTCTCACGTTGACGTCACAAGTTCGTCAATTCGGAGGAGTAATACCGCACATGAGCTACTGCCGCTCTCAACTTCCACCGGAGTCTTAACTTCCGTGTGTAGAAATGGCACCAACCTCCCAAACAGCCGTGACACTAATCAGAAACCCTAAACAAAGCTGGCCAAATTTTCAACTGTCCTGTCGCGCTAGAGGTAAAGATGGCTGGGTGACCGGCACCAAATTATGGGGAGAACATTAGGCGGGAGGTCGGAGTATATCGAGGTGAGCTTGAGCAATCTTGAGATCTATACTACGAATAAAAACGCGTTTGCCAAGCTTAGTTCCCCCCGGCATGGCAATATTTTTCGTTCAAACGAATAGATGTTTGAACTGTGTACAGTCGTTAAAACTGTCAACAAAAAGTTAATATTCAAGCGAGGGAACCGTGGTGTGACGCGACGCATCGGGGGGTTCAGTTGGTGTTTCCGTTGGATTGATTCTCTAAATCGCGTGAAACGTGTTGTGAACGCGTATGATGCATTTCCATCACATGCGGGTGTTCCTATACGCGGGACGATGGGCGTAATTGTTGTGTCACACCACTCACTGAAGGGACCGTCGCTTCCATCACGTCTTCATCGGAAGAATCAAGTCAAGCACGAAGTAGTCAAAGCAAGGTCACGTCAGTGCGAGAGCGAGCGCTTGACTGAACCGCCGCGGTGCGATACCCGCTTTATATTCACAGCGATTGAAGGAGAGGAGACAACGGAGGAGAGTCGCGCATGCGCGCACTTGCGCGCACCGGAGCAGAGCGAAGCGCGCGCTAAACAAGCGCGCCAGCTGTGGTATGCTAATGAGCCGGAGTGAGAGTGTTGCACACAGCTGTGGGAGAGAAGAACGGAGGAGGGATGCGGACGGACGCCGCAACGACGACGCAGGAGGGACAAGCCCGAGAGCAAGAGATGCGTCGCATCTAACAACAAAACATGAGGTGCCTGCGTACGCACAGAGTGGCAGCTCACGATAGCCACAGCCGCGTTTTGACGCCTGGTTATCGGCCCTCACGTGTCCTACTGCACTCGGGTGCTTCAGCGCATGCGCACAGCCTGACTTAGCAGCTTGAGCGCTATCGTAAGCCTCCGCTCTGTGGATACCCTGGCACCTCGTTCTTTGTTGCTGTTAACAGTTTTGACGACTGTACCTGTTCATGACCGACTGGTTGTCAACGTGAGCAAAGAAAAATATACGAGTACTAGTACTATGCGATCAGTGATAGCAGAGATCGCCTTGTTTGGGGCAGACAAAAAAAAATCAAGGCCATTCGCCCAGTGATTGGGGATGACTGCAGCGGAGCTATAAAGTTATTGTCCCTTAGTTACGACGGTCACAATAGCTTTGTTGTCGCTACGATATACACTGATCGGACTACTTACAACTGCGCACTCATTTTTGCATGATGTCATATCGATGTGTAGGCACCGATGAGTCGTCGGTTGGACACATCCACATTGAGCTCACTGACTACGAGTACAGAGGCAGTATCATTGCAGTTAACCTGTGAAGTTCAAGGGCGTCGAAGCTCTTCTAATGCGAAAGCGTCAATGTCCTTTCGAACGCCCGAGATGCTTTGCTTCCACCCTTCGCTCGTCTTCGAAGGGCTTGGTCGTCTTGCCGCTTGACACGATTTGCTTCGCGACCCACTTCCGCCCTACGCTTTCGAATGCCTTCGATCTGTCTCCTACGGGTTGCGCCGCTGCTCATTCGCTTTCTGACGAGTTACAGCGCGCGCTGTGGAACGCCTCGCACTCCAAAATGACTTGTGCTTCGAAAAAAAAAAAAAAAAAAAAAGAACGCGCAGCCTCGGCAGTTTTCGTGTGAGGAAATCGAAAATGTTTGGAAACCTCGCCTAATGTACAGCTCCGCTGTAAACTGCAGCGCGCGGAATACGAGTGTCTGTTTGCATTAAAGGGGTCATCAAGGCAAAATAAAACCTGGTTTAATTGGAGTGAACTTGTCTTTGGTAACTCTCACCTCTATTACAGCCACGAAGGCATTTTCTAACCGAAAAAAAAACGCAAGAAGCGTCAATAACTTCCAAATTTCCTTTATAGTGACCCTATACGGGAAGCAGTGACGCAATATAAAAGAGAGAGAGAGAGAGAGAGAGAGAGAGAGAGAGAGAGAGGAGAGAGAGAGAGAGAGAGAGAGAGAGGAGAGAGAGAGAGAGAGAGAGAGAGAGAGCCTTAGTGAATACTGAAGAGCGACGCAATAGAAGGCCAGTACCAAAAACATACGTATCAGTCTCTTAATTGCACCTTTGCATTCGAGTGACACGATCAGATGGAATCAAAGGCCCCAGTATAATCCCCCAGCCATGTTTGTTGCCGGTAGCTTTGATGTGTGGCTGCCAGTCACACGAGTCGCCAGTCGCCAGTCTGTAAAGTCATGGAGACCTCGCCAGAGTGGCTGTGGTGTCGGCATTGCTGTATCTGTTTTAATATCTTCATTATTTGTTTAAATTTTGGAATAAAATTGGTTTAATTGTAACCCGGACAAAGCAGTCCTTGCTATGAAAGATTTCTGTTTGTTGTCCTCATGGCGCCTTTACGGACGACTGTACACGGATAGGTAACGTTTGTTGATTAGTTGCAACGTACGGACCCTTATGGCAGCCAACAGGCATCGCGGGTAGAACACTGTTTATAGAAGCGCCTGAACCTTCCTGCCCCAATGCAAACAACCGCACGCACCGTGGAGACGCCGAGCAGGAACTTGTCCACGCGGTGCTTCCGGGCCGGTGACAGGATGCTGCCCAGTTCCTCGAGGCTGGACACGTTGGAGCACGTGATCCAGACCTGGTTTCGCGACTGGTTGTTTGGCGTGCGGTCGTAGACGCTGCAGTTGCAGGGGCCCGCGCTGAACTTCTGGCAGTCCAATGGAAGGAACGTAGCCGAGGCGAGCCCGAGTCCGCTGAGAGCCACAGCCAACGCCGCGAAGCACATGATCGCCGCGGGGCTGCCATCTTTGCGGCTGTGGAGACTGGATGCAAAAAGAGCAAATAATAATAATAATAAATTGGCTCACGTGTAAAACTTCTGAACATAGTTATTATGGTTGAACGCAATTATGCAGGAAGTGCTTCGTGAAAGTTTGCCTTTACTTGGCATTCCGCAGCCTGCGGTCTAGCTGTATCTACTGGATGGTTTGATTCACCTTCTCGTTTGCGCTCGAGGGCACGTAATAAACGGCCTAGCCGGTACTGAGCGATCAAGCGCAGGCGAAGCAGCCGTTTCACACGCGCCTGGTCACGTGGTGCTGCAGCAGCAAAGCTCCCAGCGAGTTAGTGATAAGGAAAGCACAGCTTGCGCACCGGCGGCTGATGGCTACTTGCGACGCGATGAATGACCTTGAGATATGTAGCGTAGTAAAACTTTCGCTTTAAAAGAAATCCAATTCATGTTTGTGTGTAAGACATCGCGGCCGCATAGCTCCTTGATATATAGCAAGTTTCTTCCCTGGAAAACCAAAGGAAAACAAAGAATATTGTGAAATTCTTTTTAACTTACGAACGCATCGGCCGAAGCTCTGTAACAACAGACTAACGAGCTAATTTTCTAAGCCAAATGAACCAAGCCCATAACTCCTCATGCCCCTCTTTATTATACGCCGCCTTGTTTTCTTCCGTTCGCTTTACAGGCGACTTCGGGGCTTTTGCTAATGATGATCGTTTAATGGCGCCGAACCAGGGAAGTGAGAAGGGTGCCAAAAATTTAATGAGTGGTGTGAAGTATAACTACTAATTTTGGGGAGGTTGAGGGAAATTGATAGTTTTAAAATAGAAATGAGATGGCTTGCGCATGTTGTGTTGTGTTGTAACTGCGCGTGATATGAAGTGAGATGAGAAAATTAATATCTTTTAAACTGTAACAAGGTGTTGCAAAGGATCGTTAGCTGGAAGGAATGATGCCTATAGTGGAATATTGTATCTGTAAAAGTCTGGAAAGGGTCGTTCTGTGTGGAGTGCGTTACGTTTATTTAGTATATGAATTATTGATAGGCCTTCTCTGAACCTATACACCGGAGTCTTGGAAATCCTATGAATATGTGCGAGTCTGTCGCATGTGTCTGTCCTATTGGTAACCTAGCTGAGGCAAGTTCTATGAATCTGTTCTGTGTGAAGTTGGTATCGTCCCGAGCATGGTTTTTACATGTTTCTTCTTGTAGGGCCGTTTCATCCACTCATCTTGCCATCTATTGCGAAGCTCTTCATACCCTCCTCGACAAACTTCAAGCTGCTGTCCATATGCCCCCCCCCTCCCCGGGACGAAACCCTAAAGTAAAAAAACCCAACAGCGGCAACTTTACATTTCAAGGGGGAAAATTAAATTGTATTGAACAAACAGCCATTCAGTTTCCCCAGAGAGGAGGGAGAGCGGTGGGGAAGAGCGCAAGGGTGGGTGTGCAAGGCGATAACGCAGCTGCATGGAGGAACTGCACAAGACTTAGCAGTGAAGAAACCAGATACACGACAATTTTTTTTACAGCGAAGCTGTCTAATTCCCCAGTTTTCGCACCCGTGTGGAACGAAAACTCAAGGACTTGGTTTGCCACCTGGTGGGCATTAGGATTCACTAATGCTGGCGACCTACACCGCTCGTCGGTAGGTGGCGGCTCCGTGTCGTGCGGCGTCGCCAACTCCGCGCTCTCTGATAAGCTTACGCTGGTCGAGAGAGCAAGCACGGAGGTTTTTCGCTTCGGTAGCCTTGGATGTAAGCTTCCGCCTGCAGTCAATGATTTTTTCTCCCCTTTCCCCACACCCTTTCCCTCTATAAAGTTTTTTTAGCTGCAGCAGCAGTGCCTTCGTTCACTCAGCGGAGTGTGTTCAGCGTATGACAAAAATTCATAAAAATAAAAGGGATCTTAGTGCCGCCATGTTGTGGTATATGATGTCTTATTTTGACCATGGAAGAATGTCTTCCTAGAAGCGAATTTTTATTTAAGATTTTTTTTATAAGAATAAGAAAAATGCCTTAGTGCCTCCATACTGTGGTATTAGATGTCTTATATCGACCCTGGGTAAATTAACGAGGAGTATTTTTATAAGCTGGCCTTCCAACATTGTGTGCGGGCAAATAGGACAGAGCAGTCACCAAGAAAGCACGCAGATAGGTCAAAACGCCAGTAAAAACCTGCTCGCCTGAGATGAGGGAGGGCATTGTTTGCTTGGAGGCGGACCTGTCAATCATTAGGCTGTCCTCAAGCAACCATCGCACGTCTGTCGGCCGTCCAACGTACGCCCATTCCGGCTTTAGCGGACGTCCGCACGCCGTCCGTTTTATGGCCGATGGGCATACCATGTACATCCGTGGGACGTACAGATTTAACACTTCCGTAAGTCCGTTAGGACGTCTGAAATTGGATGTATTTTGAATGTTCAGTAAAAATTTACGGAACCACAAATATGTTAATATGGAATAGTACACTGCACAACACCAACGTACTACCGGACCGACCACAGTAAACTTGCTTCACACGTTTTATTGGCGGCTCTAAATTTTATATACACCTCCTCAAAAATGTTATCGTTTGAGTCAGTGAGGTGCTTCAAAAATGTTTCAGAAGGTAGGCTTAATTTAATTAATAAACAGATGAAACTTGCAATATGCAAGTCAGGGTGATGGACAAAATGTTTTTAAATGAGAAGCAGAGTAGCGTTCTTGTTTTTGCTTTTATATTGAATTATAACCATTATTTGAAGTTTAGTGGTAACTTTGTAGGTGCACGGGCGGATGTCCTTCGGACATACGGAATTGTACATACTTCGTACATTCGTTCCTGGATGTCCATTGTACGCCCGCAAATGTACAGGTCCGCGCAGAAGTAACCGGAGCACGGGAGCAGTGGACGAATTGCATCGCTGCGCCGCGTAGGAGCGCCAACGGGAACCAAGGAGTGGCGTTCAGCGGGTGCGCTCGCACTGCCCCGCCACCCTATCGATATGCTTGATCGCCAGTCTGCCGCCGCGTCAGACGGGCGTTACATTTTCAAACGGCAGCGCTGGGCAATCCGGTGGCGCTAGTTACGTTGCTGTTCGCAGCCGGCAGCACTGACGCAATCTGCCGCTTCTGCGTTCGCACAAACCACGCGCGCTAGGAAATGTGGCTTGTTGCACTCAGCAAAGGGCAATTGCGAAAGTCTTGTTCAGAGGCGGCACAGTATTGCCTGTTTGTCTGGTTTCAATGCGATGCAAGACATTATAAGGCGACAGCAAAATGTGCCTCAAGAATATAGAAAGCACCCCAGGAGTTATAATGTCTTGCATCGCAAGGCACACCGCTAGAAACCAGGAAAACAGGCAATACTGTGCCGCCTCTGAACAAGACTCATAATTGCACTTTGCTGAGCACAACAAGCCACGTTTCCGAGCGCGCGTAGTTTGTGCGAACCCAGAAGCGGCGGATTCGGTCACTTCTGCCGGCTGCGAGCGGCAACGTAACCAGCCCCTTCCGATTGCTCAGCGCTGCTCTTTAAAAACTGTCACGCCCGGTCTAACGCGGCAGAAGAGCGGCGATTAAGCATATAAGATAGGGTGGCGGGGGCAGTGCGAGCGTACCCGCAGAACGCCGCTCCTTGATTCCCGTTGGCGCTTCTATGCGGCGCAGTGACGCAATTCGTCCACCGCTCCCGTGCTCCTTTTCCTTCTGCGCGTACCTGTACATCCACACATGGATGTACATAGGACGTACAGTGACAGTCCAAACTTGGCATTGGACGTTCGGCTGTTTTTGGGGCGTCCCACGACGTTCGTGGTTGCTTGGGATCGTCGCCCATCCACGGGATCAAATGCTTCCCGCGGTCAACAAGCATCGCCTCTTAGTCGCCCCTAAATAGCTTGCACGAATAACCGAACACTAAGAGATCCTAGTCCAGTTTGCCGCTGCGCTCACCGCCCGCGGCCCGTGTACGGCTTGTAGACGATGTTTTAGTTCACGGTAATTGTAACGCTTCGGGTGTGGTTGCCCAGCTCAGCACCTTCCAGCGCCCATGCGCTCTAACTTTAACCCTTAGATAAAAAAAAATGCTTTGCTGTAAACGTTGAAATTTTAAAACATTTTTGAAATAAATTATAATAATTTTTCAAGTTGGAAAGTGTTTTCCAACCAAAAATGTTTCTCTCCATAAGTCATTACCCCTCCGATTAGGGCGTCGGGTCCGGATTAAAGCACGCAATGCCTACAAAATGGATAACAGACGACGGTGCGTAGACGGGTTCCCTAGGCGCCTCACAGTCGAATTTATTACGAGAATTAACCGCCAATTCATTACGCAATACTAGTGATGCGCGCGAAAATCACGATAAAGAGTGGGAAGCGGTTATGCGGGTAGAAGCTTCAGGCGACATGATGGCGATTTTCAGCTGCTGGGACAGTCTTCGGCGAGGAGGGTTTATGCGATCGTATACTTCTAATCCTAATACCCTGTAGTAACAGTTAGACGCCCATCATGGTTACCATAATCATAATCACCATTTTTGAGTCAGTCACACCGAGTTATTGTTATGAAGTTAGCACGCTAGAAGCAATGCCATCAGACCGCGAAAATGCCTGCGTGTCGAGATCTCGACGCATTGGATCATCAAGCGTTCAAAATTAATCCGGAGCCCTCCCCTACCATGCGCTGTTAGAAAACACGTAAGCGAAACGTTAGAAAACAAGACGATAGAAAACACAAAACAAATGACGAAGAAAGAGGCGGTTCGTATCGATTGTGATGCTCTTGACGTGTTTAGAACGTACCCGCAAGGGCGATTGACCAGGGCTAACGCTTTTACTGCGTTCCATGTGGAGCTTATAGGTTTAATTTTATTTCTGTTGCATAAAGAAAACGAAATGAAAGAAAATGCACTGGGATGAAAACCCGAATCGCCCAATAGCTATGGCGATTCAAACGACCTGTCGCAGAAAGATGATCTTGGAGCGGGAGAGCGGATTAACGTTGAGCGGCGCAAACTGCAGAAGGCGAATTAAATTACAAATCTGCCTTGTCTGGACTTCCTTTTCCTCACTGCTTTTAGCAGACGACGCTAGTCATGTGCATTCTATTCTGCCCCTCCCGAGTGGTCGCATGGTCTCGTGGCTGGGCCGGCTAGCCCCGCTTTTTCTGGCCCGAAGACATGCCTCTCCACTCTCTAAGCATCGCGCCGCATCGCGCCCAGGGGTCCAGCATCACTTTTTGCGCAACGTAGGCCGCGTTTGCATGGCTGCGACAGAAGAACATCGCAGCAAACTAGTGCGGCGGCAAGATATATCGCACCCAAGATTGCTGGGGCTGTCACTTCCCTGCGACTTGCGAGCGCGCATAAGTGACGTCGACGAGACAGAAACTGGGTTCCTGTGCTTCTGTCACCGCCACGTAAACGCAAGCCACAGATTTCCCGCGGGCTGGGCTCGGGCCGGGTAACACACATTTTCTCGGGCCCGGGCCGGGCTCGGGCTTGAACCAAAATTTTGTCGGGCCGTGCCGGTCCTATCCGATTGATTGATTGTGGGGTTTAACGCGCCGACGCAACGCAGGCGATGAGGCGCGCCGTAGTGGAGGGCTCCGGATTAATTTTGACCACCTGGGGATCTTTATCGTGCGCCGAAATCTCGTACACACGGGCGTTTTGCTTTTCGCCTCCATCAGAAAAGCGGCCGCCGCGGCCGGGAATCGAACCCGCGACCTCGTGCTCAGCAGCGCCGGTCCTATCCGGCCCGGGCAGTTCCTGAGGCCAGGCTATCCTGTGCCGCAAATTCGAAATTGTTGGCAAGAGAAAGTTTTCTTGTTGATATTTCCGGTAAAGTAAAAAAAAGGAAGCGCTAATTCACTACCGCGCCGTAAAAGATAAAAAGACGATTGCACTTAGAAAGCCTTCACATCAGTAAGAGAAACGTCTGGGTCCCATAAGCTTAGTGGGAGAGAGCGGGCCAGAAAACGAGGGCACTCCAGCCACAGGCTACAACATGATTGTATTTTCTCTCTCCTTTTCAAACTGAAACAGAACAAACGTGACCTGGATTTCGCAGTGTGTGCAGAGTTTGAAGAACCAATTTTCTAAGCAGAGCCCATGATTTTTTTCCGCAAGAATTTTTTTAGAGCCATGACTAAAGGCAAGAAAGAACAGAAGCGCAGATAAAATCATGCTGCCAACGTAACTAGAGGGAAAGACAGAAATCAAATGGTGAAACCGGACGCATTATCTGATCAAATTTCAGCAAGGAATGGAATAACGAAAGGTGCAATATCTGTTGAAGAATTGCAATAATTTAAAAAATCCACTTACTCCGCATCATTCAAGGTATTCTCGGGTGTACCTTGATTTCGAAGACTGGCAAATGAAGTGGCAAATGAAGTTACACGACTACCGAAAATACAGCTAAGTGAGGACAAGTTGTACAAAGTTCGGTCCAAGTTTAAAGGAAATTTAAAGCTAAAGTAGTCGTATTCGCTTTGTGCTTACGCTTGTTAGGTTAACAGCAAACTTCTTCAAGTTCATGTTAATATCCTGTCAGACTAGGGATGATATTTAACAACACCCTGGCGGGCTCAGGCCGAGCTCGGGCTCAGATTTTAAAAATTCGTCGGGCTCGGGCCGGGCTCGGGCTCAATTTTTATAAATATCTCGGGCCCGGGCCGGGCCTGGGCCGTGTCTCTATCGGGCCGGGTCGGGCCGGGCCTAGAAATTGCGGCCCGTGCACTGCTCTGGTGTCAGTGCTCAGAATGGTAAACCGACTTCATGAAGATGATTTCTGGGGGTGAAATGTGAGCCGTTAGAATGCGTTCGCGTAGCTTGCTGGGTTAAAATAGCTCGTGAAAAAGATTAAGGAAATTGTTTCCTCGCCGAGATGCCAAAACTAACGAAGGTAAATCCAAGATGGAATTTATAGCGGTTGTAGTTCTAAGGTATAAAACAAAGTTATTTAGGGCATGTCTAGTAGGTGTATTAGGTTTCCCTCCTTGGTTGAAATCCTAAACTGATGCAGCACGTGCGGAGAAGTAATTCGCAAAGCATTAGTTTTAACGTTGCCAGGGCCTGTGAAAAGTTGCAATGTACGTACCCGAACATGCGATTACCATTGATGATTGCGTATACAGAGTGCACGGGACCGAGTCAGATCCGTGATAATAATTTTTAGAGATATTTGTAAGTGCTCACGATTTCCAGAGTGGGTAGATTTCAGGTGATGAGTAGTCCAAGGAACGGTTAGTCTTGGATACACGAAGAAAATGTTTACTGTTAAATCACATTACCCATACTTACTCAGACAGAAATAGCGTAAGATCGGGTTATGGAGGAGTGCTTCGTCGTCATTAGCTATTTCGCAGAAAAGGATACAATAATCGGCGAAAAAGGAAATGGTAGAAGTTACGCGCGAAGGTACGTCGTTAATGTTGGTAAGGAAAAGCAGGGAAACCCAGAACAAGCCCTTCTGGAACGCCAAACGAGCCGTCCGAGCGCGGGTCCGTTGTTATTGCTAGCTTAAACGAACTAGGAGCGGTTAAATCGAAGCATTAAGTCAAAATAATGGTTTTCCATCAAGATTAAAGTTATTGGGTATGTAAGTAGGCCGTTCATGACATACTTCGTCGAATATTTCAAAAAAAGTTACGAAACTGCAGTCGGGGACAGAAGAATGAATGTCCTCCAGTCAAAGGTATACATTTTCGGTCGTGCTCTGTCCCAGGCCTGCACCAGAAGAACCGCCCGAAACGGTGTCTGCTCAGCGGTCAACGGCAGCGGGAGAACCCAACAAAACGAAACCTGCTAGTCATCTGGAACAGAGGAGAACATTCTGAAACGAAGGATGTTCAGCAGCCGACGGCAGCGGATGATCGTTCTGAGACAACGCCTGTTGAGCCATCGAGAGCCGCAGAAGCTCATACCAAAACGAGTGATGTTGAGCGGTCGTTGGGAGTGGAGGAACGTCCAAAAACGAAGCGTGTTGAGCAGTCGAGGGCAGCGAAAGAGAAACCTGCCGAAAAGAACGCTACGCAGCGGTCGAAGACAGTGGATGAACAGCCCAAAAAGAAACCTGTTCAACGGGCCAAGGCAGCCGACGAGCGTCCACAACGAAGCCTGTTGACACGTTGAGGGCAACGGAACAACGTGCTGGAACGGACGATCCTGATCAGCGGTCAAAGGCAGCGGAGAAGCCGCCTGAAACGAAGCCGGTTCAGCGGTCGAGGGCGAACGAAAGGTTTCCAGGCAACAAGGATGTACTACCGCCCACCGTGTGAGACCTTGATTCCAATTAACACTTTCTAACGGTCCTCAGCGGAGGTTACATAATTTCACCAACTACAGAAATAGGCAAGCACATAAATTCGCGCCTATCGGTGCATACCTGAACCAGTCACTTCGCCTAGGTTGACGACAACAGGATTGACAATGGTGATTGCTTTGGAAAGATGGAAAAGCTGATCGGACAAGAACTTCGCCACGTCGTTCTAAAGTATGTCCTAAGCAAGGGTGCCTCGCAAGATACAGCACGTTTACGTGTACTACAGGCAAAACAATAGACATAATAAAAATCAAGCCTAGTTTCCTCGAAAATGTCCCATGGCACCCGAGAACCTCATTGCCCCACATGACGCCCTTCACCCTCAAAAAAGAACAACGAAACCCGGCAGTTGTCGGTCCCTCAACTTCCGTTTGTGTCGGAATCTTTTCCTTTGTCTTCAATGTTTTGCCGCGTCATTTTATAAGCATGTTCGTGCAGCTTACTTGCCGCGCACTATACGGTTGTGGGTTCTGTTGGCATCACAAAAGCTTTCGCTTTAGTCCTCCGCAGAAATTCCGAGCGGCCACCCTGGATGCCACCGAGCCAAAGTGGTCGGTCGCGAAACGAAGGTGCGGTGACTGATGCGGACACGGACTCCAAAGACGTCCAACCGATCCATCCATTTCCGCAACGCGGCTGGGGTGCCAGGCCTCAGCAGCTCAAGGTGGGGGCTGCTTGCACTGTCGGCGCATGTTACTTAACTATATCACAGAACAGGAACAGTGAACGTATCTTTTCTCGCTTGAATTACTGAAAAAACTTTCAAATTTGGCGCCACAAACGTCAGCATTAATAGCGAAAACCCCGAAACGTAATTATCGTACGTTACTGTGTATAAGCCTTCAAGTGATGTGATGCAACGAGACTAGAGGCACAACAATCGCGCTGTCGTGTTTTTGGCAGCGGCCTTGTTCGGCGGCTGCCAAGCACGCAAACAAAATTTGGTGACGTCAATTGAAATTAGGCGAGGATAAATGGCCTGGCGAGTTCATCTTGCAAGCGGCCTACCATTGCTAATGAAGTATTTTTGAAGATAGTCAATGACAGTAAGTCAATGCTAACACGTGGATGCTACGCCTTGCCTTAAGGCTTTGCGCAGAAAAGCAAGGCGCAGCAGCGTTTCTAGTAAGGCGGGATTGTTTTTTAAGGAGCCATGAAGACAAATACAAGTTGGGTTTATTAGAAAGACTGCTTAGTCCCGATAACAATGATACCAATATCATCGCAATCTTCGAAAAATAACGGAGATATTAAGAAGACGTGTGAGCAGTCGAGACCCCTAGCCCAATTTCCCGCAACTTTTCTATGACGTCACGGAACCTTGTTTGTGCGATTGGCGGCCGCCTAACTGACCTTGTCGCGTGACGAAACATGACTGGACGCCTGTAATGGGGCCTGTAGTTCCCATTTGACCGCATCACGTGAATGCTAACGTGCAGTTTAACGCATTGAAAATTCTGTTTTATTGTTGGCCCGTAATGACGTCATTCTTAATCATTACACGTCACTGTGGCGCAAAATTTGAAAGTTTTTAAATACTTCTTGCTTTTTTTCGTTAAAAAACATCTTTTGTGGCTGTAATGGAACTGAGTGGATACTAATCCTAGTTCTTTCAATTAAACGAATTTGTATTTTCTCTTCATGGCTCCTTTAACCAGTTCGTAGCTTCAGCAGCTCCAAGAATGCATCACTATGAAAGGGTACGGTAATGCCTTTTGTCTTGTACAACATACCGGTACGGGATGGGAGCACGGTGCAGTAAAGAACGAAAAAAAAAAAATGTGGCGCAGCGCATAAAAAGAATTTCTAGCAGGGAGTAGCTTGTCTTTGCGATAGGGACACGTGGTCGTGGCAGAGAGGCCAGTTCACAGCTGCTCTAAGAATGCATCACGGAGGAAGGGGGCGGCAATGTCTCCTGTCTTGTCCTCCCCAGGGAGGTCCTCGACCAGGGAACGGACTCAGCAAGCGCGGTCGTCCTCCGCCCAGGGGAAGGGGACAAGCGGAGCTCAGCGGGGCGGCCTCCACCCTCCGTCCGCAAACCTTCTACAGCCGCAGGGACCCCCCACGCCCACGCGAGCAACAGCAGGGGGATGCTGGTCCTCCCAAGAGCGGGGCATCGTTGACCGAGCACAGGAAGGTAACAGTGAAGGGAAGGCTGCATTGAAGGGATGATTGCCGAAGTCCAGATGGACGTGAACGTATTAGAGTTTATTACGTTATTAGATAAGCACGTTATTAGAGTTTTGGCAGAGTGGAGAAGTGGTTCCGTAAGGCACGCGGTACACGGTTGCAGCACTTGCGCGTGCGCTCAACCGGTTCCGCCGCAAAGACCACGGACTACGAAAACGTGGGGAACTGGAGACACGCGCTGTGACCTTTCGTTGCTGCAGCGCGCTGTCCTGTCTTCCACCCTTTTCCTTAGTTCGTCGTCTTTTGCGCTGCTTTCGTATGAACCAATCCAACTCGCCCAATTGACAGGCACACAAATCAGTGGCAAATAACAGGAGAATAATTACGAGACTTAGTGTAATCGTCGTTACTTGTATTAAGTTATTTCCTGGTCTAGTTATCTCACGTGAGTAGTTCTGCCACATAGCTTTTCGGTTTTTAAATAGAAACATACAATACAGCAGAACCTCGTTGATACGTCCTTTAAAAAAACCCCGAGGATAAACGTACTATCTGGGTAACGTACTTTCCGGGAAGAAAAGTACTATGGTGCATTGTGGTGTTTAACAGTTAGAGCGTAGCCCCTGGGAATCGTATTAACCGGGAACGTATCAACGGGGTTTTTACCCGTTATGCCTTGGTGCTGGGAAAGGGTCTCTATTGTGTCAAGTCCGTCTGCAGTTTGCCTGCCCTGAACAGGGTGCAGTCATGCCTGTTGCCTACCGGGTACCTATACGGGAGCAGTTCTCTGCTCTAACACAACCTTTGTTATGAATGCAGAGAACTCTGGAAGCGTTGCCTTCAAGACGCTCAAAGTTAGAGCGACGCAGTGCACGTGCATGAAAGGTTGAAATAGCGACGAAACTGTCCCCCTGCCACAACAAAGAAATTACTCGGTAATCTGAAGAAGCAACAATGAGAGCTTTAGCTGGACCGTTTCGACGGTCCGCTCCGGTACCGGCGGCCCGCTCAGCGCAACCGGAAGCCAATGCTGTTCGCGGCCAAAGGCGCCACGCATGCGCAATGGCGCTCCCCGCTTGCTATCGAGCGGAGCGGACCGTGAAAAACGGTCACCTAAAACTTTGCTAATGTTGTCTAACTTTGCTTGTAAACTTTGATAATGTTGTCTTACAGCATGCCGCCAAACGGGGCAGAGAAATCGGGCAATGTTCGTTAGCCTCAGTCATTCTTGTATGTGTGAGTTTACAAGATTTGGAGTGTCTTCACACAGCACTCACATTTTCAATGCTTAGCGGAGATTGTTGTTTTGAAACACCGATGGGGAAAACCTGTTTATTGTTGCAGACCCTGACTCGCTGACGCCACAGGAAACGATGTGTCTCGTGCGAATGATCTGCGCGAAGGCCTTACACGTGGACGGGTCTACCAAGGTCCTTGCGAACCTCTGCTTGACCATCGTGACGGTACGGTACGCCACAGCTGCGCTATTTTCGTTTCGTTGCAGGCTAATTTTTGGTCTTCTGAGGGCTGCGCCACTCTGCTGAGTACCCCTCTGTGGAGTGCTTCAGCGCCGTGGCTGGGATACGCTTCCGGTCCTCCTCTTCTGTAGTTCGTTGGCAAGGCTTTCGTTTCCATGCGACCTCATATCAGGGTTAACTTGGTCCAGAAATACAACAAACAGCACGGTGAGAGAGGGAGAGAGAGAAAACTGACAGCAGAGAAGTAAGCGCAGAGAGCTTGGCTAGCTGTTCCTTCTCATCATCATCACCATCATCATAATTACTGTATCTACGCCCACTGCAGGGCAAAGACCTCTCCCATAGATCTCCAATTATCCCGGTCCTGTGCTAACTGCGACCAATTTATCCCCGCAAACTTCTTGATCTCATCTGCCCGTCCAACTTTCTGCCGCCCCCTTCCACGCTTGCCTTCTCTAGGGATCCACTATCTTACCCTTAATGACCAACGGTTATTTTGTCTTCGCATTACATGCCCTACCCACAGCCATTTCTTCTTCTTAATTTCTACTAATATGTCCTTAACACGCGTTTGGGTAACACGCGTCTGGAAGTTACTAAGGGTAATAATGGTTGGAACTTGCAATCACACAAACATGCACACAAACACCAACTTACGCGGGAATACACACGCCACACATGAGCGGGAGTATGTTTGCGGAGCTGAGTCCGTACCGCAGTTGCACGCAACACAGGCACGTGAGTATGGTGCACCGTGATTCAGTACGGGCAGAAGTAGCAGGGTGCGCAAATGCAGAGCCGTTGGAGACGGCACTGCATTTGTGCGCGCAAAGTACTGTGCAATAAACCGGTGGTCATACTTGCCACCCTGCCACCTGAAACTCGCGACAGATCAGGTTTTTTTGCCGGCAGGTGCAATTGCAGTCAGCCTCAGACTGCGTTGCTGCGCAGTTTGGGAAGAAGACGTGCTGTAAGTACAACACGCGGCGACATTGCCATAAGAGAAGCATCTATATAGAAGCGGTGCTGCTACATTTCTATAGGCCACGACATCCACCCGATCAATAATCGCTCTCGGTCTTTGGTGAAAACATTGCGCCCAGAGGGTGACATTTATAATGCGGACAATGTTTTCCGCGCTATCCCTAAGGTTGGCGCCATAGCCAAAGCATTCTTCTGAAATAGATTGTTTCTGGCTTACCTGCCAAGCATACCAGGAAGTATGTTTGGCAGGTAAGCGAGGTAAGTGACGTGGTGGACGGGACATATAGAAAGCAGATTGCAATTGTGAATTGTTAATGAAAACTATTACGAGGTTGACAGTTGACGCTGGATAGGTTGGGACCACTGTAAGCACCAGTGGTGTTAGAATAGGCTTCACCTCCTTCGCACCAAATGTGGAGTGGTCGTTACCGAATGTACACTTTGGAAGGGTAAAAGTTTCCCGACAAGGATGTGCAGAATGGCGAGGCAACCAAAAAATGTTTATATAATATATAGAAAGTTCGTAAAGTTGAAAAGTAGAGAGTCGTTTGTTCCCCTACAGCGTTGCCCAACTAACAGAATATGTCTCCCAGCCACCGAGTATAAATGTGTGAAGGTGCGTTAACCGAACGTCACCAGGTCGTCAATGACCACGGTGCAACCACGACGGCCATCAGCTTTGAGTCGTACAAGGCGATAGGCAGGTATGGTTAGTAGACGTCAGTGCATCCACCCCGCTCAATTGTAAGCATATGCGGAAGTGCTGCAAGCGGGTTGCACAGCGCCGCCACGCATCCGCGCCTCTTCACTGCACCGGCACCACATATTTTTGTGTACCGGTGCCATGGGCCGCACGTAAATTGATCAGAACTCTCTATTCACCGTGTCCTTTAGTCGTTGCGCCTACAGGCATGCATCTTTTCCACCCTCGTGTTGTCGCTGCGCCGCATCCCAGCTGCGGGAGGTCTCGCAGTACTCGCTGCTGCCGTCGTTTTCAATTGGCGGGTACGACGCCATTTTTTGTGGCTGTCTGAACTGCACGCCTCAGGAGCATGGCCGCCACGGATGGCTAGTGCCCACGAAAAATTGCTCAATGAACCTACTAACGCCATCGCATTCATTTCAACTGCAGGTTACCTTACAACCTTACACCAACGTTACGACATGCGTTTTCGTATATCAGCGGTGGAGGGGGGGATCCGTAACAGAACATCTCGGGCCATCTCCATTAACGTGATACCTGGGGAGGGGAGAAACATGCAGTGCATAAGTGTATTCTTGGCGCTTTGGCGTTTTTGCCTGCGGAGGCGAAACCGTAGGGGGGTAGAGGTACACAGCTTTGCTGTAAAAGTCTCGTGTCTTTGAAGCACGAATCGTCCTAGCGCGAGGCGCTGGAAAACGAGTGTTCCGGTGTGTTCTTTTAGTACGCGTTTTTGCCCACGGAGTTGAAACGTTCTAGCGTGAGGCGTTGGCGTACGAGTGTCCCGGTGTTTTAGCACCGTGACTACATAAGACGACGACGACAGGAGACGCCGACAGCCCGAGCCCCTAAGGTTCCTCGCCCCTAAAACCAAACTTGTTCGCGAATCACGGTAAAATGTCCTTATACCTTGGCATTGGAGCTTTTATGTTGGGATATAGTAGCCTAGTTGGCCGTCTCGTAGGGTATTCAGGCACCCACTGGTTCAGGCAGGTTGGATGGCCTGTCTTGGATATTTTGTGTCG
The DNA here is from genome assembly GCA_013339765.2 of Haemaphysalis longicornis. Lineage (NCBI taxonomy): Eukaryota > Metazoa > Arthropoda > Arachnida > Ixodida > Ixodidae > Haemaphysalis > Haemaphysalis longicornis. Next base: position 112,508,930 of record CM023456.1, on the reverse strand, counting down.
CGCGTACGCGACCTATTAAGGGGTGTTGAATATTCCGCAACTTTAGTTATTCGGGACGCTCCCTTTGACAGAGTGGCCGAGGCACACGTAACGCACGAAAGGGAATTCAGTACGTAACTATAGTGAAACAGCGGCGTAGCATTGGAGTAGTTGTAGGGTGTTTCTCGGTAATATGTGCTTGTTTTTGCTTTGGGCAGAGAAGGCCACATAACCTTTCAGACCCCTATCGCCCATCAGTACAACTCTGCCGACGTGGCTATTCTTCGCAGAGGCAGCGGAGCGGCGCCTTCGCACAACTTCTTGTGGAGGCATGTAATCAGTGGTTTATCAGGAGGGACGAGCTGCTTCCCCGTCGTGTTCAAGGCACAGGAGTAGCGTCGAAAGAGCCTGACACAAAGGGGCCCTGTTACAAGTGGACACTGTTCATCGCCTTCTTGTCCGAGCTGCTGGCGGGCATTGCGGGAGCAGGATCTCTCGCCAACGCCGTGTTTCTTGCGGTGCTACTTTGTGAGTGCTGCGAAATAACGCTCCGCTGTCCTGCCCGCAATGCCCTCGAAGAGGTGAGTGCACTGTTCATGTCGTCATTGCGCTGAGCGATGTGCCCTATTGTGTCACAACAGGAACGCTTCGGCACAAGGACACGTACGGAAGTGTTATACCAGTAGACCAACTTGTGGCTCCTATACGAGTATTCAGTTAGCTGCCTCCGCCGTCAAGGCACTGCACGCCGTCCAGTTCAGCTTAGTTCACTATAGATGCCCATACCGCTCTGAATAGCCTCGGAAGACCACAACTGTTTGAGATAGGGGGCGAGGCAGTGGAAGTGGTAAGCGAGTATGTCTACTTAGGCCAAGTAGGGACCCCGGAACCCATCCATGAGGCAGAGATATTTAGAAGGATAAGAATGGGATGGAGTGCATTCCGCAGGCATTCTCGGATAATGAATGGCAGCCTACCATTGTCCCTGAAGAAAGTGCGTGACAGCTGCCTCTTCCCGGTACTCAGCTACGAGGCAGAAACTTGGGGGCTCACTAAGAGGGTTAAACTTGAATTGAGGATGACTTAGCGAGCAGTGGAACGGAACATGATTGCTGTGACATTAAGGGTCAAGAAGGGAGCGGAGTGGATCAGGGAACAAACGCGTATTGAGGGCATATTAGTAGAAACTAAGAAGTGGGTGTGGGCAGGGCATCTGATGCGAAGGCAAGATAACCGTTGGTCGTTAAGGGCAACCGAGTGGATTTCTAGAGAAGGAAAGCGTGGCAGGGGGCGGCAGAAAGATGGGCAGATGAGATCAAGAAGTTTGCGGGGATAAATTCGTCGCAGTTAGCATAGGACCGGGTAGTTGGAGATCCACGGGAGAGGCTTTTGCCCTTCAGTGGGCTTAGATAGGCTGATGATAATGATGATGATAACCGCTCGCGGAGACCAGCGCGTCGGTTAGTAACGGAACTACTTGGGAATCCGACGGCGCATCACGTAACCCTGTTTCAGAGAGACTGGCCTTTGCTCGGCCAGCTCCCTACTCGTTGCATGTGCCAAGGTTGCTACTACGATCTGGGTATACGCATGTAACAGCCTCTGAGAAGGCTTTCCCGATAGTTATGTTGCCGGCACGTCTCGATATTTCGACAACCTCCTCCGCATTGTGTGCCCCCGCGGAGTTATAACGGCAGCCGGGAACTTTTCGGTCAAATCGTATGCTCCTCCTACCATTCCCACAAATTTTATTGCTGGCGGCTTGTACTGGTCAATTGGTGAATTTCGGTGAAGCTGAATCATAGTATTGCTTATAGTGCTGGCACTTTTCAAGTCCTGTAAGTCAGGGTTGATTGTTGCGGCGTCAGGTTTTCTCCTAGTTTGCCACCGACATCCGACAAATTGACGATAGCCTTTCTTTGAATAGTACTCAGGATTGGTAGCCTCATTGCCCCTCCCCCCCCCCTTCCCTTCACGAGCGCCCTTACCTACGTCAGTTCGATTGTGCGACAACAGGCAAGCGTTCTTTCGTAATTTTTAGAATTAAGCGTTTCCAGCTCTTTAAAAAGCGAAAACCATTGCAATGGGGCGAATGGGTGTGACTAGTTCGCTTATTGCAGCATTGCGAAACAATAATTACACCGAACTTTGTTTAACATAGCTTGGGCAGCAGGAGTTCGGTTTTTGCTGGCTATTCCATATCAATTCAGTCTTGCTCATTACATTTGACTCTTTATAGTACGCCGTAAAAAACAATAAACGAATGAAATCGGTACGCAGTAGTACAACTCTTTATCGGTACGTCCGTAGTTACTTCTGGAAACTTCGGAAATCTTCGTACGTGTTGGGGACCGCGGTTCGCAGTGAGTTGAGGAACGCCGTTCGTCTAAAATGCCGTATTTTAGCATGCGACATTGTGAAGTACTTCATGCACTGTCAATCGTACGATCTAAACCATTTAAGGGCAGAGCACTTTAGGCGCCCGGCTTGTCGTCGCGGTCACGCTATCTAGCCACCGCAGTCACGCGCCGTCACGCACCCAAACAGAGGCTTCGAAAGGGTACCCGCTTGCCCCTCAATCCAGCCTTCCGGCCAAAGGTTAAGAGCGTACTTGAACGAGAGGTTTAATGTAGGCAGAACCGTTCGAAACAACTGGAACCGCTGTCCTTGTCTACTGTCCCAATATTAGCGCAAAGAAACTGCACGTACGTTTAGAGGCAAGAGCAGTACCGAGTGTTCATTTAGTTAGGAATGCTCGTTGGATTAGCTGTTTACCACAGTAAGTGAAGCAGCCGCGGACGAACAAAAAATCGGCGCGTTCAAAATGCCACCGAAAGACGGCACGTGCGAGATGATAGCAATCACAAAAAGAGCAAAACCCGCCGCGGTGGCTCACTGGCTAAGGCGTTGCGCTGCTGAGCACGAGGTCGCGGGTTCGATTCCCGGCCGCGGCTGCCACTTTTCTGATAGAGGCGGAAAGCAAAAACGCCCGTGTGTACGAGATTTCGGCGCACGTCAAAGATCCCCAGGTGGTCAAAATTAATCCGGAGCCCTCCACTACGGCGCGCCTCATTGCTTGCGTTTCGTCGGCGCGTTAAAGGAGCCATGAAGAGAAAACACAAGTTTGGTTCATTCAAAAGATTGTCTCGTTAGAATCATACTGACACCACTTTTAACGTAAACTTCGCTCAAATAAGCTACACAATTAGGAAAAACGGGAATGGTCATGCGACCCACCAGCTCATTTCCCGCAACAGAATCTATGATGTCACATGAGCTAAGCTCTACGATTGGCGGAGGCTGGCAGAAGCAGACGCAAATTAGGTAGAGCTTACAAACTAGACGAACGAGCGATTTGCGCTTAAATTTAGGGCACATTCTTTACAAAGCAATAAGAATGATGGGACAAACAGTGGGAGTTACGAAAGCACATGTAAACATAGAAGTACTGATGCGTTCTGCTGTTCGTACTGCGCACAGCATGCTTGGTTTCGCTGCACAGCACTACGGGGCTTGGGGTTGTCTCAGACGACACTGGCCGATTGACGCAAGCAACGGTGTCTTACGTGACCCCATTTGTCGAGCGAGCACTGTTTCAGGGAACGAATATTTTCTCCCAGAACAAAAACAAGCCAGGTTTAAATGCGGGCAAAAACAAACCAAACGCTTGCCACGGTATGGTGGCGCCATCTAGGTTACGGAACGTAAAGAAACGCGGGAACAAACCAACACCGCTGTACAGGGTGGATACAACCTTTGAACGGTCCCGTGCCGCCGCAATTGGGCCAACGGGCTCAACGCGTTATTCTTTTCGTTTCCCACGAGACCTAGCAACGCGAAACAGACAATATGATTCAAACTTCTTCAGTAAACCGCGTTGCGGCGATAATTTTAGCGCGGTTTGGACACAATGCCTTGCTTCGGCGGCGAGCGAGCAACCGAAAATGGCGGCGCCAGCGTATACGTGTCTCTACCCTGAACGGCGGATGCGTGAATGAAGGTATTCTAGGCTGCAGAGCGTTCGGTTCCTGTGATGTCATTTGGGACCACGAAAACGCATGATTGAGCGGGAAAATCAAAATTTTAACCTAAATTGTTTAATTTCTCAGTGAATGAAGCACCGTTTGTATCCGGACAAGCGCTGGGGGCACTATAAAACACGAAATATTTCGAATAAAACAAACTTGCATTTTCTCTTCATGGCTCCTTTAAACCCTACAATCAATCAAATACAAAAAGAACAGAACTCCCACTCGTGCTGTTCCATGCAGAGCTAGAAGCAAAAGACAAACAAAAGGATGCGAGCTGACCCAAGAGAAGGTGCGCGAGCACTGGAGAATTGAAAGGCGGGAAAATTGAATTGCGTTGAAGAAACCTGTGTTCAATCCATCACGAAGAGTGAGACAGATGGGATGAGATTGAGGGGTAGTAGGGCTGGTAGCAGAAAAAAAATGGAGCTGAAAGATTGTTAGAGGTGTACAGGGCAGAGAAATTGGACATAGAAGAAAATTTCTACGATAATTACAAGGGCAGTGCTTTGCTTATCAAGGCTAGACTAGGTTGCTTGAGAACTAAGAGCTTTGTGGGGAAGTATACAGAAGATGGTGGGATACGCGTGGTCGGCGGAAAAGAAACAAAGTACGCGGAACACAGTTTTAGATTGTGAGTGTATCGACCCAAATCTTCAAGAGGGAAATATTCGGCTTCCAGAAGCTCTAGGATTTAAGGGTACAACAGAGGGAGTTCACTTCAAGGCTGTCCAGACGGAGATGAGAATGGTGGTGGACGAAAAGAAGAGAGGGGAATATTCCCTACGACAGCTACCACCTGCAACAGAAAAAATAAGTATTTTGTTCTTCCCCTCGAGCAGCGGTAGTATTAAAGGGAAGGTGAAGCGGTTTTAGAATTAAAAGAAAAGTTGACTAGCAGCAAGTACACATTGAATAGTTCCCGTGTACGAAATATTTTCGCAATACATCCAATAGGAGCGGCGCAATGCGCAAACAAAAGTGGCCCAATGCCCCGCCCCCATCTCGCCGCGCGATGCCGGAAGACTGAAGAGCGAGGGCGAAAGCCGGCTGAAAAGCGTCATACCTGGACTTCCCGCCGGATAAGCCGCCTCTGCCATGCTCTTTTCGCCGTGTTTCCTTGTGAATGATACTTGTCGTTGTTGGGGTTGATAGCACTTATATGTACCATTTTCGTGTTCAAAAAGTATGCACGAACGCCAAACGAGGCATACGTTACCATGCCGTATTCCTAAGCAGGATAATGCCACGCCGGGACGTTTGATAACACACGGAAGCGACAACCGAGATGGTGTGCTTGATGACAGAGAATATACTACACTACGTTAGATACTTTGTAAAACGCTCCAATGCGTTCTTCTTTTTTCTTTTTTTGATGCGACGGACGTGAATGTTCACATCAGATTCTAGATTTAGGAAGGATGGGGAATACTGCTGTACTTTGACCGGCGGTGTTTCGTTCCGTTCCAGAAACAAAGTCACATTTGTTCAGGAAATACCTGTTTCGTTAAACGCGTCGGTTTTCTTTCCCTATGGGCTTACAACAGTGTTCAAAAACCAAATTTCTGGCGAAACTAAAACAAGGGGCCAATCCTGATAGACGTTCCCTCCAGGTTAAAAGGTAAAATGTATTCCTAGAAAGTAACAGAACTAATACCACCACATTACTTATTTTGCAAGTATACATGCCACGATAAGGTAATATTTGTCTGGAATGAAAAAACACCGCTCCGAACCACCACCATGCCATAATTTGTGTTGACTGCGGAGGCCTAATTCTTTGCCCAAGATTCCGTGTGCCTCCATATTATAACCTGGCAAGCACTTGTTGCCGCTGAACCTCAGCTGTGCGAATGATAGTCGTTGATATATATAACGACGAGACTAAAAAAATTAGGAGCAAAGAGTAAATATATACGGCCTTTGCCCGACTGGCGCGGTAAATGCTTAAATCTAGAAATGCTGAAGCAGGCCAACCATTCATTATCACAAACGTTTGGTGATTGTTACCTAAAGTAACGTAACTACAACGTAACTAACTGCCTTGTCAAACTGGTCTGTTAATTATAACGAGGGGGCCGTAATATTGCAGCAGAATGCGCAAGGCACACGCATAAATCAAGCCCTACTAGAGCCGATAATGCTACGGAGGCACCAGCATGCTGCAGTGTTTTCAGGATAAATGCATGTCAAGCAGTAAGACGCCACTCATCGGAGTGCAGCTAGCGATCGCGGAGGCGCCTTAGCGCCGCTGCCCAAATGGCGCGCGCGCATGGGTTTTTGTATGGGGATGAGTAACGGGGCTGGGGTGGGCGACAACGAACAAAGGAAATTCGGAAGCAGAGTCCGCTTGTTGGTTTATGCGTGTACCGGCAACATATGTCTCCATATACGTTTACAGCGCATGAACGCTATTTTTTCGCGCAGTGCACACGTACGTGCTTTTCGCTGGTAGATTGTTTATAAAACGCCGCTTAACCTTCGTCATAAATGGTTTCGTATATAGGAGTAAACAGTTCAGGCAGTACCTAATATTAACATAAATAGAAAACCCCTATGCTGGTTGCCTAATTCATAAATATTTTTAGGGAACCCTCTAGCCGACGCAGTCACTGCTTTGGGATTCTCGGTCGTGCAAAGCAAATTTAAGCTCCGAGATGATTGAACCAACAGCACGGGAAGTTATAAAATAAACTTGCAGTCATGGCGAACATTGAACTCAAAGCTAAATTGCCGGGAAGGCAAGCGCCGCTGCCGTGCGATCGTTCCCAATGCTTCCGACAAGCCGCGCGGCCGAAGGGTGTCCTCCTTTGACGTCATGACAGGCGCAACCAATCATGGGCGTCAAAAGACGAAAATCGCGCGTCTTTCAAACGGGACCGCGCGTTTTGCAAGATAAATGCCGGTTGGACTCATGCACGCTAAAATTCAATGAGAAATTCGGAGTCAGCACGCAAGAAACTATATAAACGTGCCTCTAACTCAATTTCTTTGCAAAGTGCTTCAGCTTCCCTTTAAACGAAGAGTATAAAACATAGATATATTTGATATATTTGTTTTTCCTTGGTAAGATGACACGTCATCAGTTTCAAAGGGGGTGCCACTAGCAATCAATCAAAAATCAATCAAACAAAGAGCGGAGAACCGTGCCACAGCCACTATGGCGAATCACTGCTCTGAACTTCCGACAGCTTTCACGTTCAGTGGAACTTCATAAAAATCACTCATCTCCACGAAGTGAATCATGACATGACGAGTGGGCGAAGCACTAAAGATCGTCCTTACCGTAAATTACCCGTGGCATTGCCCACTCGCGCATGTAAATGAGTGACAACGCGTGTGTACAGCATATACAATTCCAATGCAATCCAATCCGATACAATTCAATTTAATCAAATCCAATCGAATCCAATTCAAATCTATTTCAATCCAAATCTAATCCAATCAAATCTAATTCAATTCAATCAGATGCTCCTGGCGTATGCGCAACACTGTACACGGACGCCAAGCCCCGGACAGAGCGGAGTCCTAAGGTGATTCGCCCCTAAAAAAAGAACTTCGAGTAGCCAGCTTAGCATTAAAACGTGCTTTGTCCACCGGAACTGAGTGAGTAATAGATTAAGCATTGCGAAACTTCACAGATCAAGTGTCTCCAGTCTGCGCTGACGGTGGCCGGGGCGGCTGCTGAGTCCGCCGCTGCTCAACACGTAAAGAACCTGGTGGCTGTGATGCAGCGCGCCAGCAAGGATCCAAAGTTCCCGCCGGAGGCGCAGAAAATCCTTTTGGAGCTCACCCGCTCAAAAACCTCCCCCGCGAAGTCCAAAGCCAAGAACACCACCTCTACCCGCCAGGGGCGAATGCGCGGCAAACGGTGATTGCCGCCAGGGTCCCATCAAGTAGTCTCTTTTTGTTGGCTCAAAGTCCAAATAAAGCTTTCTTGTTTTTGTGGGCCCCGTACACAAATCTGTCTCGTGTCAGTGTCTTCAAAATCACCGCGAACGGATATTTGTTTAAACAAGCACACACTGCTGAAAAGCTTGCCGAATGTATCGTCAGATATGCGAATTTTATTTGTTTTAGGCAAGCCGACAAGGCTTTTAGATGAGAATTAGCGCATGCTTTCGTATGATAGCAAGAAGCATCTCATACCGACAATTTGGGTGCATACAGCGCAGCCAAATTGAATACCGGGCTTGGATTGAAGGCGCCGGAGCTGTTTCGCCTTACGTGCCCGCTCTATCAATACGCGGAATGGAACTATCAATATGTCACTGGCGAATTACCAAAATTTTGAAGCCGTGCTTTATACACTGACGCATCAGCGGTATTAGCTTTGCATCACGGGTTGACCTGTGGTCATTGTCCGAGGCTTACTCATTTACCCAGTACCAGTGCGGAGTTGAGGGAGGCCGTTTTGCTTAGCTCCGACCCGGAAAACTTTCCCAGAGAATCGTGCGGCCACCCGTTGGAAACCTTATTCGTCGCTCTATCCGACTATAGATTAAGGTCGTCCAACTGGCCGAAGATGCGCCTCGAGCCCAAGGGCTGCAGGCCCCTGCCTGAGGGGGAGTAACCCTTGAAGGCTCCCACTTCCCCGGCCTTCTTGCACCCAGTTTTGGCTAAAATAAAGTTATCATCATCCTGTAAATTAATACTATCGGCTCTCGACAATTTTCCTGAAGAGCACCTGCGGATTAGAGTGGGTATTGGGGCGAATAATTTCTCTCTACAGCTTCGAAGCATTCAGATTGTGACACATGACGAGGGGTAGTCAGATGATATTTACGAGCCAGAAGGCTGTCAAAATATTTTAGTCCCGCGCCGCTACTCTGTCGTTTCCCGGGCGTGTAGCTGAAGTTCTGATGTTCCACACATGTTTTCGACACGAATTTGTATCGCTTCACGTCGCCTTTTACGAGGTGACGTGAAGCGAGGGGCATTGGCACGAGCATGTATGTACACACAATCATTCCCTTTGAAGAGCGTCTCCGTTTGCTCAGGTTTGCGGCCCAACGGTATTTTGATGACCAGCGTGCAGCCGAGACGTAATGCAAGCGTAGCGACTGGTGTCAACGGGATGAACGCACACCTCGCCGGAATTCTTAGTTGGTTTTAATGCGAGCATTAGTTAGTTGTGTCGGTCGAAAATACGATATCGGCACACAAAATATGCTCGTCGAATATTGGACATAATGGTCGGACACGCACACAAAATATGGCTGTTTGCACAAAGAATAAAAACGGCGTCAACAAATGCTCAAAATGACAATTTTTTCTCAGGGAACGCTTTATAAACGAAGTAACTGAGTTAGTTACAACTTCGGGTAAAGTTTCGCTGGGTTTGTTTCAGAACTACGGTCATCCGGGATGTGAGACGTAAACGGACACTCCCGGACGAGCATGGGTTTTTTTTAAGTGCGCGTTAGACTCGCTATTAAAACACAATACAAGGCCAACCATCATCAAAGGAGTGGCACGTGAATGCAGCTAAAATTGCGGGCCCGTCGAAACTGGAGCAAGCAGACGCACGCGTACAAAAGGTGCAATCACTCTTGTGGGTTAATATTCGCCGCATAAATGTTCCGCAGCAACGCAGCCTGCTCCCGAAAAACGAAAATCGCGGGCGGTACGCGACCCGGTCAGTAATGCGGCACTTTAACAAGCTGTACGATAACATCCCAACAAAAAAATGCGCCCACCTCCCCGCGAGGGGAACCCTGTGTAGATGCGACGATCGTTTGGGGTGTTACCGCGGACGCAACGCAGGCGTGTCAGGGCGCGTATGATTATGTTTTAATTTTATTATGATTTTATTGGCCAAAACTTTGTAACCCCAAGTGGTTTTGGCTTTCGCCCTTCGCAACGACCTTCTCCATCGGCTGTAAGTCGAGCTTCTTCTGCAGTGTTAACAGCCCCAACGCGTTTATCACTAGCCCCTTGCGGTTGGGTCAGGTAATGGCGCGTTTTTTTTTTTTTTGGGGTTTTAAGGCATTTTGGTTCTTGGGTTCCTTCCCCCCCCGGTTTTTGTGGGCGCAATGGGAAGTAGCATCACCATTGTACTGCTCTCCGCCCGTTCCGCCGCCAGAGGGTCGTGGGATCGAAACCGGGCGCCGCTAACTATTATTTTTTTAATAGTGTAGGGGAAGGGGTGTGGACGGACAACAACGCCGTATGGAGGGACAAGGCGAGTGAATGAGATGCAGTCGCATCTAAAAAATTCGGGGAAGCTTGCGCTCCCACGCGAGACTTGAATGGCGAAGTTGTTGTGGGTCAGCCTTGCCGGACACATAGTTAAGCTTAGTATCATTGTGGTGGTGGAGAAACATTTATTCACGCGAAAGAGGTTCGCGCTTGAAAGCGGGAGAAGCCCTCAGTCCAGGGCCTTTGCGGCGGCTGCGGTTCTGCGTGCCCGGTCCACCAACTGTCGCTGGTCCTCAGGATCCGAACTGCACAACGCGGCCTCCCACTGCTCGAGGGTGGGGGTGCGAATAATGGGGGCTGCTGGTGTGTTCTGGCAAGCCCACGTGGTGTGGTACAGTGTTGGACGTTCGCTGCAGTGTGGGCATGTTGGTGGATACATTGTGGGGTGTATGATGTGCAGGAAGCTAGGGTGGGGGTATGTGTTTGTCAGTAGTTGCCGCCAGGCTACAGCCTCCTCTCGGGTGAGCTTCTGGTGCGGTGGTGGGTAGGCACATCTGGCAAGGCGGTGGTGTTGCAGAAGTGCACGGAATTGCTGCTGGACAGGCTCTGGGTCACGGAGCGACTGGTGCGGTGCCCGGAGGGTGCATGCTCGGGCTGTAGCGTGTGCTCGCTCATTTCCGTCGAGCCCTGCGTGACCTGGCGTCCATATTAGTACAGATGGGTTTAGGGTGTCCTTGTGCTTTTTTCGTAGTTGGAGTGCGCATATTGAGATCCGACCGTTGCCGTAGTTTCTGCATGCCTGCTGGCAGTCTGTCACACTAAACTTTTTTACACCCTTTTTGGCCGAAAAGGGTGTGAAAATCTTGTCCCATGGCTAACACCCTTAAAAGGTGTTTGGCAAAAAAGGGTGTACGGATGAAAAAAGGGCGTTGATCTCAACACCCTTAAAGGGTGTGAGGATGCTCAACACCCTAAAAAAGGGTGTTGAGCATCCGGCAAAGCGCAGTGGCCAATGTGAATCGGCGAAGCGCGCAGCATTCAACACAAGCAGCCAATACGCACAAGTTAACAGTTGGCACACAAAGGAATTCAGCAAGAAAACCAACGGGATGCAAGCGGTACAGGGAGACCATACTTACTTAGTAGTACATGTGCTGTTCTTGACTTTATATCCAGCAGAGGAAAAAACCCAATCCGAATCGGTGGGCTTGTCGCAAAAAACAGATATTTTAGCGCTAATTTTGAAGTATGGATTTACTATGAGACTACACAAATCAACATGCAGATTTCCAAAAGCTTTTTAATTACGACGTGGTTTTTTGTGTTTCATAACTTATAGAATTTTATTAAATACCAAACAAATCTTCTCCGCCACCTCAACACCCCTTCAAAAAGGGTGTTCACTATTTCAACACCCTTTTTCCCAGAAGGGCGTACGTTAAGCTACAAATTAGGGTGTTCGAAAACTAAGAAAAAGGGCCGTAAGAAACAGGGTGTAAGAAAACGGGTGTAAGAGAAGACCGCCAACTAAGAAAAAATGTGAAGAGACCTCCAACTTTGGAGGCCTTTTGTACCTGTTTACATGGATGGACTGAACATTTTCTATAAGCGGTGGGTGTTTTTACCTCACCATGTTTAAAGCAATATGAACTGGCATAGTTCTATTACCAGTGGAGCTCTTTGAGCTTGAGCTATTTCTGGGGCGTTAGCAAAAAATACAAAGAAAAAGAACTGCTGCACCCGTAAATGGTGCACCACCGCAGATAGGGTATTATAACAGTGAGCCGCTGCTTTCGAGCTTGTTAGAGTGTGAGGACAAGGGGCGCATGTGTATGCGCACCTCTTACTATACCATTTCAAAGGTACTAGTTTTTTTTGGATTCTAAAAGGCAAAAAAAATTGGCGAAGCTTGCAGTTAGTGGTGCAAAGCTGGAGAAACAGCATAGCTGGGGGCCGACCCTAGCTTGTTTCCCCTTGGATCCCCTGGCAGTGGGGGGGGGGGAGGGGAGCGGAGGGGGCAGACTGGAACAGGCCTTGTAAAAATCCGGTTAAACTTGGCCTCACCCCTCAGCGGTCATCCTAGCTTATCAAGAACATTGCAAAGCTTAGCAAAGCAAACATAACAAATTAGCAACACCGAGAGAGAAAACTAGGTCGACTCCAAGCTTCGCTGTTCTTTCTTTGCAACTGAACACCTATTTCACACTGTTTCAACACCCTTCAGAAAGCCAAACGTGTTGCAGTCGGTAAACACCCTTTTCGCCCGCCCGACTATAGTCTTTTTTAAGTTTGAAGGTTCAAATTTGTGTTTCACGTGCCAAAGCTAAACTTGGGGAATGAGGTGCACCGCATATGGAAACGAACGATCATTGCATACTAAGCAATTATTTTTTTGCGTTTGAAAACTTCTTGCGAGTAGAGGAGTATATGAGGGGATGTCTTGTTCTTTACAGTGCTATTATGCATCCAAGCATGGCCTTACTAAATGAAGAGCTGAACACCTTTTCCACACCCTTTCAACACCCTAAGAAAAACCAAGGGTGTTGAAGTTGATCAACACCCTTTTTTTCACACAAAGAGGGTGTAGAGCTAGAAAAAGGGTGTTGAGATTCAAGAAAAAGGGTGTAAAGGCCTCCCAACACCCTTTTTTCACCCTTGCTACACCCTTTTTTGGCTAAAAGGGTGTAAAAAAGTTTAGTGTATATATATATGGAGGGGGCTATTCGAAGTTGGAGACGTCATCGCCAGTGCCAGTGTTTGGAGACGTCATCGCCGGCTGTTTCTTCGGCTTCAACGATGTTTTTTGGTTTTTACGGTCGCAGTGCGAACGACATCCCCGAGCCGTCAATGACACTAACCGCTGTGGCTGGATGGGACGCGTAGTGGGCCGCGTCCGTGAAGCGCACATGCGGGTGGTCAGAGTACTTCCCTTGCAGGAATTGTACCCGTGCTTGTCTGCGGTGTACGTGATGCTCATGATGCATGTTTCGCGGGAGCGGAGCAACCCTGATGAGCGTGCGGATGTCCTGAGGAACAGTTTCCGGACGAGGGTGGCTGGCGTCCGCTATCCCGTAGCCTGGCTGCCTCCGCACCGTGCGACCGGTCGAAGTTTGCCTGAGCCGCTCTAGTTGGCTGACAACGTGGGCATCAATGATTTCCCGCACCTTGTTGTGCACCCCGAGCGCTTCCAGCTTGCTAGTGGCAGTGTGAGGGGGGAGGCGTAGCGCTTGCTTGTACGCCTTCCGCAGTAGTATGTCAAGTTGGTCCAATTCCCTCGGTTTCAGCGGGAGGTAAGGCGTAGAGTACACCACGCGGCTGACAAGTGCTTGCACCAACTTGATGACATCATCCTCTTTCAAACCCTGGTGACGGTTTGTGACTCGACTTACCATACGCATGATTGGCAAGGCAGTGTGGTTGAGGCGCTGGACGGTTAGCGTTCCTACTCCGTCTTGCTGGATATAGAGTCCCAGAATGCGGATGGTTGGGACTACGGGGATTTCGCTACCCTGGAGCTTTATTTGTATTATGGTGGGTTCCAGGGCCTTGCCACGTGGCTTGTGCCTCAACATGAAGAGCTCAGACTTCTCCGGGGAGCATTCAAGACCGCGCACACTGGCGTACTGTTGGTCTGCGTCAGCGGCTTGCTGAAGCGCATCCTGAATGCCGCCTTCTGACCCACTAGTAGTCCAAATCGTAATATTATCTGCGTAGAGCGCATAATCAATCCCCGGGATGGTGTTAAGTTGTTGTGGGAGCTTCATCATAGTTATATTAAATAATGTTGGAGAAAGCACCACTCCTTGTGTCGTTACTTTGTTGGGCATGTTCTGAAGGCCCGTTCGAAGTGGTCCGATGCCCACAGTCGCCGTGCGATCCGTGAGGAGTGCCTGGATATACTAGAACATTCGTTTTCTACAGTTTGTGTCACTTAGGTTTTCGAGGATGGCGTCGTGGCTCACATTATCGTTAAATCGAGAGCGAGGATAGCCCTGCTGGAGTGAGGAGAAATGTGCGCCAAGACGTCTTCCTTTAGTTGAAGGAGGATGTCATGAGTTGACAGGTGGGGCCGGAAGCCGAACATTGTGTGCGGATAAATGTCTTGGGCTTCTATGTATGGTTGTAGGCGGGCAAGGATCACACGCTCAAAAAGTTTCCATACGCACGACGTTAGCGATATGGGGCGCAATGTGTCCAGCTTCGTAGGTTTGCCTGGCTTCGGAATGAACACCATTCCAGCGTGTTTACTTTGAGCGGGTATTGTGCCCCGTTCCCAGTGCTTACTGGAGTACCCCGTTAAGGCTTGGATGCTGGTGTCGTCTAGGTTTCTGAGTACTCCGGGTAAAGACAAGGTCACCAACAAGGTACTCAGTATCATTGTTTATTTGTATAGTTGCGGTGCTAGTAATCGTCGTCACATGCATCGAAGAGGTTGTCGTCTTCTTCGCAGCGAGTGGTGGATGCAAAGTCATCCTCAGTATTGCAGACATCCACCAGCTCGTCGTCATAGACTCGAGGCAGCGGTGGCGGGATCTGCAAGTCTTCTCGTGAAGGAGTGGCGCGGTGATCTCTCCAAATCAGGGTGTAAGTTTCAGACGCTGACGTGAGATGACTCTTCCACGGTACAGAGCGCATGCACACGACGACACGAGGACGAACGCACGAGCTAGGGGCGTACTCTATGACGTGTCTGTTTCGTTCGAAGCAAGTGTAGCCACGATTACGGTGATCCCTGGAGTTTATTTTTAGCCAATCTTGGCCAATCGCCTTAGGTGGTTATGCGCTCGGGGAGTTTTTTTGCAACGCGGGAACTACGGCCAGCAACAGCAGCATCGCTGTTAATATCCCTGGACACTCCATTAGGATCTCAAAAAGGCAAAAACCAAATTGTGTAACAAGTAATTTCTATGTACTTTTTACAGTTAGTTTTAAAGCATCCCGGAAAAACACCGCAATCATGGCACAAAACAAAATAATGATCAATGATTTCAGGTTGATCGAATAGCGGCAATTGTTCGACCTAGAAGTAGACATCTTTTCTGTTCGTGCAGCAATGTTTTCACTGTGAGTGTGCATAAATGGACCTTAGAGAACAACGCAGGCATGAAACGCTTTCAGATACTTCTCTCATGGTGTTGTTACGCCCCCAAGGGCGGTTATCGCTTGAACGCGGGGTGGGACGCGCGTCCGCTCTGTTGGGTGTCGGTGTACGCCGTCGGCTGCCGGTATCAATGTCCGAACGTCACAATGGCCTTCGTAGAGCTGGCTATAAATAGGCACCGGAACAGGCTTTCCGGTAAAGCGCTCGTCGAAGATTTTCTTTAACGCCTAAAATATATTGCAGTATGGAAGGTAAAAGATTCCACAACTTCCTTTCAATACCCCTCAGTGATTTAGCTGACTAAAGGTCAACTACGTAAATCGGTTGTGACCTTCGACTTAGGTACTTGTGTTAGAAATGTGTACTCGGACTATGGAAAAAAATGAGACTGGTAATTATTTTCACAAGTAGCAATTAGATAAATAGCAGAATACGTTCCCTCTGATATTGTATACGTAGCAATAAGAAGGGTGCTTGGTTATAGCTTTACTAATATTCTTGGAAGGTACTTCCTGCTTGACCAGTTCATATTCCGTTTGTTAACCGAACTGAAACCACCAAGTGGAAAACTGTAAAGTTAAGAAACCTGCACGTATGAAAAGTAGGCCACAACGCTTACCGTATTCCGCTGTTTGCCTTAACCCGGTTGCAGCATTGACAGCGGTTTACGTCGCAAAATCCTATCATGAATTAAATTTCGCAAGAAGATGCGATGATAATGATATCCCGATGATATTATTGCATATTCTTGAAAGACTTGAGGTGCGCTATTTGGGACCCGATTCTCCGCGGAGTGGTCGCGTAGGAAAAGTTACGCTAGCCATCACGCAGAGGTTCCGAGGTCTGCCGCGCGTGCAGGATTGTCGCTCATGGTACTACGATGATTATCATCATTGCAATCCAGATAATTGCTGCAATGCACCCTTGCGACTTTATACGAAAATCCCGAGCCACCTCCCCTGACGTGAAATCTCGGGAGGGACGAAGCATGCAGTGGATAAATGTATTCAAAGTCTCCCGCTTGCCTCTTGGCGCGCGCTGGTTGGGCGCTGGAGAAGCGCCGTTGGGAGGAGCAATCGCGCGCTTGCCGAGGCGGTGGCGCCTCTCTTGCGTTAAGCCGGATCTACGCAATTTGCATGCCCCATCTGCCGCAGTTTGGGGTAGTGGCAGGGGTCAACGCGAGCGCAGTGCAATGCCCGCGCCTCGCCCTGGGGCTATAAAGAGAATTTATTAAAAACAAGTTACAGCTAGGACCCGCTGTAGTTAGCTGCTACACGGGTCGACAGGGCACATGATTTACGCAATGTGCCACAGAGGAAAGGAAGTGAACATCGCACAACTTCACAAAACAACTAGCGCACCGCACCGAAAGATCCTTTACAATAATGTCCGTGGCACGAGGCTCAGACACCATAGTTCACGCGTGGGAGTGAACATAAAAACACAACAGTTCACACACATCCGTTCTATGTCCGTACAGAGATGCATGCGCAGCCAGGCTGCCTAAACTGCGCCTTGGCCTCAAACATACAACTCCCTTCAGCACGCCAGTTTCACCTTATTAGTAAGGCACGATACACCATTGCACGGTGTTATTGGCAACCTAGCTAGTCCGCGGCGAGCAACTAGATCCCGGCCCCAGGTTAGTATGCCTTTTCTTGCTTCGACCGACCACCCGACCCGATCAGGCCTAGCGTCGAGAGCCGTTGGGTATTTGAGTGTAACCAAATTATAACCCATCTACAAACAGCTCTGCTTGCGCTTGGCGATTGTTGAAGCGTACAGGAAGTGTTGCACAAATCTTTAATTATGTTAGTTTATTTTGAATCAGTTTTATCCATTGTACACTTTCTTTAGTACGTGTTACGTTGTAGCGCGAGGCGTTGGAAAACGAGTGTCCCGGCGTCCCGGTGACTACATAAGACGACGACGACAGCAGGAGACACTCACAGCCCGAGCTCAAAAGGGGCTCCACCCGTAAAAATTATCCGCTTGGTATATATATTAACACGAGCAAGCATGTTATTATGCGATGTTGTTCACTTTATTTTTTTTTGTATTTATTGCCTGTCTTTGACAATTCACAACAGATTACATCTCAACATTGCAAATATGTACACATACAAGAGGTGGAGTTGCCAGCCACTACAGGGCTGACTTTGTCCATTTAAAATGCCCTCATATTGATTAGTTGCTCTATTTGCGGCAGCCAATCAGGTAGTTCCTGGTGGAACTTAATAACTTCAACAAATCGCCCAATTCTCTCTTTGAAATACTCCCTTGCACATCGCGCATCAACATCATTGTACAACCTTGCTGTACGAGAGCGCCATATACTATGGAGACCCAGTGCCATGACTAAATCGTATGGCACTCCATCCTCATTGTCTATTGCAAGGAAACGTATACCGTGAGGATCTAGTGGAAAATCTTTGTGTAATGTCCTCTGTAACACATCCCAAAAATATACTCCCTCCCAACAATGCAAAAATACATTATCTATTGTCTCGGGGGATTTACAACTAAAACAATCTGTCCCCCATGGTACGAATAACCCCCTTTCTTCCATAAATGTTCGTACTAATAATGTTCCTGTATACCCGGCATGAACAGCGGTTATGTTACCTGTTAGGTTTCCTTGTACCAGACAAGAAAGTGCCGCACTTCTTTTTTTTTTTTTTGCACGAGCCTGTTAGTCCTGATAGCGGTCTCAGTGACTTTCGGTTGTCTGCGATTGGGCGTGTTTTCATACCTTGACTGTATTCAGTCTCAAACCCACCGGGAAATAAAATTTAGACGTTCAGGAGCGTGATTACGTAATTGAATTGCTACATCCTTCGCAAAAATACAAGAGCAGCGGCTCATCATCATCATAAATTACATTGAGCTGAAAGGGTGAAGAAGATGCAGAAACACGTGAGAGCGAAATTGGGGTATCTGGAACAACTACCCGAAGCGGGCGGTGATCGAGTCCCGGTGCTCAAGATAGCGCTGGTCGGCGGTTCTCAGCACGGTCGTCGTCGTATCAGCCCTGCGACTTCTCCGAAAAGATGGACAATATTGGTGAGCCAGAGAAGGTTACCAAGGCCCGGATGGACTGCTGCCTGCGGGCTTGCCTCGACCAGTGGGCTAGCTTGCAGGGCCACAGGTCGTCCGACTTACTGAAAATTTCGTTTGTGCTGAAGAACTACGACACAAATACGCACCCGTGGATATACGGAAGCCTGAGGCTGAAGCACGACCCGACGATCAAAGTCAACGTTTGCATCCTGGGCGAAGACCAGCTGTGCAAAGAGGCCAAGGACCACGGCTTGCCTTTCATCAGCCCCCGGGGCCTCGCTTGCATGAAGAGGAAGGCGAAGCTTATTACCAAGATCGTCGGCAAGTACGACCAGTTCCTGGCTTCCCCGACCATTATGAAGAAGATTCCCCGGTCTTTGGATGCCGCCTTGAACAGGGCCGGAAAGCGGCCCTTCGTGGTGATGCCCGGAGAGTCTCTACAGGACAAGATCCGCGAGATGAGGGTCGTGGTCCAGTTCCGAACTAAGGACAGCCCGTACCTGTTATTCCCCATCGGCAACATGGGCATGAAGCTGCAGAAGCTGTCGGATAACCTGGAAGTGGCCATCGATCACGTGCTCTCGCTGCTCCCGCTCAAGTGGGACAACGTCATGTGCATCCACATCGCTTCCAAGAAGGGAACCTGGCTGCCAGTCTACGACTGAACGTTTCGTTTATGATATATTCCGCCCTTTTTTAGTGCTAAAGTAGTATGCTACTCCACACGAGCGTTCCATGATTGCCAATTGAGGTGTTTCCCCGATTGCGATTCGATTTTAGGCGTATAGGTAGTCTGATTCTGCTAACTTCAATGATCGGTGTTTTAGTGCCAAGGACAATTCATTCAAGACCCGCTAAATACCGGAAATATTACGGGAAAACTAAAAATTTGACGACGTCATAGGAAATATATTCATTCAAGTATGTTTATTTCGTACTACGATTGGCTCATACGTTCGAGAAAAACAAGAGCAAATGTTCTGTGCTTTGTCAAATTATCAACACCTGCCTTCAGACGGTGAGTGTTTAGACCTTGTTTAATGCTGAGCTGACAAAACAATTAGACAAAACTCATTATTAGACAACGCTGTTTGTGTTTAGTGCTTATATGCGTTATCAGGAAATGTTTGGTGCTCAGTATATTGATAGTAAAGCAGGGGAAAACAGTGCACTGTAAATTCGTTTACACCCATATTTGCCTATAACAAACGTCCTTACACCCTAAAATAAACAGAAGTAAAACCCCTTTGTTTTCTATCAGCGGTTTCTTTTTTGTACTCACTATGGTGAGGAGTGCTAATAAAATTACCTTACGGGTGTAAATTACAGTGGAACCACGATAATAAAACTTTCAAGGGACCGCGAGAAAGCGTCGTATGACCGGGGTGTCGTACGACGGGGTGCGGGTAAATACCGGCCTAGTAGACGGTCTCACGCGACAGGTGGGCTAAGAATCTTTTTAAACTACTATATTTAACACGTTTTCACTTGTTTTGCGAACCTTTATTTGAAATCCCTAGTTTAAAAAAAGAAACACCGATGTCCCCTCACCCCTCTCCCCCACGGCGTTCGAGCTAGCCCGCTAGCCAAGCGCCGCAGGCTACGCGACAACCGTGCAATGCGGCGCTATTTTTAGCCCGGCCTTGCGCCCGCGACATCAGGCTGACTGGTCGAGCAAATTGAGAGGGGAAAAAGCGAGTGGGAAACTCCCAAGGCTAAGCGAAACGAACGATAGGACAAGGCAGAGATGAAAAAAAAACGGAATTCGCGTACAGGGTGGAGACACCCTTTGAACGGTACCGTGCCGTGCTATACGTGTCTCCACCCTTGCGGCGGACACGCGTGATTGTAGGCACCCGAGCAAAGAAAGAAGCGGAGTGACAACGCCGCTTTAAAAGACACCGATAAGAAGATAGAGGAGAGAGGGAAGAGAGCGTCGTGAAATGAAGAAACTTGGATCGAGCGGGCGAGGAAAGCGGGTGTTCAGTCATCTCCGTGGGGTTGAGTCGTAGTGTTTCGCATTCGTCGGCGGCTCGATGGAAGCTTCAAATTCAGGGTCGGCCAGCCACCTGAACTATGACTTCTCGCGGTTGGTGCGTTGGCGTACTGCTGCCCAGTCGGGCCGTCGAAGGTTAACTCCCGCTCACGAGTACCCGCCTGCTTGCTGGCGTCTGTTCAGCAAGTGGTCTCGCCTGCATGCGGACCTTCGCTCATCAAGCAGCCTCAAATGGGGGTTGAGAATAAAGGTCGGGACAAAGCGGCGAAGCGGTGTAAAATATGCAAAAAACGTCGGTTTATCCGCGCCAGGGTCCGTCGTATGAAGCGGACCACGGGCCCCCAAGCGTCATATCATCGGGGTTTTTAATGCATTGTTTCTACGGGGAGTTTGCCGGGACCACGGTGATCCGTCGTAAGAAGCGGGTCGTCGTAAGTCCGGAGGACGTATCAGCGAGGTTCCACTGTACTTTACTGTGTAGCTCAGTTGCTTGATAAAACTAAAATTCCACCTATAGGCGTGTGAACCAGACTCCCAGGAAAACCGTTAAAGCGTTACGCGTTATTAAAAAAATGCGTTATGCGAACATCGATAATACTCAGTGTTAAGTAAGTCATGTAGTTCATTTCTGTCATGTACCAAGCGCCTTGGAATGTGCAGCTTTGAGCTTCTACTTCACTGTATTTTGTTTTTGTTGTATTTATTGGCCGCCATTGGTATCAAGGTGTGCCTTCCATGATCCATGGTCATGGAGTGCAGCGTGAGAGAGCAGCGTTGAATTTGTTAGTTTTTGGTGGATATCACTGATTTTGTTTTACCCTGACCCTAGAAGGACTACCGTACTTACCCGATTCTAACGCGCACTTTTTTTCCGGAAAAATAGGTCGAAAAATCGCATGCGCGTTAGAATCGGATACGAAACCGAAACTGCCGAAACAGCGGAAATTTCGTCCCACCCATTGCCATCGCCATCTCTTCGGACGCAGAAAGCATAGGCAGCCAGGCTTTTCAAATGGCGTTCACACAAATCGTCAAATCGTTCCACTTGCGCGCTTGATAAGAGCAATGGCAGCAGCGCCTCTCACGCGTTCAAAATGAGCGGTCGGCTGAAGCGTGTGCCTCTGGAGAAGCTCGCGGGATGGGCGTGCGAGGCGTGGGCCACGATCCCATTGACCATGGTTGAACGTTCGTTCAGAAGTGTGGCATCGCGAACGCGCTTGACGGCACCAAGGACGAGATGTTGTGGTCAGCGGAGAGCTACGAGGAGTGAGATGAGTGAGATTATTTCGAGAAATAAATCGCTGGTTTCTCTCGCATTCGTTTTTCTTGCTCACAAAGTTCCGTGCGCGTTACAATCGGAGGTGCAAGTTTTTTCGGTTTTCTTGCCAGGAAAATCGGGTGCGCGTTAGAATCGGGGACGCGTTAGATTCGGGTAATTACGGTATCTGTCTTCCTCCTTCGGTACTCGTCCAGGTGCTTGTTTTCGAGTAACTTTTTCTTTGCTCATACACAAAATGTAGTCGTCGAACGTTCTCGCTACAAGCCCACAAACGTACCGTGACAGCCGTTATGTGTTCGACAAAACACGCCGCTACAATTTCAAATAATTCACACCTTCTAGAGAAACTTTTCATTGCCTAGAATTCACAAGCTTGCGCCCTAGCAAAAAAACATAACTCCTTTACACTCTAGCAAAAACACAAGAAAACACCCTTTTACAGGCGGTTTTGTCATTTATAACTGTTTTAAAGGGTGTTTTCTTGTGTTTGTGTTAAAGTGTGTTGGTTAGTAACTGACAAAAAAAGTGTGCACAGTAAAATGGTGTACATTCTTAGGAGGAGTTTTACTCTAACCAACACCTTACACCCTAGAAAAAGCACGAAAACACCCTTTTACAGGTTGCTTTGTCGTTTATAAAACCGTTTACGGAAATCATCCTGAAGCATGTAAATCATTTCACTTGTATTGTCGCCTCGTCTACTGACCTACGTTGTGTGTGGGCGCTGTATGTGAGTGCGATGTTGGCAGCTTAACAGGGAGTTAATAGCACTAATCAAATAGGCAACGTTGGTGTCATTGAACAGTTGAAGAGAAAGGACTTCATATATTCTCCATCCTTCCCCTTCACCCCCACTAATATTGTGTAAGGTACTGTCGCACAGTGAGGAAATTGTAAACCCCATTTCAAAAGCAACTAAAGCTAATTTATTTTCAGCACTCGGTGTTGCACTTTAAGCAACTCATGTAGCGTTCCCCTAGTTGCAGGGATTTAAGCTAGAGTACACCCACACTTGCTGTATTTACGGCGAAGGTAAAAGCATTGAAGCATCCCACGCACAGGTGGGAACCGCTTCAAAGAGGTATGAAGTTAATGCAAAAGCATTTCTTCTGAATTTTAACACGGATATGCCAGTATTGCGCGCGCGCTGCCTTGTTTCAAATATGCTGCACAGAAGATGGTTCAGCCCATCGCTAAATACAGCAGACCGATTAAATTTTCAGGGCAGGTGTGGCGAGGAAGGTAGCTAGTTCATTCCATGCAGGTTAGAAACATGGTGCATACAGCGGAACGTTTAAGTGGTGTGCGTGCGTCTTCACTATCACCATCGTTTGTATTCGATCCCGGCCACAGCAGCCGTTCCTCTGATAGATGCGAAAAAAAAAACTTCCGCATGTTTGACTTTGACATACGCTAAAGATCCATTTTGGGTTATTATTAATCTGGGTCCCTCTTCACGGCACGCCTCATGGCCAAGGTATAGCTTGGGCGCGTTGCGGCGTATACATCCTCTTTCGGTTTCTATATATGGCGACATACAGGGACTGTCAATCTACTCAAATTACAAGTCTTACAGAAAAAAAATGTTAAGAAACGTAGCAAACATCTCGTATGATTGTCCTTCGCACTTGTTATTTCTAAAATACTACCTAATGACTGTCTATAATATTTATGCCTAGCGTACGTGCATGAGCTATAAAATGGCAATAAAAATCCCCAGTAATTTCTTTCAGCGTTTAGCCGCTTTACAGAAACGACCCGCGATACACGCAACACTCACCCATGGTGTTTAGAGCATTCCCTCGTTTAGAACAAATTGCGGACAACAAATGTTAGGACATAAAATTCCGGAGATGTTGAACTTTTGCATAAATTCAAATATATATTTGAATACTGTAAAGAAAGGGGTTTACGATTGTTTATTTGCAGCCACAACGAAAGCTAATTGTGGCTGTTCTCTATTTCTGTTTTGTTGTATGGAGTGCAATGGACTGGTTTGCTCCGTTTTGCTATCGCACACTGTCAAAACTGCTCTTCTGAGTAAAAAAGCATTTTTAATGTTGCAAATGTTGCTTGTATATTTCTGAACCGTGCGCTGGTCTAGTATCAACACTGCGTTGCCGTGCAAAAGGTGTTTTCTTGGTTTCGTTTAGTGCCAGTTTTGAACTGTTCGTGTCAACCCTACGTTCCGGTGTAAAATGAATAAGTGTTTTCTGAATGTGTATTTTTTGTTCTTTCTTTCTGGTTTTTTTGTTTTTTGCTTTGCTAGCTATTCCAGTGTTGAAGAAAGCGTTTTTGAATGTCGCGGTCGGCTTTCATTTTCCTTTCCTTTTCTGTTTCTTTTTTTTTTTCGACAGCTCCTGTAAATAGCGCAATTATTTTTTGTTGCTTCCTTTTTTGCGCTTTGTGCTGTGCTGTTTTGCCTCTTGAATTATTTCTTAATTTTGAAGAGGAGGGAGCACCATCAAGTTAACAATTAGCTTTTTCTCCCTTTCTTCCTCCACCATTGGGGATGAAAAATAAAAGAATTATTATCATCATCATCATCATCATTTCCTGTAGTGTGTCTAGAGTGGCTTTGTGCAGTGTGTTTTGCTCAGACACACGAGAGAGAGAGAGAAGCTCTTTATTAAAGGAGGAAATGCAGAGAGGTTTGCCAACATGGGTACGTTGACATGCTACTGCAGGAAGGGGAACGGGGAAAAGACAGATGAGTAGTAAAAAGAAGAGTAGTAGGTGAAAGAGGGAAAAAAAAGAGGGTCTATAAAGGGACATGCGGCGACGCATTAGTGAGGCATAGAAAGCTTTGCTTTAAAATATGGTCTATTATCCCGCAACCGTGAGAATTACCGTCAGAGATTTCTCACGGCAGTCGCCTCTTAGCAGCTACGCGGAGATTCTATGGGATAAATATTCCCTAAAAAGCCGTGTTTGCAGCTGCCCCTGTAGCGCTGTGGTATAGAACTTGGTTTTAAACAAGAAGGCTCAGGTGCGAGTCCGACATTGCGGTTTTTTTTAACTTTCAGAATTTTTCGGTCATCGTGATTTTGTTAAAGCCTTCCTTTTTATGGGCGTGTATTTTGCCACATGGCATATATATGGGGGTATGAGTTGATGACGGACGGTCATTAGATGAACATGAAAATGTTCGCTTCGCGGATGAAGTCAAGCAGTGAACGACTATATCAAGAGATCGACGGACAGGACTTCTAGAATGGGTTGAATTACGTTTAATATGGGTTGGTTCTGTATCGTTGGGGTGGGTTAGATTAGGTTTGTTGCAGTTGGGCTGGATTTGTGTAGGTTATGACGCGTTCGGTTAGGTTACGCTAGGTTCGGTGAGGTTATGTTACGTTAGGTTACGTTGGGACGCAATATTATTCAGCAAATTCTAGACCATCCAGCTTTTATGGAAACTGCCGAGAGAATTTCCCGGAGGTAATTCTCGCGGCTGCCGTGAGATTAGACGCAGCCTTAAAATATTATCTTTCAAATGCAACCAGCAATAAGAGAATTAAAAGGCAACGCTAAGGCATTAGAACCGTCGATGAGAAGTTCGCTATCCAGAAGTAGAGCCATTACGCTACCAAACATTTTTTCTTAGTTGCCTGGTTTTCACAATGTCCATACACTACAGTTTAAAGGCCTGTTCACACTTGCAACTGGAGCGACCAAAAGCGGCAGAAGCGACGTGCTCTTGTCGCTCGGCATCGCTCTCGTCGCGACAAGAGCGATTGGTCCCGACCAACTTTTGTCGCCGCCGTCGCTCTCGACGCGGAAAGAGGAGGCGAGTGCTCCTGACGTACATGCTGCCACAGCTCCTGGCATAGCCTCCTTTATACTTTCTGTGCCAGCGACGTGCGCCGCCCAGCGACGTCGGTGGTCCGCTCGCCGACTGCCACCGGCTGCCGAGTGGCGGCGCTAGTCACGTAGTGCTAGTCACGTAAGATGACATGTCATCACCCCGCTTCAAAGGGGAAACCAATAGCGATCATCATCATCATGCCGCCGCTAGCGCTGCCGCCGCCGATCTCTGTCCCGCACTAGCCGTTACGAGCGGGCTGGCGTGCTACTCCCGCACCGAGTTCTTGCAGAATCGCACGTTGCTTCTCCTCCACGTGCAGTGTTGAGTACCTGCACCCTTTAGTACATGGTTCTTTCGTTTCGGACTCCGGAGTGATGAGGAAGAAGTCCTGTCATAACCAGGAAGTTCAGTAGTGATCCCATAGAATCTCTGTTCGGCACTTTGCGGAGATCACTGCGTTCGAATGACCAGTTAGATGTTCGTTCGGCCATGTCTGGGTTGAGAAGCTATTGAAAACTGGGATTGCGGCACGTCGGAAGAAGCGATGGGCTGCACAATGAACAGCCTGAGCCCAGCAAGGGCTTTTGCTCAATGCGACCGAAGCCTGCTACGGCTCAGGTGAGGTGCCACTAGAAGCTGCACATGTAGGTGGCCAGGGTGCCTGCAAGTTTACCAACGCTGCAGCTTTCAGCCAGTGTACGTGGGTGGCTACGTTGCCCGTGTCATCAAAGAACATGTGATGTGCGACAGCTGCTGTTCGCTGACTACGAAGCCACTGTCCGATCAGGCACTCCAGCAATTAACACGGAACCAAGACAGAGACGGACTAATGTACCCTTCGGATAAGCTCGTCTATGCCTTGGACATCCTGCGCATGTTCGCAGAAACTGCCCTGAAAGAGGAGCCGAAGTTGAAGAAGCCATTGAGGACACTTCAGGAAGCGGCTGTACCTGCCATTGTTGATTCTGGCCTCCTCAGCTGCCCCCACAGTGAACGGCCGCACCACAAGGAGCTGGCACAGCTGATCTGCCTGAAATTTATCAGGCCCCTACTTGTGAACTATGCCTCTGCAGCCACCGACAAAAATGACGTGTATAAGTCATTTTCGAAAAAGCCTCTTTGCAGAAAGTATGTAAAGCGTTAAAAAACAGCCTCGTGGTCTTCAGAATAAATTTATGTTGGAGTGCCGTTGGGTTTCCACTCAATGAGTTGCCTGGTCTTGTTTTCTGCCCACTGGGTTGCACCCCATTTCAACTTAACACGCTTTCCTGCCTGTTTCATTTGTTTCGCGTAGTATGCCGCACGCTGGAGAAAAAAAAAGACTTGTACGTCACGACATCCATCACGGGTTCTCCAACAAAAAAAATGCGATGCTGTTTGAAACAGCACGTTTATATGCACTTAAGCATTTTATTTTCCTTCTTTTATAGTTCTTTTTTAGTCGTGGTAATCGTAAGCCAAATCCGCACAGTGCCCACCGCTATCTGTGAAGGCGTCGGGCTGCTACTCATGATGTTGGTTCGATGCTCGGCCGTATAAGTGTTCATTAAATATTACTCTTACGTTTGGCACCACTGGAACCCTTTGAATAAGGGCTGTAGCTCTTCCCGTATTTCCACCAGTACAGCTTTTGTTAGAAAGCACGCAACCTGCAAGCAAGAGAGCTCTATAACGGTGCGTTAACGGGCACACGCCGGCACTGCTGCGCGCTCGTCATCGGCGCGCCGACGGCCTCGACAGCCTAGGCACTCTACGTAAGTGGCGCCCCCACCAAAGTGAGCGGTGGCTCTCCGCAACTCGAGCGACGGAGCCCTCCTATTGTTCTCCCAGCGACGTCGCAGGCACAAAAAGTATAAATAGGCTATGCTCCTGGATACTCCGCGATGTCGAAACCGAAACTCCCGTGAAGTCACGTTCCAAGCGAGAGACAATAACAAGAGAAGCAAAAAAATTACACCATCTTCCCGTAGGGGAACCCTGAGTAGTATGCGAAGCAGCCATGGGGTCGACTGAAGTTCCCATTAGCTTTCAGTTCGCCGTTTCCGTTGACGTTCAGCTTCGCGTGCCTTCGTTGTATCAGTAGCTTCTTGACGTAGTTTGAATGAGTGAAGGACATAAGGCGCGTTCGTAGCACATGCACCCGTCCCGTTTGTAGCGCAGTGGGAAGAGCGCCACGTACCTCACGTTGAGGCCAGAGAGTCGTGGGATCGAAACGTTGCGCCGCCTAACTATTTCTTTTTATAGTGGACAGCGCTGACGTCAGCCCAAACGCTGACGGGGCTGAAGAGACGCGCATGCGCAGTAGAGAGCGGACGGCGGACAACGACAACGAGGGAAGGAGGGACACAGCCGCGCAAGTGTGAACAGCGAATGTGGCGGTCGCTCCGGTGGCATCGCTTTTGTAACTTCCGTTGCAAGGATAAACAGGCCTTAAAATTGCACACATGCCCAGATGAAGAAACCCGAAGATGCAGCTCGGTCAAAGAGAGCATCAGGAGTACATGGATACATGCTCAAATGTGCACCGAGATGACGCCAGGCGTCAGCTGGCTGTGCTCACTAGTAAACACCTGTACGCTTTAACGCTAACACCGTATGGTAACTTTGAATAGCCATCAAACTTATTTTGCATACTAAGAGTTGTGACGGGTCGTCTCCAAATGCCGGAAACATGGAGGAAAGAAAAGTTTAGGAGGGAGCGTCACGTGGCAATCGTGAAGCCTAGTCATAAAAAATAACAAAGGAAAAACTCATGGGAGCTGCCCCCCTCACGTGACAGGCAAGCGGAAGTTCTTAGCGCCTCATGCGGTCGCTTGCCCGCGCTGCGTGCGTCGGTCCGTTCGATTGCCGGGCGGGTTTCGGCGACGAGTCCCCGTCAGGGCGTTGCGCGCAGCGCTGCCTGCAACCCGAAACGCGCAGCGGGCTGATCGTACGACGTACAGGCAAAGTGGTCGGACGGGGGGAGACAGAAAACATCTTTATTTGTGAGTTTTGGGATCCGTCGAAGTTCACGCCGCAGTCGAAGTGTTGTGTGCCGCCGCCGTGTAAAAGTGGAGACGACAGAGTACGACATCCGTGCCTTATATTTTATTTCACAAAACACACCGCATTTTCTTGGTTCTGGTCATTTTATCTTTTCACCTCCCAGGGGTAATTTAGCATTCGCTACCCATATACTTATCGCACGGATTGAGCAGTCATCGGACAACCAGCCTGCGACGCGAGGCGGAAAATGATTCGTTCTTCCCGCGCCCGCACCCAGCATCAGTGGTTCCGCACCTTTTGTTTTCTAATGCACTGACGGAGACAGCAACGCACCAAAGACGTCATCACGACAATTGTGGCACATACAGCCTGTAAAAGGCTTGTCTATAACACAGCGTTCGTACCTCAGCCCTATCCTGCCCGCCGGAGCGGGATTTGAATAAAACTACTGCGGAATTCTGAATCTTAGCCCTTCGCTTTTGCCTCCGTCATGTTTGGAACGAGTATGTTTCGGCAGTTTTCGGACGTAGCTGGTTGAAGTTGAAATCGCTGTTATAGACAAGCGTTTTACCGGGTGTACAACGTGCCACCATGCCGGAGCACCGATAAGGCGAACGTATGCAAATGCGCACGCGAGCGAAACCAAAGCTTTTCGCACCACCTATCAGCTGCTAGGACACTCGTTAGAGCGCTATGATGGTGGCACGATAACTCCCAGCAGAATGCCAAACGCAATCGTCAAAGCACACCTGACACACACCACGCCCCGTAGGCCCCTCCGTGCTTGTGAATCTTTACGGCGGCGCGTTCGAGCAAAGCCGGTCGTGGTTCCAGCGGTAAGCGCCAAATTCGGCTCGCAGCTCGTGAAGGTGGTTCCTGAGCATGGGATATACGTCTCGTGTCGCTTTGAGCAGCGACAGTACTTCACGATACGAGGGTGGGAGCGCAACGCTGGCGAAAAATCTCGTAAGGCGCCTTCGGCAACGCCACTCGCCTCCACCCATGGAGGAGAAACTGTCCACCGGCAGCCAGCCGGAGCCACTAAATGCTACCGCGGGCCTGAGAGTGGTGCATCTTCCATGATGCATTGGGCGGGAGGAGCCCGAGGAGAGGAGAATGGGGCGTCAGATGAGGTTGTCTTGCCGAAGCTGGGCCGCCTGACATCATGCTCCCTCCTAAAATTTTCTTCCTACATGGCTGGAAATGACCGCTTACGCGCTGGCTAAGCAACACTTTTTCGAAGCAACGCTCATTGTTCGCATACTGCTCCAAGAAACACTAAAACTCCCGCATTTGCTCTCGGGGTTTTATTTTCCCCTTATTACAGATACTTGAATAGGCGGGAAAATGTTGGCGTTGCACTGATCGGCCGGGCCAGAAGGCAGTAAGAGGTTGCCCTTGTTACTTGGACTCCAGGATACCAGCGAGGGAAGCGTCTATGCACCCCGGCTCCGTCCCGAGTCGTGCAGTATATTTATATTTACCGCTGTAGTATAATGCCGCGTGATCCTCGGCGGCCACCTGTGCGGCGCACAAGGGCCTGCGCTGTGATTTGCGCGGCCGCGCTATAATAGAACGTCATTCTCTCTAGCCAAAAATCGTGTGTGTCCGTAGTCTGTGACATTAAAGATAGGCTCACTACACTTATAATTCAATATAGCAAACCCCCGAAATAGCCAAACCCCACCATAGCAAAGCCAACCACACCGCTAGCTTCGCTGGACATACCTCTTCCTAGGGTGAAAGTGCTCTTATTTTTGAAGACGATAGTCTTTCTTGGGCAACTTAAACCAGGAAATTTTAGTCAGTCTGCCCTGTCTGCCCGTGATACGTATGTGGCACGGGTTGGGCTTGTATTTTATTCTATAGCCCTTTACTGTTCCGCCCCGCCTGTCTGTCTGTCTGTCTGTCTGTCTGTCTGTCTGTCTGTCTTTCTGTCTGTCTGTCTGTCTGTCTGTCTGTCTGTCTGTCCTGTCTGTCTGTCTGTCTGTCTGTGTCCCTCGATTCAGCCACCCGGCCGAAAATCCACGTCGTTCTTGAACGAAGTTTATATAGGCAAAACATTCCAAACCAATAAATCTAGAAACACACTTCATACTTGCCAACAATGTTTAGCGAGAGGAAGACGTTAGGCATATCTGATGCAGAGCATCAATGCATTACTTCTACTGGCAGTGTTCTTATTTTTATTGAAAATCGATGCGTTCTTGATATTTGTGACAGCAAAAAATAAAAGACCGAAAACAACGTTTTGAATACAAATACAAAAAGGGCTCGCTGCCCAGCCTGGGCCATATGGAGACATTCCAAATCAAACAGTAACAAAGAGTTGCAATAGATGGCGCGGAAGCAGTTGAACGCGGGAAAATTAAGTTGACTTGATGCAAACCGCTGCCGTGTTTATCGTGGTACAAGAAGACGGGCGGGAAAAGCACGAGAGGGGGGGGGGGGAGGGGGGAGCGGAGAGGAGACCGACGTTTACATGACAGGGGATGCAAGAAAGAAGGCTATCGTCTTTCGACGACATTGCAGCGAAGTCAGCAGATACTCAGCGGAAGCTCGACATATATACTCACATGCAACACCTGAGAATTAGTACTGCTTGGGGTACCTCACAAAACGAGATCAAGACGTTTATGAATGTGAGGTTGCCTTGTCATCCTTTGTGAGAAAATAAAGTAATTCAAACATGTTAGAAATTGGCAACAAATCAATTTCAGGTATTTATTTATGAACACCCACACGACGCTAGAGAAAGGATGGTTTTGGCACAAACATATATGTGAGTACCAAATACACAATTAGCGGAAAAAAATCAGTACTGGAAAACAAAAATGCGGGTCAAATACAAAACAGCGTTGGGAACATAAATGCGATAAGTGATTTACAATGGCGGCCTTAAATGAAAGAATATCGGTCATACTAGGTATTGCAATGACAGGCGATTACATTCGTTACCCCTTGTTTGAATGAATGAGGCAAAAATTAAGTTATCGGTGCAGTGCAGAATGTATACGTAATGACGGTGGTCGATACGGGATGATACATATGACGGCGCAGAAAGAACTTCGGTTTGGGGTGCGCATCAACAAACAGGAAGATCTCGCGGCGTCCTTTGGAATCAGCTTACTTCGGTGGCACTTCCGGGGGGATATTCAGGATTGTGGATGGTTGAGGGGCTGAGAAATTCTCACGGCGTGTGACCGACTGGTGAAACTTGGCGTTGCGCGTAGCTCACGATGTCGCAGCCCCAATCATACAAAAAGCACTACTCCATGCGTTGTTTCGATGCTGTGTTGCAGCAGCGTTTTGGAGTACGCTGGTTCACTCGCTTTTCCACAAGACAGAGAGAAGGGTCCTCAATGAAGCAGGTAACGTTAGCCGGGCCAAGACGCCTGTGTTTGTATTAAACGTATTTACTACTTTTTATGTGCTTCTGTTATGGTGTCCACAAAACCTTTCCTTAAATTTTCCCGGAACCTAACTTTTTGAAAAATTGTCCTTGTTCTTCGCTTCCGGCGTCGGTTTTGTAGTTTGTCGCTTGTGTGGTTTGTGATTATTTCGTTTCATTTCATTTCATTTATTTGTTCCTTAGGGTCCCGAAGGCCTCACAAGGGGGCAAATACATGTGGGAAGACAATGTTCAGTACATGAGTGAGTACAAGAGGAGTACAACTGTGGTTCGAGGAAATTAATAGAGAATAACGTGCATCAGTACAAAAGAAACTAACAAAAAAAGGAACCAAGTTGTTGTTTAGGGCTGCGCTGTCATAATCATTATTCGCTGAGCCCTGGTATGCGCTTTTCAATGAATTCTCTTTCGAACCGTAGAAAACGCCAGAAATAACAATCGATAAAGCCAGGAGTCTTAAAAAAACACGGGGAAATAGTACCGAGAGGACTTGGAGCGATACGAAGCAATAGGGCCTGTCTTCACGTGCTGAAATGCTGGCTTAGGTTCCTTCCAGGAATTAATGTCAGTGATTGTACTTTCGCGTTGGTGTTTATCAAGTAAAATTCCCTCCAGTCAAAAAAAATTCTGCAGAAATTCAGATGATTACCAACTAATGCGTAGCATTCTGATGTCGCTTGTCTTGAGTGTGAGTTTTTTACAGGCAGATGTTTTGGTTTTTCTAAATCCTTTCCAACAATTGCCTCCGTTTACGCTATTATAACGATGACAGGTGGAACTTTTGCGAAATTTGCATTATTGTGGAAATGCAGGGCGTTCCGCGGTTCGCCAATGGACGTAATTCGTTTTTGTTGTGTTTAAGTTTTGCAATATTTCGTTTTACCAAACATCTTCTTTTACGCTATTATAACGATTACCGGTGAAACGTTCGCGAAATATCCATTATTGTGGAAATGCCATGCGTTATACCTTTTGCCATTTCCCGCAATTTCCATTATATTTTTTATTTTTCTAAATGTTAAAAATTTCGTTCAACCAATCATCTATTTGCGCTATTTTAACGTTTACAGGTGAAACGTTTGCGCAATGTGCTTTTTTGTAGAAATACAGGGCGTTATACGGTCGTGGCTGGGGGGAGGGCACGGTTGCTCGGCAAGGAATGCTGCGCATTAAAATATGCGAGCACGCGCGTGCAACACTGCAGCACCTGCATAGACGGCTGACGCCGTGAAATACTGTACAGGTGTACTACGGCAACATACACCGGGGCTCCACGGCGGCCAAATAAGCTGAGACGCGTTCCTGCCGAGCAAGGTAGGCGTTCCCGCCTCGATTTTGTACAAGCCGTGATGGGCAAAGAAACAAGACTTCTAATGCATGCCCCATGTAGGCTATGCGTAAAGGAGCGCATAAACTATATATTTGTAGTGCCCACTCATCATGCATGGTGGTAGTATGGCCCGCGAAATTTCAAGTTGAATTTCGTGTCTGTTAGCGCGACAGCTGCTTTCAATGTGGTGCCATCAGCGAAATCGCAACAATTCGACGGCATAAATGTACAACACACATCAACGGCGCGGAATCTCTGGATGGACACGTCAAGCGTATGCGTCCATACCCATGTCGTGCAAGATACTATAGTGAGGACGTTTCGCTGCTGCATGTGATTGCGGTATAGGGGAGGACGAACCACAAAGTGGCCACAAACCCATGCGTAGCAAAATAATATCTACTCACCGCTTTCTGCTGCCGCAATGCATGGTCAGGAGAAGGTTCGCCAGTGCTACGGCTCCATTTCTACGCCTTCTTTTTTCCTCTACGCAAGCGTTTCAGAGCAGCTTTGAAGCTCCGTAACGGACGTTCCGATAGTGAGCGCAGTAACGCCAAATATGACTCTTTGCGTTATCTACTCGCTGCCCCTAGCAACGTCGTCGCTATCTCAAG
Source organism: Haemaphysalis longicornis (assembly GCA_013339765.2). Lineage (NCBI taxonomy): Eukaryota > Metazoa > Arthropoda > Arachnida > Ixodida > Ixodidae > Haemaphysalis > Haemaphysalis longicornis. The sequence continues at coordinate 112,475,200 of CM023456.1, read as the reverse complement.
TGGCGTAGACACCATCAGGACAGCTTCGTTTCGGTTCCTTCATAAGCATTCGGGAGGGCTCGCCCAGGTCTCACTTTTCGTCGTCTTGCGGCTCCCTTCAGACCGTTGTGCCTTCTTCGCCGATCACTCAGTGTCGAAGTTGTCACCAAGCAAGCGTGACGTCTTCGCGACGTCTCGCTGAGCTTGGCACGGTGAGTCGTTTGGTCACACAACACAACCGCCGTGCGCAGCTCGCAACAACGTCGTCTGCTTGCAGTGGCGGGCTCTGCTAGGAATGAACTTCTAAGCTGTCCGACGGCTTTTAGTATCCTAGCTTGAAAAAGAGAACTCGTCCCTTTTATAGCACTGAAATTACATTTGTGCGGATTTCCTGCGTCGTTGAAGCGGTTTATGGTCAGGTTAGCCTTTCTGGTAAGGATGTCGTCTGCTCGGTTGACGCTGTCGTCTGCTCGGCAGCTCGGCGGCCGGGTTTCTCCCGCGCCCTTCGATAGCGGTGGCGGCGTACGGTAAACACACGATCACGTTGCGCACGACACCGGTGTTGAGCTACGCACGCCTGGCGGAAACGAAGGCGAAGGGGCAGAATATCCGACGTCGGCACATTTGGGTCCCGTTGCCCGGATGCTGCGTTCGCTGTCGGCTACGCAGACCGCACGGGCTATGCAGACGACAAGGACGAGCAGACGACAGCGCATTCCAGAAAAGAAACAGAACGGGGCCGCCATTGTTCCCTCGTCAAGTGACGTCGCTTCCGGCGGTTTTCGCGCCTGTATATGCAAAAGCGAGGTCGCCCGCTGCACGGGTGCCGGCCGGCTTAGGTGCGGCGCCCTGATCGGAAGGAAGAGCTGCCGTTAATCTTTGAGCGGCCTTGATCTGGAGCAGACTGACCTAAATTAAGACGGTGGCTTGATTGATTGATTATGGGGTTCGACGCGTCAAGGCTAGACCTGGGTTATGAGGCACGCCGTTGTTTGGGGGGCTCCGGATTAAGTTATACCACCTCCGGGGCCGCATACGATCGCACTTTCTTCGTTCTTGCGAGATGAGAGCAATGTCCTTGTACGGTCGTTTGAACGGGTGGTGGAACCAGCAGTGGTACTCCCATTAGCCAAGGCATTGTAATACCGAACACGAGGTCGTGAGCTCGATTTCAGACTGCAACTTCCCTTTTACAATACAAGAAAAAGAGAAAAAAAGGCCCTATGTAGCAGATGTAGGCGCGCGTTAAAGATCCTCAGGGAGGCTACATTCAACCATGGCACGCGGAATTTTCTGAACGTGGGATGCATATATTGTAGCAAGAACATGTTCTCCCCAAGAAAAACATACCTTTTGACTATGATTAAAGCGAGTAATGCGCAAAAAAAGCAATATCAAAACTAAGCCTGAAAACATTGCCGTATCGCATTATCACGAATTAACGATGCTCTGATGACATCCAAGGCACTTTCTCTGAGTAGAGCGAATATAGGTTATTTGGGTGGAACGCAATTAGCTTTGTTAGAGAAGGACGGAAAGCCTGCAGTGTAGAACGCGCGCGCGCGCACACGCAAAGCACACGCACGCACACGCACACGCACGCACACGCACACGCACGCACGCACGCACGCACACACACACACACACACACACACACACACACACACACCACACACACACACACACACACACACACACACACACACACACACACACACACACACACACACACACATGTACGCAAGTCTGCATGCAAGCATATTCAAATTCTTTACGTGGAACAACGGAGATGTTACCCGACTATTGTTGGTTCAGACCTCGCAAATAAAGTTTACTCGCTCGCTCTCTCCCCAAGAGCCGTCATTTTCCTCAATTTTTTTCCTTCACTACCATTTCAAAACATTTTTACACAAAAGCGATGTGTCCGGCTTCCCCGACGCCTTCTTTGCATTCTTAATTTGTGGCTTCCTTTCACACGTCCATTCACAAGCCCCTGGCGTGTAAGTTTTGACAAGATACCCTCCCACACACACATACACGCATGTATACACGTGCGTGGCGTTGCGCTGTATGGTACAAGCGAAACAGTGAAAGTTGTAAATGCGACATGGTATATACATTACCAACACATAACGAATACGAGAAACGTCAGAAAGGCAGCACTACCTCATAACATATCGGTAAACATATGACCTCCTATTAATTTAAATAAATAGGTAACCACCATTGGTGGCCACGTTGACGCAGATGGCGTCTTCGGTCTACCTCGTACACATCATTATTATTATCATCATCATCAAGTTAGCACGGACCGACTAGTCACGCACTATGAAATTACTACCCATTACCGCCTCTCCCGCCTAGATACCCTCTCGCCCATATCCAACTCGACCTTTCCCAAGAACACGCGTGGCGTCTTCTGCAGACGAACATCTTTCCTAATCCCGCAAAACTGAACTCATCCATACTTCTTTATACCCCTCCCCAGAATGCCCTGCATGCGGTGCCCTCGCCACCCTTCCTCACATCCTGTGGGGATGTCCTAAAGACCCGTTTCCTTCCATTACTTGTGAAGAGCAGTGGGAGAAGGTGCTGGGGAGCTCAGACCAAGAGGTGCAAACCGCTGTGGTCAACAGAGCTACCGAAGTCGCCACTCGGCTCAAGCTGGGGCCACTACAGACCCTCAGACTACAGAACGCTCAATAAAGTGTTTCTCTCTCTGCCTCTCTGCGAGTGAGAGCCGCACTCTGTTCCCTAGCTTATCCTTTAGAGCCACCTCTGTGTTTGGCTTATCATCGAGGTTCTTTTTGTTCGTGTGCGTCTGTCGTCACGTTTTCATGTCTGCGCTTCCGTCGCCTGTAAACCACTTTTCATAAGCATCCGGGAAAGAAGGAAAATACTCGCAAACCAGTTCTTTCGGGAGCCCGCGCGCCTTCCGCTTCCGACGAACCATCGTTGCCTGCGCGCGCTGGGCTGTTAACCGCTCGGCGCGGTGTGCTCCGCTGCGTATACAGTGTAAGAGCGTTTGTTACCATGCACTTAGTTTTTGCGGAATTTTCAGTTGTTAAAGCCCATTCTGCGATGCTTTTCAATGCTCTGACTTCGTTTTGACAGGACTGTGCGGTCGTGGGAACAAACAGAAAAAAAAAGAAAAAAAAAAAAGGAAAGCCGGCAGTATACGCGCAAGACGTGGAGTGGCGAAAATGCTGCGAGGTTGCATGTTCCCGCTGCATCGCCTGCTCATAGACACCGAGCGAGACATCGATGTACGATGTGGATAAACGAGAAAACTTCGCACCGGCGACAAACTGTCGTGTCAGACTGATGCACTTAGACGACAGCGAACGGAGCGAAATCCACTTTCACACACAAGGCTGCGACAATTGAGGGCGAAAAAACAGGTTCCTCTTAAAAGTTAATAGTAAATAACCTAATACTTAATAAAAGAACATAATAAACATTTCTGTTTCCTTATAATCGCTTTAAAATGACGTGTATTGTTTGGGTCAAAACAACCAATACAACTCATGCCATCCAACCAACATGGTTTAAAAATTACGGCGGTTTACTTACATTTTTTAGGCCAACGCATTACAGTTCGAAACGATATGAAAGAATCACTTTGTCGATCGCCCACTGCTGGCCGATAGCAGGATAAGCAGGCAGCACAATGTGGAAGCGCAGCTCGAGATATACGAACTTTTATTCGGAAAATAGCTCAACCTGGACGCAACGTGGAAAAGAAGGAGATGTTTCTCATGCTTATGCGTTGTCACGGAATCTCCAGCACTGCAATTACAAAACAGCCATTGTTGACCGCGCAAAGCATTCATAGTACAAGCAGAAGGTCGACAAAGATAGGCTCCGAGCGACAGTGCGCAAGTATGATCATAACTTTGCAATAGTAGTTTGACTGGTTCTGCGGTTGTGTCGATTTTTTTCGCAGTTAATTTGTGCTCATCAGCAATCGCCATAACTCTAGTGAAGTAAAATCATACTGTATTGCGATGTCAACCGTGTGGTAATCGCTTCGTCGAGAGCCAATCGCGACCGCGGGCCAGCGAGACATACACGCAGAGCTCGCTCCGCATTTGCCGTCTCTGCTTTGGTAGACAAGCCTAATTGGCATAAATCACAAGCAAGGTGGCATTGAAATTACGTGTTTGCTTCCAGATATCGATTTTATGCCGGTCGGCACAGTAGCAGTAGTGTTTCATCGATGAATTACGGAGTGCCACAGACACCACCACCACTGCTACCGCAGCTCGCTACATCGCCCACGCTAGCAGCGGATTAGGACCTCAAATCCACTGTTGGGTTCTTCCGAAGGCAATGAAAGCAAAACGCAACACATACAAAGCACTGCAACCGCGAACTTAACGCCAAACCACTACGGTTCGTTGGGTGACGCAAAGATACCAACACACGCACGGGAAAAATGGAGCACTGTGGGGTGGTTGCTCGCAAGACCCGCAAATAGCCACACGGCAGCCAAACCAAAGCCCAGTTTTTACGCACCGTGGATCGAGTGCAGGGCCCTTTTCTTCAGGGCCGGACTCGACACCACTAGAACGCGAGTCTACGGTGGTAGCGAGCACTTATTGCGGGTTTTGTATTCAAGTTTCGTGACCCGTCTTAAGGTTCATCAAAGCTATCTGAGAGGCTAGTTGGTCATTTGACATGGTGAAATAAAATGCTTAAAAAAGGACGGGACGAAATGGAGGAGGACACCTGTGCTGTTTGGTCCTTCTATTCGCTGCTTGGCCCTTCTATTCGTCCCGTCCTCCTTTTGCGCATTTTATTTCACCGTTTATAGGGCCTCAAGAGGGAGGAAAAATTATGGGTGAAGGAGAACACATGCGAGACTGGATATTTTGAGATTTAGCCCCGTGTTTTCAGGACGCTACTGCAAGGGAAGCGCATCCCGGTGAACCAGACCATATTTTTTAGCGAAATATGTTGCAATTACTGCCCTTGCTCGGGCTGCAACTATGTTCCCCATAGTTGTATGTTCCCGACGGAGCTTGCGGGCACAAAGCTATACAGCACGCAACGGAATAAAGTAAAAAAATAAATGAATTCAAAAATTACGTTGGGTAAGGTCAAGTCGGGAATCGAACCCAGGGTCTCCAGAGTGCGATGCGAGCCCGCATCCCCAGGACCCCCAAGTAGTGGCCTTGGGGCCTTTAGTCAGCCGGAACCATTAAGCAGTGCAGCTCAGCGGTTCCAGCTGACTAAAGCTGCACTTAAAGGGACCCTGAAACACTTTTCTCAACTTTTCTTAAATCTTAAAGGCTTTCAGACTGTACGCAACAAACACACCAAGTACTTAAAATAGGGGGCCACGAAGTACCTCGGCCAAAAATGACTGATTTATGCCCATCAGATAACCTAGAAGCGTTCTCAAAAGGTTTTTTTTTTCTTTCCAGGTATTGGCGTTCTTCGACCGCTGAAATTACGTCGTTCCAGCGGTGCAGCGGCTGTTGACCGGCTTCCTTTCAGCCATGAACGCAATCGGTAGCCACTTTGAAAAAAATCACCATAGAAGTAAAACAGAAACGGAAGGCGGATCTGCGACGTAGAGATAAGTACTGGCGATAAGTACAACCCTAACAATGGTTCCAGACCCCAAGGAAAGAGAGAAAGCGTTCACCGGAAGTCTCGCAGAGTTCCTTTAATGGATGCGCTCTCGCCGGCACGAGTAATTCAGCATACTAATCACAATGTACAATGTACAATGGTACAATGAGGTTTTATTTCCACCAATTGCACTACAGAGGTAAAAAAAGCGGACGGAGGAAAAGCTGCGGCCATACAGTGTGACAGACAATCATCTGTCGACGCAGCAATGACAGGCTGGAAACTTAAGATGTAAATTCAGAAATTATACAAAATTTAAGTGCAACAACAAAAATTAAAAATGCGACACCTAAATAAACGTATCCAGGATGCGGTCATCATTTAAAACCAGAATGTCAATTTTCTGTTTGTGAAAATAATTGAGAGGGTTGGGAAGCGTATGCCTTAGTAGCTGCTGTCCATAGCTAGTCTGTGATGACGAGATTTTCCAAGTAGGCTTATATCGGTGTGCGTATACATATACAAAAAGAGTAATGAAGCGAGGAGCAAAGTACGACGCGAAAGCATGTATGCACCTTAAGTGGATGGCATAACGTTTATTAGAGAGTAAAGTGAAATGAAAAATGCGGAGGGGAAACAGAAAAAAAATCCTTCCCCTCTGTGAAGAAGGATGACCAGCGAAGCTGTGGCGCGTATTGTTAGTGTTGGGTTAGCTGCTACTTGTCACGTAATTTGTTTCCGGATAGTTCTTTAAAAAACAACCAGTTACAGTCGAGCCTCGTAATAACGAAGTAGTATCGGGACAGTCATTTAGTTCGTTATAACCGGTATTTGTTGTAACAGTAGAGTTAAAAATCGGCTCAAACCAACCGGCAATTTGGTTCCCGCCGTAATCCTTGATACAAAAGCCCAATATTTAAAGGTACAAACCCTACTAGAAACAAGGTAACCCTTACCTTTCTCCTTGTGGCTTTTCAAGTTCAATGAACCAAACGTGAAACGCGAAAGTAAAACAGAACAAAGTACATTTGACAAAAAATGCCTGCGTTCTTATATTTTTTTTTTTTTGAAAGATGGGATTTCCGTCTGGTGGGTATTCACAACACTGAGCAGATGAAGTTTTCCAAGTGTCCACGAACAAAGGGGCTTTTTCTAGTTCTGCAGTTTCGGACGCGGGAGTTTTTCCAAGTAGGTTCTCAGCCTACTGGTCAAACATTTCTTCGTTATATCAGATATTGCGCGCGGCTCCCTGGTTTCAGTTTCGTTATAAAAGAAAAAGTATAACTGAAATGAAGCGTGACCAACCAAAGTTCGGATTTAGTTCACTATAGCCAAAAATTCCCTATATCAAGGTTCGTTATGGCGAGGTTCAAGTTACAGCTGTTTTAGATGCGAAGCATCTCATGCTCGGGGCTGTGTCCCTCCCTCCCTCCTTGTCCGCCGTCCGCACTCTACGGCACATGCTCGTCTCTTCAGCCCCGTCAGCGTTTGGGCTGACGTCAGCGCAGTCCACTATAAAAGAAATAGTTAGGCGGCGCCCGGTTTCGATCCCACGACCCTCTGGCCGTAACGGGAGGTACGCGGTGCTCTTCCCATGTGCCTGCGCTACAAAACCGAGACAGGGGCAAGTGCTACGAACGCGCCTTATGTCCTTGACTCATTCAAAACTACGTCAAGAAGCTACTGATACAACGAATGCACGCGAAGCTGGACGTCAACGGAAACGACGAACTGAAAACTTTGAGGAAGATGTTGAATTTCCCGTAGGAAAGCTGTGGCGGAAGCGCCACGCGCCTTGCAGCTCAACCAGAGAAGAGGACGAAGAGGGGGGGCAGCGGGGTAGGAGCGTGAGCACGCAATAAAGAAAGACGAGAACCTCTCGTCATTGTGTTCTTTGTGATGAACCCGAAACCCTAGAGCATTTTTTTCTTACATTGCGCGGCTTCTCTTCAATGAAAAGAAAATACCTGGTGGAGCCAATTCACCCCCTTGGACTTACCCTTTCAATGCCGGTCTTACTGTCGTTGGTGCCATTTCACTTGGGTCTCCCCACAGGAATTTGGTTACGGCCGTCCACACCTACGTCTCAGAGACTAGGCGCCTACCCTGTTAGCCGCTTTTCTTGTACACAGACGAAATAAGAGCCTATTGCAAATCCCGCATAGCCTTTTCTTGCAAATTCCTGCATAGTGCACACTTTCATTCTACAAATTCCTGTATTTTTTGTGCAATTATTCTGATCAAAAATTTTGTTTATTTATCTTTTTTTCTCCAAAATTTAGTCTCCTAATTGGGCACATTAGCCCCTATATCTCCCGATCCTGGCCAATCCCCCAAGTGGGTACGCGCCACAATCAGAAAGGAAAAACAACAACAACAACAACGACGAACCAGGAGCTGTTCGATCAGGTAACGCCGGTGTCGGTCTCTTGCTGTCTCTACATTTCTTTTGTCTCTACATGGGGGTTCACACTACGTTCCCATTCTTGCTCCGATAAATGAAACAACATAACTGCAACACAATGGAAGCTACGCGGAACCCCCATGATGCTTCGCATCCTCCTCATGGTTCCCCACGGGAAGATGGTGAAATTTTTTTCTGTGCCCTTGCTCCCTTCGTAGACGGCCATGTATTGACAGCAGACAGTAATTCTGTCGCGTTTACCACTCCACTGTAAATTAACTAATCATGAAAAGTACATGAAACTGGGCGTAACGGTAGGGTCGTCTTAGCAGCCAATATTTATGATTTGTTTCGGGATACTTTCGATGAGGCAGGGGTCTTCTGTAATCATACTACTTCTGTAGATGCATATATGCTTCACTGTGCAGCACATAATGTGGGAAAGCCAGCTTACCATAACCAAGTCTGTAGAGATCCTGGTAAAGTGGGGTTCACCTCTAAACACATATGCATTGCTACGAAGACATTTTTTTAGGCGCAAATATAAGCTGTTTATATCAGCTGGTACTCTGATTCTCTGAAGAAAGGAAGTTCTTCTCCGGAAACGTCAGGAAACTTTTTTTTTTTAAAAGTTTTTCTCGTGTGTCTGTATTTACTTACCCTGTTTTATGCCCATATATAGAGACCCAGGACCTCTTTCTAAGTGCAGAGCACTTTATGGGCTCGCCTTGTCGTCGTAGCTCGCTCTCGGGACCCAAGTACAGGCCCACGGCGTTCCGTCGTAGCGGTTGTCGTCGGGCCTAACCCAGAGGCTTCGAAAGCCAAGCGTTCGAAACTCGTGAACCGCTGGCGCTTGCCATACATCCCCCCATTGTTTAGCGCAAAGTAAACTGCAGGTACATTTGGGGCAAAATATACCCAATTAACCGGCAGCCCGGCGTTCGTTTAGTTAGGAAACTGGTCGTTTGGTTTTTGCGATACAAGCGAAAAAAAAAAGCGGCAGTGCAACGCCGTAACGTGCGGGACGAAAACCAGCGCAAAAAGAATACAACTCCCGCTGGCGAAGTTTAAAGGCAGGGGCCGCGCGAGCACTGCGAAGGAGGGAAATTTGAATTGCGTTGGTTGTAGCTGTCGCGGATAACGGCGCCACAGCCCGTTATAGCGAATCACTGCTCTGCACTTCTGATAGCTTTCACACTGAGTGGAACGGCTTCAATTTTTCTTTGTATGATCTTTTCTATACAGAGAACCAGTTTTTGCGCGGCGGAGAACCCTGCTCCAGAGAGATGACGACACGATACCAGCAGGGGCTGTCGTCAGGGCCAGCCCTACAACCGCTCCGTTGTTAAAAGAGAGTTCATAGGTGGAAACCGAAGTGCCAGGCCCTAGACGCAACGGCTTCCACCTTCGCCCTCTCGAAGAGACGAGCCCGCCAGGGCTGCCTCCCGTGTCTCTCTTGTGTGTGTGGCGTTTCTGTCTCCGGGCCATATCCGAGGTCAATCCCAGGTTGCATGAAATAAAGTGGATACTCCTCCGCACTGCTGACAATTTCCATCTACTATTTGCGGATTTTTTAAGAAAATAAGTGCCCATCGCGACCTGTGAATAAAAGTGCTCGTCTGAATTTTTCTAAGTGCTGTGGTTTCAGCGGCGTTGAAGCTCCTGATATGCACAGGGAAAGAACGTCGCCCTGTAATCGTAAGGTGAGGAGACGCTCTGCAAAGTTTGTGACCAGCTTGACGTCAGTAGTGCCATCACGCATCACCCACTGTAACCTGTGTTCGTAAACCGCTGCACCGACAAATGGCGCGCAAGCACTTCCAGCGCGGATATGTGCCCACCAGACGTTAGTCCTAACGCTACGAGTTGCGCTCTGACGTCGTCAACAGTGGTTTGACGCACAAAGAGTTTGACGTTGCATGGCACGCCGTGAAGCTCGGCATTACGGCTGGCTGCATAACGTTAAGCCTAAAAGTAGGCTTATCGAGGCCCTCCCTCAGTGTGAAGAAACAAATAGAAAGGGGAAAATGATGAAGATGATGATAATAAAAGGACGCGTTCGCCAGTTTGTCACTCACGCTTTCGTATTAACTACTTCAGTGAGAAGTGCTGAGGTGCTTGTCCTCGAAATTTGGACTAAATAAAATGTGTGAAAGTTATAATGCGGTTTACTGGCAGGGCAGTAGCAGGGTGTAGAACCGTAGAGAGGCTTAGCCTAGGTGTGAAGGGGATCTGCCGTGCGCACTCAGCTCTCGTGCTCAACACACCGATGGTCCAGATGATGATGATCTTGTCGCTCACAGTGATGATTCGTGTGCCCTTAGGATCAGCTGCGTCGCGTTCAGTTTCTGTCACTTGGAAGCTACTAGCGGCGCGGGTAGCAGTCTTTGACGGTTGCTGCACTTCCGCGTTACAATCACGCCACTAGATCCGTACTTCGTTGCAAGACAAGCGCCAACAGACAAGGGCGGGGATGGGCAAAGAAACACTATTTGGTAGTAATTACTAGTAAATAGTAATTACTGGTTTTGTCTTTGCTAAGTAATTACTAAACTACTAAATAATTGTTGCGAGGTAACGATCATCCTGTCTTTTTTACGTCCTGGCCTGTTAGCGCTTGTCTTTTTTTTTTTAATTGCGAAAGTTTGCTCTGCAGCATAAAACGGTGGAGGCGAGTGTTTAAATGTACTAAACAGGAAGTTTTCACTAAGAAAGTTAACAGGGAAGCCCAAATCAATGACAGCGCTGAGCTAACCGAATCAGCACATCCGGAAGACCCAGTCACAAACTAATATGCAGAAAATCATAGCTCCTCTTTCAGTTAGTCAGCGCCTTGTAGGTTTGGAGTTTGGCTAAATTGAATTGTAGGCTTTAAATCTGCATCAAACAAAGTTTCTTGTTCAAATCTTTCTTCCAGAAAGGGATGTTAGACTTCTTGCAAATGGGTAACTGATGTTGAGATTTTCGAATGAGGAAGCTAGCAACAACAATACACGGCTTTAAATTATCTAAAATTCTCCTTTTTTTGCGGACTCCTAACTGCACATTTATAGAAATTGATGCTAACAATGGCTTTCATAACAAAACACTTCGTTATAAGCAAGCTGGTCTTTGGGCTTGTCTTAAAAACGAAGTGTTTTGTTATGAAAGCCTTTGTTAGCATCAATTCTATAAATGTGCAGTTAGGAGTCCGCAAAAAAAGCTCTGGTCGGCAAGTCAACGGCGCAAAAAAGAAGGAAGTGGGTGCAAAACAAAACACCAGAACAGGTTCGTTGCCTGCACAGAAGGAGTGGTTTATAAGATTCCTTTGAAGTGCAAAAAAGTGTACATCGGCCAGACCGGCCGATGTATTAACGAGGGAGTACAGGAACAATGTCATTAATTCCTCTAGGCATCTTGGCATACATTGGTGTGATTGCGGGTGTTTTTTTTTTTTAAAAAAACGGAGGTGCTTGCTAGGAGCCGTGACCTCCTCACCCGGAAAAATAGGGCAAGGGAAATTGCACGTGAGGGTGACGAGTGCATTAGCATTGCATCGATATCTTTATCTTCTAAAGAAATCGCATTTGTGGATGACAATTGACCGATCTGTTGCTGCTTGCGTGTAAAGTGAATATGTGTCTTGTCTGTTTTAGCTACTTTGTTGTCTTTCTTTTTCTTTTTCTGTTTGTTCCCACGTCCCGATGGATGAAGTACATATGCGCGCGTAAATAAACACAGTTTGTTAGTATGCGATGTACAAGTCTCCCTTCACTTGTCCCGTCCTTACATGCGCATTTTTATTACATCATGATTATTAGGCTTTTACCGGCGCAGGTTGACTGAGCTCTACAAGGTGCTATTGCGAAAGTCAATGGGAGGTGAATGTTTGTACACCAAAACTTCATCCGTAGCGATTAGAAAAGTCCGCACATGATTCTGAACGGACAAAAAGACGCGAGAAATAGATGCGAAAGAAGACACACAGATGCATGAGTTCCTCCGCTTTTATTTCTTGGCATGAAGTAAGAAAGGTGACTTGTGCTTTAGCATGACGAATTCCTGGTCATTGATTGCCCTTTTGCCGTGCATAACGGTTGCTGTTGTATTTATTTGCCTTGTTTGATGTCAATGCTACTGTTACTTGTCCTTTAGGTTGCCACTACTGTGCCTTTTACAACACGTAGTGTTCTGCTTTTGTGAATGGTGCAAATAATCTGCTGTTCTGACACCCTGTGCATTTCCGAGGATAATATGTTGCTCCATACGCTGTACGTGAAACTACTTCAGTAAATTCAAGGTGGGGGACCGTTTAGTGCTTTTTTGGAAATAATCTCACTCG
>CM023456.1:112264179-112462816 GCA_013339765.2 Haemaphysalis longicornis | reverse complement strand
GAAGTTGCAAGTTCGAATTTCCGAGGATAACTTTTTTTCTAACTTGATTTCTTTTGTTTTCGGCCTATGTTTTCGATTCTGAGTTCACCATTTTCGGCCCGTAACGTTAAGTGCTCCACGAATGAGTTCGCTAAACACGCGCAGACTGACACTGACACGCTAGCGAGTTCTCGTTGGCGTGCTGTTGCCATAAGCATCGACTACTTGCGGGCAGTGGGCACAGACCATAATCAGCAGACCCTTGGCCTGGTGCGAACACACTTTTTACGATGCGGGCATCAGTGAGGCAAGCTCCAAATATGGGGGAAAAGCACATGGAATTTGAGCGTCTGCGGTGACGCGGAGGGCGTTCATCCACTGCGTAGGCCTCGGCTAGTGATTGCTACGATTCCAAGCCGTTCTGGGAGGCTTATCTTAGGCATTTTACAGCCAACAACAAGGCAGAAGCACGGTGTGACGATTACTGAGATATCGAGAATGCCCACCAGATAACGTTGGATGTCAAGCATTGTGTTTTACAGAACCGAAACCGAAACTTGTTTGAATGCTAATTGTGAGCTCAGACATCATGGGAGACGTCACGAAACGCACAATTCGGCAGGAGAATCAAAGTCTAGCCTAAATTGATGATTTTTCTGTCACTAAAGCATGACTTACTGCCGCAAAAGAACTGGAGGCACTATAAAACATCTAATTTTTTAATAACACAAGCTTGTATATTTTATGCATGGCCCCTTTAAGTGACCCGTTCTGCGAAAAGCCGTCGTTGTCGTGGTTGCCGTCGTAGTTGTTGTCCGGTCAGAAAAGTAATCGCCGCTGTAAAGAGTAAATGCAAAATAAAGCCGTTCCACTCAATGTGAAAGCTGTCGGAAGTCCAGAGCAGTGGTTCGCCATAATGGGTGGTGGCGCCGTTAACCGCTCACTGCTGCCACCCACCAGACTCTTGGCTGCCCTGCCTCACTCCTTTCTGGATGAATATGCAGTTCAAACTTCCCGCCTTCGCAGTGCTCGCGCGCCCCCTGCCTAAAACTGCTCCTGCGGGAGGTTTGTTCTTTCTTTGCTTGCTTTAATTGCGTATGCTGGAGCTGTTTTGCGTCATTTCGAACGCGTAATTTTTTTACGCGGCTAGACCCTTTCTGCATCATTTTGAACGCGTAACTTTTTTCTTGCGCGGCTGAAGCTTTTCTGCGTCATTTCGAATGAACCACTTTTATTTGCGCGGCTGGAGCTTTTCTGCGGCATTTCGAACGCGCCATTTTTTTTTTTTTTTGCGCGGCCGCTTTTTTCTTCTTAATATCGTTAGAACCAACACAACGAGCCTTCTTAACTAAATGAACGCGGGGTTTACGGTTGTATACACATATTTTGCCTGAAGTGTACCTGCAGTATTCTTTGTGCTAAACAACGGGAAGGTGTATGACAAGCGCACGCGGATCACGAGGTTGAAATGGTTGACTATTTAAACCACGTGGTTTTCCAAGCTCCAGCGTGACTCTCTGACGACGGTCCCCAGGTCTACTTTGGTCCGTTATCTCGCTGAACCGCCTCATTCCGGCAGTCATTTGGAATCGACCGCTACCGCGCTACAACGACAAGGCTAGCCCTTTAAGTGATCTGCACTTAAAACGCGTGATTCTTTAGGGTTTGAACCCGGTTGTACACGTAGCAACCCAATGGGCTACTGCTGTTTCGTTCGCAAGCGAAATGTATTCTGTAATTACTTTCTGCTTTGTAATAAGCATTGTTCAGTAATGTCATTAAAGTCTGTTTGGGCATTGCTAGGCTTGTCATTAGAACAAATCCCCAGTGCATGGTTGCGGAAAGTGGCTGCAACGTGAGCTGTGTTGTTGCATTCCAAGAGCGTTTCCACAGAGAGGAGTATCAAAGCCGAGAGAACTTCAATTAGGCTGGTAATGTGAGGAGCACTTTTAGTGACCCTTAGAGAACGACGTTTATTTATCCCTCCTCGCCGCTAATTAACATCTGAGTGCGTATGGTTGCTGAAAAAATGCCAATCTTCGCTCTAACGATTCCCCGTTGCAACCTTTTACAGCCTGTTTTGTCGCACAGACTGGCCTATAGGCAAGAAAACTTATGTTGGGTGCGTATTCGTTCACTGTAAGTTTGAAAACTGCGGTTCTAAGGAGCGGGACTTACTGCATAGAAGGGAAAGCCGATCCTCTCGAAGCTTGTCACACAGAACGTATGCTGTATAGGGGTTGCTGCGAATCTAGTTACTGTTCATGCCATCCGGGCTCACATTGTTGAAAACGAGAGGTACAAACGATGGCTCACAAAGGACGCTCTATACACGGTTAAGCCGGTATACGTTCGCCTCCCTCGAGCAATTATCAGAGGGACGTTTCAGTACGAAGCATTGATTGCCTACTAATCCTGGCTTCAGTAGTCTGGCTGGCCGGCTTTCTAGCCTCCTACCTGAAACCTACCTGTAAATAGTGCTCCACAGCACAGTAGGTATCCTGGTGGTGAAGCAACCTTAGTGAAGCGGTGAAGCAACTTTATTTTGTCGATTCCTTTTTACTTGGATGAAGACATTTTTACAAACATACAATACTTGTTCCTACATCTCTTCTGTGCACCTAATTGCCAATAAGAGCCTTATACGCTTCTTGCGTATCAGACGCGTCCTTCCTAATGTGAATGCTAGGGGTAATATAAACTTTACGCACCTAAAAATGCTCCATAAAACCTTCCAACGCATTGCAGGCGTCCTTTAGAGTGTTAACAAAGCGTGGAAGGCTAGGGGAAAAAACTGCGGAAATCCGAAGAATTGTCTACTAATATCCGAAGCATTGGTATGCCTCTGGTTTAAAGTGTGAGTTCTTTACAGCCAAATATGGATATCAGCAGCGAAAGACGTCGGATTTTTTTATACTTTATAACAGTTCTATTTCCTTTCTCCAATGATGTAAAATTAGTCAATTATAGCGATGAAGCGTGTTTACTTCGCTAATTAAGTTTTTTTTCGAACATGCAAAGCGTTCTGTAGAATTGGTCGATTTATGCTATTTTAACACGAGAGTATTTTATGCCAGCGTACATCAAGATCTTTGACGTCATATCCGTCACGGAAGTGACGTCCCCAGAAAAAGTGTCATTGACGTGGCGGCGCCCGCATTCGATTCCAAGAACTTTCTCGCCTCTCGCCGCAATGGGAGATGCGAGGCGCTCTGCCAACTGCGCTGTGTACAGACGTAAGCAGCTATACGAACGCCCCTTATGTCCCTCTACTAGGACTCATTCAGATGGTGCTGCCATCTAGGAGAGGCGAAGCGGAAGTGGGGCGCATCATGACGCTAATGAGCGCCGATAGTTGGCGCCTCACTGCCAGCACCTTAGTGTACGAGGGACGCCCTCCGCTGTAGCGCTGTTACCATGACCGTTATGTGTTCTAAGCTTTTTTCTGTGCATCTCATTTTTGGTTTTGTTGTCCTGGAATAAACCGGTTGTTTTTTGTTTCTTGCTGGGCGTCACTTCGTCTGGCCGCGCCAGGCTCGCGAACCCTTCCAGATGAAGGAGGTTCCTTTTACATTCAACTGCTCCTGTGAAGGCACATTTCACTTTCGTGTTTTACCGATTCCTATGAAAGAGGGATCAACCACAATTTTTATACGTATTTCCAACGTCCTACCGCACACTTTTTTGTTTAATCTTTGGGTTGATGGTGAGATGTATAAGGAGCATATCTTTTATTTTGTCAGCTCATTTTCGTGAAAGTATTTTTTTTTTCAAGTTTTCATTTTTGGTTTTTCGAAGTTATTTCCTATGAATTATTTTTCCCCCAAATCTGCATTTTTGTGGAACTGCACGGCGTTACATGGTTCTGGCTGTGGAGGTACTCGGCAAAGAATACTACGCATTAGAAACGCACAAAAACAGGTGGTACAGAGGAGTAAACATTAGAAGATTAGGATTAGATTCGAATTAGAAACATTAGGATTAGAAACATTAGATGATTAGGACTAAACATTAGATGATAAAATGAATGTTGTTTCTTGTACGTGTCCTTCCAATATCAAAACGACGAGAAATCATGCGAGAAGCCCTGACAGCTCCAATTGGGCGGAGTCAAACAAAGCCAACGAGTTAGAACTTGTAGGCTGCCAATCCAAGCATCTTTGAAGGAAACTTGACATTATGTGACGAAGCAAGGGCAGTGTATATGTGCAGTGTCATTTTTCGTAATCAAATTAGAAGCGAAAATAAGTATAGGATTAAGACACTGCAATGCGGAACAGAATAGCTGAGCAAAGCAGAAGAATCACTCTATTGCTATTGGCTTACAGAGAGAATATGTGAAGATATGTCTATTGTAAAGGGTAGTCCACGAACTAGCGATATGAGCGCAGCTTTTTTTCCGGTTGAATTCAGCACCGAACGCGTGTGTCGCCATACCCGATTTATTATTCGTACCGCGAGTGCTGAAAAAGTATGATATTATCCACGATTGATTCGCATCGAGTAAAGCATTTGTGCAGCAGTCCCGACCGATCGAAGGTGCGGGCCTAGTAGTAGATAACGCGCTTGTGGCCAGTCTCCTTGAGCTCGGGCTTGCAGACGTCTTCTATGAATCCCGGAGGCCCGCAGCACAGCACCAGGGTTTCGGGGCCGGGCGGAGGCAAGTGCTCCATCATAATGTCTGCAGTCAGGGGCCCGTCCACGAAGCCCATCCTGCCTTCATGAGTGGACAGCCTGTCCAGCACGTGGCGCAGCCTGCGTTGCCCGAGAAACGGTAAACGTACAGTCGGGGAGAAATAAAATTCGCACACGAAAATATGAACCAGAACACGCAAGATGGAAAAATAGTGTACATGGAGGATAAATGTAAGAACGCTTTTTGCATACAGTTAAACCGGGATACAACGAAGTTGACAAAAAGTTCGCAATTTTTTGTTAAACCCAGGTTTTCGTTACATGCAGTTTCGGGTTTAAAGGGTATGGGCGAAGCAGAAAAAACCCAAAAAGCTAGACCTCAGTGGAGGTGAACTCACCCTTCATGAATTTATTTCACAGCAAAAATTACGCCCTCTTCCCGCGAGGGGAACCCTGATGTGATGCGACGCATCGGGGGGGGGGGTTTAATTGGCGTTTCCATTGGGGGTTTATTCTCTAAATCGCATGAAACGTGTTGTGAACGCATATGATGCATTCCACCACATGCGGGTGTTCTCATACGCGGGAAGATGGGCGTAATTTTACTTTTCATGCACATGCATACGCGACATAAGAGCGTTGGCATCAGCGTTTGGCAATATTGACGCTGGTACTCGATTGTGTCAAACCACTCGCTGACGGGACAGTTGCTTCCAGCGACTACATCGGAAGAAAAACAACGGAGTCGTCGTCGTCAAGCGAAGCACAAGCAAAGTCAAGCGCAGTCAAGCGAACGCACTTGACTGAACCGGCGCAGCGCGCTCACCGCTTTAAAATTCAGCACTTGAAGGAGAGGAGACGAACAGAAGAGAGTTGCGCATGTGCAGCGAGAGCAAATGCGGGGAGAGAAGCGTCAGCGAAGCGCGCGCAGCTGTTATGATAATGAACAGAGAGCGCGTTGCACACAGCTGTTGGCGAGAAGAACGGAGGAGAGTTTGCGCATGTGCAGTGAGCGTGCGGACAACGGCGCGACAACGACATTGGAGGGACATACCCCCCAGAAAGAGATGCGTCGCATCTAAAAACTGTGTGAGTTGCGCCTCGTGCTTTGGCACGAGCTTAAGCACTAGACAGCGCACCAAGAAAGCAATGCCACTTACCCCCGTATAAACAAACGAAAATTAAGTATCACTTTGGCCTTTTGACACTTTTCGCCGCCTTAACGCGTTACCAGAACCAAGCTTATGCTGAACGGGTGCCTTCTTGCGAACTTGATGATCTTTACAGCACTCAAGATTGTTGAGAGGGTGCAAGCTTGGATACTTTACCGGCGGCAACATTGTTCTTTCTTGTTAGCGGAAGCGGCATTTGAAATTATCCGCTTTTCTTGAAAAGGCACAACTTTTCGTTTTGTAACAGCAGCACTCATCACCGATGAACCGATACCACACACAGAAGTGGAGAAAGCGCACTACACGCCGACAGGATGGGCTAGCACCTCAAAACTTATGTCTGGAACCGAAACCCCACTCATACGTTGAAGTGCGAGTGCAAAAAAAGAAGTGAAAGGCAGTTACTCTTGCTAGCTGCTGTGGTGTCACGCGACACAAGCAAACAAGACTTGACTTCTACGTTAACCACGGGATATGGTGCTAGCACCTCCGTTCATCGTCATCATCATGACGAGTATCGTGTTGAGGTGATTCCAGAAGTTTGCCTTGCTGCTGGGTCCTAACGGTATTGCCAGTATTCGCTAAAATAATTCCTTTCTCCGGTCGATTTTATAGTAAAAGTGCAAAAAGCAATCGCTGATCAGCTCGCTCGTTACATCGAGGTTAACCGCTGCGACGTTTCGTCACAGAGAGGTAGTAAACACATGGGCTTCAATGGGGGTGGCAATGGGAACTTAAGTCCAGAAATTCGTTACACAGATGTTCGTTACATCCAGGATAACTGTGTTCCAGGTTTTTGTTACCTGCTGGTTTCGAGTTAACGCTCGTGTGAATAAACAGGCAGAAATCAAGATGCTTGACGTCAGGGGCGGTGAACTATCCCTTCAAGGATTTTCTTCAACTGCGAAGTTTCTGAGGAAGCTGTACAGCTTTTCTTTGTAGCCGTATGGTTGCATTCAGGTGTATGTCAAACTTTCCTTTGCAGAAACTTACTCCACCCCCCGGGGGTTTCCACTAAATCTGATTGATTAACACTTGTCGTCTACTTCGAGTTGTTGATCAATTCGCTCTCGCGCTACAAACGACTAGCCTCCTGGTTAGCTCAGTTGGTTGAGCGACTGCTCGTTACACAATGTTCGTTACATCCAGGTTTAACTGTGTTGCAGGTTTTCGTTACATTCAGGTTTCGAGTTGAGGTTCGCGTGAATGAAATAGAAAGAAATCAAGATGCTAGACGTCAGGGGTGGTGAACTCTCCCTTCATGGGTTTTTCCCGTGGAAAAATTTCGTGATTTGGCCTGCTGGTTTCCCGAGAGCTTAGTCACTGCACGGCATTCGAAAGAAGCAATGTCACCCACCCTCGTTATCACAAACGTAACTCAAGCATCATTTTTGCCTTTTGGCGCTTTTCGGTGCCTTAACGCGTTTCAAGGACGAAACCTAAGCTAAGGTGAAAGGGCATTTTTTAGCGAAATTGATGCTGTTTTCCACATTCAAAAAATTCCCCGCATTTCCCCGAGGGGGGAAGAATGTGAAAATGCGAATGCACGAGTTGAATTTGCGTGGTTCGGTAATGTTCGCGAAAGAGAGATCACACACCACACACACAACTACAAAGAAAGAAAGATGCATTTTTTCACAGACACCTATTTGTGTTGTCGTTGTACTTGATTGCTAGAGCGGATCTCAGCTTTGAAATTTCGTGTCAGTACTCCTTTAAGCGGGTGCATTAGCCCCTTTTCACGCCCGATTCCTGCCAATCCCCCCCGTGGGTATGTGCCCTGTCAGCGGCCAGGCAGCGCGGCCCATCTCCCCCCGTTGCCAAGGAAGACGAGGAGATTCCTGGCCAATCCCCCACGTGGGTATGTGCCATGTCAGCGGCCCAGGCCCGGGGGCGCGCCCATCTCCACGTGCGCGGACATCGCCGGTGGACGCAGGTTCAGGGTCGCTTAAGAAGTGCATTGCACTTAAAAATGTTAAGAGGGTCATAGCTCGGGTACTGTGCCGGGCTGAGACGGCATTTAAAATTTCGAGCTTATCTTGAAAACAACTTTTCGTTTCCTGGCAGCAGAACTCATAACCGACGAGCCGAAACCACGGATAGCTGTGGAAGCGCGCTACTACACGCATACAAAGAGCCTAGCATTTAACCAGCACCGCACTTACTCGTGAAAGTACATGGTAATTTGAGGTGCGGGCAAATTCGCTAAATTAGTACAGTTACCCCACCGAATTTCGAGAAAAAGTGAAAAAAAAAAAAAAAATGACTCATCAGCGCAGCGAATTCGTTATATCACGGTAAACCGCCGCAATGCCTTCGTAACATCGAGGTGGCGAACGTGTTCATGGGCTTCAATGGGGCTGGAAATGGGGAATTGAAAAACCCTTTTAAAAACAGGAATTGGTCACATAGGGGTTCGTTAGATCCAGGTTTAACTGTATTTAAAAAGCCACATTTTTTGATATTGCTACTGTAATTAGGGCACGTGTCTATTTGAATGGCATCGAGAGAGGTCGCGCTATTTGTGTATTGTGATTCATATATGGTCGACATCGCATTTCATTTGTGCATGACCGTACGTTAACAGACCACCTGTTTAGGTGAAGGCTGCATTATTTCACAGCTAACGATCGTAAACTGCAGTCTAGTGCAGGAGCCGTAAAAATTGTGGGGCGGAGCGCGTAACTCGGCCGTTGCATGCGCGTCGCGCTACCGACCAGACCGCGCGCCACAAACGTTTGGGGCCGTTGGCTTTTACGAGGTTAGCGACAAAGTGCCGCCACTCGAGTTTGGGGAGGCTAAAAGCTACGTCCGGCTCGGGAGTGCATCAATCGCATCCGTGTAGCTGCTGTACGCAGGCTAGGAATGTCGCCAAGCGTACCGCCTACAACCTCGGCATCAGACTCACTGCAGCGACTTTTTCAAAAATTATTCATGCCACATAGCTCAAGGCCAATCAAAACTTCGCGACAAATTTCTGATGCACGCTCGTTTTTGTTGCTGTTGTTGCTTTTGTTGTTGCTGTTGATGCTGCTTCTCTTGTTGTTGTGGTTGTTGTTGTGTTTGCTGCTGCTGCTTTTGTTGTAGTTGTTATTGCTGCTGCTGTTTTTCTTGGTGTTGTTGTTGTTGCTACTGTTGTTGTTGCTACTACTGTTGTTGTTGTTGTTGTTGCTACTACTGTTGTTGTTGTTGTTGTTGTTGTTGTTGTTGCTTCTGCTGTTGTTGCTGCTGCTGCTGCTTCTGTTGTTGTTACTACTGTTGCTTTTATTGATGCTGCTGTTGTTGCTGCTGCTGTTGCTGTTGTTGTTTGTAAAGAATGTTGGGCCGGGCCGCATAGAAAGTCACGAGACTTGACTACTGTGTTCTCGCACACGCACACACAACATTATATTAGCGGGATAATGGAGAAAGCCGATAAGACACTGTAGCATACGAGCGAACTAGATGCGGGAACATTCAAGTGCGGAAGACAGTAAACAAAGTCTTGAAGAAAGTCACGCGCTCACAGACGCCGATCGCGCGGCGAGACGATCGCTGATGCGACGACGCGGAGACGTACTTCTCTGGATGGCGACGGGGCAGACTAGTGAAGTCGATGAGGAGTTGCCCTCTCGCTGGCAGGGACGTGACAGTGGCCGATGGCTAGCGGCGGGACGGAAGTGCTTAGGCCTGCGCCATGGCGAGGCCTCGCTGCCCGCGCTCCATGCCACCGGAACACCGCTCACCCTGACTGGCGCAACACCTTCTTGTGGTCTCGTCGGCCGTTGTCTCGTTGACAGCCCGGGCGGTGGCTCAGACGGGAGAGCCGGCGACGGTCCTCGGGCCTACACCGCGAGGGTGGCCGTCTTGCTGCCTCCGAAACGAACAGCTTCCGACGTCCTTCTTCTCTTCCCTCCCTTCTTCCTCGATGCTGTTTCTCTGGCGCCCCACGTTACGCCACCGGTACCGGCGGATTGGCCCCCACTCTGCACGGCCCCTTCACTACACTCCCCCCCTCTTCAGAAAGTTCTTAGAGAGAACTATTCTGGAGACGCTAAAGAGGGTGGAGGCCAGTCCTTATCGAAGAGGTGGTAAAAAAAAACTAATCCATCTAGCAAAGGGCATATAGCACAGACACCCTGTCCGTGTTCGTAGAAAAGAAACAGTTCACACACCAAATTCAAGCACGTCACCGGAAACAGAAAAGTCTACGGCCGTCGTCTCCCTTTAAATGCCCCACAAGAACAAGAAACGGGCACAAAGCTATGTACAGCCGGAAAAATGTCATTGAGAGTCATTTCCAGATCCATGCATACGTCTACACCAGGAGAGCCTACGGTTGCCTATACCATCGGCGCCTCTTCCGCGTCGGGCAGCACGACCCTCTGCTATGGAACACACCGTGATTCCCATTCCTGCGCCTCTTAGTAGAGTGTGTATGTATAGTTAATCCGGTAGGAACAGGGCTGTATTGCCATGTGGTGAGCATGTCACGTTTCTTGCGGAATCGTGGCTTTTCCCTCCGCTTGCGTCCGATCTTAATCCGTTTGCGCGAATGCTTGAGTGGAGTTGTTTACCCTGCGTACGGCTTCGCGGGGGTATCCCGAAAGCGGCGGTTGATCCTGTGTAAAGGTTGCACATCCTTACACTCCTACGAAATAATGAGCCGATTGAAAATCTCTTAGCGTGGCGCATGACATGGCATTTGCTTTTGCGACTCAGCTTAGGCAAACGTCGAGTCTTGCAATGCTTAAAACGCCCTTGACAATCTTGCTTTTGGGATACGCGGCTATGCGGTGTAGTGAAGGGGTCGTGCAGAGTGGGGGCCAATCCGCCGGTACCGGTGGCGTAACGTGCGCGCCAGAGAAAGCAGCATCGAGGAAGCAGGGAAGAAGAAGAAGGACGTCGGAAGCTGTTCGTTTCGGAGGCAGCAAGACGGCCACCCTCGCGGTGTAGGCCCGAGGACCGTCGCCGGCTCTCCCGTCTGAGCCACCGCCCGGGCTGTCAACGAACAACGGCCGACGAGACCACAAGAAGGTGTTGCCCCCGTCAGGGTGAGCGGTGTTCCGGTGGCATGGAGCGCGGGCAGCGAGGCCTCGCCATGGCGCAGGCCTAAGCACTTCCGTCCCGCCGCTAGCCATCGGCCACCGTCACGTCCCTGCCAGCGAGAGGGCAACTCCTCTTCGACTTCACTAGTCTGCCCGTCGCCATCCAGAGAAGTACGTCTCCGCGTCGTCGCATCAGCGATCGTCTCGTCGCGCGATCGGCGTCTGTGAGCGCGTGACTTTCTTCAAGACTTTGTTTACTGTCTTCCGCACTTGAATGTTCCCGCATCTAGTTCGCTCGTATGCTACAGTGTCTTATCGGCTTTCTCCATTATCCCGCTAATATAATGTTTGTGTGTGCGTGTGCGAGAACACAGTAGTCAAGTCTCGTGACTTTCTATGCGGCCCGGCCCAACATTCTTTACAAAAGTGGCGAGCCTGCCAGGATCCGCAGTTTAGAGAGGAGACTTACTACTGTTCTTCGCTTTCGCCACACATCAAAATGTACATAGCCGGACTGGAAAAAAATAATGAAAGCCGGACAGGGGCTAGGCTTGACCGGCGAAGAGCTTCGGAACTACTTCGACAGCGAGCGCGAGAAACTTAAAGTGGAGTTAGCTCTGAACAGAGAGGCCAGGCGACTTGGTGTCGATGTTGCTGTATTAAGACAAAGTGGTTTGCACAAAGAAGAGGTCGCGAGGCAATATGAGCAAAAGGGGGATGAAGGGGAAAAGGGGATGAAATGAGGGAGTATGAGAAGAGGAAGGAAGAGGGATGAACGAAGGATAGTCTCCCTCAAGAAGCAGATCGCCGCTCTGGAATCGCGAGCATGCCTCGTTCGTCCGAACGACCTATCTCTTCCCCCGTACATGTGCCAGGCTCCGAACATAGCCCCCAGCTTATAGTTCGGTGCCAGTTCAACCAGAACTTAACTTACAAGCACCTGACACCAATGACGTAACGCAGAAGGTCCTGAGACAGATGAGCCACAGGGTTCACTTCGTCCGGAAGCATGTTCAAATAACGGCCCGGAAGACATTATTCCAAAAGAACGCCAAGGTGGCAGCCAGATGTTTTCGAGCTCACAAAGGCTACCGCGGAAACGAAAGAGCCGCAAGAAGACTGCGATGAACTCAGCCACGAAAGAATCTAAAACATCCGTCTGTACTCCATTATCCCGCTAATATAATGTTGTGTGTGCGTGTGCGAGAACACAGTAGTCAAGTCTCGTGACTTTCTATGCGGCCCGGCCCAACATTCTTTACATTGTTGCTGCTGCTGTTGTTGTTGCTGCTGCTGCTGTTGTTGCTGCTGCTGCTGTTCTTGCTGCTGTTGTTGTGGTTGCTGGTACTGTTGTTGCTGTTGCTGTAAAAAGCGGTAACCAGCTATCGCTGGGCTACCTGCGCCGGCCTGCGCCATTTCGCGGCCGTAGCCGCCGCCTTGCAGCTATCGTGTGGCTCGCTCAGTGCGTTTTCGTGTCCCCGGCGCATTTCGCGTCAAGTGTAACAAAAAGCAATAAAAATAGAGTGCCTGGAATCGCTGTTCAACATAGGTCGCGGCCAGCTGCCCGAATAGTCGACGTTCCGAAATTCGATCACTGCGGCGAGCCGCTGAGAAACGCCGGCAGTGCGGAAGCGGCGAACACAAACTCGGTAGTGCCCAGCGCGCGTCTCCCCACCCACTGTCTCGAGCGTCGCGCGTCGTTCGCCGCGGCAGCAATTTGCACTCGCAGGCGCCTGCATCACGTTTACATCGCTTTTTAATTAAGCGGAGAACAGATCCGTACGTAGCGGCAATAGCAGAAACTGCGGCCGGCGCACAATCGACAGTGCTACGGCAGCTCTGCTCTGTAATATCCTTCCGACAGTAACGTGAGCAGATTTGTTTATATAAAATCCAGCCTTTCGCGGCATCCGCTGAAACCGAAGCTGCGACTGGTCGCATTAAAAACGCCCCTAATTAAACAATTGTGGCACGCTGGAGCAAATTAGGTTTCTACACCTGATAAACAGTTAATTTGCTGCTTATCGCAAAAGAAGCAAGATGCAAAATTTTGGGGTCAGTGCCCCTTTAAGAGCCCCCTCTTTAGACCTCAGATGACATGGTCAGGTGTGGTTGCGAGTTCGTGCGCGGACATCTGAAGCCGTATTATAGAACTGTTGTTTCGGCTGCGTGAACGATTCGCCAGGGCAGCTCTGCCCCCTTAAACATGCACACGTTCGCACGCGCGCGCGTGTGCGTGTGGGCGCGTGTGTTTTCTGTTTTGGATTTTTTATGAACACGCGTTGTGTTATAGATATGAATTACTGTTATGGATACTCAGCTTTGGACAAATATTTTCAGGTGCCATTCAGTACATGAAGAATAAGGTATATTAATGGTTTTTACTAGCCCACTGCAGTTGTCATTGTGATCAAGTATCCCGTAGAGGATCTGAAACGTCAAAATTGTTCGTTTGGATTGTTCAGTGGCCGCACCTTCGTTATGAAAACGGTGGCAGCAGCAGTAGTGAAACGTTCAGCCATCTTTGCGAAACAACCACAAGGATGGCTGATAATTTCGCGAAACAATCGCGGTCGGCTCAGGTGCAAACAGGAAATGGAACTTCCTGTTGGTAAATTTTGTTTTATTTTTGAGGCCTTTGTTTTCTTGACGGTTCGCCTGATGATGGGGTTGCTCGGCTACAGGTGTGGCCCTGCGGAGTTCCTCCTGTGTGAGTACTATGCAAAACAACTGAGCGGGGACGTGTGTGCGTACGACTTATAACATCACTATGTCGTCAGTATTCCGCCAATCACGCCACTGGCGAGCTGTGCTTGTTTTCTCTGCTATGACGTCAATGCTCTTCACTCCGGCGTTCCCTGTTCCAATGCGTGCCAGCGTCACGTGGGTTTCCTTTATTTACCTTCTATAGGAGCAGTCCTGAGCGGTTTTAAGGCTGTCCCAAACTCCTCCTGCCGTAAACATTCTATGGACAAGTATGAAGCTGCTTCGGAGCGGCTTGAAAATGCTCTGAGCAGGCGACTAAAACAGACCTAAGGCCTCGCGTATCTGCCCCAGCAAACCCACCCAAGCCAATCAAATGAAATTTCATCCAATCCGACACAATCTAACCTCCTCGTTCATAACCTTCGCTCCTCGGATTTTTCTATCTCCACTCTGCTTATTCTCCCATCTCGCTTTCCCTCCCTTCCTATCTATGTTATACGTGTTAGGCTAAACGACGGTGAACTAGGGAGGACAAAACCATTCGGAGTAGATGGATATTTACGCGGCAAAATATTCTCGACCGACCTAGTCCTCCCACGCAACCATGCTGCGGCCGCCGAGTGCAGGTTTATTATTAAAGGGGCACCGAAGGCAACTGGAAAGTTTAGTTAAAGGGACACTGAAGTGAATTTGTCAAGCTCCCGTTTTTGCTTGCACTGTGTAGACTGGCTCAAATTAACACACTATTCATCGTTTATCCGGTTGACAAATCGGTAATTATTTTACAGAGCGCGAAAGAAGAAAAGATACTATGCGCGGTTTGCGGCGGCCGCACCAACTAAAGGCTGTGACGTCAGGGGGGGGGGGGGGGCACCGTAATTGGACGATGCCCAAGGTTAGCAATCAAAAGTTTCGGTTTCGGTTTCGGTTCTGAAAAAAACAACATGCTTGACATCTGATGGCGTTGTTGGATGGGCATTCTCGATTTCTCAATTATCGCCGTACCGCGCTTCTGCCATGTTGTCGGCTGTGAAATGTCTAAGATAAGCCTCCCAGGGCGGCTTAGAATCGTAGAAATCACTAGACGAGGCCTACGCAGTGGATGAACCCCCTCCGCGTCACCGCAGACTCTCAAATTACCATGCGCTTTTCCCACATATTCGGAGCTTGCCTCACTCATGTCTGTTCGTAAAAAGCTAGTTCGCACCAGGCCAAGGGTGTGCTGATTCAGGCCTGGGCCCACTGCCCGCAAGCAGTCGGTCTTGTGGCAACAGCACGCCAACGAGAACTCGCTAGCGCGTCATTGTCAGTATGCGCGCGTTCTGCGATCTCGCTCGTGGAGCAGTGAACGTTACGGCCCAAAAATGGTGAACTCAGTTCAGAAAACATCGGCCGCATACGAAAAAATCAACTTACAAAAAAAAAAAAAACACATGTACCCTCGAGGATTCGAACTTGCGAGTTTCAAAACGAACTCCAGCGCCTTAAACCACTAGGCCACGAGCCGGCGCTGGCCAGTGTAGATATATAAGGTTTATAATGTATGACCAGTTTACACTTTTATTTATTTTAAGCATTTTAAGTACTTTAGTGACTATTTGTTGTATATCACTCCTGCAGTAAGTGTCCCCCAAAATTCCACAATATCTCACGTCTAGCAATTGCATTTCTTTGACGGAAAAGCGTTCGCAGATGTGCGGTCGTGCTGCTGACCGCTGTGCTTGTTTACCCAGCGCAAAAAGTGCTTCCTGCTCCCTAGTTTTGCGCTGTACGGTAAAAGTTTCAGTTGATTTTATTTTCTTAGTACCTATATTGACTTCGCTGACTCTTCTCCCGCCTTCAATTGGCCTCAGATTTTCCTACTAGCGTAAAGTCAGCGAAGCGTCGCATGTGCACTTGTGCAGCGCTTGTGTGGAGCGACCCGGACTCTGAGTTCGACACAGTGTACAAACTAACAAAGTAAGGAAAGGCACATTCTTTCATTCACAAAGGTGTTGTGGCTTAGTTTCAATTGAGCGAGCGAATAGCGACGACCCGTCGGCGGCCGGCGGACGAAACGCTGGGCCGACTGACTCGATCGGTAGGTCGGCTGGTCGGCGAACCGTGCAGTAGCGCAGCCATTTTCCAGCTCATCTCCTGCTGACGTCACACGAAAACGCCACAAAAAATGGGCGAGCGAAAAGAGAGGAGACAGCATTTTCGAATTGATTTTTCTACTAAATAAATTCGGGGTAAACGCGGCCAGAGTGGTCGAAACAATGCCTACGGACTCCGAACTACAATTTGCGCTAGTAATCCCGCAATGTTTACAAATCACTTCAGTGTCCCTTTAAGACGAAACTCCAATTGCTCTCTCAGCGTTTATTCAGGGGCGAAAGATGCTTTTGTTGCGGAGAAATTGCGCCTTCAAAAACGCATTTCTTCCCTCACACTGTTTCGTGACGTTTCCCGTGACGCAAACGAGAACCGGAAGCGCAAGAGATAGCGGTGTGGTTTGTGGTCTAGCAGCTAAGCCAAAACCTACCACGCGAAGCATCGCGGCCGGAGGAGCCATTGGAGCCGCTCTCGGCCCACACCACCAGACAACTTGCGCGCCCCGCAGGTCCGTAGCTGCCGCTCTATGTGCGCCAATCTTGGTGCTGCACGAAACTCGCGATACGAATTTACCTCGTGGTTTGAGCTGACTTACAAAGCGTTTGGCGTCCAGGGCAACCGCAGCGAAAATGAAGTCAGAGGATCTGTATTCCTTTGCAGTCTCTACTCTGAAGGTCGAAATGGCTTGTCCCATTTCTCTGCGTCGACGATGTTGTATTTTGGCAGATCCTGTACTTGCACGTCATTTCCTTGTCTCCAGGCTATCCATGTTACGGCCTAGGTCAATACCGAACAATGTAGCACCTGCTTTGTTGTGGCTTTGCGTAAAAAAAATTCGGTTATACTTGGTGGTTAACTGGGTTTACTAAAGCTTAGAAAGGGACAGTGAGTACAAGCGGCGATTTAGCTCAAGAATAGAAGTGAAAGTGAAGTCGCGGCAGGGCATAGACACAACCGTATGTGTCGTCTGCGCAAATTTGCATTCGGCTTGACAACGTGGCACCATTTGTTAGTTCCTCTGGCAAAAGCGGCCAATGCCTTGTGTAGAAACGCCGCTACGGTACTCGGTGTAGGAGAACCTGAATGTCAGTACGCGTGTATTTGCGAGCTATTACAATGTAGGCGTGCTGTTCACTTCCATCCAAAACTGGAAAAACACATTCGGATTTACAGCTTGATCGATTAGTTTACCTAGCGCAGCCTTGGTATATCTAGCGGTGGAGATAACAAGCACATCACTACGCCGAACAAGCAATAACCATGGCAACCCCTAGCGGCACCCCGGATTGGCAGCTTGCGAATGTTGGCAGGACTTGAAATATACTTGTACGCTTAAAATTGTTTCTGACTGATGAAAGTTAACCTGTACAGAACGATTTTAAGAGTTTATTTAAGAGCTTGTGTGGGAGGTTTTCGTCCTGCTGTTCGTCACGTGACTCTTGGCCCATCCGGTCAGTCACTGTTTACGGCATCTCTGCTACGTGGCTGGAAGCTTCATTTTTTGAGAACTTACGAGATTAATTTCAATGTACTGCCCTAGAGACTCGTACATTCGCTTTCTGCGAACGCCAATTAGACCAGGTTAGCTTTTGTCATCAGGGTCCCTTTAACCACGCCCGCCGTCTTACTTACCGGAAACGTTTCCCGAGCGTCTTGGCGTAGTCGCGCAGTTCGTGGCGTGCTATGATGTCCCTGCGGCAGGTGTTGACGTAGATCATCATGACCGACGTCTGGTCGTCACCGTCGGCCGCCATGTGGCGCAGCAGCTGCAGCATCGGAGTGATGCCACTTCCGGCCGCCACGAGGCCCAGTCGATCGGCGCGAGGCAGCGGCCGGCCGTCAACTGTCTTGAACAGGCCTCTTCCCTCGTACACGAAGTCACCGAAGGGGCCCTGCACCTGCGGGACACATCGTAGCTGCTTAGTATCATACCTTGCGTCTGCAAACGAATTCTTTCTGAGACTGTATTCATTCGCCACGGAAATGTTCGCACTCCGCTTTTTTAACGGCAGTTTCTAGCGCTAGCTTCCGATCTTATCACGTGCCACGTGCTGTGAAGTGATCGGTCGTTTTTAGTTTTAGAGTAAGTGCATACATAAGCAAATCCCCAATTAAACCGAAGCCACATTTTCAGTGGAGACTTGCCATGAAGAGGTTCGAGTTTTGGCACATAGAGCAACTCTGAGGAACTTAAACAGGTTCACGAACGCCCTGCCATCAGTATATCGCCCCCTGCCAAGTAAGAGGGTGTTACCTAACTGCGAATCTCGTGGTTGGAGGAAAGTGTCGCAACTGTCGAGTTACCTTGCCGCAAACGTCGCAAATGCGTACAAGACCTTTGAAAGGTGGTCGCACAAAGAGGCTTTAAATCTTGGAAGCCGCTGTTTGGGGTTCTTATGGCAATTTATAGCCAGGCTGTTACCGCTAGATTACGGTGGATCTTATATGTCCACCAAAAAATCTTCGGCGGCAGAGTCAACTTCCTTGCGAATACTGAGCAGGAAGAACTTTAACTCTTGTTTTATCAAACCTTCCAAAAACCATAGCATGGTAACCGGTCACTAAGAACACTCTACTATTACACCGAGTTTCATTTACCTGTCATGATCAGTTAGTTCAAAATGAAGTTGTAAACGTCACCAGGACTCGCGTCTACTGTCAGTACATGAGCTTGTGTGGGGAAGTCTGGTTACAACAAAGCTCTCTAACTCCTGAGAGATATTCGATAAATTGAACATCTCTCAACAAAACTTATGTAAAAATTGGCTGCTCAGACGGCTATCATTAGAGCGAGTTTCATTCACTTGCAATTAGTTCACTACGAAGTTGTTAGTTGGATATCAGGTCTGCTGCCAATATGCATAACCACCAGCCGGAAGAGTATGTGTACATAAAACGGCCATAACCCTTGTTTTGTACAAGCTTTCCAAAGAAAAATGATACAGTGATTGGCCGAAAAGACCGCTCTACCACTGCTCCGAGTTTTATTTACTAGCCGTAATTAACTAGTTTGCAATAATTGAGTTCACCCCATGTTTAAAAGTATAAAACTGTCGCTTTTGCGGCATGTGGTAAACAGCTTCGCTGGTCATCTACATTGGCAGAGTAGAATGAGCCGTGATTTTACTGTTCCCAGCCGTTTTTACGGACTCACTCACCAACGTTATGTCATGCTGAAAGTTCACAACACCTACATATTATCCATTTTACTGCACGCCTGACATTTCCCGATCATGGCTACTGAACATCCTGTATATACTGCCGCTATTCCGGAAAGACAGTGTCTCCTTGTCTGGTGCCCTTTCTACCTTCTAAGGATAATCTACCTTCATCGCATGCGTCCTTCAAGAGCTCTATGTAAATATCTTCTGGTTCCTAAACCGAAAGCTTTTTCATAAATGAAAAAAAAAACGGTATACAAAAGTTTTGTTATATGCGTAGTAGTTCCATAAACATGATGCATTGTTGGGTAGCCATCTTGAAATCCAGCGCATTGGTTGTGAGCAATGTATGGTGCCGCTTATGCGATTAAATGTTGCCACGGCACAGGGGTCAAAGCACCCTTAGTGCTACCGACGCTATGGTAATAATGTCTAGAGATTAAAAACTGTCACTATTTCCTTTTTGGTATCTACCGAAGCCAAAGCTTCGGTGTAATGTAGTGCTGTGTAGTGTGACAATCACCATCAACCTGTGAGTGTCCACTGCAGGGCGAAGAGAGCACCCACACACTTACAGTTGCTCATATCTTGCGCTGTCCAAATTCAAGATTTGCTCCAACATTTCATCATTTCCCCACTCGGTCAACCAATCGGTCTTGCGTATGTCTAGTACCTTCTCTCGGCAGTCCTTGTCCTGCCCTGCTGGTTTACCGGTTGGCAGCTATTAACTGCGGAGCTGTTCACGCGTTTTCGTGTCCGTGCAGAGCGTTAACAGGAAATTATCACCTACGAACTGGAAAGGAGGAAAGTGATAGGCCAGAAAGTGTGAGGGAAACTCGCAAGGAGGCAAGACGCCCAGTTGTAAGTGCACGCCTCAAAGAGGAAATGCGGTTAGGGAGGTCCCGGGAATCGAACCCCGGACCTTTACGCCGTGAAACCGGCAATCTAACCACTGACACCCGAAAGGCCCGAGAAGTAACGGCGGGGAACACTGGCACCTGCGGCCAATTGCAAAGGACAAAAAAAAAAAAAACACTCTCCTGTTGTCGGAATCTAATTTCGGTCCCTCGTGCTATGAAACCCGCGTCTATACCATTGTCGCATTCGGGGAGCCCGAGCTTTTCCTTTGTGTTGGTAGCGCGGGCGTTGGCTTTGGGATTTTGCTGTGTTGAGGTGAACCTTTGGCTTCGGACTTAAAGGGACCACGAAGGCAAAATACAAGTTTGTTTTATTCGAAAGATTTCGTGTGCTATAGTGCCCCAAGCGCTTGCCCGGAAGCAAAGAAAAAGAACTGCGAAATTATTATATCTAAGCTAACATTTCTATTCTTCCACCACAATGTGTGTTTCAACAACGTTTGCATTCACATCAGAAGAACAGGTCTTGCCGTTAAACTTGGTGGGGAGCGGAGATTTGTTTTTACTGTTAGTCTTCTAGATGGCCCCACGACACTGCGGCAAGCCGTTTTCTGCCTGTGGTTTGTTTGTCAGCGTATTTAAACCTGCCTTTTTTTTTGTTGATGGAGAATATACTCCTCTCAGGAAACGTGGCTTTCTCTCGACAAATATGGCCAGGGAAGACATCGTCGCTTGCATCGATCCGCCAGTGTCGTCTGAGAAAACCCCCAAAAGCCCCGAGTGCTGTGCATCTAAATGAAGCATAGTGCGCGCAGTATCAACAGCAGTACGCAAAGTTCCTCTATTTTTAAAGTGGCTTTCGTAACCCCACTTTTTGGTCCCACCATTCTTACTGATATAAATGGAATGTGCCCTAAATTTAAGTACGAAAAGCTCGTTCGGCAAGCTTACAAGTTCTGCCTAACTTGCGTTTTCTTTTGCCGGCCTCAGCCAATCTCAGAGCTGGCGCAGATGACATCATGGGTTCGGTTGCGGGAAATGAGCTGGTGGGTCGCAAGGCCATTCTATTTTTTCCTAATTATACAGCTTATTTGTTGGGCATCTACGTTAAAAGCGGTGTCAGCATATTCTAACAAAGCAATCTTTTGGATGAACCAATTTTAAATTTTGTCTTCATGGCCTCCTTAAAAGCAGTATGCATTTTGGACTTTTGGAAGCTGAATTATGATTTTTGATTTAACTCAGTTTGCATGAAGAAAGCTTCGTTTTCAAACGATTTTTCTCTTTCAAAAGGCGCAGAACTAAGAAAAGCCTATTTAAAGGAGTACTGACACGAAATTTCAAAGCTGAAATAATAGAAAAGTTTCCCTTTTTATCAGGAGATATCTCCCAGAAAGTTTCAACAGCAACCGTTGTCGGAACATTTTTTAAAATCCATTTAATTCGCCCGCACGAGAAAGCCCAGAGCGGGCCGGAAATGACATCATCTGCTACTTGCCCCAAACTGCCGACGTGGGGGGCTCCCGTGACGAAGCCGACGCGCTGGTTGGGGTGGTTGGCGCCGTTTGCTCGGGCGTGTGTATCACCGGGTTTTTGGGACTGACGTCATGCTCCCCGGGGCCCTTGTGGGGACGGCAAAAGACCTGGGCCCGGGTTTGGGGGCGCGGCGTGCGCTCGCTCGCTCGCGCTTCCATAGAGGCAGCGATACGGCAAAAATGGTGACGCCATGGGGTTTTATCCTGTCATGGCGGCCGCTCGGCGTTTTTTTTGTCAAAAAACCGAAACTGGCACGAAAAAAAGGGCCCCTAAATGAAATGAAACCCCGCGCTAAACCGTTCTAACCCTTTTAAATTTTTGATTTTTGGGCGGGTTTGGGGGGGCGCATACCCGCAAAAAAAAATTAACAGGGAAAAATTTCTTTGTCAGTAACCCTTTTAAAAACCGTGAAGACCACCAGCTCCGCTGTTTCTTCAGTCTTCGCATCTGAATTGCGAAGGTGTCCGAATTGTTTCTACTGTAATGCGGAAATATGCCTACACGTTTACATCAGCTGTTAGAGACATCAAAGATTGAAATATCACAAACAAGATAGAAGACCCTCAACATTTAGCCTTATCTACACGGCAAAGCTTGGCAGAAAGTTGGCATAACAAAGCGTAGATTCTAGACCCACATCAGTCCACACAAGCGATGAGTATAGCCGAAATGGAATCGCCGATGTCCTCACCTGCACCTCGTCCCCCGGTTGGAGGGAGTCCAGGAACTGTGACATGACGCCTCCCAACGGAGACTTCTTCCCCGGGGGGTAAATCTTGACGATTAGGTCGAAGCTTCCTTGGTGATCACGAAGGCTCACGGGCGTGTATGGGCGCGTCACCAGGAGGTCGCCGATCTGCGCTTGCAAGAGGACGTGCTGGCCGACGCGGAATCCCAGTCTCTGCAAAATTATGCGAGAGGTAGGGACTCGCCCATGAGAAGGCAAAGGCAAGCAAACAGCTGATGGGTTGAAAAAACGACCTTTAAGGTCTTGGTTCTTAGTTCTTAGCCACGCGAATTTCGTTGCCTGTATCGACAAACATTTTTCTGGCTGCCCTCGGGTCAATGTCATTTATTAAAGTCGAAACTGGGAATCGTAGAAACCTGGTAACTCTATACACAAAGATGCTTTATTATGAGGGTGATTTTCTCAGTGCTAGAGTTACCACGAACAATCAAAACTTTGCGTTGTACTCCCCTTTGTGCGCATGCGTGTCATGAGATATGGAAACGGTCCACTGGACAATGATGGCGACTGAACACGAAGATGGGGAGTAAGCACGGTGATACAATGCGAAGAGTGTCGTCTCCATCATCACCATTGTCACAATCGTCACTCACGACCTTCAGTAGTCTCCTGACTTCCCCCTCAAACACATTACCGCTTTGTACCAAGCTGCAAGGGAAGGAGGTATTTGCATATGTCAATGCTCACCGGCAAAATCACGTATTTAAAATTCGCACCGAATGACTTCTATTATAACTGATAAGCAGGCAATCAATCAGCCGAATTTTATACCCCTTCCACAAGAAAGTCACCCCGTGGTTAGCTCGGTTGATGGCGTTTACCCCTTTACGGCCCGAGAAGATTAGGGAGAGCAAGAAAGTTCGGCAAATTTATTGAAATGTTACGAAAGCGCCAAAACATGACACTATCTCGAATAATAAATAAGCCAAGAAGGGTATACAAAGCCCCGTTTGTCACGTAATAAAATCGTAAATACCGGAAAGGTGGAATATACCCAGTTCAACAAGGTTTACGCTATTTTGGCCTCCTTTCAATGCGTTTTGGGGCGACATCGCGGTGAGTCTTGACAGTGGCATCAGACTGTGGTGGAGTGAAAACTGTGGAGGAGTGAGGACTGTCGTAGCGTGATTTCTTGACAAATTCCTAGGAACGAATTTTCGCAGGTAGAAGGCGTGGATTAAATTCTGTGACAATATTCTGCGTGGCACATGTGATCCATATGCGCCACCCGCCGCGGTGGCTCAGTGCCTATGGCGTTGAGCTGTTGATCCCAAGGGCACGGGTTCGATTCCCGGCCGCGGTGGCCGCTTTTGTGATGGAGGCGCAAAGCGCGAATGTCTGTGTATCGACATTTTATCATTATAATAATCCTCATCATCACAACCCTATCTACGCCCACTGCAGAGCAAAGGCTTCTCCCAAAAATATCCAATTATCTCTGTCTTGTGCTAACTGTGACCAACTTATCCCGCTAACTTCTTCATCTCATCTGCCCTTCTAACTTTCTGCCGCCCCCTGCCGCTCTTGCCTTCTCCACTCAGTTACCCTTAATGACCAACCGTTATCTTGCTTTCGCATTACATGCCCTGCCCACGTCCATTTCTCCTTCTTAATTTATACTAATATGTCCTTAACCCGCGCTTGTTCGCTGACCCACTCCGCTCTCTTCTTGTCCCTTAATATTACACCTATCATTTTCCGTGCCATTGCTCTCTGAGTCGTCCTCAATTTAAGTTGAACCCTCTCAGTGAACCTCCAAATTTCTGCCCCGTACGTGAGTACATTTCGACATTTCGGCGCACGTTAACCACAGCTGGCGAAAAATGTCCCGGAGCCCTCCACAAAGCGCGCCTGCATAGCCCAAGTGTAGCCTCGGCGTGTTAAACCCCACGACCAATCAATCAATCAATCAATCAATCAATCAATCAATCAATCAATCAATCAATCAATCAATCAATCAATCAATCAATCAACCATGTGTTGTCTGAGAAAGAGCCCATTGTCTAAGCAACGCGGGATATTCGGAACGTGCAGAGGTAACACGAACCTGCTTCGGACCTTGCAGGGAGAACTGGAAGAGTCGGACGTTGTGGGTGACAGGCAGGCTCAGTTTGAGCCGCACCGCGTACCAGACTCCCTGGTCAGCCAGAAGCACGTCTCTTACGAACATACCGCGGACCTTGCGAATAAGCAGCAGCGCCAGGGAGAAGGCTCCAACGCCGACCGCGACCGCTGCGAGGGCTACTATTAGACGGCGATGACGCATCGCAAAAATTGGCGAATACGATGATGATGATGATAAAGACGTAGACGAGGTTGATGATGATGATCCTCGGCAAATTGCATATATTCAGTCAGAGGATGGAAAAATCGTCGGGTTGTTGTCGTAAGACCTTTATTTAAAGCAAAGCTTTCTATGGTCAACAGAGAGCGTTCGATGTCGCGCCAAAAAACACTGCAGGAAAGCAAACTTTACACAGTGGGGTTCACAAAACAATGATGCTGATGGGGATAAGCGAAGGAACTTCAAACAGTTCAATAACAAAACGGTCCCTGTGGACGGAATCGAACGTGGGCCCCGCGTTTTTAACCGACGGGGGGAAAAAAAGATTCCCCATTTCCAAAAGGTCAAGCAACCAGGGGGAAAAAGGGGGGGCCGTTTTTCCAAAGGGAAGGCCTGGGCCCCATGTGGGGAAGGGTTTACCCAAAAAGGGAAAAAGGGGGGGGGGGGCCCCACCAAAAATTGGGGGTTGGGGGGGAAAGGGGGAACGGGGGGGGGGGGACGGTTTAAAATTTTAGGGGAAAAACCATCCGGGCCGAGGGGGAATTTTAAAAAGGGTCCCCTAACGAAAACCCTACGCTGCACGTTAGACCAACTTTAAAGAGGATAGTTTTTTGGGGGCTACTTTACGGCCCAAATTTTCGCGCGTCGTATGTCTGTCTGTCTGTTGTCTGTCTGTCTGTCTGTCTGTCTGTCTGTCTTTTCTGTCTGTCGTCTCTCTGTCTTCTGTCTGTCTGTCTGTCCGTCTGTGACTCGATTCAGGATCCCGGCCAAAGGTTTCACCGTATCTGTGCAATGGTCTTATATGCCCACAGCCAAATATATACATCCAAGTCCGGTACCAATCCTCATTCTTGTCAACATTGTTGAACAAGAACAAGACACAATACAAATATGAGGCAGAAAATAAATACATAAGTGATATTTCCAGTTTTCCTTCATTAAAGTTGATAGATGCTTGGGTTTTGCGATATCAAATGAAATCCCAGTCGAAAATGACGACAAGGAAAATTTTTATAGTTTGTCGTATTTTCGCGTGCCTCTGTCGTCTTTGTATTTTTGTCGTGTCGGAATTTAGATGTTCTGTCGTGTGTCGTATTCCTGTCCTATTTTTGATGTTCCGTCGTGCTGAATTCCTGTCCTGTCGTGATCCTGATGTTCAATCTGTAGTTGCACATGGTTTGAATGTTATTGCCCATTGTGAAGAGTAGCGTAAATGGCAGTTCTGTTGTGACTACAGGAATGTTTGTCGCTGTGAAAACTGACTTTGTCGTTACGACAGAAATCTGTGTCGTAACAACAGATGGCTTTTTCATAACAACAGGAATTCTGTTGTTACAACAAAGTCTTTTGTCGTACGACAGGAATACTTGTTAGGTTTTTGCGGTATTTCTGTTGTGATTTTACACTGGGATACTGCATCAACGCAGGTAATCGTCGCTTGCTGTTGCCCGCGCCACTATAGCTACTCGCGGAATTTTGAAAAAAATAAATGGCAACAGTAACGAATGGTTCCACTAGATAGGTTCCAACTTCCGCTTGGAATGCACGGGGAGCAGGGCAACGTGATTCTATAAACATTGTAGTAGGGCACCTCGAATCACGCGCGTCTCTGCCGCATGGCAGCGCTGGCATCGAGGCACCTGGCCTGGAGCAATAGAACGTGGTAAATTTAAACTGAGTTGAGCATATCTCTAGCGTGTTATCTTGGGGAGAAACGAAAACGGGAGAGGAAACAAAAGCATGAGAGGGGGGGTGGAAAAGAGAAGGTAGGCGTTGAAATGGCAGGGGTGCCAGTCGACTATCGCTTGTGGCCGGAATGTCTACTAGATAAAAAGTTCAACGAGTAGAAAGGTCCAATTCGTCACGTGATCGGTGAGACGAAAGATCCAACGAGGCGAAAGGTCCAACCGAGCCTAAATTTCCAATGAAACGAAAGATCCAACGAAACGAAACGTCCAATCGAGCCTGAATGTCCAACGATACGAAAGATCCACCAAGACTGAAGGTCCAATCGAGCTTAAATGTCCAATGAGGTGGAAGGTCCACTGAGACGAAGGGTCCAACAATACTAAGGCCCCCACTGGAATCAAGACAAATTGTTGGCCGAACCACGACATTTCGCTGCGCAGTTGGAAGTAGTTCGGCAAACCTTATTCAAGGGCAAACCTATGCAATTCAAAAACTTTATTTCTTTTTTAGCCTTGCATTGACAATGACAATAAATCGCCAGAATATAATCACGAGTAAGCATTACTTTTTTTTAATTTTGGGTTTTGTTTGGTTTGCGGAAATTACCACTGGTTGCGCGAAGGTTCTCTTTAGAAAAAAATGATGTCATCGTCGACAGCAGCTACGTTTCCGTCCGATAGCCCGCCACTTAAATTTGCCGCAAAGTATTTTCAAAAAGCTTCGCAACCAAAAGCTATCAAAGCAGACCAAGCAAGTTGTCTGCAACGCGTACGCCCAAGTGAGACTGACGCAACCAGAACTCTCCGTCGTTTTGGGTTAGCCAGCTTACCGGCGTAAGCGAGCGTACGGTCCCCACGGCTAAAGAATGAGGTTTAGCGTGGCACCCTGAAGTCCCCCAAAGCGCAAAAGGCTTCGTTTGTCGACTGGGAAGCTGCCTGCAGTTACAGGAAAGGCAACAGTACAGCGGTACGACAGCTTTACCCTTGCTGCTCCAACGGAAGGTACATCAGTAATTCATTCGCAACGAGGCGCCAACTGCAGAAAAGACCCTCAGCGATGTGACCAGCGACCCCGACATGGAGCTGCCGAAGCTGAGTGTCAGAACGGTGCGTCGGCTTCTGAATGACATTGGATTTGCTTTTCGGAAGCGAAAACGTAACTCTGCGCTTCTGGAAAGGGAGGACATCATCGTGTGGTGGCGGAAATATCTGCGGACCATTCGAGAAATGCGAAAGCAGAAAGAGTACGTGGTTGCTGTTTCAATTTGGCGGACAGATATATAAATCTCAATTCCGGCGATTAAAATAAAAACTTCGTATGTAACATTACTTGACAGTTGCAATGTAACAAGAAAAAACAACGATGGAAGTTTTCGGACAGTCAAATATTTTATTTGTGAGAGTTACCTATCAACACCTCTCCGCATGCATATTGGCGTTCACTTAATTTTTTTCCTGCCGTTTGTTTCTGGATCACTGCCTCTTGATCGTATGTTGCATGCTATTCTGGTTCAGCAAGTGAAGGGACAAGTATGAATCGACATGTTCTAATAATGTATGGATAGCACTCACTGACTGGATTTCGTTAGCCATGTGGGTGGTGCACGTTCTGCGAACTTTTTTTATTTTGGTATTTTGCAGGGCCACCAAAAACTAAGCATACCTGTATGGCCAGAAATGCATTGAAGGACTTTGATAAGCTCCACAGTTTTGATCTCTTATGTTCACTTTTACACATATCATGTTTTTTTTTTTTCATTTTTCGGTAATCAAATTCGACCAATTATCTCCGTTTTCGCTATCATAACGAGTGCGTGTGTTGCTTCTGTCAATTATGTATGTTTCGATTAACCGGCTTTACTCGAAAAAGACTACTTTTTCCTGCCATGGCCTGGCACCAACTTTTGCGCGAGAAATTTTTCAGGAACCATTTTTTTCCTACCTTCGCTTTGGGCCCATTTTTTGTGGGACCATTTTTCCCGGGACCATAATTTACCTACACCAAAATGTAGCGAGAGTTTTTCCCACCTAGAAATATGAGTACTGTTTTACTACCCTTAATCAATTATTAACTGTCAAAAGACTCTTGGCCCAACTTCGTTATCGGCACGATACGAGTACTACAAACCACCAAGCAGCAAGAGGTTATAGTTTGTAAATTCCCGTCTTTTCATTGTCTTTTGTATGTCACACATAGAAAGCTGTGTATACGCATTCATATATAAAGCAATTCGATACTTTGACACTCCCATACAACCAATGGCAATCGAACCTGTACCGCAGCCGGAGTATGAATGTAAGCAACACGCTTAATTTAATTTCCAGATTACTTCGAATGTAGGTGTAACCTGTGACTGTCTAGAGGCTGTGAACAAACCGAAATGAAGAAAAAACAGTATTAATTTTTTATAACGTGTTGTAAACCGGGTATGTTATTCCGGGAACGGGTTAAATAGGAAAATGCGGAACGGGAAGGTTGTTTCGCGCCGGGTTGAAATGGGACGGAGCAAACTGGAGGGCTTAAATGGCAGTGGGTTCAAACGGGAACCTCCCCTAGAGACAGCTGCAGACAGGCACGTTGCCAAGCTTTTAAATGCTAACCACATGGATCGATTTAGCAAGCGATTTGGGGAGCGCGACGCGACTAGCGATGAACTACTTACAGCCGCGGACCAAATCGCTCATCGAATTGCTCGGTTCTTGGTCGCCAGAAAAAGTCGTTCACCTCCCGGAAGTGGCCTGAGCGATTAGCCAATAGGAGAGCCAAAAAGGGGCACAAATTCCGCGTAAAGGAGCAATGAAGACAAAATAAAAGTTTTTGGTATACGAAAGATTTCGTTTTATAGTGCTCCCAGCGCTTGTCTGAACGCAAACGATGCTTTAGTCACCGAGAAAAAATAATTGATTTAGGTTAGAATATTGATTTTCCCGCTAAATCGTGCGTTTTCGTGTCTGCAATGACATCAGCGGAACCGACCGCTCTGCAGCCGATTGGGAAGCCCTGTTTACCGTTAGTGAACGTAGATGGCGCAACCATACCGTGGCAAACCATTTCCTGTCTTTGGTTTGTTTTTGACCGTTTTTAAACCTGCCTTGGTTTTGTTGAGAGAGAAAATAATCGTTTCGTGAAACATAGTGCTCGCTCGACAAATGCGGTCACGTAAGACACCGTTGCTTGCTTCAATCGGCCAGTGTCGTATGAGACGACCCGAAAGCCCCGCATTCCTGTGCAGCTAAACCAAGCATAGTGCGCGCAGAACCAACAGCAGTATGCATCGGTATTTCTATGTTTACGTGTGCTTTTGTTTGTCCCATTATTCGTACGGCTTTAAAAGAATGTGCTCTAAATTTAAGCGCAAATAGCTCGTTCGGCAAGCTTATAAGCTCTGCCTAATTTGCGTTTACTTTTGCCACCCTCCGCCAATCACAGAGCTGGCTGGTATAACATCATAGGTTCTGTTGCGGAAAATGAGTTAGTGGGTCGCATGGCCATTCCCTTTTTTCCTAATTATGTAGCTTATTTGAGCGAAGTTTACGTTAAAAGTGGTGTCAGCATGATTCTAACGAGCGAGCGGAGCGAGCGGTAATCTTTCAAATGAACCGAACTTGTGTTTTCTCTTCATGGCTCACGAGCGCCAGGGGCGAGCAGTGGCTCATTGCACCCCAGGAAAGCACAAACCTCTGCCTACTGAAATACGTTTATTTCCTGTTTTTGTGACATTTAGGCCCATAAAACAACCTTGCGACTCTGTGCACTTCTCTAATCGTATTGGGCGATGTGCGGCAATATTGGGATCGCGTTTCAAAGTCGTTCACGCGATCGCTCTTGCGATCGCTTTCATGATGCTAACCTGAGCGAGCAATTGGGACGATCGACTGCGGATCCCCGTCACATCGCTCGTCGCGTCGCTCGCAAAAATCGCTCCATGTAGTTAGCGCTTTAAACACCCTGAGCAAAATTAACCCAACCGGATATTCAGATGCATACCCATTATGGAGTAACATATCCACCCTCTGCCACACCCATGGGAATGCCAAAGCACAAGGCTGCCCAAAATCAGACACCCCAATGCGGAGCAATAGGAGACACTGCTGGCCAGCGATTGCTGTGAAGACCTGATCAGTCTGGTTCAGCGGGAAGCAAAGCGCTTTTCTGATGGAGGCGAAAAGCATAAACGCCCTTGTGCTCGAGATTTCGGTGCACGATAAAGAGCCCCAGGTGACTGAAATTAATCCCGAGCCCCCCCACTACGGCGCGCCTCATCGCCTGGTTGCGTCGGTCGTTAAACCTGAAATCAATCAGCAAAGAAGCGAAAGCCGTTGGAGCCCTGGACAAGGGATACTATCCCTGCTTACCCCGTAGGAGCTGTAGCACGTTGCACAAGACCCCCATGGTGGCCCCGAACCACTCAAAAAAGACAAGTAAACGTTTCCCCAGTCAGTCCCAGTCACCGTACCACACTTGTCAACAAGTGCAAGCCGGAGCTGTCTACGAGACAAAAAACAACAAAGTACAAATCTACGGTCTTCTAAAAACAAAAGCGAGACATGTTCGATCAACTAAGTTTAGTAAATATTTTTAGTTTCAAAAGTGGATTTTTTTTTTTACGTTATCTCGGATGAAGGTGGCATTTCTATCGTTTTGAAGTTGAGACAGCAAATTAGTCTGCGTCATTTCAGACTCCCCGAGCAGTCTGCTTGGCGGTCCTCGCGAAATTTTCAAAGGGGCCGTGGGGGCCGCCATACCGCGCAGTGGCTGACATTTCTGTCCACGGTAAGGGAAGTCAAACAAAACCTAAGCTCAGTACATTTCTTACTTCACAGTCTTCGTCGGTTTGATTAGGATTGCTGTAATTTAAGTGCGCAGCACTTTGGCACCAGGTACCGTGGTTCGCGGTGGCGGCGGCGTCGATATCCGCGTAACTGAGCGAGCGAACGTGGCACTGAAGGCAGAAAGAAAATGGAGGAGCGTCTGGCCAAAGTTTCGGGGGGAGGGCGTCAAGCGCTACTGTGGCGTCAATGTTCGCACTGCCTCCACCTCACGCTTCCTCAAGACGCTGCTTCTCCATTCGTGGCTCATCCAAACCACACGGCATTTGCGCGGGAGGTTCAAACACGATTTGCACCAACAT
This sequence comes from Haemaphysalis longicornis, assembly GCA_013339765.2. NCBI lineage: Eukaryota > Metazoa > Arthropoda > Arachnida > Ixodida > Ixodidae > Haemaphysalis > Haemaphysalis longicornis. Next base: position 112,431,797 of record CM023456.1, on the reverse strand, counting down.
GGTCGGCGGCAGCGAAGTGGTGCGAGACAATGGCAGAGTAGCGCACGACGCCGTGCGTGAGCTGATCACGCGATCACTTCCTGAGACACAGCAGATATGCGCCGTAACCGAGAAGACTGCAGTTGAACTGCGCCCAAATATCGCTTTAGTGATTATAGTAATTGTCACTGCTTTTAGATGCGACGCATCTCTTTAACTCGCCTTGTCCCTCCGGCGTCTTCCGTCGTCCGTAGTCCGCATCCCTCCCCCATTCTCCTCACCGCGCCAGCTGCACGCTAACGCCGCTCTCACCGCAGCGCCATCTGCGTGTTAGCGCTTGCTCCCGTCGCCGTGCCAGCTGTGCGTCAGCGCGCGTTAGCGCTCGGTTAAACATCGAACACATGTGCATGCGCTGCTCTCTCTCATTCCCCTCACCGTTAACGCGCGGTACATATAAACGCGGTAACTGCGCCGCTCCGCTCAGTCGTTCCGCCGCTCCGATGACATCCGATGACCACCGATGATTTGAATGGAGACTAACAGGCCTGCAATCGCGATGGTCGGCGCAACCGTACGTAATATAATGGAAACAACAACAAATTGACACGCTAAATGGAAACAACATAACGGAAACGCAACGGAAAACCCACGATGCGTCGCATCTACCCATGGTTCCCATCGCGGGAAGATGGTGTAAATTTTTTAGCCTTCCTCTGGCCTCGTGCACTGTCAAATGATGATTGCGGTGACCCAGGCGGTTTTTCGGGACCAATGCATGGACGCACGCTAACTCCTGCTTGTCTGGACCTCCAAACACAAAGCATGCCGATCTCCCGGTTTGAGTGATTTTTAAGGACACTCGCGTTAAGTTCGCAGGGTTCATTGCAAGAACTGGTGAGTTTGGCTTGCAAGCTTTTTTGTTTGTCCCCCCTTTGCAGCAACAGTTAAGCCCACCCCACTGCAAACATACGCCGAAATATTCGGCCACTATCGGAACGAGCGTCGCGAATACCCATTCCCCTCCCGCCGCACATCTCTCGCGATGAAGGTACTACCTTCCGGCGACTACAGGCCAACTTCAACCCACATAACCTTCTACATGCCATGTATCCCACCCTATACCCTTCCACATGCAAATCCTGCCCCCAACCGGCCACCTTGTGCCACATGGGATGGAAGTGCGGGCAATCCCCTACCCTCACCCCTAACCCCAGCCCTACCTATGAGCAGTGGGTGGAGCTGCGGACCATCGCCGACCTCTCACACCAGCGACGATTCGGAGATAGAGCACAGATGGCCAGCACAGTCTAATGCATCCCTGACTAAGGAAGCCTCCCACGGGTCGGGTGCCCGAACATCAGCACCTCAACTAAAACAAAGTTTATTCATCATCATCATCATCATCAGAACCGCAATTTTCATGCACCCACAACTTTCAGTCCCAATGCTCTGTGCGCGGAATATTCTGAATGGTGAACTGTGAAGTGTACTAGTTGCTGTTGTGTTCCTTTGTTATTGCACAAAGTGGGTGATTGGCCAGTTTCTCATTTATAGTTTTATGATACGCCGTCTTCAAAAACTATAAATGAGAAGCTTAAAATTTAAATGAAGAAAGAGCGCATAATCATTCAGTAAAACCGATACAAAGCACAGGTTGAAATAGATAAATGTACTTTTTGTACTGGTAAAGGTATCCTACTGCCACGTGAACGCGCTATTGGCTCGAGCATGCAGTGACCCTCACACGCATCATTACAATCATCATCATCACCCTCGCGCTGTCCGCTTGAGAAGAGACGGCACAAGCGCTACCCGTTCTGTGCCTTTTTCGAGTACTGTGCCGTGCCCAGCGGGCGACTCATACTTCTTCCTCGAACGCCTTAACCAACAGCTGCCAGCATGGCCAGCAAGGCCAGCGTCGCCTCAAACCAAAGCACTGCGCCCGAGGGGGGAGACCAGCAGCCCCCGGAAGAGGCGGTCAAGCCCGACCCTGCACAGGTGACGACAAAAACGCATGTCTTATAGTTAGGGACGAGGTTATCGGACCTCCTTTTTTCTTGAGGCAACAACGACTCATTACGGTCATAAAAAGTACTTAAGTGTTAGGTGTCCCTGGATGTCAGTGTATCTCACCCTATACCGGAGCTGGAGGGGATAAACATTACGTCGCCATACCCATAGATTTCATTATACTCACCATTCTCGAATATATGAGCTATATGCCTTTGTGCGCGTTAGTTTGTGAAGGCCTCTTTTGGTGCAAATAAGCTTAGTTGTATTAGTAAAACCACATCGTTGAAAAATTCCTCGGGGTGCTTAAGTCTGCTTCCGTGCTTTGAAGGCACGCAAGCAGACTTGGGAATGCCAGGGAAGCCTGGGAATGATTCTCAAGAACTCCTTCACTGCTACTTCTTGTTTACATCTCCTTGTTCGCTTTCGTTTTTTTTTTTTTTACTCTTTTGCCCGAATTAGTTCAACAGGCAGACCAGCGAGGCTTAACGCCAGCTTTGCCAGAATCAGAGTTCTCCGTTGCTGGCGTGCGCCTTTCATATTCAGGTGCCATCACTTTCTCCTTCAGCGCCGCTCACACTAAAGGTTATCCTTTGTTCCTCCGCCTGCCGCGTTCCGTGATACCGTGGTGCTAACGCCTTCCGCTCCCACTATGGTGCTCCGTGTTGGAATCCCAACGGACTCGACAGTTTTTGGAAGTATCTCTTATAAAACTACCGTCAGAACTACCGCCAGAACTTAGAACTACCGTCAGAAATTTTTCCCGGCAGCGCCTCTGATTGGCTAAGCACGCCACCCGGAGATTCTCAGGAACAAATTTTCCCTAAAACGTCCTGGCAATCTCTATTAACGTGGAACCTGGGGAGGGGCTAAGCGTGCAGTGTATAAGTGTATTCAACGACTGTACGTCCCTCTCTTGCCACACGGCGCGCGCTGATTGGGCGCCGGAGAAGCGCCAGTGGGAGGAGCAATCGCGCGCTTGCTGAGGCGGTGGCGCCCTCTCTTGCGTTTAACCGGTACCCCGCAGCATGCTAAGAAGTATGCTTTACAGGAGAACACGTACGTGGCGTTTGAAACCAATTTCGAGACGAGCTTTAACAAATTTTTGATATAATGGTATTAAGTACTGAATATTCCTGTATTTTAAGTTAGTTTAAATTATGCGAGTTAATTCTGAACCGGTTGTATCCAATATACACTTGTTTTTTTTTTTTTACCATCGTTTGACAACTTGATTTACCGTGACGAGATGAGACGACGACAGGGGGCGCCGACAGCCGGATCCCCCTAAGGTGCTTCGCTCCTAAAACACTTTCCTAGAGCTGCTCCTGTGGCGCTGTTGTATATCACTTGTTCTGAAACGATAGGGCCCAGGTTTTATTCCAGCACGAGGAAATTGTTTTTCTTGATCTTTCGAAATTTTTGGAGTTTTCGCTCATCGTGATTTTGTTTATGGTTTTTCGAGAAAAATTGTGGCTATTACAATATTAAGAGATCAACGCACAGGACCTGTAGAATGGATTGTATTTGTTTAGTATAGGTTGAGTGTTCTGTCGTTGGGCTGGGTTAGGTTAGGTTTGTTATAGTTTGGCTGGATTTGCGTAGGTTATGATAGATTCGGTAGGGCAGTATACTTTCGCTGGAATAGTTTAGGTTACGTTAGGTTAGGTAGATGTTAGGTTACGTTGGGAGGTGATATTCAGCGAATTATAGGCCAGCCAGCTTTTATGGAAACTGCCATGAGAATTTCCCGAAGGTAAATTGTACGGCTGCAGTGAGGTTAGACACAGCCTTTCTTTATTTGCTCTTTGCTCCGGCGGCCGTTTTCTGCACCGGACAACACCAGCTACCACAATTCCGCTTTTTCGCACAATGGGACTCTTAGGGTTTCCACCTCAAAATTGGCACGGATCCATCCGGGGGACGCTCACGGAATGCAAAGCATTCAATCAATCGCAAACCCCCTCCGTGAGTGATTGCAGGGTCGGAATTCTCAGTTCTGTCCATTAACGTTCGTTTCAACGTGTCCATTGCAAGCGAGCCCTGATTGACTGAAAGCAGAACACCGGATATGACACAGCATAAGCAAGATGCCACGGGAGAATCTGTTTCTGCGCATATCATTCTATATGGTGACCTCGCAATGCAACTACGACAGGAAATGGACACGAAATCCACACGAAATCGAAATCAACACGAAATCGAAAAAATCGACCCGAAATGGACATTTGCGAAACGGACACAACTCATAATTCCGCTCTAGGTCTCGTTTGATAAACGAAGTGTGTTTGATAAAATTAGTCTTTATTTAAACACACGAGCTTTGTACTAAGTCATGTCGTCTTTTGGTGGAATTAAGTGAGGTCACAAGGGCACGAGGAATGCTGTAAAACACAGTAACAACACTATAGCTGCCCTAAGCGCTGAACGGTGTGCCGCAGCTTAGCCCACCTCTGCAACGCCGCTTATAATGGTAACGCAGCGGGTGGAACTTACTATTTTTTTCTTTTTTTGCACAAATAAACGATGACAGACCGGGTTTTGCCGCATCTGGGCTGTTCAAACTAGCCGAACGTAGTAGCGTTTATTGAGGCAAGAGCCCAAGCCAGTGTCTTATATACTTTCTTTCCTTATCTCGCGCTCTTTCCCAGTTTTCGCACTATTCCTTTATTTGCCACCGTAAAAGGAATCCAACGTTTGCCTTTAGAGAAAGGCACGCTGGTACCACCTGTTATGTACAGTCGCCCACATGCTATACACGAAAGACGGAACGCGTTACTTGAACGGCCAACGCTACGAAGTGACGCTCTCGCTATGCTTACGGCGTCAGTATCCTCAGCTGGGCAGTGACGTCACGTGGCTGAAGAGTGGGTAGATGGGATCCTTGCCCATTTGCACGTCTGTGAATAGCGTCCACAGCCTGAATTGATTCTAGACATGCCTACCGATTGCGGGTAATGTTTGCCCTGAATACGCGTGCACGCAGAACATGTCTGGAATCTACGAGAGCGTGGAGATAATCCCGCCCGTGCACACGACCTGCTACAAGGTGTGGGTGGTGGGCTGCTCGTGCTGGATGATGCTGTTCATCCCGGTCAGCTTCACGCTGTTCGCCTCCGGCTACAAACCGACGCGAGCCACGACTGCGCCGCCCCTGACCACGGATCCCGACTGGCTGAATGACACGCAGGGCCCGTGCCTGAGCCAGTTCGGCACGAGCACCTTGGGCACGGGCTCCGCCAAGCGGCCCACCGCCAACAACCCGACGCCGCGCACGAGCACCATCTTCTGCCTCTTCAACACCTCTACGCACCTCAGGCCCGTCGGTGCGTGTAGGTTGTTAAGTCTCTGTCGTCGTCTGTCTCGTCTGTCTGTCTGTCTGTCTGTCTGTCTGTCTGTCTGTCTGTCTGTCTGTCTGTCTGTCTGTCTGTCTGTCTGTCTGTCTGTCTGTCTGTCTGTCTGTCTGTCTGTCTGTCTGTCTGTCTGTCTGTCTGTCTGTCTGTCTGTCTGTCTGTCTGTCTGTCTGTCTGTCGCTGTCCCTCTACTCAGGCGCCCAGCCAAAAGATGAGAGCTTGCTTAGACGGCACGTCCATAGGCAAAACAGCTCCGAATTACTAAATATGGTAGCATACTCCACCCGTGCAAACACTGCTCAGCAAAAAGAAAACGTTCAGCATATTTGAAGCGAAACAAATACATAATTTTTGCTGATGATCGTGTTTAACTGCGCAAGGGCTTCTGGCCCAAAGAGTGCCAAAAAATAAATCCATAACTTTCTAATCAAAAATAGATGGGCGCTTAGTATTTGCGATACCAAACACGCAAGAAACAGAGTAGAACATTATTTTAAGCACAAAATGCGAAAAGGGCTCGTGCTCAAGATGGGAGCTCGTGGCTCCGGCGTCAAGCCAAATACTAACAAAAGGTCCCCGTAGATGGCGCGCCAGCAGTGCGCCGAACACCAAAAGGACCCGCCACTGACTTCACGGGAATCATGGGAGGCCGCCCTCGCCAGCCCGGACTTACAGATCCAAAAACGGGAGCAGAAGCCACTGGAGCCCTGGACAAAGGGTTCCACCTGTGATTCTCCCATCATTTTCTCCCCTTCCCCCTTTCCTCCATCTTTACTTCAATAAAGCGTATTCAGTCAGTCATACTCAGTGCGAGACCATATGGTCAGGGGCTGCACAGAGATACGACCACTGCGGGGTGAGGGGGAAACGACGCTGGCGAAGGCTTTGGGATTTTCGGTGAGGGGGAGCCTCGACTTCAGGGCCATATAGGTGAAGAAAAGGGGACTGGAATGATGGTGAAGGAAAAGTAGGGAAGGAATGGGTTCACAGGCGGAGTAATATCAGGGATGATAAATTGGAGCAGCGTGGGGAGAAAAAAAGGGGGTGGGAGCGATGACAGTTTAGCAAAGGGGGGAGGGGGGAAGGGAGAGGGGGCAGATATATTAGGTTAGCTAGGAGTAGGGCAAGTAAGTGCAATAAAACAGGTAAGTAGGTTGCTGACAACCGACGCCCTGATTCGAAGGGAGAGCCACTAATCATCATCATCACTGAGTGTGATGATGATGATGATTTAGCCTCAACATCAGGGCCATAGAGGTGACGAAGAGGCGACTGGAATGGTGGTGGAGGAAAAGTAGGGAAGGGAAGGGTTCGCAGGCGGAGCAATTTATTTATTTATTTTATTTGAGTACCCTCAGGGCATTTATGGCATTTCAGAGGGGCTGGGTACAGTGCATGAAACAGGTAACAGTGTAGAAGTAGTACAGGCAGTAACCGGACACAGAGCAATTTTCAGAAACCAGGTTACTGCAGTACATATAAAGTGCATTTTTGAATGATGCAGGATCTTCAGTGGACACAATGTGGTGGGGAAGGTGGTTCCATTCATCAGACGTTTTCGGGAGAAAGGAATTGGAGCATACGTTTTTGCGGCAAGGTGGAATGGCAAGCTTGAACTGATGGTCGATGCGGGATGAGATGTAAGTGGGTCGTGAGAAAAGGTCGCCTCTCATGGGTGGGTTATGAAAAAAGACTTTGTGAAACAGAAAAAGTCGTGAGATTTTTCGGCGATTGTGTAAACTTGGTAGAACCAGGTTATATTTCATGAATGGAACACTGTAAGTACGGGAGAATAGTCGGAATGCATAAATCGAGCTGAGCGCTTTTGTACAGATTCTAGAAGGGAAATTTGGTTTTGTTGTGCAGGTTCCCAGATTGCCGAGGTATACTCTACTTTTGGGCGAATTAGTGTCCGATAAAGTGTTAACCTGAGGGAGGATGGGGCATGAGAGAAATTATGGCGAATATACCCTAAGGAACGGTTTGCGCTGCTGCAGACATAATTAATGTGTGTGTGCCATGTTACGTCATTGGTGATATGAACAGATGATAATTTAGAGCATACGGACGAGAATTTAGAACAGAGAGGGGGGGGGGATCGGGGGGGAGCGATGATAGTTTACAACAGGGGTGAGGGGGAGATGGGGGGGAAGGCAAATCTAATAGGTTAGCTAGGAGTAGGGCAAGTTAGTGCAATAAAACAGGGAAGTAGGTTGCTGACAAACGACACCCCGATTCGAAGGGGGAGCCACTAATGATCATCATCATGACTGCATGTGGGTTCGGACTAGTTGGAGCTGGACTATGCAACCCGTCCTATAAAGGCTTTCACAGTATCCTTCGCGTCTGTAAGAAAGCACTGCGAAAGCTTCAGTTATCGCCAGCCAGCAGCTGCACTGCGTGATTTGCTCGTCGCAGCAGATGCGCCTTCCGTTTCTGCTCTGCTTTTGTGGCATTTTTTTTTCTAAAAGAGGCAATCGCGAATGCGTTTATTGCTTCCTACTGGAAGAAAGCCGGCCAATAGGTACACCACTATACTGGCGCGATTCGAGAGCTCGAAGAACGTCAGGACGGGAAAAGAGAAAATTCTTTTGATTGAGTTTATACGTTATCTGATGGGCATACAGCAGTCATTTTCGTCAGACGTACTTTGCGACCTCTTATTCTAAGTACTGAGTGTGTTTACTACGTTCTGAAAGCACTTAGGGTACAAAAAAGTCGAAAGAGTGTTTCAGGGTCCCTTTAAGCGCTGAAATTTCAACGAAGGACGATTGCAAACAACGGCGTGCACGATTTTTAGTACACGCCTCTGTTTCAAGAATGCACTGTTGTGTTCCGTGAGCCGGATAAGCGCACGCAGGAGATTGTGGGAGCAGATGAAGTGCAGCGTGACCTCAGCAATGGCGTGAGTGCCGCCTCCGTATCTTTGATCGCGGAAGCTTCCTTGAGAGCGTGCATGACCTAGGCGGATGAGGAGCGAGAGTGCGCCTGTGCACTGCCAGAAACATTGTTGAATCCTTTGTTAGTGTTGTTGCTGTAGCCTATTTTAGCCGACGGTTCTTCCGGACTTTCCAAAATTCGGACATGTATATTCCGGACGTTCCTGAAAAACCGCCAGTTGTCTCATAGGAATAATATGTATAAGATTATACCGCGGATAATCCGGACAAAATAAAGCCAAAAGTTTGATTTTCCAGACAAAATTTCCCGCGACAGAGCTACCGCGCGACTTCAGGACGACGCCATTTCAAAATTTAAGCCACCTGGCTAGCTCCGGATTGTATGGGGATTGGTTTGGCTCCCGCCGAGGTAACAAACTTTGTTTTTGGAGGCCACAGTTTTGCATGTAGTCTGCGGCGGAAGCAATCTGGAAATCCGGAAACGGGTAGTACGTGTTGCCGACGCTTTGGCGATGTTCGTGAAAACACTAAGAAAACGTGATGCTAGGCGAGATGCGAGCACACGTTCTCACAAGGAGGACTTTAGGGCAAGAAACCATTCGTGACTTTTTCAGTCCCATTTAATTTAAGTAAAGTTTGCTTTTGCGAACTGTTCTTTTATTCGGACTATCTCTCGTTCCACACCAGGCCAGAAAAATATATCGGCTACTGTATGCGTTTCGTTTTGGAAATGCGGCTTAGTTGGACGTTGATGCCCGTCCTGGTCCTTCGCCTCCTTTGTCTGAAAGCAGTGCGAGCGCGGGGAAGTTGAACTGAATTAAGAAAGCCTCCATTGCGTTTATCGTGGGAGCACCGACACGGGGAAATAACAGCGTTAGAAGCAAGCGGGAGAGAGAGAAAAGGTAGTCACGTGGCAGGGCAGTGCAGAAGACTGTCGTCTTTCGACGACATTTTCAGCGAAAAAAGGACACCTTAGAAAGGTACCGGACCAACCGCCGGACTTTCCCACCACCCCACCCTAATCTGACGAGGCAGGAAGCAGTTATGTTTAGACAGCTACAGACTAATGCGCTAATGACTCCGGTGTTAGCTAAACACATTTGCCCAGAGGTGTTCCAGAATGATGTGTGTGTGATGTGCAAGAAGGATAGGGCCACGGCAGCCCATATCCTATGGGACTGCAGAGTATATCCAAGTGAAGCTAGTACAGCCGAGCCGTTCCCGCCGCACCTAACAAGTGCGGCTATGAGCAAGGACTACGAAACACAACATAAGGCCGTCCAGCAGGTGTTGGACGCCCTCAAACGTCAGTGCCCCGAAAGTGCTGTCTCCACCGGAGGCGTTGCATGAGTTGGTGACTGACAACGAGCAGCAGTCCGACACGACGTAAGGCAGCGTCCAAGTTGCAGGACAAATAAAGATGTTTTCTCTCTCTCTCTTCAGCGATGCGAGCGGATACGTGATCAATTTTTGTGGTCTAGCATTCCGCCGCCATTTCCCCCAAAATCCGCGTTGCACGTGACCGCAGATGTTACGTTCATTATTTACGTTTAAATCACGGATGTAAACCAACGGTGCTGTGGGGAGATGCGTACGCCCAGAGTTAACTGTGCTCCCGGAAATGGCAAGTAACGCGGCTTGCGCTCGGCGTGCACACCATTCGTTTCATCGAACGGTGCGTTTACAAAATAAACTCCTAATTTGCAAGCAACTTCGCCACATACAGGACCGTCATTTGTGTTTTCGGGCTCTCTCTGCGAGCAATGAATTCATAACCCACCAGATTCGCTAACATAGCTACAAAATATTTTCGCAGGGCGGCGTCAGTGCGAGTGCGGCATTCAGTTCAAGGAGAAACGTATTTTTGAACGCTTCTTGCAACATACGCAAATATGTTCACGCAAGTCCAAAAGGAAAATGCAATTGGCTGCACGATTCACTTCATAATAACTTCCGCAAGCCGTCGAGTGCCAATCCGAATCCAGAACTACCCATCACGCCCATTGCAGCGGACGATCGCAGCGGCATATTCCTCTCTAGTTGTTATTGTATGAAACTCTATGGGCAGTTTGTCAGAGTCAAAATCACTTTATTTTTCACATAGCAGGGACTATGTCGAGGGCACAGTCAAAAAGCCGTTTTAGGGCTTGACAAAAGGCCTGTGCCCCGTATGCAGCCATAGCAGCAGTGTGTACAATAGGTTTGAGGACTGCCGACGTGTCCCAAATTTAAGTAAACCAACATAGAGAAACAAAATACAACATTGAGATCATAATGTCGCACACAAAAGCCAAGGGAAATCAAGGTAACAACATATGCATAAAAAATCGGAAAAAAGACACATGGTTAAACTAGTAACGAGTGCTTAACAACAGGTAACTTAAATCCAAGCATTTTCTTTTCTGTAGTCGCTTCGTTTATTGGGTGTTTTCCACCTGTCCGTGAAGCGTGTATCATAAACGCTTACCCGATTAGTCAAACGAGCAACCTCTCTCAGATATGAATCCTTCTTTTTATCGCTAATATTCTAAAACGCCAGTAACAAGGAATCATAGAGTTTTTGCGCCGGAAGGAGTTTAAGATTCCGGAAAATTGCTTCATTGTATGCGTCATTAGGGGCATTTACAAGAGCTCTAACGACCTTTTTTGAAGAATGTGAATTTTGTTTACATTTGTCGGTGTCGTGGTGCACCGTACAAGGAAACAGTCGCTTAAGGTGGACACAAAAAGCGAGTTATAAATCAATTTGTTTTTTACAATTTGGGGTATTACAATTTGCAGTAGTGTATCACTCCTCTTCCGCGGAGTGTTACACTAGCTGAGCTTCGTCCTTAACTTGTACCCAAGTATACTTTTCACTTCTTCCGTAGTCTAAACCTCAGCAGCCATGCAGGCATTGCGGAATCAGGGGGTAGACGAGCATTATGCAAGAATACTAGAGTATCTCCACAATGGGTTGTCGTGCATAAAGAGAGCAGTAAAATACCTATAAGGAGAAAAAATCTCTCCCATATGTTTACAAGAAGTACTCAGCATGTTTACAAGACGTACTCAGACCGTTCGATTGGGAGCAGGTGGGCGTAAGGGTTTATAAAGGATACCTCAGCAACCTCAGATTTGTTGATGACATAGCCTTGCTAAGTAACCTCGGGGGACGAATTGCAAAGCATGGGGGCGAATTGCAAAGCACGCACTGGACAAGCAGAGTAGAATCTGGGCCTAAAAATTAATATGCAGACAAATGATTCTCAATAGCCTCGGGAGACCACAGCGGTTTGAGATAGGTGGCGCAGGAGTGGAAGCGGTAAGCGAATATATCTACTTAGGCCAAGCAGTAACCCCGGCTCCCATCCATGAGGCATAGTTAGGAGGATAAGAAGTGGGGTGCTGTGCAATCGGCAGGCATTCTCAGATAATGAATGGAAGCCTACTATCGTCCCCGAAGAAGAAAGTGTATGACAGCTGCATCTTACCGGTACTCACCTACGGGGCAGAAACTTGGAGGCTCACTAAGAGGGTTCAACTTAAATTGAGAACGACTCAGAGGGCAATGGAATAGAAGATGATAGATGCAACATTAAGGGACAAGAAGAGAGCGGAGTGGGTCCGGGAACAAGCGCGTGTTAAGGACATACTAGTAGAAATTGAGAAGACCCGCCGCGGTGGCTCAGTGGCTAAGGCGTTGCGCTGCTGAGCACGAGGTCGCGGGTTCGATTCCCGGCCGCGGCGGCCGCTTTTCTGATGGAGGCGAAAAGCAAAAACGCCCGTGTGTACGAGATTTCGGCGCACGTTAAAGATCCCCAGGTGGTCAAAATTAATCCGGAGCCCTCCACTACGGCGCGCCTCATCGCCTGCGTTGCGTCGGCGCGTTAAAACCCTACAATCAATCAGAAATTGAGAAGAAGAAATGGGCGTGGGCAGAGCATGTAATGCGAAGGCAAGATAACCGTTGGTCATTAAGGGTAGCAGAGTGGATCCCTAGAGAAGGCAAGCGTGGCAGGGGGCTACAGAAAGTTAGACGGGCAGATGAGATCAAGAAGTTTGCGGGGATAAATTGTTCGCAGTTGGCACATGACCGGGATAATTGGAGATTCATGGGCGCCTTTGCCCTGCAGTGGGCGTAGACAGGCGGATGATGATGATGATGATACTCTTAACGATTCGCGTAAAGTTGACCTACGGATTTGTTTGAGAAGGTGCCAAAGGTCATCGCACCACGGTGCCTCCTTGGCCACATCAAGAGAAGGGCTTCTTCTCCAGGGTTGGCGATTTATGTCGCATTGATGCGAGATTTTCACACTGCCCACGTGAGAACTTATCAATAATAATAAGCGCACAAAAAACAGGACAGTAAAGGGAGTAACGGGAGGGCAGCGGTGCACTATCAACTAATTTATTTTTTGAGGAAACACAGTCTTATCTTCTTATCTCAGTCATCCACGTGGCGTTTTTTGGTGTGCTGATCATGAGTGATGAACTTTCGCCAGCTCACCCAACTCGCAGTCGTCATGAACCGCGTGATAATGTGTATATATGGGGACACCAGCGGTACAGTGACTAAAATGTAAGGTGTGTCGTGCGGGGAAAAAACCAATGGAGAGCGCGGGTCGCCTTTTGCGATAAAAAAAATTAATGGAGTGCAGGCATTCCCCAGAGAACTGTTGCAGCCAGCGTAACGTATAAGTTTTTAAATAAAACAATACAGTTATTTCACGGGTTTTATAAAAAATTATATCACGAACTAAAGAAAAAACACTATTTAGTGCTATAAATAAGGATTGATATAGCAAGAAAAACTTGTGAAACCGACTGGTAAGCAAGCGCCGACAGGGGCGCTGCTTATAGAGCTTTTCAGAAGACGTTTCACACCTTTCTCTTCTAGTACACTATGCCTGCGCGGTGCAATGTCCCCCAGAAGCATTTTCAGAAGTGTCATTTCCCTGCAGCCCATAATAGGCGGACGTTTGCGATACTGACTGGTCTTCGCAGTTGCCCGCATGGTGGTGGGCCAGATTCCGGGGTTCCTGTGCAAACACGTGCTGTACTCCGCGGTGGTGCTGTCCGACCAGGACGCCGAACTGGCGCCCAAAACGTCCGAGTTCGACACGGAGTGCCAGGGACTCGCCAGCGTCAAGACACTCAAGCGCTTATACCAGAACATCAAGGTGCGCTGCTAGAAGTGCCTCCAAATACAGTTTTAGATGCGACTGCATCTCATTCACTCGCCTTGTCCCTCCATACGGCATTGTTGTCCGTCCACACCCCTCCCCCATTCTCCTCGCCGCGCGAGCTGCGCTCTCCGCCGCTCACCCCCTCTCCTCTCCGATGGCGAACATTCTCTCGCGAGGGGCATTGGATTGGATTCGATTGGGTTGGCTTGGCTTGGCTTGGATTGGATTGGATTGGATTAAAGTGGATTGTGTTGGATTGTGTTGTGTCATAGCCGCGCCACGTTGCGTCATAGCCGCGGTCGTTCCAGCACCGGCGTTCCGATTTCGGGCACGTGCATAGACTTGATCTTCGCTGCAAACTGCACGGTGGTCCCGTTACTTCACCATCCACTACCCGTACACTTCAGCGACCACAAGGCCGTCATTGTTAACGTTACGCCGCGTGTTAAATAAAGAATACATCATACGCGTTCCTCACATGTTTCACGCAATTAGAGAATCAACCCAACGGAAACACCAAGTGAACCCCCAAGATGCGTCGCATCTCCACAGGGTTCCCCTCGCGGGAAGGTGGGGTAATTTTGTGAATGCTCAAGCATTATTTCTATCTTGAAACAGCGAGAAAACCACTATGTCCGTCTGTAACTCCTGGTGTGTTACACTTTAGTCGTAGTTGCGACGTTGCCATCCCACCGCTGTGAACCCGTTGTTGCATTCGGGAACGAGTTTCTGAGCCGAGCTCCGTCGCCTCCGTCATGCGTGTGGTAGCGTGGTGGTAGAGCGACCAGCCGATGTTGCAGCCTTGGTGACGACGAAAAGAAGCCGAAAGAAAACTTGACTGGTTTACTGCATGGCGAGAGATGAGCTGAAACAAAGCAAGAACAATGCCCCAACGGGCGAAGTTACAGCACAGGACTCGAGCAAAGTGACAGCATTGATTCGCTGCTCCAACAGGAATGAAAATTTCCGCCTGCGGCCCCCCTTATTTGTACCCAAAGCACCAACGGTGTAACAACCCTTCCCTCTAGTTGTTGCACACGTGGCTGCGTGGTGCAGACACGTACAACGCTCTTGTGAGGGCTCGTGAAGGGTCGGTAGTAGCGGCGCACGCTGAGTCCGAGAGAGGGGAGAGAGGAGGTTGCCGCAACGGTGTCCGCCTACATCGGGCATGTAGTCACTCGTCGCGTTTGCCGCCATCGAAGTTTCACGCAGAGCAGACAGTGAGGCGCCAGTAATCCGGCCTTTCCCACTCATGTTTCGGCTTGTTGGGATCTGATGGCTCCCGCTGGAAGCCTGAGTCACCGCCGCAGAGGCGCCCACTCGAAAGGCGCAAGTAGTGGAGGCTCCACCGCAGAGTAGAAGAACGCTGCACGATAAAAAGGAATATAAAAAATCTAAACCTCTTTTTAAGGATAAGCATGGTTAAAAAGCGAAACTTTCCCTGTTCAAACCGACTGATATGGAAGCGCTAATTCTAAAACCTAAACTGCCATTTACAAGGTCAATGTCCCCTTCAACTCTGCGGAAGTCCAAAGCCAACGCCCGCACAACGAACCCAAATAAAATTTCGGGCGCTGCGAATACGACGATGGGACGTCCGTCATCATCAGCGATTCTGTTACATAGTGAAGCCTTCTTCCAGTGCTAACCATAGTGTGTTTTTATCGCGAAGACCCACCATTGTCTACGTGTAAAATGCGATTTATGTGCTTTATAAAAATCCATTGCGTAAAAGTGGCTTTCCTGCAGTGCGTTCTGGCGCAACTGCATCGCAATCAGCGAAACATACAAAGCTTCGCTCTAATACTGTGTCAGAATGGCGCAATGGGATGGACGTCGGCTTCGCAACGCGAGGAACGCAGGTTTCATTCCCACCATGGGAAGCGTTTTTTTTTTTTTTTTCTGGAGGCGCTTGGCTTTTATTTGGAACACTACCACGCGCTTGATGTGTTTTTGTGGAAACCTGTTGTGTAAAGGCGGCTTTGCTGCAGCGCGTTTTTGGCGTAACAGCGCCGTCAGTGAGGTATAGGAAGCCTGGCTTTGAAAGGAGTTAGGACATTTTCGTTAATGACTGCCTCTCTGCCCCGAAGTTATGGCCTCCCTGACAATGCATTTGGGCAGAGTATAATAAAGCCGACTTTTGAAAAAGCCATGTGGCAACACTCCGTCCCGGAGTGCTGACACCGTGCCCGGAGCTTTGCTGTTCAGGAATAACGCAAAAAAATTTCAACTGGAAGTATGGGTAGCATGCCACAACTACGCTCATGTGATGCTTTGTATCAGAATGCGCGAATTAAACGTGGAATTAAAATTTTCGGCGTTTAACGCGCCGAAGCTTCATATGGCATATATCAGACACGCCGTTCTGGAGCGCTCCGGATTGATTTAGACCATCTGGGGATCTTTAGCGTGCCTCGAATCTCAACACACGGGCGTTTTCGCAGCCACCGTGGCAAGGATTGCACCCGTGTTCTCGGGCCTTAGCCACTGAGCTACCGGTGTGGGTACGAATTTAATGTGATGGGTTGTAGACTACTAACTACATTGACCAAATACTGGAATTAAAACATATGCTGCAGTAACGATAGGAAAGCTTGCGCACACGGGCGTAGGTATCGGGCATGCCTGACCGCGACTGTCATGCCTTCGTGATCCCTCTGAGTACGATTTTTACGACTTTTTTGCGGTGCCCCTTCGAGGCATGCATTCTCTGCTGGTTCGCCTGGTCACTGCTCCATGAAACATGTACCACCTCTTATTAAAGAAAGTTGGGAGAAGCGCGAACGCTTCGTTCAACCTTCGCTTAAAGCGTGTCCAATAGATCATCAAAACTTCAAATACCCCAATTCAAAACGAACAACGAACCCATACGACGATTTTTCGCGCACTAAGTAAACGGAACTATAGAAGAGCTTATGTATACCGATAGGTGATTTATGAGACAAAGGTATCCTATTCTATTCCTTCTTCACGATCGATGCGTGAATTGTCTTACCTAGAACCTTTCCTTTTTCCGCGATTTCCAAGCAGCCATTTTGACGCAATAGAATTCTAGTTTCATGCGCGCGCTCCGGGTGTCTTGAGATCTACTTATCAGAGCTTTTCGGTCGACCAACCGGTCTATCAGGTGGTGCAGTAGTTTTCCTACAGGACGCCATCGGTCCCACTAAAAAAGCTTTCGCTTTTAAAACAAAAAATTGCGAATGCAGCTCCCGTGTTGCACAGAGGAAATGCGTGGCCAACTTGACGTCTCTTTACAGGTGCACGCCGTGCTGTCGGCGCACAGCTCGCAAGACGCAGTTGCGCTCTACAATGTGGCCAAGGACACGGCGCAACTGGACAAGCTGGTCCTGATGCTGAAGAACTGGGTTAAGAAGTACGAATTCGACGGCCTCTTCGTGAGCTGGAGCGACCCGTTCGACCAGAAGTGGGCGAAAGTGTTCTACGCGAAGCTCTCCCAGGAACTCAGGCAAGTGTATAGCGGCACCTTTTCTTTGAATGGAACACTTCTGTTGGGCGAGTTGGTGCAATATGATTGAAAAAAAAAAAAAATAGAGCGCGACTTAGACGACAGTAAAGAAGGACGACGGGACAAGCGCTTGTCCCGTCGTCCTTCTTTACTGTCGTTGTCTCCCTGCGGGTACCGGCTTCGGACGGAGCTGGCTGATCCGAGCGCTTCGAAGCTGGCCCCACGGAAGCGTTCTCCGCTATTGGCGCACATGTCAAGTCCCGCCCACACGCCGTGTACGGATTGGCGCATCGCGCGCTAGCCTCGTTCGCAGGAGCCTAGCGTGCCTCGAAAAGGGCGCCTTTGATAAGTGCGCCTTAAGGAAGGTTTTTGAAACGCGAAGCGGGCTTTTCTCATTCTTGTCTTTTCCGACACTTACGAAACGCTTCCTTATGGCATAAGTTAAGTATGCTTTCTGAATACGGGGGTAATGAGGGCATCGATTTTGCCTGTTTCTCCCGGTGTCACTTTAAAGGGACACTGAAGTGATATGTAAACATTGCGGGATTATTAGCGCAAATTGTAGCCCGGAGTCCCCAGGCCATGTTTCGACCACTCTGGGCGCGTTTACGGGATTTTATTTAGTAGAAAAATTAATTCGAAAATGCTGTCCTTTTCTCTTTACGCTCGCCCATTTTCTGTGGCGTTTTCGTGTGACGTCAGGAGGTGCCGAGCTCGCAATTGGCTGCGCTACTGCACGGCTTCCCGGCCTTCAGACAGAGTCAGTCGGCCCAGCGTTTCGTCCGCCGGCCGCCGACGGGTCGTCGCAATTCGTTCGCTCAGTTGAAACGAAGCCAGGACACGTTTGTGAATGGAAGAATGTGCCTTTCTTTACTTGGTTAGTTTGTACACTGTATCTAGCTCCAAGTCAAGGTCGCTTCACACAAGCGCTGCACAAGCGCACATGCGACGTTTCGCTGACTGGTACGCCAGTAGGAAAATATAAGGCCTCTTGAAGGCGGGAGAAGAGTCAGCGAAGTCAATATAGGTACTAAGGAAATAAAATCAACTGATATTTTTACCGTACAGCGTAAAACTAGGGTGCGGGAAGCACTTTTTTGCGCTGGGCGAACAACCACAGCGGTCAGCAGCACGACTACGCATCTGCGAACGCTTTTCCCTCTACGAAATGCAATTGCTAGACGTGAGCTATTGTGGAAACTCGGGGTACGCTTACCGCACGAGCGCAATACAACAAATAGTCACCTAAGCTGCTTGAAATGCCAAAACTAAATAAAAGTGTAAATGTGTTGTACAATATATACCTTATATTACCAACGTCGGCTGAGCCGGTCGCGTGGCCTAGTGCTCTGGGGCGCTGGGTGTGTTGTCGCAAGTGTTTTGCAAGTCACGAGTTCGAGTCCCCGCGGGTACGTGCTTTTTTTTGTTTAAGTTAACTTTTTTGTTTTCTGCCGATGTTTTCTACATTTAGTTCACCTTTTTTTTTTGGGCCGCAACGTTCATGGCTCCACGAACTAGTTCACAGAACGCGCGCAGGCTGGCACTGGCACGCTAGCGAGTTCTCGTTGGCGTGCTGTTGCCATAAGCACCGACTGCTTGCGGGCAGTGGGCACAGGCCAGAATGAACAGACCCTTGGCCTGGTGCGAACACGCTTTTTACAGTACAGGCATGAGTGAGGCAAGCTCCAAATATGGGGGAAAAGCGCATGACATTTGGGCGTCTGCGGGTACGCGGGGGGCGTCCATGCACTGCGTAGGCCTCGGCTAGTGAATGCTACGGTTCCAAGCCGTCCTGGGAGGCTTATCTTTATGCATTTTCACAGCTGACAACATGGCAGAAGCGCGGTACGATGATTACTGAGTTATTGAGAATGCCCATCCAATAACGCCACCAGTTGTGTTTTACAGAACCGAAACCGAAACCGAAACTTGTTTGGTTGCTCACCTTGGGCATCGTCCAATCACGGTGCCCGCTCCTCCTAACGTCACAGCTTTAGTTGGTGCGGCCGCCGCAAACCGCGCATGGTAGTTTTTCTTCTTTCGCGCTTTGTAAAATAATTACCGATTTGTCAACCGGATAAACGATGAAAAGTGTGCTCATTTGAGCCAGTCTACGCAGTCCAAGCAAAAATGGGAGCTTGACAAATTCACTTCAGTGTCCCTTTAAGGGAACAGAAGGAATAAACCTTTCTGCTAACGATGAAGGCCTCGATCAGGCGGACCCAGTCGCGCTTTATTTTTTTCAACTTTGAATGGAACGCTTGCTCAGGCGTTCCTCATTGTTGCGATGATTTCCCCTTTGCCTCGGTCAATGTGAAGTCGGCTTTTTGAAACTTTAACCTTGGTCGCCGTTGGATGAAGGACAGGAAAGGGCCCGTATGCTTCGAATCCGTATGCTCTTCAGTAATGTACACTCACAACAGTAAACCATTCATGATCGTTGCACTATACTATTTGATAAAACGGTTCATTGCATTCCTACGAACTATTAAAGAGACCATGTAGACAAAACACAAGCTTGGTTCATTCGAAAGATTGCCTCGTCAGAATCATACTGATACCACTTTTAACGCACACTTCACTCAAATAAGCTACATAATTAGGAAAAAGGGGAATGGCCATGCGACCCACTAGCTCATTTCCCGCAACAGAACCTATGATGTCATAAGCCCTGCTGTGCGATTGGCTGAGGCAGGCAACAGCAAACGAAAATTAGGCAGGGCTTATAAGCTTGCCGAACGAGCTATTTGTGCTTAAATGTAGGGCACATTAGTTTTATAGCAGTAAGAATTGCGGAAAGTTACGAACGAACACGTAAGCCCCAAAGGAGTTAGTGGGGCACTTTGCCGGCTGACACCGCTAGCCATCGGACGCGCTGGACTTCTGTAACACTGACCAACTCACCTAAGCGGCACCGTCGCTTACGTGACAAGGTTTGTCGAGTTATGGCTTAAGTTTTAGAAAACGATTTGTAATAACCGCAACACAAATGCGGCAGGTGTAGAAGCCGGGCCAGACGCAAAGTGCGAACACTGGCACTTCAGCAGTATTGCAGCGCCATCTGTGAAAGTGGGGCAATAAATAGATAATCAAACGGGCGCCTGGAGATGTAGCAGGCCTGGTCAGCAGGCTATATTTAGTTTGAAGGCCCTGCTCTTCATACGTCATTGCGACGTCACGAAAACACGTTTTAGCGGGAGAATTAAAACTTTGAGTGAAAATGTTTAATTTCTCAGTGAATATAAGCATTGTTTGCGGGCCGAACAAGCGCTAGGGCCCCGCAGAACACTAAATCTTTCGAATAAACCAAACTTGTATTTTCTCTGAATGGCCCCTTTATTAAGGAATCATGTTGCGGTGCGCAGAGAACGCACATTTTTAGTGCGAAGCACTCTGGTAGTTGCCACTGTGGTTTGACATCCGCATCGCGTCGTAACCGAGCGAGCGAATGCAGAAAGAAAACGCCGGGGTAACGTATGGCGAAAGTGTGAGGGCGAGGGCAGTATGCTGAACACGCACAAGACGCTCGTCGGCGGCGATGCATGGGGAAAATGTGAGCGGGAGGCAGGGAAACATGCTCCTCGTTGCATTTACCCCGAACCACGTGACATTTTGCGCGTAGGTTCAAACACGGTTTACAACAACATGCTTGGTGCCGGTTACGCGCTGCGAGTCAACGACAGAGTATCGCGCCCCGCCATGCTTTCGCTGATCGCGCGATCACTTCGAGAGGCGCAGCAGCTATGCGCCGTGACCGAGAAGACTGCACTTCATATGCTGCGTACAAATTTCGCAGTAGGAGTAGTAATATTTATCCATTTTTGTACACTGAAAAAGAAATTTCGGACCATCTCCACCAACGTGAAACCTGGTGAGGGAAGCATGGCAGTGTGCAAGTGTATTCCTTCGCACCTTGGCGTTTTGCCATGGAGATGAAACCGTTGGGATATGGGGTATACAGTTTTGCTGTAAAAGTCTCTTGTTTGAACCACGAAGCTCTCTAGCGCGAAAGTAAACAAGTGTTCCGGTTTTTTTTTTTTTTTGTAGCACAGATACGAAGCGCATTAGCGGGAGGCGTAAAGGGGTATCAGGGCCCGGTGTTCTTTTAGTACGCGTTACGTTCTAGCGCGAGGCGTAAACGAGTTTTTCGGTGTTTTGGTGCCGTGACTACATGAGACGACGACAGGCGACGCCAACAGCCCCAGCCCCTGAGGGGATTCGCCCATAAAGCAGCTACCATCCTTCAGGTCACCCTGTTGATTTGACGGCGTTTAGGCGATGTCAGTTTGTGAACAACCGGAAGCTCTCTGCACGCGCCCTCTGTTGCGAGAGAGACCCTTCCTCGTCCTCCGATACGCCCAGAGTGCAGCTACGTCGTCTACAAACCTCGCCAACCTCTCTCCCCTTACTTCCGACTCCCCTCCAACCTGTTTTTTTTTTCGCGCATCCGCATGGGATTGCAAGCGTCAGAGGAGATTCGTGCAAACACGGGACGGCCGGATTTACCTTTTGCCTAATCATATAAAGCTTCGCTTTTAAATTCGGAAGTTGTTTCACACTTACAAAAGGCGTGCCGTAACGTAAAGGCCGTTATGACTGGAACTTGGCGTTCCTTTCGCCTGTTAGGCCTACAGAGATCCACGCTCACGCACTGCAACAAATAAGAATATGCAGAAAGGTTTCGGGAAAAAATACTGCAGGCTTAACATTTCTAAACCTTGTTCTCACGAGGGAAAGCAGAGACTACCCACAGTGTTTCGGGAAAATCAGCCTTGCTCATGAGGTTTCGCAGTATGCCGCCTAGCTGTATCAATACTGATGATTGCATTCACCCTTTCAGGCCCAGCCGGCGCGCCAGCGATGGCGAGACTCAGGACAAAGCGCCGGCGTTAAGAGGGCATCAGTGGGGCTGGTACTCGGGTACAAGTTAAAACGCCAACGATATGATGATGATTGATAGTGGTGTCCCTTGTGCGGGCGATGAGCCTCATCTTAACGAAAAACTAAAAAGAACTGATATACCTATGTTTTACCCTCTTCGTTAATACTAGCGCTGCTCTTAGGGCAGGCGCGAAAAAATTAGGCACAAGATAGTGGTAGCTGAGGCAACATTCTCCTTTCTGCTTTTCGTCCACCAGCATTATAATCTTTTCGTCGCCTCAACAGCCTTGAAGTTAACTCCCTCTGCGGTACCGTTAAATCCTAGGGCTTCCGGAAGCCGATATTTCCCTCAAGTAGAGTTGGATGCATGGATGCCCTCGCATTCTAAGACTATGTGCCGCACAGTTTCTGTTTCTTTTCAGTATACCACGCGTGCCCAATCATTTTGTGAATACTTCCCCACGAAGCTCTTAGTTCGCAAGCAACCTGCTCTAGCCTCAAAAAGGAAAACACTGCCTTTTGGAGTTATCGTTGAAATGTTCCTTCCCGGTGTCTAATTTCTCGGGCCCTGAATCTAACGAAGTTTTAGATTCCGTTTTTTCGCTCCATCTATTCGGTTCCATTAAAGCGAAGCTTTCTAGCTCTACCAGCCAACGGTTCTTTTGTGGTGTGCGGTACAACAAACTCAAAGCGTCGGAGGCGCCGGTGGGCGGAATGAGCGGGGGGGGGGGGGAGGGTTTTACCTCACGGAGTCACACTAGAGATGGCGCCACGAATTTACCCAGCATTCCCCGCGCGGGAGTGCCTGCTCGCCAGCGGCGGGCGTCGGCGGTGCGACTTTGTCGTCTGCTTCAGCGGCAGTTGTTTTGGGTCCTGTTTCGGCGTAGCTTTCGCGTCCATTGCGCGCTGCCTTCGCGCGGCTTGATAAACTTGTTCGACAGCACTTCCAGGTAACCGGCACCCGACGGAATTAAGTGGTCGTACGGGGCACATACGTTAACGATTGGTTTGCAGGGCGGGAAAACAAAACTTAGAGAACCACATACAGACATCTGGCCGATAGAGAAACGCTACCTTTCGCGCCCTGCTTGCCACTAATGGGACTCCGTTTTCTAAATTGGTGATTACCAATTCGGTAATGTTTTAAGAGGTATTACAAAAGGCGAAAGTAGCAACAGGTTCTGCTAAAAAGGAATTATAAATGTTCCCTCAGCTCTCTCGCGATTCTCGAACTTACTAAGCTAACTTGTTAAATCGGTATAAATGGGGAATCACTAAGCTCACATGTCTCATTGTTTCGGTTTCTTGCGCTTATGTCGCGCGGTAGTGTAGCCCCAGGCTACCACATCAAGACGGCTAGCTTGGAAGGACGCTCCTTTGCGTTTTCTCTCTCCGGACAAACGGCCGTTGAATTCACACACATGGCTCTACAAAGAGTGCCGCGCTCTCTAGCCGGCCTGGCCGACGCTGCTGCTGCGTTCGGGACGCCGCCCCGCGAATTTCAGGTAACTGCTGGCAGAATCTCTGGTTTTACTCTTTATAGAGCCACGTGTGTAAATTGAAGTGGACGTCGCATCGGCTTCACAGCGTGGATTGGAGCTAGTTTTTGCCCTGCATCTTTTTGGTTAGCTTGGCTGTCTTGGATTCTCCCATTGTTCTTTCCGTATATATTGCCGCTATGCCTTATCACCTCAGCCGGATGTTACCCCGCACGGCGCAAGTAGTGCGTTGCTGGGAATATTTTGAACATGGCACGAGCCGTGTTCATGATTGTTTGCACTTATTATGCTTGTAAACGACTGCAGCGACGACAAACTACGTGAGAAAAGGCAGGCGATATCACGCATTCATAGCCATATCCGTTCAAAACGCGCACGCCCGTTGACATCCGGCTCCAGTCGCTTCGGCGGAGTAATACCGTACATAAGCTGTTGCCGTCCCTAACTTGCTCCCGAGTATAGTTAGTGCTGCACAGCTGAGGTGTGAAGCCTTTAAACTTGGGACAGTATCAACAGGCATCTAGACAACGAAACATGACGAAGCGCAACAACTGGTTTGTTTAGACACACTGAACATATGTGTACACTGCTAGTTTAAAACAAAAAGAAAGAACACAAACGGAACCATTTCTTGAATACCTGTGATTAACACGACGCGCAGTGTACACGGGGCACGTGCTGAGTTCCTACATGTGGCAAGATGTCTACCTCTCTTTTTGGTAATGTTTATCGATGGTGCGCTTACGTATATAGTCGCCTTCTTTCCCGGACACCACTCTGGAAGCTCCCCATATCTCGCGCTGTCTTTTATCTCTTGACCTCAGAAGCACGGTCCTTTTCTTGCATTCCCGGTGTTCACTGAGATCTGTAACAATGCGTTGGTAGATTGCTAGGCGCGTTTAACTACGTGCACGAGTACTTATGCTCCCTGAGTATTTCAATTAAAGCAGTGGCCGGTGTGTACGATGTATGATTTGCAACAGGGAGGGGAATTTCGAACACCACGCCTTCTTCACCCTTGACAAACTTTTGCACGTGTTTTACCTCCACGGGTTGGTTCGCCAGTGTGGTCTTGCCGAGGCTTATTGACTCTCTCGCAAAGGCTTTTTAATTTGTTGGGCGCGGAGAAGATAATCCGTACGTCGTCGGCGGCAGCCAACCTTTTATAGTTAAATGGGAAATTGCCTTACGTCTAGCAGGCCGTTTTTCCTTTTCTCGTCTTTGGCGTTTTCTCCGGCTTTTCCCACCGTCTTCAACCCTTCTTCTGCGACCGATGCTATCACTTGGTCCGCGAACCCACGTGTTCTAGTCGTTTGTCGTCCTGCCCGTGGACGCTCTCGTGCACGTTATTCCTGCTCGACCTCATGATGGCCTGTGCTAGACAAATCTGATTCTAAATCTGCTTTAACCGCCAATAATGGCGGCTAAAAGAGCGCCACCGCAGGCAGCCCCAGCCGAGCGTCCTCGCGATGGAGTGCGTGCTTCTCGCAGGCCGATCATGACCGCTCGGGCCATCGTGCCGAGCGATTTCGCCAGCTCGCCAACTTCGACGTCGCAGACCTGGAAGCGCAAGTTGACTGGCTGGTGCCAAGACGCACGGCTTCTTCCCGGCGCCCAGTACAACTTACACCAGCTGCCCCAGCCCCTACGAGCAGTGAGCGGAAAAAATAATGGGGGATCCTGAATCGACGCAAAACGAAGCATCCAGTGACGTTCACATCGTCATTAAACCCAGTGTTGTGAACCTCGCAATAGAGTTTAAGAGGCACCGTTCGAGATGATTGCACAGTCCGTAGGGGCGCTTTTAAATGCAGAGCATTTCAGTAACTCACGATGTCACCCGCGTTGACGTCCGTAGGCGTCCCGTAGTCGTAGTCCGCACCCCTCCCCCCTACACTATAAAAAAAAAATACTATCCGGGCGCCTGGTTTTCGATCCCTCGACCCCTGCGGCCGGAACGCAATGTACGCTCTACCCACTGCGCCACAAAGCCCGACACAGAATGGGAGGCTACGAAGCGCGCCTTATATCGTTGACTCATTCAAATTACTGCTGACGAGCGCTCTCTCGTCAGCAGTTGCCACAAGTGCAACAACATTAACGTAACGCAACTACTTAACAGTCGTGCGCCGCCCGGAAATGCTCTGCATTTGATCGTGCCCCTCGCGAGGGGGATGTTCACTGCGTCGCCATGCGACAGTTGCCATTATAGTTTTCCGCCCGCTCCGGTCGGTGTCGCCACGGTTCAAAACCACGGCAGGGAGCTGCGCGGGCGTTCGGTGATCGGCGTGCCGTTCCCGGCGTGGTGGTTTGATGTTTTTTTGCGTTAGTTGTAGTCACTAGGCAGCGCTCAGTATGCGTCCCGCATTAGCTACTGACATTCATGCCACCTTTTTGGCATAACTTGGTTGACACAAAGTGCGTGAGGCATTTTTGTTTCGATTCTCGCTCGGGGACGTTGCCCTCACGGCGTTCGCTGTCTTTCATTGCCGCTGCCACTTGTTGCCTAACTCACCCATTCCAGCCAGCATGCCTAGCGAGGGTGTTGCACCTCGGGGGTATATTTCGGTATCAAAACACACCCGAAAGTTATAGGGGACGGCGCATCCACCTTTCTTTCCGGCCAGTTTTCTAACCCGTGCTTTTACGCACTTCATCGCTAAACTTTACATGTAAAAACGAGACTTAATAGTCACAAAAGAAGATACTGTTGGGGCACCGACTATATTTTTATTTTATCTTTTATCTGCAGGGGTATAACACACCAAGATAAATATTCCTGCAACACCACTGATACCCAGCATACATTCACGGCCTACGCCATAAGTGGACAGTACACTAAGACTCTCGATAAACGGAACTGTCAAGGCCGGAAAAAGACACCGGAAAAGGAGTTAGTTGGCACCGTGTAATGATGGCAACGCTAGCTCTCCCGAGTTGGGTTACTGAGATAATGTTTCTAAGGTGCAAATTTATGT
This sequence comes from Haemaphysalis longicornis, assembly GCA_013339765.2. NCBI lineage: Eukaryota > Metazoa > Arthropoda > Arachnida > Ixodida > Ixodidae > Haemaphysalis > Haemaphysalis longicornis. Next base: position 112,405,557 of record CM023456.1, on the reverse strand, counting down.
GCGTATACACACGTTCTAAGAGGGCATTTCATGGGAACTCTAACCACTAGAAAGTGGACTGTAGTAGATAGTTTTCAGAAAGCAAGAAACTACAAGAAGCGGTAGGCCACAGGCATGTCACAAGTTGATTTGGCAGCCACCATGAGTCGCTGTGCACTACAAAATGCGTCAAGTATTTTTTGTTTGAGTCCTTGAAACTTCATCTTCACGGAAGGCTAGACGGCCTCACTTCGCGAGTGCTTACGAGGCCACCGAATTTAGAAGACGGCAACGTGGTAATGAAGGACGAATAGCACAACGATGGCACGAACGAGGCGACAGGAGCTGAGCCCTGTAGCCTCGGCGTCTAGAATCGGAGACCGAACGACTGGAACAAGAACTTCTGCGATGATAGCATTCGTTGCGCTAAACACGGCTAACCACTACGAGACGAGGCTTACGACGGCCAACAAGGTCAAAAAGCATGGAAGGAAGAAAAAAAAAACACAAGAACGGACAGCCGGAACGGTAAGAAGCTGATTCTCATGCCAGTGGATTTCACAAGAAGTTTCCATTTCTGGTTCCGTTTACACGGTGATGCGGAAATTTTAGTTCCGATTACCGAGAGTTTTTTTACGTTATCTAGCTGAATACAAAACCAACCAAATTCCAGGCAACTGTTCCGTTTAAGCGGCAATTCCCTTTAAGCGATTTCCGTTTATCGAGATTCTACTGTAGTAGTTTTAGTTTCACGTACGTATAAGCTTCACGTACGTAGAAATTTCACGCTTTACGAGCGCGCTTGCACAGAACGCAAAAGGTGGCCGTGAGTCTCACCATGGTCTCAGTGACGGATGTGAGATTCGAATATTTACGTAGCGGTCTTTATGCTTCCTTACGTAGAGTTAACCAACATGGCGACGCCTTGTTCCGCCTCGCAGCGTAATAGCTTCGCCGCTAATCCCTAGGTGCGATATCGTGTTCTAAGTTGTTGATTTCGTATTCAATTTGCCCATTCTAATCCTTACCCAAAGTTTCAACAAAACAAGCTTGTGTTTTCCAGAAAAAAGGGCGATTTTTCAGCTGAAGAAGTAGCGGTTGTCGTCGTCATAGCAACGCGCTCGCGAGATCCCGAGTGGGTAGAGTAGTGTCTTTGTATGTTAGTAGATGGCGCTAGGAGAAATGCGCGGGTACGGGCGCAGAACGCGTGCATCCAGGCACCCTACGCGCGGGGAGCGCGTGCGTGTAATCAAACTACATGCGCGTGGGCTGTGTATCCTTTTCACGTTTGCGTACGTGAACTCTGTGCGCACATGAAACTGACAGCGAAGGCATTCCTTTTCTGGGTGACATCCCTTTCCGGTCCTGGATGTCCTGGACGCTGCGCGAGCTTTTTTTTTTAAATTTTGCTGTGGCGTGTTCACGTGCTCCTTGGATGAACAGATGGCGGCATCATATCACGGAGACCAGCGCGCCATCTGGTGGTTTTGTGAGAAACCCAGAATGGATGAGCGCCAGGTGAGGACGAGCCATTCGGACAGGGGAACAAGAGCCAGCAACACTGCCTCGAAAGACCGTGAGAAATGCTCATGAAGCTCCGCTTTAAAACCGCACAAGGAGGGATGCCCGTTTAGGGTCATTGTCAGTGAAAGAGGCACATGGCAGCACTCGCTAGGTCTCTTACTTCAGCGGTCCCTGTCAGTCTTGACAGTAGACGACCCGTTCCTCGCCAGGAGCCCGCGTGAAGTTACTCGTTCCTGCAGCACCCATGGCAATGAAAGCTTTGGAGCCTTCTCGGTGGACGTAAAGGATCTATATTACTCATTACCTCAGGCCCCATCTGCGAAGCAGTAGTGACAACCATCGACAAATACGTTACGTCGTTTCAGAATTCATGCGGCACCAACGTTTCCGCCTTCCTTGAACTGTTTGCAGTTCGTTTTACGGTACACATTCGTTGAGTATGCATGTGACTTATACATCCAGAAGAAGGCGTCTGCATGGAACGTGCTTGGCTCCTGTTTTAAGTGATTTGCTGCTTGCCATCGTGGATAGGCATGTGCAGGGTGCCCTCCTTTGAGCATGGCGTCGTCAAGACTTTTCGATTTGTTGACGACTTCTGGTGGTGGTACCAGGTCGACAACAACAAGCCGATCATCGAAGGAGCCTGAGGAAATTTTCGCAACGTTAGTCGCACTTTGATGTTTCGCACTGACCATGGAAATACCCTCCGATGGCCGCTAAGGTTCTGGACTTTGTGTTGTTTTTTAAGCAAGGACCACACCTGCTGGGAATATGCGCCTAGGTCCCAAAAGAGCCTTTACCCTACAGTTCAGCGCACAGCAAGCTCGTCAAGAGGGGAGTTGCCATGGGTGTTCTTAGGAGTGCTCTCAGCAGGTCCTGTCCCCATCGAGTGCAACATAGTTTTGATGCCCAGGTCCACCGCCTGAAGTCTGCTGCCTACCCGAGCTACCTCATGTGCACTTTGGCGTCAAGGTTGATGCGTGAACTTTCCTCTAGAACTCCGGGAAAGTTCCCTCAGAAAGGGAGACAAAAAACAGCGGTCATTCCCTACGTTCATGGTGTTAGCCATGCCCTAACGAAGATTGTCAGTAAGGCGGGTGTACGGCTCGTATTCTGCGCACCTAACTGAGCCGTTTGTGCAATCGTGTCAACGCTGAAGCTCCGAAGGTGAGCGCATGCCTAAAAAAGCATGGGACTCGCTATGTCGACTGTGTTGAAAAAGTCGTGTACGAAATCCATTGTCGCCGTGTGGCCGTACGTACATCGGGCCGACAGGCCGCTGCCTAAATGATCGCCTGAGGGAGCATGCGTACAATGTAAGGTCGTCCACAAGTAGCACCTTGGCAACACATTGCACTTCCTGCGGCTGCACTCCACTCTTCCATGACTGCGCGATCCTCGCACAGTATCGTGGACAGAGGGAGCGGGAAATATTTGAAGCCTTTGAAATCAAAAAGAAAGGAAGCCCGTGTGTGAGCGAGCCGTCTGTTGCACTTCTGGAGAAGGAAATAGTTTACTTGTCTTGAGCATCTTGCGCCGAAAATGCACGTGGGTGATTACGTTTGTGGCACGAGCTATCATATTTCATTGCGATATCTGTTCTCGCTCTTTTTTCATTTTTTCGTTGTGCTATTTTATCCTATATATATGTTTCTGTTGCAATGAAGCGCTCAGTTGTTCGTCAGCGCCTGTGGTTTGTTCTCTTTACTTCGTCCGGTCTTTTGCGCTGTTTTTTCTTCGTAGTCACACCTTCCTCCAATGGATTTCCCCAACCGCATACCCTTTCCCCTCACCAACTGCCCATACTGCCCCGGCTCCCCAAATACAACAACTCGTTTGGACGTGCCCTGCCAACCCCCCACCCCCGCAACCACACACCCTTGAGCTGTGGGAAAGCTTGCTGCGCAGTGGCCAGCTCGCGGATCAGGAGTTTCCTGTGACGTGCGCCCGGGTTGCCGCCGCACAGCGTAGACTACCGGGCTAGGATGTTTCCCACCGCTTACGATAGCACTCAATGCAATAATAAAAAACGTTTTCCACTCCACTCCGCTAAATCATGTGTTTTCCTGGTCTTCAATGACATCACAGGAACCGACTGCTCTGCAGCCGATTGCGGAGCCTCGTTTACTGTTAGTCAACCTAGATTGAGCCCCCCTACCGTGGCATGCGCCGTTTTCTGCCTTTGGTTTGTTTTTGGCCGTATTTAAACCTGGCTTGCTTTTGTTCAGGGAGAAATACTCGTTTCGTGAAACATAGTGCTCGCTCGACAAATATAGTCACTAAGACACCGTTGCTTGCGTCAATCGGCCAGTGTCGTCCGAGACAACCCCAAAACCCCGTAGTCCTGTGCAGCTAAACAAAGCATAGTGCGCGCATTACCAACAGCAGTACGCATCGGTACTTCTATGCTTACGTGTGCGCTTTCGTAACTTCCAAGTTTTGTCCCACGATTCTTACTGCTTTAAAAAGAATGTGCCCTAAATTTAAGCGCAAATAGCATGTTCGGCAAGCTTATAAGCTCTGCCAATCGCAGAACTGGCTGGTATGACATCATAGGTTCTGTTGCGGGAATCGAGCTAGTGGGTCGCATGGACATTCCATTTTTTCGTAATTATATAGCTTATTTGAGCCAAGTTTACCTTAAAAGTGGTGTCAGTATGATTCTAACGAGGCAATCGCTTGAATGAACCAAACTTGTGTTTTCTCTTCATGGCTCCTTTAAATAGGCCACGCAGACAAAACTCAATTGAATTTGGTTCATTCGAAAGGTTGCCTCGTTAGAATCATACTGACACCACTTTTAACGCACACTTCGCTCAACTAAGCTATATAATGAGGAAAACAGGGAATGGCCATGCGAACCAGTAGCTCATATCCCGCAACAAGACCAATGATCGCACGCGTGCCAGCTCTGCGATTCACTGGGGCCGGTAAAAGCAAACGCAAATGAGGCAGGGCTTATAAGCCTGCCGAACGAGTTATTTGCACCTAAATGTAACGCATATGCATTTTAGGGCAGTAATAATGGTGCGCTAAACAATGAAAGCTAAGAAAATACAAGTAAACGTAGAAGTACCTATGCGCGCTGCTGTTGGTACTGGACGCAGTATGCTTGTTTTAGCTGCACAGCAGTGTACCACTTGGAGTTATCTCATACGACACTGGCCGATTGGCGTAAGCAACGTTGCCTTACGTGACCCTGTTTGTCAAGCATATCCCATCTTTCACGAAACGATTGTTTTCTACCGTAGCAAAAACAAGCCAGGTTTAAATACGGTCAAAAACAACGCAACGGCGGACAACGGTCTGCGTCTGAGTACGCTAGCGCCGTCTGGGAGGTTTGGATACGCGCCGTTATGATTACATTGCAGACGTCAAGAAAACACGCGATTTGGGGGGGAAAATCAAATTTTTTACCGAAATTGATTAATTTCTCAGTGAATAGGGCATCATTTGTTGCCGGAAAAGAGCTGGGGGCACTATAAAACGCGAAATCTTTCGAATAAAACAATAAACTAATGTCTGCATGGCCCGGGGCCGTGCCGACAAAATGCAAGTTTGGTTTATTAGAAAGACTGCTTTTTCCCGGTAACGATGATACCAATGGTTATAGCAAACTTTTGAAAAAATTAATGGAGACATTAAGAAAAACATGTGAAACAGTGGCGACTCCACAGCCACTTTCGATCCGGCAACCTCTGTATACAACGTCACATAATCTTGTTTGTGCGATTGTCAGTCACCGAAATATCCCATCGCTAAGACACATGAGTGAACGATTGCAGTGGGACGCCTAGTTTTGTTTGATGCCATCACTTCAGTGCTAACGTGCAGTTATAATTGTTACATATATAGTGCGGGCCCGTATGACGTCCGTCCTACCAATAACACGTCAATGTAGCGCGAAATTTGAAAGTTTTTCAATACTTCTTGCGTTTTCTTGGTTAAAGACGTCTCTCGTGGCTAGAATGGAGATGAGTGAGGTACTAAAGGCTATAGTTCTTTCAAATTAAAAATAAAGTTGTATTTTGTCTTCATAGCGCTTCAAATTCGCGAGTGATGGACGAAATGTTCACGCATTCGTAAATATAATCTCCCATTTACACTTCAATTATTTCTGTGTCTCTTTATCCTTTTACTTTCTCCACCTGCATGAGGATTGTGAGAGGTGCATTCTCCCAATTTGTTTCCTTTCCCGTCCTGTCATTTCCTTTCCTCTGTGAGGTGGTGAGGCATGGTCTGTGACGTCATGGTCGGTCGGCCAATCGGGGAGCATGTTGGACGTGATGTAAATTTGAGCCAATCATGCAAGAACTAGATTGTTATCCTCTTTGTCGTGTTGCAGGCCCGACGGTCCGCGGAAGAACCTCAGCGTCATGGGGGTGCTCGATTACCACTTGGCCATGCTGGGTCAGCGTATGAACCTGTCCCGCTTCTGCTTCACCGTCTCCTTCCGCGCAACCGGCTACAAGGTCACCGGCGGCAGCATGGACTATCGCATGGCGGTGCGCGGCCCTGGAAACCTGAACAGGTACGTCGTACGTGGAATACCGCCTACAGCGCAGCCTGAACAAGAACGCTGTAAGCGGGATTCACACGACGGACGAGGAGACACGCGGAGGTGAACGGATATGTGATGTCAACAGAGTGTCACCGGGTGGTCAGGCTTGGCGGCGCATTCATACGTGCGCAGCGACTAGCAGACGGCACCGCAATTGCCGAAAACATGCGGCTGCATTCCCAGAGAATTCGCGGGCGATCCCCGCCGAGGTGCGGAGCCTAAAACCGGTCACGTGATCGGGCTCCGCGGGCAAGAAAGACGGGATTTCTCCGTCGTGTGAATCTCGCTTCAGGAACGGGCCGAACGCGCTTTTTACGGTCTTCAGGTGCCGTGTACTTTGCGATCAATCTCACGCGGTCGACAGCCAAAGCCTCCACTGCTTTTCTCGACCTTCATACACCGAATGATGTTCACAGCATAAAGTTTTATAACGTTGCGACGAACTCGACGTTGTCAAATGACTTCGTGATCTTTGTTCTCTTTACCCCGTTATAAATAACACTGGACACAAGAAAAAAATATAGAAAAAAGATCGAAAGGGATGGCTATCAGCCCGACGTTTTTGTGTGAGAAAGCTATGTTGTACAACACTGCCTGAGTAGAGGACACGTGAAGGTGTCTTGGTACTAATGTGTTTAAACCACCTTGCACCTTATGTCCTTCTCACTACCATTCTTATCATCATTTCGTACTTCCCGTTTCTCGTAACCATCCGCATCATCATTACCGGTGCTGGAGTCGCGGAACACCGCAACAAATAAACGTACTGTGGCGACTTCTCTCAAGCGTCCTTCCAGTGTGACGACTGTCTTGGACGCGTCGAGTGTTTTTCACGCGCCCCTCCCTAAGCTGACTTTGCTGCTTAAAGTTATGCGACTACAATCAGGAGTATCACCCTTGGCAGCCACTCTAGAAAGCAGTTCTTCGACCTTTGCACTTTTACCACAAGCTGTGAGGCACCCTCAAAAATCTTGTCGGCCTCGCATCCACATCACCGTGGATGCGAGGCCATGTGTGAGGCCATGTGTGAGGCCATGTGGGCCATGTGTGAAGGCCGTATACTGTGGGTGCCCAACAACATGACAAAATGGTAAGAAACACCCTCCTCGTTGTCCTCGGTCAAAAAGCACGTACGTGCCGTGGGGATGAACCGGAAAATCCTTGCGGATGGCCCTCTTGACCGCGTCCCACAAGAAGAGGGCCGCCCAACCACGAGAACTCGCAAAGTGAGGCTAATTGGTCACGAATATCGTCCTTCCGGAATGTTCACGCCATGGGCCACCAAAAGAAACACCCCTACTATAGACAGGGGCGTTCCTAGGAGGGACTCTACTGAAATACATTGTTGCAGGCTTTCGGAGCAAATCATTCGGCTCTACAAAAACAAATTGTACAACCAGAGCCCAGGACAAGAGATCTGCAGTACCAACGTACTTACGTCCGCTTAGAAAAAAAAAAAGCGCGAAGATGCAAGAATGGTTTAACTCTTTGTTTTACCACGCCGATTTTTTTCTTTAAACATTCCCAGAAAGCCCTACCACCATTAATTCAATTTCCCCACAGCACCAAGCATACACTGAATTAGGCGAATATTTGTTACGACGAATTGCCACCTTTGCAGTTTACTTAATGGTCTGGCGCGGGGCCGACCTCGGCGAAGACTTCCAGGCACCTCAACAAGAATACAATATGTTCCTCCACTAGTAATCCCCTCCATTATATCTCCTCTCCCCACCGTACGGCGAACGTCCCCCTTATTTTGCTAAAATAAAAACTTCGCTCACTAACTCCTTATAACGGCGTGTGATCGTTTGCACCCAAGAATGTGCAGCTTAGGCTGACGCAGCTTCTTGGGTCGTCTTCAAGGCGGCCGGGTGCACTTCCCCATGTCTCTCCCCTTTGACAGGTACACGGGCGACGATGGAATTCTGGCATACAACCAGCTCTGCAAACGCGTCTACCAATCCCGTAATTCGACCTCAGACCTGTGCAGCTACGTGTACGTCAGGCAAGTATTTCGTGAGCTAAATGTGTACTCGGATATCAGCGCTTCGAACTTATATTTCATACATTATGGATTCACGAAGTTGAATTGCTGTATGCTTAAAGGAGTAGTGACACGAAATTTCAAAGCTGAGATAACTGTGTAAAATGCTTCCTTTTTATCAGGAATAACTCCCAGCAAGTTTCAACAGTAACCTTGAAAAAGCTTACTGTTGAAAAAAGGATGTGTAAATCTACCGCAAAAAGTTGAAGGATAGCCTTTACAGACATACAGACAGACAGACAGACAGACAGACAGACAGACAGACAGAACAACTTTATTTGGCCACAGCTGGGGCGATTAGGCCGGCGACGTCTTCTCCGTCGTCCGTCGGGCAGCAGGGCCCCTTTTGGGCAGGGGTCCGGTGCCTTCGGCCAAGCGGGCCAGGTCTTCTTGAATTTGGGGGTTTGGGTCACGCAGGGCGGCCTCCCAGCGCGCCTCGCTGGTGATGGTAAGGAGAATGGGATGGCATCGGTGCCTGGATACTAATGGCATGCTATCACAGGCCCATATGATATGGGATAACGATGCGTGAGGGACCGAACAATATGGACATGCGTCTACGTAGGTGTCGGGAAAGATCGCAGACATGATGGCAGGGGTGGGGAAGGAGCGGGTCTGGAGCTGCCGATAGATGACCGCCAAGGATCGGGATAGAGATGGGTGAGGAGGAGGAAAAATGGCACGCTCCAAGCGGTAATGGGCGAGGATGTCCCCGTATGTGTGCAGCCTGTCCCGTAGAGTGAATATCTCACTATCATTGGCGGCGCCATCGAGCCCTCGGAAGACCAAAGCTCGAGCAGCTTCGTGGGCCGCTGAGTTTCCAGGTAGCGCGGTATGGGCGGGAGCCCAGACGAGAGTGAAAAAACGCGATCGAATGTTCTGTGCCTTCAACAGGGCTGATAAAGTTGCTGGGGAAACTCTTGCGTAAAGGAAATTTAGGATGGCTGATTTAGAGTCACTGATAATAGTTGTTTGAAGGTGGGGACTGTGGGTCATAGCCAACGCGATGGCGATCTCTTCTCCCGCCGTGGGGGATGTCGTAGTAAGGAGGCGGAAGCGAGCTGGACTTGTTTCGAGTCAACCACTGTGGCTACAGCAGCCGCTCTGGTAGGATAGGTTGCTGCATCTGTGTATAGCGTGGGGGAGCCTGGAGGGTACGCCTTTTCAAGGGCTTTCGCGCGAGCCAGTCTGCGATCCTCATTGTGTACGGGATGCATATTTCGCGGAAGAGGTTTGATTCGGAGCGTCTGGCGGATGGAAGGGGGAATGTCTACCAATTGCTGATGGTTGGAGGTGGGTGGTGAAAGACCTAAGGAAGCTAGCAAGTGCCGACCGGTGTGACTCTTAGTGAGTCTTTCTAATTGGGCGGTGCGTTGCGCCTCAACTATCTCGTCAAGGGAGTTGTGGACACCCAGTGCAAGGAGGCGGTCGTTGGAGGTTTTTGGAGGGAGTCCGAGGGCTACCCTGAAACATTTACGTATCAAGCCGTCAATTTTGATTCGTTCGCTTAGCTTCATGGTTAGGAAGGGGGTCGAGTATGCTATTCGAAACAGGGCAAAGGCTTGTATGAGTCGAATGAGATTGCCCTCCTTGACACCAATATGCTTCGAAGCGATTCGAGATATTAGTCTCGTAGTTTGATATACCCCACGTTCAAGTTCTCGGATAGTGTCCAGGTTGTGTCCCTTGCTATGGAGGCGCAAACCAAGGACCCTGATGGTGTCCACGGTAGGTATGATGTTGCCTGATTGGGTGGTAATTGAGATGTTGGGGGGGGGGGGGGTCATGTGCGTTGGGCCGAAAGAGGAAAAACTCGGACTTTTGTGGCGAGCAGGAGAGGCCGCGGTGAGATCTGTATGTTTCGATCATTCGGGTAGCTGTTTGAAGGGTATCCTGAATGTGTCCGTCCGAACCCTTGGAGATCCAAAGAGGGATGTCATCTGCGTATAGGGAATGATGGAGGTCCGGTAGGGTCGATAGTAAAGGAGGAAGGTCTTTCATGGCGATATTGAAAAGAAAGGGTGATAGCACCGACCCCTGGGGAGTGCCAGTGCTTTCCAAACAGATTGGGGACGTTTTAATGGGACCCAGATGCAGAGTGAGCGTTCTGTCCGATAGAAAAGAACGAATATAGTTGTAAGTCCGCTCTCCCAAATGTGAGTTCAGTATACCCTCGAGAATTGCCGAATGGGAGATGGTGTCGAATGCTCGATCGTGTAAGGTCAAAGCCGAGGATAGCCTTGGTTGTTCGTACAGGAGCAAAAGCCGGGTCAATAATATGGTGGTGGAGTTGGAGCATAACATCCTGGGTGGACCAGTTAGGGCGAAAGCCAAACATGGAGGGCGGAAAGAGATGTGTCCGTTCGGCAAAACTAGTTAATCTGGAAAGGATAACATGTTCGAAGAGTTTACCCAGTTTGCCGGGTTTAGGAATTAGGATCGTTTTGGCAGTACGCCACCGTTCCGGGATAGAACCAGACTCCCAGCATTCGTTGAAGAGTCGTGTGACATCCTCCACTGATAAATCGTCTAGATTAGGCAGTTACTGTAGCTGAGAGGATAACCGATGAGGGCAGTGTCTTCACTGCAGAGGTTTTTAGTATAACCTCAGCTATTGAAGACGTAATAGCAAATGGACTACAAAAAGTGGCAATTTTTACAGATTCCTTAAGCGCCATACGTGCTTTGACCTCCCTTGTCCCTTCAAAGAATGCGGCTGTAGGTATGCTAAAAAATCGACTGTGCCGCCTTACATCGGCAGGGGTTAGTGTCGTCTTTTGTTGGATACCAAGCCACATTGGCATTCCAGAAAATGAAACTGTCGATAGAGCAGCATACGATACTAAGCATTGTGCAATAACGAAGTCCAAGGTTCCTTACCAGGACCTTCGGAACACCATACGAAAGTTCATTACAATGTACTGGCAAACTGAATGGGACAGACAAACTGAAAATAAGTTACACCTAGTGAGACCATACCTATCTGAATGGAAAAGTTGCAGACACAGAAATCGTTTTTATGAGGTTATTTTATGCCGACTGCGAATAGGTCACACTGTGCTCACACACGGCTTCCTGATCCAGAAAGAACAGAAACCCGTGTGTGACCACTGTGGAGATCCTCTTACTGTACTTCATGTTTTAATAAGCTGCCCACACCTTGAAGCAGCACGCATCAGACATTTCAAAGCATTATACACCTTTTGCATCCCTTTACACTTTGCGCTTTTACTTAGTTATGAACCGTTGGTGGATTTTAGTAACGTTTTCAAATTTTTTGAGGACACCGGCCTTCTACACCGGTTTTAGCTATGTGCATCTTTGAGTCCTTTTAAAATGTTTTAATCTTCGCAACACCTTGAATAACATTGTTTAACCGTTGCATAATTCTACCCTGCGTCTGGCGCATTATAACCGAAAGGTTGCTGAGCCAAAAAACCACAACTTTTCTTTCTTTCTTACGTAACATTTTATTTGTTATAAGATCTGGTCCGGGGGCCGATCTGGTGTTCAGCCGCTGTATGGCCGCATTTACCTCGGCCTCAGTTATGGGGGCATCCAATTCGTCGTTCGAGTTGCCTCTGTAGGAGGGGTGTTGTATGGGTGGACTGTTGGACATATTTCTTAGTGATGTAGTTCAGAAGGTCTTGCTCTGATCCTTCAAAGTTGTGAATTAGGTATTGTATGGATTGGGATTGAGCTGTTTTAGTGGTACTGGGATCAATTAGATGGCGGAGGATGTTCCAAGTTTTTTTCGAATTGAAATTGGCGTCAATAGACTCGCATGTGGCCTCCCAGTTTTGAGCCACAAGTTTAAACGAGTAATTTTCTATTTCTCGATTGAGTCGAGCGATCCTTCTTCGGGGGTTCCGGTTGTGTTTCTTTTTGGGAGGGCGTTTTTGCATGCTAGATTTAGCCTGCCACATATGAGTCAGGCGTGAATCTGGCTGGGGGAGATCCGCATCGATTTCTAATTCACGTGTGGCCGATTTAACGCGATTGAGCAGACCGTTTTCCCACTCAGAAAGCTTGTCCTTAGTGAGACGGGGAGATTGTTCGGTATGTCTGAAGGCGTCCCAATCGACGATGGTGGCAGATTTCACCTGCCGTGACATGTGCTTAAGGGGGACTGTGATATGCAGTATTTTGTGGTCACTGCCTAGATCCTGTTGCGTGTTTACCCACTGGGCTTGGGGGTTGACATATCTGCTGAAGGTTAGGTCGGGGTAGTGTATACGCTAACGCTGTTGCCCAGCCTGGTTGGGTATGCGGGATCTGTTGAGGAGGGTAAGTTGTTCCTGTTGTGCTGCTTCCATAATGATCTGCCCTTTGATAGTGCCCTTTCTGTAGCCCCACGCTGGATGGTGCGCATTAAAGTCACCGTTATCGACGATTGGGTTTTTCCGTGAAACAAGAGCAGCCTTTTGAAGAGAGAGTGAAAACGATGCCTATGAAAGCGAGGGCTGCTATAAACGTGAGCATAAAGAGACTGAGGGCGTCCTTTTTTGGGGGATTGATTTCCACAAAGACGTGGTCTATCGTCGCCTTTCAAGAGTGTTGTACAGCAGGGATATTGCGATGAACCAAAATAGTTGTTTTCTGTAGCTATGGGATGTGAGTCGGGAAGGCTTTATATCCCGATAGTTTGGCCACGACACCTGTCTCCTGAAGGCACAGTACATCCGGGGCGGACCTAGAATTCGATTATCAATGGTTGGTTGTAGGTTGCCGTGCTTACGTCGGTACCCACGACAATTCCACTGCCAAATGGTATAACTAGCAGTTGCCATGATCAGTTATTTGGGAGGATGGCCTGTCGTAAGGCTGGAAGCTTTTTTGGTAGTAGGGCGTGACTCTACTGTCAATAACTGCTCTTCGAATGCAGCTACCTGGGAGGTCAGTTTCGTGACAAGGTTGAAGAACGGTTCATATTCTGTAGCGAGCTTGGAGGTGATAGTTTCTGTGTTGTTTTGAATAGAGTGCTCTAAATCTTGCTTGGTGATGTAGGGTGTAGAATAACCAATTTGGGGAGGGTTAGTAGGGGTTGAGTGAAAGGAAGGCGGGTTATCACTGTCCATGACTGCTGAGTTATCGGATTAACTGGGTGGTGGGGGAGATGTTTTGAGCTGTTTGATCTCGGCTCTGAGTTTCTCATTTTCTTGGAGAACCTGATTAAGTAACTGTTTTAACTCAACTAATTCATTTGATGGGGAAGATGAGTTGAGGCCGCCGCTGCTGCCCAGTTTACCCACTTGGAAGGTCGGGACGATGCCTTTTTCCCTTGGGTGGTGTCCCCTGGTGTGGCTGCTGCAGAAGCTGCAGAGGCACGTCGTTCTTGGGAGGCAGGTGGGTGCTGTTCATGGGAAGCAGCTGGAGACTTCGTGGTGACGTGTGGTGGTGATTACAGTGCAGCGCTATCTTCTCGCCATTGTTTGCGGAGGCTGGTGGTCTTTCCACGGGGAGGGGTCGCCTTGAAGCGTTGCTTGAACGAACGGTCTCCCAGAGGATGTGCGCCGCCGCACAGGGCGCATTTGGATTCACACGTGTGGGAGGAGGTTTCGACGAAATGGTCCCCACATCTCCTGCAGCGCGTGGGGTTGGGACGTGGGCAAACGTCGGCGCGGTGTCCCTTGTCACCACAGGCGAGGCATGCCTCCATCTTCTGACGATGGATGTAGCATCTGTATTCGGCAGCACGGTAATAAATGTATGGAGACACCTTGTAGCCGTCGAAGACGATTATGGCTGTGCTGGTTGTGCCCATGCGGCGCGCCTGGAGGGCTTTGGGGTTGGCTGGTGTGACGATACTGGCTGTGATCGCTTCCGGCGTATCGTAGGCGGGTATGCCATGTATGACTCCTTTAGAGGTACCTTCGGGGGTGGCGACATAAGGAGACAGCTGGAAGTCCTGCGAGTCGATGTGAATTGCCGTGATAGCATTGTATTGGCCTGCCCTGGTTATACTGGGCGTACTCAGCACGAGAATGTTCTTTTCGGAGTTGAGGCGGAAGATGTCTGCCGATGCTTCGGCCGCCGAGATATTAGCAGCGGTAAGAATGGCGTCTCGAAGGTCGGCGGAGCCCGTTCGGGCAACGTTCATGCCACCGTGGGGCCGAAAAATAATCTTGATGTGATGTGCTCTCGGGGAAGAGGAGGCAGGCGTAGGAGTGTGCATGAGAGAGAGCGACTAGCAGGCGTGTTGACCTGGTTGTTAGACGGGGCAGATTCACGAAAGGATTGCAGGGCCCGATTGCCGCGGCGCCGGTAGCATTCCAACCAGCCTTTTTCGGGAGTAATGTCCGTAGGCGAGATGTCCTCACCTTGCACTGTGACGGCGTCCATAGCCGTCGGGAGGAACCGGGCCTTGGTTGTCCCGACAAGCCAACGGCGTCGCAGGGGGGAGTCGATGAAATCGAACAGGCGTTAGGCTTAGCCCAGGCGCCGCGTCGATGTATACATTGCAGCGTTTCCACGGTGCAACCGCTGGGGTGAGGCAGTTGAGGCTTGATAGATCGTCGGCGGGGTGTGCTAGGAGATTCACACACACCGAAATTCGAGGGTAAGAGCAAACTATGCCACCAAGAAAGGATTTGTTGCGGAGCCCATGCGAGGCACGTCTTACTCCGAATGGCCCCCTGGTGGCCGTGCATAGCCTTTACAATTTAAACTTTGACATGACTTAGAAATTGTACAAAGTTTATGGCTCCCTTCCGGGCACCTTTAGAGGGGCCATGAAAAAAATACAAGCAAGCTTGGTTCATTAAAGGGCTGCTTTGTCGCAATAACATGGATGCCGATTTTATCGGTAACTCCAAACCAATAATGAGATGTTAAAGCCATAGAGTTTCATATGAAACTCTATGGTTAAAGCAAACAGATGAAGCAAAGGTGGCTCTTCTGTCACTTTCCGGCATTTCTCTATGACCTCACAGAATCCTGTTAGTGCGATTGGTGGCAGCCGACCTAAGCACGTGAGAAACAAGACTGGGCGATTGCAGGGGTTTATGCAGAATTTCGATTTTGGGGGGGGGTGTTGGTGGTGGTGGTGGTTGGTGAGATGTTTCGGGGGGGGTTGTATAAATCCCTAGGCAGGGCGCTTGTGGTTGTGGAATCTTTTTGGGGGGGTGTTGGGGGTGTTAGGGGGGGTGTATAAATCCCTGGGTGATTGTACTGGGGCTCTTCGATTTACAGTCTCGGACTCACCGCGGACTCCCCGAGAAGCAGTCCAGCGTTCGATTTTCCCATGTATCCCAATGGCTTCGGGGAATCCTCGGACTACCCGCGGTCTATCCGCGGTGAGTCCGAGACTGTAAATCGAAGAGACCCACTGTTTTCCGTGCTGGCCCATAATACGTCACTCCTGGCCATATTGCGTCACCGGGGCGCGAAATTTGGGTGTTTTTGATATTTCTGCGGTTAAAAAAGCGTCTTTCGTGGCTCGAATGGAGCTGAACAAGTGACCAAAGGCCAGATCTTTAAAATTGCACAAATCTTATAGCTCACGGCCAGTTTTATTGATCACTCAGGGAAGACCAGACGTGGGCTGCCTTCGAAAGCCCCTGGTCCATCGCGGCCAAGGTGGACAAAGTGCGGTCCTACCTCGGAAGCCAGGTCTCTCCGCCGGCTAACCAGTTCTGCGTGGGCGTCTGGGACCTCGACCTGGACGACTACAGGCCAAAGTGCTCGAAAAGCAAGAAGTGGCCGCTCCTGGAGGCACTTGTGGCCGCCTTGCCGTGACTGCCTCATGGGCCCCACCTTGGGACAGGCAGGCCATCGGTTGAGAGGCCTTCGATACAAGACTGCGATCAACGCGACAATACATACTGATTTTTTTGCTTCGATTAAGACGCCCCAGGTTTTATACCTCAATGTTTAATATAGCACACTCTCGAAATGTTCTCACTAAAATTTCTGGCCAATGCATGCTGTTCGAGGAAACATGCTCAGTGCGAGGACCTTTGAAGGCGTCTACCAGTGTCTCCTTTTAGAAGGTGTTTGACGCTGGTTTCAGTGTGGAATCTAGTGTTCATAAAATACGTTCTTCCATCTTTCCAAACTACACCGAATGATGAGTGTTATTCCCCAAAAGGGAGGTTTAAATTCTGATGTCAAGGTGTATATTGCGGGTAAATGAAGTCTGCAAACATAGAATAAAATAAACCAGTGACGGGCGATGAGTTGCAGACAGTCAAACAGAAAATTTGTTATGCTCAAGTGTGGTGTTAGTACTTTTAGCAAAATGTTTAATCGCCACAACACAGTAACTGCCAAGGAATTAGACGAGTTTACTGCAGTGATAAACCACTTCTAATACGTTCATTGTTTACTAATCCCGCTTCCGATGCCGGGGATTGAATTGTGTAGCTTTTATCACCAAGCTGCCTGTAAAGGATGCTCCACAACGAAACAGGTAGCCTTGCGGTGAAGCCAACAATCGTGCTAAGCGAAGAAAGAATGCTTGACTGCTGTGCAGGTCAGGGCTAAATTAGGCGAAGTTCACATCAACTACGCACCATGACTAAAAACGTTTCGCCTTTCGATTAGCAAACAGGTGAAATCAGTTCCACACATTGCAGGGAAAAAAATTAGACGATTACGATAATCCCTTATGTGAAACCTGTGTGCAGCGCGAACTGCAGTCTTCTCTGTCACGGCGCATAGCTGCTGCGTCTCAAGAAGTGATCAGGGAACGCACGGCAGCGCGGGCTGCTCCGCCGTTATCTCGCAGCGTGTCGCCGCCGCCGAGCATGTTGTTAATCGTGTTTGAACCCCTGCGCAACTGTCACGTGGTTCGGATGAGCCACTCAACGAGGACAATATGATGAAGGGCCCATGTGCAGTCAAGGATCGCGGACCGCACGGCCGAAGATGCCGGTGCCGTCACCTGGCAGCAGCTGTGGAAAAGACACGTATGCTACATGCGCAGTTGATATGTCGGGAGCGAGGGTGCGTATTCAACTGTGCGATATGTTGCCCTTTCCTCGCACGCATGCTTGCCTTGTCGCCATGCTGCAAGAGCGCTGAACTGAAATACAACCGTTAGCGATGCGGCGCGAGATGATAATATTGCGTGCTCGGCGAACACGAGCGCCCGCTCCCCATCTGTGCCGGCGTCACATCAATTGCCTACATAACTTTGTACGCGTGGTGCCGTAACTTGAGCAACTAATGCTGGACACCTCGGTCACGCCCAAAACCATGTTCAGTGCTGCCAGCTCGGGTTCTACAAGCGATGAGGTGCCTGCGAAAAAAAAAACAATGAATCGGTTCGCCAAAATCGTTGCGCAAGGGCAACTGGCCCGTAGAATGGTTGGAGCTGCCTGACTTCTTAGTTTCTGTGATTATTATAATTCTGCCAGTTATTATCCCAGCCCACACAATGCTTGCAATTAATATATATCATTGGAGACGAGTTCTGCTGGTATATTTATTGTTTGCTACAAGCACGGATCGGCGAAATGAATCACCATGACAGCGTCCAAGAAAGGTGTGTTCTTGGTGGACAGCTCATCGTTCAATTCTCGTGTCCATGCACTACGAACGCAAACCAATACGGTGCCATCAGAAGTTAGGGGGCATGCTTTTTTCCATTTCTGTCCACTGTTTTGCAAGAAAGCGTAATTAAGTCTACAGTATGGAGAAAAAAGCACCGTCCCCAGATCCCCATAACCGGGCCCTTCAGTGAAATTCCCATTGGCTGCATGTAGCTCGATAAACCTCATTAAAATTCCAAATGGCTGCGACGACCTCGCATTCTACCCACTCAAGGGAACGGCCAGTTACAGTGACCGTGGCCTCCGCGATTTGCTGCCGGCGGCGCGCCGTTGCTCCATCTAAACGGCGCGCCGCCGGTAGCCGATCGCGGAGGCCACGCAGTGACAGCAGCCGTCAGAAGCTCACTTGCACATGCACCAACTCATGAAGATTGGAAATGACAATGTCAGCTGCCATGAGCTCACGGCCAATTCATAGTTCACAATTTGGGTGCGATGTCAACATACCAACACACAATGTTTGCTCAGGGCGATTGGCCAGTGACGATGAGGCAGCCATCACAGGCTCGTGGCCGGTGTCATTACACCCATCCACGTATATTGTCCCTCACCTGAGGAAAAAGTAATGCTCACGCTTCCAACATCGTAATACCCAAGCAACCACCGGAAGCCCGTCGGCCGGCCACCGTACGTCCATTCCTGCTCTGACGCCCGTTTTAGTGCCGATGGACGTACTATGTACGCCCGTGGGACGTCCGGATTTAACACTTCCGTACGTCCAGTCAGACGTACGTCCGAAAATCGGATGTATTTTGGATGTTCAGTAAAAATTTCCAGAATCGCATAACGAGAAGTTCGTGCAATGAAGACTGCAGTGCACGAGGCCAACACACTACCGGGCAGACAGGCATACATGAACACAGTGAACTTGCTTCACATAATTCGTTAGCGGTTCTCCATTCTTATACAGTGGAACCCCGCTGGTACGTCCCCCGGATTTACGACGACCCGCTTCTTACGACGGATCACCGCGGTCCCGGCAAACTCCCCACAGAAACAATGCATTAAAACCTTGATGATATGACGCTCGGGTGCGCGCGGTCCGCTTCATACGACGGATTGTGGCGTGGATAAACAGGCGTATTATATTTACACCACTTTGCCGCCTCGTCCCAACCTTTATTCTTAACCACAGTTTGACGCTGCTTGATGCGCAAAGGACCGCATGCAGGCGAGACCACTTGCTGAACAGACGCAAGCAAGCAGGACTGGTACTCGTGAGCGAGAGTTAAAGGAGTACTGACACGAAATTTTCGTGTCACGTTTTTTTCGCTGCTATGCGTGCCTACCAGCCCACTAATCATAAAATGACACATTAGACGGTCGAGCGCAGCGTAAACATTCATTTACGGCGTCGTTTATTCGTGTTTCGTTTTCGACAAAACGAACGCCGAGCGGCCGCCATGACAGGAGATATCACGTGACGTCACCGTTCTTGCCGTACCGCGGCCGCTCTGGACACGCGCGCGAGCGAGCGCACGCGCGCGCCCAGACCGGCTAAGGTCTTCACCGTCCCCACGCACCCGGGCAGCATGACGTCAGTCCCGAAACCATGACGTGTACACACGCCAGAGCAGCGCGCGCCATCCACAGCCATCGCGTCGGCTTCGTCACGGGAGCCCCGACGTCGGCAGTTCGGGGCAAGTATCAGATGATGTCATGTCGGCCCGCTTTCTTGTGCGGGCGAAGACTAAAATTGATTTAAAATATGTTACGCCGAACGGCTGCTGTTGAAACTTGCTGGGATATACCTCCTGATAAAAAGGAATCATTTTACAAAGTTATCTCAGCTTTGAAATTTCGTGTCAGCTGCCTTTTACCTTCGACGGCCCCACGCGGCAGCAGTACGCCAACGTGCCAACCGCAAGAAGTCATAGTTCAGGGTGCAAGTGGCTCCCGTCGAGCCGCCGGCGAATGCCAAAACACTACGACGCAACCCCACAACGACGACTGACTGAACACCCGCTTTCCTCGCCTGCTCAATCCAAGTTTCTTCCTTTCATGACGCTCTCTCCCCCTCTCTGCTCTCTGCTTATCGGTGTCTTCATGGAGGATAGAAAAGGTTCTTTCCTCCAAGGGTGTCTTTCAAAGCGGCGTTGCCGCTTCTTTATTTGCGAGAGTGCCCACATTCACGCGCGTCCGCCGCAAGGGTGGAGGCACATATACGTTGGCACCGCCATTTTGGGTCACTCGCTGGCTGCCGCGCTATAATTTTCACCGCAACACGGTTTACCCGCGAAGTTTGAACCATCTTATCTGTTCCGCGTTGCTAGGTCTTGTAGGAAACGAAAACACCCTATGTGTTGAGCACTTTGACCCAATAGCGACGGTACGGGACCGTTCAAAGGGTGTCTCCACCCTGTACGGGAATTTAGTTTTCTTTCATCTCCGCCTTGTACTATCGTTCGTTTCGCTTAGCCTTGGCAGTTTCACACTCGCTTGACCACGTCGGCCTTTTCTAGCTCCGGATGGCACGGGTGCCACGTAGCGCGCGGCGCTTGGCTGGCAGGCTAGCTCGGACGCCGTACTGGAGGTGAGGGGGCACAACATATATGTGTTTCTTAAGTTTTTTGAAGTTGGGATTTCAGATAAAGGTTCGTAAATCACACGAGAACGCGGTAAATATATACTCGGGAACAAGTTAAGAACGGCAACGGAAGTTGCCGCTGTGCCTCATCACCGCAGCCGGATGTTACCACGCGTGGCGCAAGTAGCGCGTTACTAAGAATATTTTGAACATGGCACGAGCCGTTACCATGATTTTTTTACTTAATATGCTTATAAACTACTGCAGCGACGACAAACAAGCTACGTGAGAAAGGGCAGACAATGTGACGCATTCGTAGCCATCTCCTCTCAAAACGCGCGCGCCCGTCGGCATCCGGGTCCGTCGCTTATGCGGAGTGATACCGTACATAATCTATTGCCGTTCTTAACTTGTTCCCGAGTATAGTACTTTAAATTCGTTCTTAGCCCACCTGTCGTGTGAGACTGTTTACTAGGCTGGCATTTACCCCACCGCGGTCGTACGACACCCCGGTCATACGACGCTTTCTCGCGGTCCCTTGAAAGTCGTATTATCGGGGTTCCACTGTATATCCTTCTCCAAACAGATAACCGTTGGAGACGGTGAGCTGCTGCAAAAAAGTAAAAAAATTAGTCTTACTTTTAGAAATATGCAGATGAAACTTGCAATATACAACTCAGGGTGTTGACGCACAAAATCTTTTTAATTGAAAAGCAAAGTAGCTTTCTCGTGTTTGCTTTTATATTCAATTTAAGCCGGTATTTGATGCTTCGTAGTAACTTTGTACGTCCATTGGCGGATGTCATTCGGACTTTTACATCCGTGTCTGGAAGTCCGCTGTACGTCCGAAACTGTACATCCAAACATGGACGTACAGTGGCCGTCCAAGCTGGGCATTGGATGTTCTTCGGATGTCCGTGGTTGCCTGGGTAGGAAGCTTAGATGCCCCTGTACTTCTTTCGTACAGCAAAGGAACAATTTTTATTGACTTTTCGCATTGGCTTTATGCAGAAGCCACCTCAAGCACTATCCTACAAATCGGCCAATGGCAAAATTGCATGAATTTGGCTTTCAAAGCTTGTTTCCCACCAACTGCATTTTCTGCACTAGGCTTTGCTTGATCTATTATTGGTCAAAAACATAACAGGTAAAAACGTCCACCTGTGAAATTGTATGCCATCACTGTGTACTTGGCTGCACAGGAGTGCTTCTAATTTCATGATGAGATTAAAAATCGGAAGGATTATGAGCAAAGCTATATGTTAAAGGAGTACAGACACCAATTTTCGGCGTTAATATTATTGCACAGTTCGCTTCCTTCACTCAACAGAATACCCTGGCTGAAATATGAGCGGCCTGCGACGTGAAGAACATACTTCAATTGGATTTCATTTATCGCGCCGACGGAGCAGCGCACGGAGCGGCACTCAGCAAATGGACATCAGGTGCGACATCACCCCGTGAAGCCAAAAGAAGTGACGCGACAGCGCTCGTCAAAAACTCGTGACGTCACTTCACGCGCGCGGCCCCACGAGCGGCGAGTGGGCGCAACACCCTCTCAAGCGGGCGCCGGTGACGTCCGCACAAAGCGGTGAGGTCAGGAAGGGATTCTGTCATGTGCGCCGTTCGGGATGAAAGCGCGGGAATTTGAAACAAACGATTTTCAGGCCGTTCAATGTAATTAATTATCGCACGCTGAAGTATTTGAAGTGCCGTTTCAGGTTCGCCAGGCCATTAAGCATCCATAAAAGCAATAAAAGTGTAACATAAAATTTTCGTGTCAGTGATCCTTTAAGACTTCGTTGAAACATAAAAAAATTGGCTGCCTTGCTTTGGTGCAAATGTTGGGTAAAGGTCCGTTCACACTTGCGACGAAAGTGTGTAAAAGCAATGAAAGCGACGCGAATGAGACCGATTGGTCTCGACCAGTTTTTGTCGCCGCTGTCGCTTTTGACGCCGAAGGCAGAGGCAAGATTCCCTGATGTCATATCCTGCCAAAGCACTTGAAAACTTTTTGATATCAAAACCAAAACTCCCGTGAAGTCTCGTTCTAAGCACAAAACAATAACAAGAAAAGCAAAAAAAAAAAGTGAACACCAAGTGTGGCGGTCACTCCAGTCGCACCGCTTGCATTTGCCGGTCCCGTCGCAAGTCCTCTGCGCTTTCCCCCTCATATTTTTCTAGTTCCTTCTAGCTCATCCAAGATGAAAATTAGGGTTTGTACAACCCCTTCCCACCATTCGCACTTCTCCTGCAGTCTGTTGGCACCTCTTGGTTCTGTTGTTCTTCGAGCAGCTCGAGCCAGCATCTTGATTTTAGTGTTTGCTTTAATGTTGCCTCTTTCAGATTCTCTGACGCTATTTTTTCCGTTTGCTATCGCACAAAACAATCGGACCTGCAGACCAAATTCAAAGAACGCTAGTACTCTCAGTTGTGTGCTTCCATCTTGCCTGCAAACATGCCCGACGCTTACTTTGTGCTAAATAAAGTGGGCACGTATGAGCCATGGCAGCAATTTTAGTATTTTGGACAGTCCTGCCTGTATGTATACACTTCTATATACAAGCATTCTTTCAGCTGTTTCTTGGCCAGGCAGTATAACCGATTGCCAGACAGACCATAATTTTCCGTGTCGAGGCTTGCTGTATAAAATGTAGCAACAGCCATTGCTTTCCCGTACTCCCACTTTCAACCCAGGAAGACACTACAAAGTGCCACTACGTTCCGCTTAGATTGGCCCCGCAGCACCTTGGCAGTGAAACAAGGGCAGAAACAGTGGTAACCAAAGTTTAAAGGCTTACATTCCTTTGTAATTTCACTAAGAAACTGTTGTGTAGGCAAAGCCTGTCCTTAGAATTTCTTTTCGACGCGTGTGGTAGACTCAGTATGCTGCTTGTCTGCGAAGCGCACCAAACTTGTATTGGCTCATAAACACAACCAGAGACTGCAAAAATCAAAGTACCAAACATCTTTCACCAAAGTGTCCCTCCCACAGACTCATTGGGAAGGTCACTTGCACTCTGCAACTATCGATGATGATCATAGTAGCCGAGGAACTTGTAAATCTTGCCACTACCGTATTCCTGCGCGTATAACTCGCCTCTGCATAAAACCTGCACTCCCACTTTCCGTCGACGAATAAAAAAAGTATATCCCCGCGTATTGCCTGCATATTTTATACATAAAAGGATGAACCAGAGCTACTACTCAAGCAACATTACACATTTGTTTATGCAAAAGAACTTACCTAGCCGACTACGTAACTAGATGACTTGTTGCAAACATCTTTTCAGGTTGTATATTGTTGAATTGTGTATGCAAAATAGGCACTGTCAATGGGATAACAAAGTGGCTTAGTTTCTGTTACTGCTGCTAGGGGCATCACGAGCCAACGCACATTGCAGTGAAGGTGCACCAAAGGAAATAGCTTGCTTATCTATAAGCTTCACTACTTGAATAGGTCTCTAAGAAAAACTCCAACAAGCACAAAATTACTAGCCTATAAGAGCATCCTGTTACCCATTCTCAATTATGGAAATGTAATTTGGGACCCTTTAACAGCGGCTAACTTATCCAAATGAAATCGTGTACGAAATAAAGCAGTCAGTTTTATTTTTAATTGTTATGGCCGCGCCTCAGTTCCAAACTGACAGTCAAGGCTGGTTTATTGAACATTACCAGAAATAAATTATGCCGCCTGCGTTCTTTTTTTTTAAATTGTGAAGAACCTTCTCAAAAGCAACACTCATCAATACTTAACGTATTTTTCTTCAGGTCATTCATCCCGCCACCTTGTCACTCGCTGAAACTAACCCCCATTCCAGCCGAAAAACAATGTCTTAAGTATTCTTGTTTTCTCAAGAACAGTGAATGAATGGAATAACCTTGAAAGTCATGTTGTCAAACAAACTGATGGTAACAAATTTGAAAGCCTACTTGACTTTGAGGCTTTCCTTTCTCGTTTTTCACTTGATATGTGCATAACGTGTTGTTCTGGTTCTCGGTGTATATTGTGGCGCCGGGCATTGATGTGTACTCTTCTTTTTGGAGTGATGTGTTGTTTCGATGCATGTATGTTTTTTTTTTCTTTTTTGTGCCCTTCGACGGATCTTATCCAGGCGCCACTGTGAATTGGCAATCAGTGCAATCTTGTTTTTTTTTTGCTTACGTTATGCGTTCTTTTTGTCTGTTTTATTGTGAAATGTATCACACTCTTCTTTCAACCCTGCTACGACCCCTTAATTGGGGTCAGCAGTATTGTAAATAAATAAATAAGTAAAATGAATAAATATAATCTGCACTTCTACTTCATCCCTGAAATTTTCACATTTTTGGTGTGGGCCATACGTGCGAAAATACGGTAGTTTCGTTAACTTTTGTCTTCAGTGTTCACCGCTGTATGCTTTCTTTTCATGTTTCATGTAGCCTAGCCAGAAGCACATGTTCAGGAATATTTGTACTTGGAATTGCATTAACTGTGAAATGATGCCTTCCCATCTCTTTCTGTACATTGATACACAAATCTTTCGCATACTCAGTAGAAAACACAACCTGCCTATTGAATATTGCGCAGCTTTTGTAAATTCATCTGCCATATCGTGTCAGAGCGTTGATGTGGGCTAGTTGGTTACGGTTTTGAAACATTACCACTTAGCACACAAGGGTAGAAAAGAACAGCAGGAAGAATAGAATAGAAATGACTCGACACATCTTGCTAGAATGTGATGGTGTACATCTAGATTGAGAATGTGATAAATACGATCACATTTATGTGATTTATGTGAGATTCCCGTAAAAGGTTTTTAATTTAATTTTACCCTGCCACAAATGGCAGTGCTAAAATTAGAGGGGTACAATTTACTAGGGTATAAATTTAATAGGGTATAAACGAGTCGCTTGCATTGACATAAATAACGCCAGCTGATCGAATGCAGGAGAAGACAACATTCAAAAATCTTTCCCGCCATTTAAGTACTGCCCAGGGTTTATTTTTCTGTGATCACATGTAGTTACATACTCTGCATAGAAGCACAAAAATGCGGTTCACATGTGGTTCACAATAAGCGCCCCAAACAAGAGTGAAACCAAAAACTCGCATAACAGCTCGAGGTGGTGTAGAATGGGAACACGAAAGCGGCACAAAAGCAACCAAGCCTTTATGCCCTTTACAAGAGGTTGTCCCTCCCCTCTAAAATAACGAGATAATAAAAATGATGACGAAGAGAGCGCGGAAGAATACTTGGGGCTATATTTACACAGCCGCGAACAAAAGTCTATTGGAGAAAAAATATCACACGTCCACCTCATGAAACGCAGGCTAAAAGTGCGGAGCGCTAGATAGGAATACAGGTTGTGACTACGTGCGGCGAAGAGGCAACAGTAACTGGTCACACTGGACAACTTGGTGCTGGGACGATGCGCGAGCGCTGGTGGGAGACATTCTCAGAAGAAGCCTTCCCGCTTTGCCTTCAACTTCGTATTTGGGCTGTTTTATAGTTGCTTAGTCCTCTTCTGGCAGTTCTCTTCAGCTAATGACAGCACCCACTCAGGGTGCAAAGCCCTTACTTCGCTGCTTTTACACCAGGTTCTTGAACAAAAAATTGTTGCACTACATTCAATAAAGTCTGGTACGTTTAACACCTGAAAGACACCGCAGCCACAATTCTAAGTTGTGCTCATTTAAGGGGCAGACTGGTCTTAAGAGCTACTTTTTTTAATTTACTAACCAATATTAATAAAACTGCACAGTATTATGGAGTTTTTTGTGCTGATTTCAAATCTGCAATCGAAACTTTTTGCAAGTTGAAAATTTTTTGAGATAATTAATGATTATTTGCCATTATTTGGGGTCATAATTACAAAACAACCACGCTATACCGAATGACGATTACCACGTGGCTAGGCAGACAAATGACTAAAGAATACAACAATTGGAAGAACTTTTCTTATTTAGCTATTTTTGGTCATTTTACGACACACTGAACTTCTATTTTCCCACCCTCTGCCAGCAATGGCTAACAGGTGGTGTCCACTGAACACAATAATTTTGCAAGGCCTACATTTCAAAAATTTGTTTCCAACATTGTATTCTCCACACATTTAGCTATCAGAAGCAAAAAAAATATTACAGTTGTACCTGCTGTGGGTGCCAAGAGGGCGAAATGCTAGCTTCACGTTGCAAGAAAAGTGCCGTTTCACCATCGAATTCTGCGCGAACTGAGCTGTTGAGTGCACTTTAAAATGCTATTTACAATAAAATATGCTGCCTTACGATGAAGAAATTTGCAGACTGATAAAAAAATGGCCGTGGATGCCGAAAATGCCATTTTCCAGAAAATGATTTTTTTGACCGTTTTTCGGCCTCAAAGACCCATCTTCCCCCTTAAGATGTGAAAGAGATGTAGGGTAAAAATATTGTTGCCCCTTATTTCCCTGACTGGCCGGCTAACTTGTAATCCCCTTCAGTGCTCAACGAACAACATGTTTCAAGAAATACAGCAAAATGATGACAGGATTAGTTGGAGACAGGTTACTCGTGAAATGACAAAATAAATAAAACAATGGTGGACGGAGGTAACAAAAAGAACACAAACGCAAGCACGCGCACCTTCCCTGCGCTCAAAAGTTGCACCCACCCAGCACCAGATATGTCCGGGTGTCGCACTAGAGGAGTTCTCTGAATAACAAGTACACTGTGATAATGAACAACATCCCATCCCAGAACTCATCACTGCAACATCGACTTGTGGAATGTGCGAGCAAGCACCGATGAATACAAGCAGCACAGCAAGCAAGCAAGAAGCGAAGCAGCCCTCAACACACAGCAGCCATCGATGCACTGCGCTGCACCGCATCACTATCCTACAATGTCATGTAAAATGAGTTTAAAGTTGTAAATGCTGGTGCGTTACAACTTATCTAAGTATAGGCATGTGTCTAGACTACTTTGATTCAACACAAAATAACAATGCTAAATGGAAGGCATGGGGTGTGCACGTACGAGTAATTGTGTGCCACTATATTCCAGCATAAAATGAAGCTTCTAGGCATGCAGCCAGCAAACACTATGAAGGCCAAAACAGAACTTGGGAAAACACGACAAAAAAAAAGTTGCCATTATGCCTACTACTACACCACTATCAATAAAGTAGCTGTTTATATCTCAGTAACTCTCGCAGTTCAGTAGCAGTAACCTGTAAACTTCCTTTGTAACCGTTTACTTTTGATGAATAAACTTCAACTTCAACCTGCAGTAACATACCTCTACATAAATCGCAGACTTCTACCAACTGACCTTTCTCACTTATAAACGGTACTGCAACATTTTAAGCACCAAAACATACAAAGTCGTAACAAAATTCTAAAGGCTTTGGAGTTTATAGCAAACAGTACGTAATGTCAATGAAACTGTCAGCACACTCTTGTCCTTTAAGTAATCACAATAAACACGGGATGACGTTCCAGTTGCCAAGATAGTGTTAGCCAATCAGAAAGCCTGTGCGGGCACATGAAAATTATATGCGCCTTCTTACGGGTTCCCACGAAAGCTTGCAACACATAACCGCACCGAGTGAAAGGAACTTCACTTCTGATAAACTCGTAGCTGTAGTGTGTTTGACTGAGAACCACCACGGCCTTTAACTGTTGTGGGCAGTTGTGTGTACCTACAAAATGTGCTCTCACCAATGTTCCACAAATGCTTTCATGTAACATCAGCTCCCAAACGGCTATTGTAAGCTATTCAGGGTGCTAAAAAATAATGTAATATATTACAAACTTCTAAAATAAAACTTTACTCTATAAAAAAAAAAAAAGCTTGTTTAAACACGAAGCTGTTTAACCAACAAAGAAACAGCTGCTCATAAGAAGACCTTTCTATAGATGAGGGGATGGGTAGGTAAAAAAAAGGGCAGGTAGTGGGGGGGGGAGGACCAGCAATAACCTGTGCCACTACCGTTCGCACAAAGTATCACTCAGAGCTTAGTTCCACACAGATATAAACAAACACATTTCAGCAGCCGTGCAGGCATTTTTCACCTCCTGCAGCACAGGAACTTGGAGAAAATGTCTTGCAAACACTTCACAATTGCATCACTCAGAAAGATGCAGCAATTGCATCGTTGAAAGGCAAACACGATTGTGAAAACGTGCACCGCCCACTCATCTACCGTACAACACCCTGCCGAGACCCATTAAATGCACGCAAAACGTTCCTGCGTGTGGAAATACTAATGTCCTCTGGATGCGTTTGTAATATCCATCTCAATTTTCATGCAGTCTACCATTAACAAGGCATACGCCTGCATTGAATGCACTTCATATGGAACTAGATTAGGAAATCCACGAAGAACTTAAAGAAAACAAAAAAAAAAAGACAAAAAGGAAGAAGGCACACAGCGTGCAATCGCCTGCGCAGGCGATTGTTGCATTTCTCTAGCAGCAGAAGCCTACCTACCTGCCAAGGTGGCGAACACTTGCTGTTTGTCTACCTTAGCTGAATATTCGTTTAGTAGTCATCACATTCGCAGCAGACGCACTGCAACAGCAGCCATCACATCACGCTTCTAGGCATGGCCCAGTGTATATGCCCCGGCCAAGGGTCACCAGTATCGCATGCACAGATATCACAAAAAGGCTTAAAAGACAAAGCACCACGGTGGTAGCTACCTGATATGTGGGCAGACAAGCCTCAAGCACTGAAGACCCAAACACCCAAGTTCCCAGCACACAGAAGAACCCTAAAACCCTCGACTTGAATCTTGCTTTCTGCGTGCCCTCAAGCATTTCATGTCGCTAAAAAATGCAGGACACGCACTCAGTGCGCGATCTCTAACATAAAGATGTCACAAACCAGCACTCACACCGTACCGTGATTCATAAAAACTTCGGGACACCCGCACAACAACCTAAAAACTAAATACTTTGAACGAAACTACCAAACACACAAGCTCGCTGACTCACTCAGCTGAGTATAGACAATATCTCAGGTAGAATTACCACCCTTCAAACACCAGTAGCTCCCCCTGATACTGCGAAAATAGTATATAAAAAAAACACAAGATAAGAACAACTACATGATTCATCTACTCAACGCAACAAAGCTCTTCACGTTTGGTGTTCAGAAACAAAGGTCTTTATGAGTACCCATTAAATAAGGGAAGCCCGATGTGAGCACCATAAGCCTTTTACGATGCTTTATGTCTTCTGGAGTTTTGCAACGTGGGCACATGCTTGGCTCCGATCTCGGAGCAACCGTTTCCCCAACCCCGTACACCACCTTTCATGACTTCAATCCAATTTACTTTCACTGATATGCGCAATAAAATAACAGTCTATAGTGAGGCATGTGCAACAACAACTACTGGCCAAGGATACACCAACAACAGAATAGAGCTCACACTGAAACACACCATTCGCAGTGGCCACAATCGCACAAGCTCAGCTCACAGGAGGCGATGAACAGACCTCGACCCTTTCGTTGTTTTCCTCATCCTTAGGGAGAGTTTGCAGAGAAGGGCAGGCTTACGAAAATGTCTTCAAGTAAGCTTTTTAAAAAAAGTAACACGAAAAAGACGCGGGAGGGCTGTGAGGTAGCTTTCTGGCTAATAAAGGCCCCCCCATCACCAGATAAGAGAATCAAAAGCATTAAATATATAGAATGCACCCAACAAGAATGTCAGCTTTGTGGCAAAGTCTTGAAAGCTCATTGAACCTATTCTGTAGCCCAGCTTTTCATCGCAGTGGTGTGGCTTGTGTGCCCGCAGGAATAAGCATAAACAGTGGTGCAATGGAAAAAGGCTGCTTGGTTCCCAGAAAAGATATTCACACTCCTTTAATTCAAGAATCCTAGTAGCCTAGTAGCCAACAAGGGAGCCTGCCCATTTGCCATCAACATCACACATTCAATGTGGGCACGGAAAATTTTACGAACAAGCCGTAACTTGGTGGAACAAACAAACAAAATCTCCGAAAGCAGCCTTGCAGTGCGACACTCACAGAGTCGCGAAGAGCAGCTTCATTTCACGTTCCAACTCAAGGTTGGAAAGCCTGTTCCCCCAAACTAAATTCCAGCTTCCATTGCACCCTGCAACTACAGAAAGTCCGCCCTGCCTGCCGCAAGGTTATCGACTTTGGGAGCTTCAAGCACTTTACAAATGATTCGACAGGGCTCGCGAAAAGGCCGCAGTAACGCGTTAGCGAACGTCACGAACTCACCCTTGTATGGTCCATACATCAATATCCAACCATAATTAGCCACCTAATCTTAGAGTCTATGGATCAATATCTGCCCGTAACCAGCCAATAGCTCGCACAAAATAAAGCATTCCAATCACACACACGGTCCTTGTGAGTGTCAAGCACTCTACAAGAGGAATCTGCAGGGTTTGCACAATGAGCGCACTAAACATTGGCAAACCCCACAAGCTTATAGTCTACATAGCCTATACTATAGAGTAAATATAATCTATAGTACAGTCTATAGTAGAGTCTATACTATAGACTATGTAGTCTATATGCTCTTATAGTCTATAGCTGAATTTCTGTCCGTAATCACCTGTGCCTTCTTTACAACGACTGCACAAGAGAAAGCATTTAAAATCACGTGTGTCGAAGTAGTAGTCGATCTTCAATCAAGACAAGCAATCAAAGGCGTCCCCGGTGTCGCCAGGCCTTGGCCACGGCGGCGCGCTCGGCCTCGGAGAACCCCAGGATGGACTGGATGGCGCTGAGGTGTCCCCGGCAGTCGGACCGGTCCGTCAGGAAGTAGAAGACGGCATCCTTGAGGAAGCGCAACGTGTACTCCGCCTGACGCTCCGTGCCAGGCACAAACGCCGGCGGAGGGGCGGGGGCCGCCGCTGCCTGGCCGCGATGGTGATGCTGAAGCTCCTCGTTGCGCTCAAACTGGGCCGCTTCCTGGCCCTTCCTAGGAGTTGATGGGAGAAAAATGGGGAAAGGGATGATGTTGCACTGCGGGATGGGGAAACTACCATACCCTGTGTAACGAGCACCCAAAAATTTCAGTTTTTTCTCACTGCACGAGTAAATGTGGCACAGCAAAGATTGTTAATTCAAACATCAATAATCTGGATTTGTGGATAGTTCAAACTCTAAAATTTGGTGTGGCCCATGCTCCATAGAACAGTATGTATAAAAAAGCCAGTTCAGTCGATTTGATCAGCTTCGCCACGGACAATTCAAACTGCGCCACAGCACCGGTGGCTTGGTGCCTGGTTTACAGAAACGCACCCACTGCCAGCACAAGAGGCTACGTCGTCTTTGGAAGGCAGAAATGAACGACGAGAGACGCAAAAACATGGTAAAATGTTTCTTTTCTTCATGGGTAAAACCAAACCGGTGTGGAAGGCCAGAGGACAGCGGCGGCTGCCTCCGCCCCATTCCACACGACCTCCAAGACCATGGATCTCGAAGGCTTTGCAAATCTTGTCATGTAGCTGCTGTTAGCAAGTGACAGATGAGGTAAAAAGCACCGAAGTCCCAGCATCAAATTGCTGATGCGCCCAGCTGTTTCCCAATCACAGTGCACTGTTGTTATTCTTCACTTTCGTTATTTTGAACCTTCATTAATTCAAACCGAGACAGCTTTCCCTTGTGGTTAGAACTATCGTGCTTTCGCTGTACTTTCCAAGCAGGGTGCAAACTTGTGATTACCTACATTAACACTGTAAGGGTAAAGGGCTGTTCGACAACGTTAGCAGCATTACAGAGTGAGAAACAAGCGACAGGGCAGCAGCCTCACATTTGCGAAATAGCTTCCTTCCTTCTTTCTTCTCGCAGTGCAAGAAGCCAGGGGAGAATATGGCCCTAGTGCTCGCTTTGCCCAAGGCCAGTTACAAGGGAATCAGGGAATAGCATGCCACTAAGGCACGCAACTGCATGCGGTGGTCACAATTAATTCCATTCGGGAGTAAGAGGCCGCGGTGGGGTCAGCAGAGCCAGGTTGGTGCAGAAGCACAGACCACCCTTGAGATGTTCCCTTCCAGGAGCCAACCCGACCAGTGCAACGTGCAACACGAGAAGAGAGTGCGGAGCTGGGGGAAACTGAATGGCCAGCGAGTTCTTGCGTCATCCATCTATTTAGACCAACTTCGATTTTGACTTCAGTGTCCCTTTAACAAGAAAATGATACAACGCATGAAAAATTCGTCTGATACAAGCCCCTCAGCTGCCACAAGCACTGCTTGCAGTGGGTATCATATTTCTGCAGACAAACCCCCACCATCTATAAGCCAAAGTAGTAACTGCATGCAAAAAATAAAAACTGAAAAAAATTTAAACAAGTCCAGCCCAGACTATACTCGGTGACAACTTAAGAATGGCACGGGAAGTTGCCGCTGTGCCTTATCACTGTAGCCGGATGTTTCTCCGCGCGGCGCAAGTAGGGCGTTACTGGGAATATTTTTAACATGGCGTGAGTCGTTCCCGTGATTTTTTGGACTTAATATGCTTACAAACGACTCCAGTGACGACAAACAAACTGCGTGAGACACGGCAGACGATATCCCGCATTCATAGCAAACCCCTTTCAAAACGCGCGCGCACTGACGTCACGGGTCCGGCGCTTTGGTGGAGTGATACACTACATGAGGTGGTGCCGTTCTTCAGTTGTAACCGAGTATAGTAACTAGCTTTGTGCCTGAACGCTTCAACAAGTTACACTTGTTCGAGGCATGAAAGGGGTCAAGGGGCCATGAAGACAAAATACAAGTTTTGGCCACCAAAATGACCCCTGTACACCAACAACAATGACACCAACTTTAACGCAATCTTCCACAAATCATCTACGCATATCGGAAAACATACGACGCAGCAGGAATTCACCACGCCACTTTCTCACCGGATCCTTACAATGCCACCACAGGAACTTGTTTGTGGAATTGGAAGCCGCCAGTTAAGGCCATCACCCAAGACACATGACTGTGCAATTGTAGTGGTGTCTCTAGTTCTGTTTGATTAACCAAAGACTTTTGTACTCATCAAAGAATAAGACCACAGTAGAATCTCGATAAACGGAAATCGCTTAAACAGAATTACCGCTAAACGGAACAGTTGCCTGGTAAGTTGGTTTTGTATGCAGATAACGTAAAAAAACTCCCGGTAATCGGAACGAAAATTTCCGCGTCAGCATGTAAACGGAACCAGAATTGGAACTTCTTGTGATACCCATTGGCATGAGAATCAGCTTTTTACGCTTCCGGCTGTTTTTGTTTTTGTTTTTTCTTCCTCCGTTTTTCTTTTTTTAGCCTCGTTGGCCTCGTAAACCTCGTCTCGTTAGTGGTCAGCCGTGTTAGCGCAACGAATGCAACATTGCAGTTCTTGTTCGAGTCGTTCGGTCTCGATTCACGACGCCGAGGTTACAGGGCTCAGCTCCTGCCACCTAGTTGATGCCATCATGGTGCTGCTATTCGCGCTTCATTACCGCGTTGCCGTCTTCTAAATTTGGTGGCTCTTAAGCACTGGCGAAGTTGAAGCCTCTAGCCTCCGTAAAGATGCAGCTGCAAGGACTCAAACAAAAATAATTGACGCATTTTGTAATGCACAGCGACTTATTGTTGCCAAATCAACTTTGTGAATGCTGTGCCTAAGCCTCTTGTAGTTTTCTTGCTTTCTGAAAAACTATCAGCTACATTCACCTTCTAGTGCTTAGAGTTCCATGAAACGCCATTAAGAGTGTGTACGCACATAAATTTGCACATTTGCAGCATCTTCTCAGTAAACGGAACTCCTGTTAAACGGAACTAAATTTTTCGGTCCCTTGAAGTTCCGTTTATCGAGAGTCTACTGTATTTTGTCAGGTCAGGTAAAGCTGTATTTTGACGTCACGGCCCCTTTAACTCTTTCGCGACCACGCTGTAGGCCATCGTTCACGGTTGAACAATGATTTTCAAACCTCCTGCAAAAGCTAAAAACGGCATTACTCGGACAACTGACGCCATCTGGTGTGTTCATTGGAAACCTGTTTCTCGGTTTCGTTGCCATTTGTTTACATTTCCCGTGGGTAGACGGCATCGTGAGTGAACTTTGAACCCACGATAGTGGCGAGTTGGGCTACAATGGCGACCTGTTTTGCTGGGCACTCTGTAAAGGTGGACAGCGGTTTCCGGGACTTGGGCCACTACTGCTGCTGCTCATCTTTTTTACCCCAGCAGCAGCGATGAGTCCAGCAACGATGTGGATTCTTCAGATTTTAGTTCTGAGGAAGACTCCCATTCAACAGCCTCAGACTATGGCAGGTGCTGTCAGGGAAGGTTTGATTTTGACTTGACGCTGTATTTAGAAACAAAACGTGCCAAATATATGACGACTGTGGTATTACTTTTATGTGTACGGCCTCGACAACGTGTGGCAGAAATATTTTGCCAAATGCACAGCACTGTATCGCGTTACAGTCGAATCCCGCTACAACGAAATTGACGGGACGTGCGAAAAATTTCGTTGAAGCGAAAATTCGTTGAGGCGAAATCTGCCCCAACACACCACGGAAAGGCCAGAAAAATAGCCCCGTGCGTTTCCGCAACATTGGCAGCATAATACAATGTTTAGAAAAAGGAGTGACGCGCAATAACTCATGTTTATTCGGATAACAAACATACCAATTGTTATCTTTTTTTCACCACCCAAAGAACTGCGTTACGGAGGGGGGTGAAGATATGCAGGGGCAAAACGTATCGCTGTACAACAAGGCGTGTCCACCGAGCTGATTACTTGCAGATAGCTGCTAGGCCGTGGAAAGCCCCCCTCTCGCTTGTGGCAGGAGCAGTGCCGTTATCTTATCCTCTGACAGGGCACGGCAGCTACTGACCTTGGCAGGCAAGACGCGCGCGCTTGCATTATGCGTGCTCGCGACTAAGATAGGATGACTAGGCTTCAAGACCAACGCGCAAACATGATTTTCGCTCTTGGCTATGAAGAATGGTAGAAGGAAAACGGCAAGGACAGCTGCTCACAACGCATACATGACGGCATCGCGCCAGCAGCGGAGCACATTCATGCAATTTCAACTGGATACGGATTGGCTGTAGCTCTGGGGCTCCGCCTTGGCGAAGCGGGCCTGCGCCTCGTGTAAGACGGCCAGCCACATCGTTATCACCATCAAGCAATGGCGTGCGCCTATGAGTTATTTTTTGTTTTGTTTTGGGTGGCGGTGTGGTCGCAACGCGCATTTTCGGTGAAACTAAGCGTCCTGAATGTATCAAAGTTACAGATAGCTGGCGCTCATGCTTATGTATTGTCAAAATAATTGTTCAACCCAGCCCAAATCATCGAAAATTTCGTTGAAAGCGAAAGCAAGCCTGACAAATGGTTCGTTGTGGCGAGGAACTTTGTTGTCATTGACTTCTATGGCTAGCTGACGCGGGAATTCGGAAAATATTTCGTTGAAAGCGTGAAATTTCGTTGAAGCGGCGTTCGTTGATAGCGTTCGATTATCTCATTTAAGATACATCTGTAGCGTAGAGACGGGACAAGAAAGGAGACACCACGACGGCGCTAACTCGACTGCTTATCACTTTCACTTTAAGATAGCCTGCCACTCATGTAAAATTAGCGCTGCGGAGCGACGCGCGCTGCTTCTCAAGAGCACTAATTTTTTTTCTTGTTCTTTACTGCAGCAGTGATAAGAATTTTGCGTCAGAATGCAAACAGGCATGCTTGGATGCATATTTTTGAGAGACTGACTGACTCTGAAGTGGCTTCGCGGAGTGGCACAGCCATAAGGGCACCTAGGTTGGTGGGCCCACAAAAATCCAAAAATTGGTGTACAGCGTTGATGTATATATTGAATCACAGCTTAGAGACGTAGAAACATTACGTACATCTTATAATTCCAAAATAATTTTTATGCTGAGTAAAATCGCCTATTTGTGTTTTGTGTATACTTTTTTGTGCATTTTTTTGTTTCGTTGACCAATACACCCTTAATGACTACACCTTTCACAAAACTGCTGTTAAGTGTTGAAAGAGAAATCTATAAGCTACAATTTCATGCAATAGCACTGCTAAATGTGGCAGTAGCTCAAGAGAAAAAAAAAGTTTTCTGGAAGCACAAAAATTGGCTATTTTTCCGCAGTAGTGAAAGAGTTAAAGAAGAGTTAAAAGAGTTAACGATGATCCCTTGCCCCAGAAGAACACTGTTACTCTTCTCTATAGGTCCCTTCCGCATCCTCTGAGTGGGGCCAGAAACAGACACAGGGACACGAAATTGTTTCATGCCCCCTTTAACTCTTTCCTTACAACCAGTGTAGTACAGAACGGCGTTCCTGAAACTAGTTCCTTTTTGGAGGAACGGAGGAACGCCACCGTTCCATTAAGGCTCGGTGGAACTGTGACGGTAACTCGTTAGGTTTACGAAGGAACGGCAGGAACGGCGTTCCTTCTGCAAACGTTACATTGCTAGGATTTGGCTGTTTTTGATGCCAAGGCTCGAGTATAAAAATCCATAATTCGCTACTGTGTTTCTATTCCTACAAGCTCGCCCTTCAGCGGAACGTGTTTCCTTAAAAAGTCTAAGGTGGAAGAATAACCACGCAGTGGGCGGCAGCCTGTGCTTGCTTTCATGCCGGTTGAGCTTACGCAGCGAGCGACAGGTGAATAGCGCAGTCGCGAGAATGCTTTTCACTTTTCACCATTTGTCTGGAGAGGCCAGGGTGCGCGTGTGGGCGATAGAATTCTTCCCTGCGGGGCGGTGCTGTCTTGGGAGTTGGGGCTAGCGGTGAGGTCATTCAAAGGGTCACCGGCTATCAATAGGGCTGGGCGTGCAGCAGTGTCTTGGGATGCTGGACTGCTCAGAGTTACAGAGTACGCACGCAGTTCGTCACGGCATGGTCTGTCGCCTTACTGGCGGGAATGGGTCGACGGGAGTGCCAGGTCCTTTTGTATTACACGCGTCGTGTTGACAAAGGACAGGAATTTTGTCCTTGTTGGGCATAATAGGTGACCGGTAAAAAGCGCAAAGGCT
Organism: Haemaphysalis longicornis; assembly: GCA_013339765.2. Classification (NCBI taxonomy): domain Eukaryota; kingdom Metazoa; phylum Arthropoda; class Arachnida; order Ixodida; family Ixodidae; genus Haemaphysalis; species Haemaphysalis longicornis. The sequence goes on along the minus strand of CM023456.1, from coordinate 112,368,390 downwards.
CATGGGTGCATTGTTTTCTCCTGCGGAGAGCCGCCACTTCCGGTTCGGGAGCTCTCCTGGCCTCCCGTACGCCATCGGCTTTCGCGCGCTTGTGTGCTTGTTGTTTATCTGTTTCCACCGGAGAAAAAAACACTCATGCGTCGGGAATTCCATAAATAAGAACGATTGGCCCTACTAGGCGTTTATCTGACAGGTAAGAACCCTGAGACAAATAAACAACACGCACACACGCGCCTGACAGCTGCCGGCGCACGCAGGCGTACGGGAGGGCAGGAGAGATCTCGAACCGGAAGTGGCGATAGCAGACGACGTACCCATGAGCCTTTGCACTTTTAGATGCGAAAGATCTCTTGCTCGGGGGGATGTCCCGCGCCCATTCCCCGTCTGCAGCGCCTCTGATGCTGATTGTGGCAGGATGCCCCTAGGGATTGGCCAACCAAAGAATCCATCACGAGGTAGCTTCGCGTTCAACCACCGTCGTCATCTTCCCGTAGGGGAACCGCCGAAGAAGAGAAGAAGGCAAAGCTGCGAAGAGGACGGCGTGTACGTTGCTCTCAGCCGGTGCACCAACGTCAACAACTTTTACCTCACCAACGCTGATGGAGACTACCGATTCTTCCACAGAGACGACAACATCGACAAGAACATGATGGACGAGTTTCGGCACCTCAAGAACCACCGCCTACTCACCATAACACAACAGTACTTCGTGCCTTTGCCACCGCTGTGGACCCGGACGCGGAATTCCCTCTGGCGCTACTAAACACCAGATCACTCAACGTAATGGCAACATAATGGAACCACACGGAACCCCCATGATGCTTCGCGTCCTCATCAGGGTTCCCCACGGGAACATGGTGTAATTTTTTTACTGGTCACCTATTTCGTCGCGTGTCCGTATGGACAATACCTGAGAGAGGCCACCCGAACGTGAACGGCCAGCGTTCAGAGTTTCTTTAGTGTGTCGGTTTCAACCTGTGCTTTGATTTTTTTATAATGTAAATGTTTTTTTACGCACGCGATTACGCTCCGAGTTATTTATTGTGCTTTTTCCTTACGCGTATTTCTAACCACAGCAACTGATTTGTGCGCCGCGTCCACATATTTGGCTATCTGTGGTTGTTTTTTTATCTACTATGCTGATTGTGTTCGGTATACTTTGTAATTCTTGCGTGTAGATTTGATGTGTGACTACGCTTTTGACTTTCATTTTATTCTTCTTGTGATCGTCTTCCTTACTTAAACTTGTATTTCGAACCTCGTAGCCATTACTTGTTCTGCTGTGTTTTGTTACTTGCAAATTTCTGTGTATGATCCGCAAAGCTTCACTTTTGTAACCCCCTTACTCAATTCCCTGCAAAGGACCTGTAAAGTATTATAAATAAACTGCAATATTGAATAATCTTTCATTAAACGCCTATGTATTGTTCCTTTCGACACAGTTTCTTAAGCAAGAAATGTAATGATGTTCGGCGTGGGAGTAACTTTCTATCTGCACATCTGAAGAACACTAACCTAAATGCGCATTTGTAAGACCGAAGTGGAAAGTGCCATATGTGTTGCACCCATAATAGACGAGCACCAAAATCGCAGTTAGATATGTCTGGAGTTTGTCCGGTGCTCCCTGAAAAAATTTGTCTAGGAGCATTTCTTTAGATTCTTTTTATCTCCAGATAATCTGCTGCCAGCAATGTTCCAATTCGTATAATATACGTAGTTCGGTGTGAGTTTTAAATTTCTCACTTTATTTCGCATAAACATTATCCGAAACCATATTTTAACTTAAAAAATAAAATGTAACGTTAATGTAACGACACGTTCCAATTTTCGAAGTGGAACTGGAATGCGTTCCTTTCGCAATAAAGGAACTTGTAACGGGAACTCGTTTCAAAATTGGGAAGGAACGAGGAACGAGCTTTTGTTCCTATTTTAGAGGAACGTGTACAACTTAAGCAAGAAATGTAATTTTATCTAATGCTCTTAATCTGCTTGTTCACCATCTAGAGCCACGGCTCTAGATTGACAACTCTTTTTTCGATGTTCCTCATGGTGGTTGAAGCGTGCAGAGGGCCACGAGCCTGAAGTTTGAACCCGCATAGTGGTGATTTTAAAAAAATGGTGCCCGTGCACGAGCGCTCCGCAAATGTGGACAGGTGTGCAAGGACAGTCAAATGCCCCAGCTGTTCAGTGCTACCCAGCAGCCCAGCCGACTCCACCAAACATTGGACCGATCTTTTCCATTTAACCGTGAGGGGAAATTTGAATTCCTTTATGGGTCCATGGTACCCCAATGGTCCAAAGGAATGAAAGAAAAATTGGACAATCCCGCTTTCCCCAAGGCTATGGGGTTTAAAGCCAATGCTAAAATAAATGAACGGGGCTAAAAGCCAATTTTTTTTTATTGAAGAAAAGCCAATTTGCAGGATAAAAAAAAAACTACTTTCCACGTTCCATTTGCTCGGGCAGCAGGTACATAGAATGTGAGAAAGAGTCGGCAATCAAGGATGTTATTGAAAGTAAACAAAGAAAGCAGGTAGCAAAATGTAATTTAATGCAGCAGAATGAAAAAAAAAAAAAAGGGATAGCAGCAGAGGGGAAAAAAAAAATCATGAAAAAAAGAAAACAAATACATATGGTGTTATAAGTTCGCAACAAATGTCTGTCTAGAAGTACTCCCCCTCTCGAGAAGGCCGTCTAGTGCAAAGACCAAACTGGGTAGAGCCCGTAAGCACAGGCAGGCGTGGCGTAATCCATGAACCCGGCTGGGACCGCCTTCAAATTATTTTTAGCAGAAGTACTGGTCCCAATTAGGGCGTGGCCCCTAACGTTACCCCCTTTGGGAACATTGATCTGCTTGTTCACCATCTAGAGCCACGGCTCTAGATGGCGAACAAGCAGATCAATGTTCCCATCAAGGCGGGGTGAAGCGTTGTAGGGGACCACAGCCTGCTAGTTGGGAGGCGCAGTAACTTCGTGATCTAAAAATATATTGGAGAAGGCAGGTGCCCAGCGGGGCACCTCGTTTTTTGTGTGCTCAAGCTACAGTCACAAATACCCCAGACTTCGACAGGTGCTGCCAGGTAGCCCAGCCGAAAAAAAACATTGGCCAACCATTTGGTCCCATTTGAAACCCGATGGGTCGAAATAGAATCCCAGTGGGTCCAAATGGAAACCCAATGGTCCAAATTGGAAGCGCAATGGGGCCAATTGGACCTATTGGAGCGTTCCGAATCGGGCCTATTGGCTCGAATAGGATGGCCAGTTGGCTCAATTGGACCCATTGGCTTCAAAATGATGATCAAATTGGGGAAGCCATTTGGGATAGTTGTTTGGATATTATTTGGATAGTATTCAATTACGACAACCATTTGCTAAAAGTTACTTCTCTCTCTCAACCTTCATTTGAAACCTTCAGAAATGTTCGAAATTTCAACCTTTACATATTTATGTTATTGAAGCAAATAATTTTGAATATTACAATCAGCAATTCAAAATAAAGTTCTCAAAAAACATGATAAGCAAACACTAAAGAAAACTTTCTGACACAAGTAGCAAAATGTTTCGAAATACAACCACGATCCAATCCAATTGAATAGAATCCATAGACGTACAGTGGATAAGTGGTATTCAACGTGGTGTTGGCGGTGTAGGCGTGTTGGTCGATCGCACACGCAGATCTTCTCTGCTCTGACTGCACGTTGCATTGCAAATGTAACGTGGTCTGCAAGAGCATGAAAAGTGGCAACAATGATGTCGTACGCCCATAGCGGTGTGTTTCAAGACGCATCTTTACACTGAACGCCGCTAAGCCTCACACCGAAAGAAGAGAGTACCTGTTTATGTGAGTAACCCAGCTGGTTCATTTTTCCTTGCCATTTTCATTCCTCGTAGCGTGAGCGGTATTATTAAGGATTAATTTATCTGCCTGAGTATATTTCAGGGCTGTTCATGTTACGACTGACGGGTCCACGACATCGCCCCGCAGCGCAGCTCGCCATGCATGCAGCATTGTTGAAGAGGTGAACTCACGCCACTCAACATTTCAGTGTCTTGTTGTTTTAAAGGGACCCCGCAACACTCTTTCAGTAGTGCAGGTAAACCTGCGTGACGTTTAGATTACACTGCCAGGAATACCTGAGCCAAATATTACACGTGCACGTGAAGCGGTGAGCGCGCAAATCGCTGTGAAAGACGCAGAAAAACCAATCGCGCTCTCTTCAGTTCTCCTCATTATGCACCCCTGGCATGGCCTAAACCCCGTCATTGAGGCCATGGCTGTCCGATCGGCTGTCACTGGTCAACTTTGCAGCTAATTTCTCGCATTTCCTGTTACGATACGCCGTCGTCAGTGCTGTGTGCAAACCTCTTCTATGCCTGAACCTGTTGGCACGGTTTTACCGTTTATTTTGTGTTTTGAGTGCGCACGGAGTTTGCAGTGATGAGCTCAATACTTCCCTTTCAACCAAACCACTCGTTAAACGTTTATTGCTTCAAAGACGCCCTACCAGCCTGAGCGCGCACTTGCGAGCAGGCTGCTTTTTGCCTGCCTGCTTTTTTGTGGCACCTAACTGGAAATAGACCCCTCCACGTTTCGGAGAAAAGGGGAAAACTCCCCGGCCTGTCATATATCGAAGGCTGCCGAAGAGAACGCCGCGAGCCACCCTCCTCTCCGGGAGAGAGCGCGCAGCTTTTGCGCCGTGTTGTCCGCGGTCGAGTTGAGAGGGAACAATTATGCGCTATTTCTCATCGCGCGTAGTTTCAGTGATAGTGAACGGATTTTCATAATTCTTGCGGGAGGAGATTGCTGGGACAATAGACTTTACCCCGAAATACATTCCTAGCAGTCGATGGTAACTGTTGTAGGGTCCCTTTAATGTGCGAAACTGCGGTTTATTACAAACTTAACGTATTGTTCACTTTTGCCGCTCACTTTGTGAAGGTCCAGCCAGCCTGCGGCGAGCGGAGCATGGCAAGGACAATGGCCTGTGAAAAATTGCTTAAACGACGAACTATCTGCATGCCGTGTATAGAAACAGAGCAATAAAGGTATTCATCCATTCCAAGAGTTCTTCTATTTGTGATACAGGTAATCAACACACTGGCAGCGGCAACTCAGATGGAGTGGCTGCGGCAATGGGATAGAACCAACTAAAAGTGCAAAAAGTCGGCGGTGTTCAATGGGGTGTTCAAATGGTTGCCCAGTTGGCCGGCCAATGGGAACGCCAATGGGTGCCTAATACACAATTGGGCAACCCATTGGAAATTCCAATAGGTCGGCCAATGGTTTTTTTTCGGCTGGGAGGTATGTTTTTGACTTTGCACTGTATTTATAAACAAAATGTACTCCCTATCTGACGACTGCGGTTTTACCTTGATGTGTAGGGACCGGACAATGTATGGCAGGGCCATTTTGCCCTGCGCCATATCGCATTATCACCTTCAAGATAGCCTGGCGCTGGTGTCAAATTAGCGCTGCTTCTCAAGAGTTCTAATTTTTTTTTCTAGCTCTTTACCCCTGAAGTGATCAAGATTTCATGTCAGAACGCAACCAGGTATGCTTGGATGCATATTTTAGAGAGACCGACTTACCCTCGAGTGACTTTGAGGAGTGGCACAGCTGTCAGTTCCGCGAGCTTGACTGGCCCGTGAAAATCCCCAACCTTGGTGTACAGTGTTAATTTATATATTGAATCATAGCCAAGGAATGTAGGAACAATTTGTATGATAATTTATAGGCTCAGTAAAATCGCCGATTTGTATTTTGTGTATACTTTTCTGTGCATTTTTTTTCTTATTTGACCAATAAACTGTAAATAATTGTACTGTTCACACAACTGCTCTTATGTGCTTGGAAGATCAATCTATAAGCTACAATTTCATGCATTGTAAGGCTAGATGTATGCAATAGTTCAAGAGGAAAAAAAAAGTTTTGTGGAAGCACTCAAAATTGGCCGTTTTTCTGCCGTAAGGAAAGAGGAGGCAAGCTGGTGGGTCTGATGGCCGCCCTCTGCAAGGCCGTACCTGTACATCTTGAGGTACATCTCGCTGTGCCAGCGCTCCTGCTTCTCAATCTCGGCCCGTGCCTCCGACAGCTCCCGCTCCAAGTGCCGCAGCTTCTCCTGGGTACTCTCGTACGCCGGCCGCAGCTCCAGGTACCTGTGTGCAGGGTGTCACCAGGGTGCTTATGTATGCCCTCTTAACTCCTCCACTGACTCGACTCCTTTTCTTAACACTTGTTACTGCAGCGCTCACACGTGCACCCGTTTCACTCCTCCATTGACTCCTTTTTTTAACAATAGTGTCACTACAGCGCTTCATGTGCACCCTTTTCACTCCTCTAGTGACTCTATCAGTGACTCCTTTTTGTTATGATACAACACGTCTGGTTGTAGCTCTCTGGCTGTACACTGAACAGTGCTGTGGATGCGCAATGTACTAGCAGGACATCGAACACAGGTTTCAGCTTCCCTACTGAATTCGGGGACGGCATCAAGCTTCACAAGCTCAAAACTTGTCAACCTGCTTCTGTGGTGCATTGACACTTGTACAGGCGAGCAAAGACAGCCGTAACTGCTCCCTGTGCCAGTGTCCGGAAGCTACAGACTTCAATATTTGCATTTGCCCAACAGTTCTTGCAAATGAACAGGAACCTTGAATGGGCAGCAGAGTACACAAACTGGTGGTATTTATTTACTTATTCAAAATACCCTTAGAAGCCCTCATTGGGAGGTTATCACATAAGGGCGGGGGATACTGAACGAGCAAACAAGGCAAAATAAAATAATCAACAGGTCTTAGGCAGAAAACGTAAATAGAAGCTTGTGCGAGGCTAAAAATAAAATAGGAACACAGCTCACACAGACTTAAAAAACGCTTTTTAGTAAAGTTAAAATGGTAAGCAGAGTCAAGCTGAGGCACTGTGCTGCATTTTTTAAGAGAAGCTTGCTTGTACAATACACTCCAGTGGCTGGCCAGACAGCCAGTATGTGATAGTACAACTTAAGTTCACTCATCTTGCTCTCGACAGTGATGCAAAATGCCTTGATCAATTCGGCCCGAAAAGTACACACTGTTGCACATGCACATTAATGCATGCATAGCTCCCTTTTTTTCACATGCCTGCCACAGGGAAACAATGGGGGTTTATTCACAGTTGGCGTGTGAAGGGCTTGTGGTCCAAGCATTATGCAGTGCACAGAACTGTGCCTACAGCTGTGTTTGATCATAGCCAGCAAGCTGCATCAAGGGGTGCCCCGTTTGCCGAGACAGACTCTCTCACTACTGAGACAGACACCACTCAGCCCACACCCAGGGGCTGTATTTCAAGAATAAATTGACACGTTCCATGCTACGGCGCAACGCAATCAATCACGATCCGGAGAGGCCTTTGTTTTTTTTTCTTTTGTGGCTCAACTGAATGAGACTTGAACTCCGCTGGGAAGCTGCACCCGGAGTTATTCAATATACTCCAGTTACGAAACTACTCATCAGCCCCATGTATCAGAAAACAGGTTTCTGGTTGGCCCCCTGCACTGGGGGTAGACAGGGGCAGGCACAACGTAAGTACTAGTCTGCAGAAGAATTGACATTTAGGCAAGTTGGTATTGGTTGAACATCTTCAAATAACGCGTAAAAACACAGACACTAGCAGCAGAAAATGACAGGACGATGCTGTACTCACAACTAATTTTATTGAACAACCACACGAACACTTATGTATTGATGTGGTTGTTCAATTGATGTGGTTTCAACACATGTAGCACTTAAGTGTTGAAATGGTTTCAATAAAATTAGTTGTGAGTACAGTTTTGACGCTGTTATTCGAAGACGTTCAAGTACTAGTCTGCCATCCGCCGACAGAAAGTTGAAGTGGTACTCAAGTGCTTGCAACTCCTGCCCCACGTCATTAAAAAAAAAACGTGATAACATAATTAAACTTTACCTAATTGAATGCTTCCCAATTTGAAAAGCAAGCTTTATTTTAACCTGTGTCAATCAGTAAATGTTAACCAAAGCTCACTTTTTGTCCGCTAGGTGCCACTCCAATACTCTTTCTACCCCCAGCTGCGCCAAAGCAGGGGTGCTCGCGTGGCCCGGATTCTGAAGTGGAGTTTTGCAAGTGGTGTATACTGAAGGACTCTGGCACCCAGGTATGTTCGATACAACGGCAATCGCAACCTGGATTGGCTTCTCCTAGTGGCTCGCCTGATCAGACCTGAGTACAGTGGCTAGAATAGGAAAGTGTGATGACCGGGTCCTCTCCCGCGTGGCGCTGTAGGGAGGAAATCCAGGTGGCGCTGTCGCACGATTACACGTTCGCGGCGACGGCGGCGGAACTATGGAGTACGAATATATTTTTCTTTCATGGCTATTCTACTTGCCTCGCGCAAACTGAGATTGCAATGAATGTCGTATTTTAAAGTACTACAATCGAATGTTTGAAGCCGAAACTCGGCGCACTTTGACAGCCGAATATAGCCGGCTGGTCGGACACTTATGAAGCAAATCAGAGAATTGCGGAACTGGTAAACACGCATTTTATTTCGACGGTGCTCGTTACAAACAGACAAAAACTACTCACTTTTCGTGAATTTCTCATGATTCGTTCATAATTGCAAAGGCTCGAAGCCATCAACTTTCTTTTGCTCAATGGGCCTTGCATCTTTGCTGCTATTTCTTGTGTGTGTGTGTGTGTGAAGAAATTCAAGCATTTCGACGTTGGATTCTGCTGTTACGTAGGCAAGTGAGCTTTAAATGCTTCTCCTTTCACAAAAAGGCATGCCTTCTTCTTTTTCAATGCCTTCGTGAAAAAGTGCAGCTAGAGGACCAAAACGAATTTGATAGTCATGGACGGGGAGAGTGGCAGGCTTCTTCAGTATGTCAGATGTTTCGTAAATGCTTCCAATGTCTGCAAGGGTACGTGTACGGGCTTTGGCTTTATCCTGCGCACTGCGACACACGCTGTAAGGTACTGTGAAGGGCGAAACACTCAGCGTGTGGTTTCCCCCACGTTGCCGAAGGTCAAGTTCTTCACAGAAAAGGAGCATGGGGTTCTTCAAACTCTGCACTCACAGAGGAGTCACCATCCTTAGCGTTTTTATTGCTGGGTGGGGCCGCGGGTGCGCTTCTCGCTTGACACTTCCTGCTCGGGGAAGTTGTTTCGGCTGGTACTTCGGAAGATTGGAAGATTGCGTGGGCACAGCTTCCGGGGGCAACCGAGGCCTGCCCCTGTAGATTGAGACAACTTCTCCGTTCACGGTATGTTCAATGTGCCGGGAGATTTACCTTACGTCGAAGTATAGCTCGCACATAGCGGTGTTTTCCTTGAGCCGCTTCTCAGTACGTGGTATTGCTCGTCGCCACTGCGCCAATACAGACGCGCGTTCTTCGGAACGCCAAACAACGACAGTTTTTTTTTGCAGGACTTGTACACCGTAGAGCGGCCCGGCACAAAATTGTGGCTCTGCTTTGGCGGCAGTTAAACCTGCTATGGCACAGGAAACAAGCGGTGCTTCTCTCTGGTCAAAGCAGCAATCGCATTGCAGACGATCCGCGCGCGCCTCACCAGGCGACGTGTAAACGATCGCGCGCGCCCCCTCGCGGATCCCTATCGGCGGCTTCAAAGCGCCTCATAGGCGCTGCATGCCGCTAATCACACTTTCCTATTCTAGCCACTGTAACCTGAGCACAGTTGGGCGACGGCACCCCGGTACGGTGTACAAGAAGGTAAACAAGTGTCATGTGGGGAAAAAAAAACCAATGGAGCGCAGCTCCCTTTTGCGAAGAAAAAATTGTATGGAGCGTAGGCATTCCCCTAGAGAACTCCTGCTGCAGCCAGTGCCACCTACAAGTTTTTAAATCAAACTCAAGAGTTATTTGGCGGGTTTTATAAAACTTTATATTATTAAATAAAGAAATAAGACTTTTAATGGCAACAAATAGGGATTAATTTAACAAACAAAACTTCTGAAACCAACTGGTAAGCAGCGGCCACCAGGGGCGCTGCTTACAACAGGAGTTCCTCAGCGGAAATTTTCATCGCAAAAGGGACCCCCCTAATTGGCCCTGAATGACGCACCTCTCTCCTCTAGTACACCGTAACCCTGGCACGTGTGTGAGACAAGTACGACGGCTTCGCACGAGGCAGTACCTGGTCACGCAGGTTGACTGGCAGGTGGAGATATGCTGCCAAAGTGCATCGGCCGGGCGGGCCGTGCTCTGCGGCGGCTGCTCACGTGGCGGCTGGGGCAGCCTGCCTGTCCACGAGGGGTCCGCCGCTGCTCCGTCGTGCATCGTCCATGCAAGGGCGCACACACAGCATGCGGGGGCAAGGCGATCGTTATGAGCCTGGCACGGCTGGGGTCAACAAAGCGTGCAGGGGTCATCCAGCCAAACAGAAAAAAAAAAGGGAAAAGGGCACACAAGTATACGAAGCTGTGCTGACCACTGACAGCCACGTTCGTGCAAACAATGAAAGCATTCTCAAAAGCATTTTTCGCTATAGCCAGACATTTGTGTTCCCAATATCTCACGCTTCCGGCAGGGCTAGCTGTTCCAGCCCCTTCCATTCGCCCTCAGCAGTTTTCTTTTTGGAAAGACAGGGGTTTGTGCCCCAGACCACAGAGTTTCATGCTAATGTACACTAGAGGGAATCTGGCGCCACTGTCTAGGGGAGCCACGTTTACAACGAGCTTTCCATCTGTATCGGGCAGGCACGTTCCACTTATCCTTAGCATGGCTCAGGAACGGGCTGGAAAGGGGCATTTGGCTGCAAACAAGCAACAATATTACTGTAGAAAGATTATTCAAATTTGTTTCGTTATTACGGAATTGAAGCTAAAAAAAATTAGCTGTCTAGTGATTATTCGGAAGCTTCATGCAAGATAAACAAGAAAAAAAAACGTCACCCTTTTTTTGTTGATTTTGGCTTCGAGACAAAAACGAACCCATGTGGCTTTGCCAAGCCAAGTAGGCGAGGAACATCGCCTAGCTGCAATGGCGGCGCCCACAACGGCCCACGATTGCAGTGCCACATTTCCCTCTAATATATATTAGTATGAAACTGTATGCCCCAGACAAGCGCAACCAAGCTAGTTCCGTATTCCCTGACAAAGCACTGGGAATACGCTAGCAAGGAGGAAGCCACTCATTGCTTGACACTTACGGAAAAAGCATACACAGACCTTGGAAGTTTCGAGAGGCTCTTTGCACGACATGAATGGACAGACATGCCATGTGGCATGCGGGCAAATAAGGTGGTGGTCTAAATGCAAAGGCAAGGAAAGTCGGGTGCGGAAAGCCATGTTGCATTACCGTGTAGCAGCAACGAAGCTATTCCACCCTCTGGCCACACCTTTTTTGCTATGCGTACAAATCACCTAGAAGCTGATCCTCCTGCCTACAGCAAGTTCACAACCCCTGACGATGTTATTTTTACTCTCCTTACGGAAGACACCCAGTGGGGGAGAAGCAGCAGTCATCTGCGGAGGTTTGTGGGTGCCTATTGAATCTTCATGAGTTAAAACTAGGTCTAAACAAACTCAGCAGTGAATAACACGTATCATTACGATGCGACAGTACTGAAAGAAGGCATTTCGTGTATCGCGTCACAGATTTCGCAGAGCCCTAGGAGAAGAAGTGGCTGAAGTGGTCGCAGGAAAAGACCAGTTGCGTGCTGAGAGAAAGTAAAAGCTGAGGTGGACTCGCTTCGCTTGCTGAAAAAGGACTGACTCATTAGCGTTTCAGGTCTAGCCCCCTTCAGTGGAAATAAACCCATTCCATCTGTAACACCTGTAACAATACAATATGCTCTTCAAGAAGTCAGTTAAGGTCTGTGTACAGGTCAGTGCAAATAATCATACTCACTGCACATTAGGCCTAACAACGGGCCCTCGCATGCCCGACTCCCTCCACTGCGCATGTCCCTTGCAAGTCAGTTCGGGTCTGTATAAAGATAGGTGCAAATGGTTTTTCCAGAAAAATACTGGTTGATGAACTTCAAAACATGGTGTTAGGCCTAACATCCAATGTTTAGGCATAATGTCCTGTAACCTTCACGTCGAGCCTTACGACATGAAGGTTATTTATGAACGTTATTTACGACATGAAGGATCAGCCATTTGGCCAGGCGACAATTGCTGACGTGCCGACAAACGTCATACTCACTGCCTGTTAGGCCTAACATTGTGCCATCACATACCCGACTCCCTCCACTGCGCATGTCCCTTGCAAGTCAGTTCAGGTCTGTGTAAAGATACCGTATTTTCTCGCATATAACCCGCACCAAAAATTGAAAAAATTCTGTTCGAAAAGTGGGGGTGCGGGTTATCTGTAAATATTCTAAAATCAGAGGTCGGCTTCACAGCAACGCACGGCCTGCCGTGAAGTCCGCATCCCCATCGTCATCGTCTGGTGCAAAGCCAATAAGAAGCCAACACAGGCCATAGACAGATCCCCTCCACAGCCTGTTTATTCAGACTTTTCGCATGCTTTGTTTGGTGCAGTCAACAGCGCCTGTTGCTGTCATTTACGTGCGCTTTGTTGCGAAGTTGTTGGGCCCCAAGTCAGGTGTGGCCCGTTTGCACCGTTGGCCAGCCTTGTCTGGTGAGGCACCATGAGTGGGTCTCGGCGGCAATCTTTCACCGCGAAAGAGAAACTGAAGATCGTAGCTGCTGCGGAGGAAGTTGGCAACAGAGCTGCTGCGAGAGCACGACGTCGACGAGTCCTGCATTCGCGACTGGCGGAAGAAAAAGGCCTCTCTCGAAAGTGCACACAAGGAAGAAGCGAGCATTTCGCGGCCCGAAGACTGGCGTGTACCCTCTTCTTGAGACGCAGCTTGTCAAATTCATTGAGGAGCGGAGGAGTCGTGGCCACGCTGTGTTGACGGAGATGGCGCACATGGAAGCTCTGAGGTTGGCCCGGGAGATGAACATCCACGCGAGTTTCATGCGAGCCGTGGATGGCTCCAGCGATTCATGGCCAGGCACGGATTTTTGATGCGGCGGCGAACGACCATCTGCCAGCGGCTTCCCAATGCCTACGAGGAGAAGCTGTTGAACTATCAACGTTACGTCATCGGGCTCGGGAAAGAGCACAACTACTTGCTCTCCCAGGTGGCCAATGCCAACCAAATGCCCGTGTATTTCGAGATTCCCATGGACACCACTCTGCAGAAAAAGGGCTCGAAATCTGTTAGCGTGCTGACGGGCGGAAACACCAAGCTACGCTGCACAGTAATGTTGTGCGTTTTGGCTGACGGCACCAAACTGTGCCTGTATGTAATTTTCAAGTGCAAACACTTACCCAGTACTCCACTGCCACCAGGGATTGTTGTGCGGGTGGAAGATAATGCGTGGATGAACAGTGACCTCGTCGGTGACTGGCTTCGCACAGTCAGGGAGAAAAGGCCAGGCGCCATGGTGGCACGGCGGTCCGACTTGTTCCAAGCCACTGCACTGACGCAATGAAAGCGTGCCTCGCTGACAAATGCACGGACTTCGTGATAATACCCGGTGGCATGATTTCCATGCTCCGGCCACTGGACGTGTGCCTTAACAAGCCGTTCAAGGCCCACGTGAAGCGGCTTTGCATGCCGAAGTGGATGGCCTGACGGGCCTTTACCCTCTCACACCGACGGGACGCAGTGCGGAGGCCGGACATTGCGCTGCTGTGCCAGTGGATCGTGGATGCGTGGGGGGCAATTCCGGCCGACATGGTGCGCAAAAGCTTTAAGAAGTGTGCCATAAGCAATTGCTTTGATGGCACCGAAGACGATTGCGTCTTTGAGAGCGGCGACGAAGCCTCGGATGGCAGCAGTGACAGTGGCGAGTTTGGCGATGATTGACTGAATCGGAATCGGCGCTGACAACGATTGCGGTGATTGTTTAGAAATAAACTTCTCCTGTAAACGAGATTATGACTGTTTGTGCAGTTGTGACTTCCTCAACCAGTTTTTTTTTCAGGTAAGCATTTTCTTTTTTCGTGGAGTTCAAAGTTAGGGGTGCGGGTTATATGCAAGGGCGGGTTATATGCGAGAAAACACGGTAGGTGCAAATTCTTTTTTCAAGAAAAATACCGGTTGACGCTACACTTGAGAACATGGCGATAGGCCTAACATTCCACGTTTAGGCCTAACGTTATGTAACCTTCAAGTCGAGCCTTATGACGTGCTGATGAACATCCTAATCACTGCATGTAAGGCTGAAAAACTGGCCATTTCATAACCGCCTCTTTCTACTGCACATTAACCTTTTCAAAATACAGAAGGCTTTGGACACGATCACACCCATCTCAAAAGTCGGGCCATTTACGCTTGATAACATTAATTGAATGGCGGACAGGAGTGGCTGTCCATTTCGCTCTTGGGTACACTCCAGGGTCCGCATCTCATTCTCGCCCCTCTTCCCTTCCCCCCAGAGGACTTATTTCCTCTGTGGCAGCTCACTTGGCATTGATGTCTCCTAGCATCTGGAGCAAGCTCTCGGTGCGCTGCTCGTAGCGGTGCTTCAGCTGCCGGTACTTCCGCCGCAGCGAGCCATCTGCGCCAGATGACGACCGCCGGCGACCGCCCTCGTCTGGAAAGGAGTCTGTAGAGTCTTCCGACTCGCTGCACTCGGCCAGATCCCGGCCGTCGGGCAGACCTGGGGGCGCAAAAATGGCCGACGGGGCTCATCACTCTGCTGCGGCGCAACTTCTGAGAACGCCCCGTTGGTTCTCTCGCAACATGAAAAAACAGGCCGCAAGCACTGAAGCTGGGTGGCTTATTTGGTTAAAAAAATTGAGGAGCCATTTCATTTTGTGAAGGTGGACGATAGTTCCATACAATAACAACTAGGAGGGGAAACTGGCACTAGTGTCAATGCGAACATTGAGACAGCGCTTACACTTCGATGGGAATGATGGGTAGTTCTGGAACTGGATTGCGTAGGATTGAAACGGGCCTAAGGCTGAGCAAATTGTGTTTCTTATCAACGAAACTCTTATCGCGCGGTTCGCTGTTTACAAATTACATGGCAAACAAGGAAGTTAGGGACCAAAAACAGGTTGTGTGCGAAATAAAACGGTTCATTATAATAGAAACCAAATGCGGAGTCGACGAGATTTGTGGAGTACGTTTGCCATTTGCCGCCAACAACAGTGGGACGCAGACTTCCCCAAGAACTGTTCATAAAAGTTTCAATCCTTGTAGTTTTTGATATTAAGAAAAGTTTTCTGCTCCTAAAAAAGAAACGGATTACTTTTTGGAGAAGTTATCCTAGCCTGAATTGGTGACATTTATCAAGCTGCGTTCTTATCAGCCGCCGGTACAGCTGGTCTACGCCGTAGGAGCTGGTGTTTGCACGAGAGGTGTGGCTGTTTCAAGCACTTTGCAACTGTCATCAGCTTCGAAAATACATTGCTCAGCCGAATGAGCAGCGCCACAACCCCTAACTGACAGACAGCTTCGCCGCATACAGTGCTGTCATTTGTGTTTTCGTGCTCGCTGTTCCGGCAATGAATTGATAACTCACCCGATTCGCAACTATGGTTACGAAACATTTCCACTCAGGGCGGTGTTAGTGCGTGTGTGGCATTCAGTTCAAGGTGAAACGTATTTTTCAACGCTTTTTCCAACATAGGCAAATGCGTCCATGCAAGTCCCAAAACAAAAACGAAACTGGCACAATTCAATCCATATTTAACTTCTGCAAGCCATCGAGTGCAAATTTGAATCCAGAACTACCCATCACGCCCGTCACGGCGGATGATCGCAGAGCCAGATTCCTCTCTAGTTGTTATTGCATGAAACTCTATGGTGTACACGACGTCTCGGGGTACCTGTGTGATCGGTGGCCAACTGTGGTGGAGGGCTGTTGCCCCCTGGAGGCAGTTCGGGCTCCTCGGGCAGTACGCTGTCCACTCTGGAGGGCAGGAGGTCACCGCTGATGCCGCTGTCACCCAGGGAGGAGGAAGAGGCGCCACCGGCAGCGTGCCCGTCGGATGCCGCCATGCCATTGGTGCTGGGAGCGATGCCCTGCGGGAAGAAGGCCGTCCACTTATGCCACAGCAGAGCTGGCTGGCCTCGTTTCCCACCAGACATGATTACATTCGCGTGGAACAAAACTAAAACCTGCAACAAAGAAAACAAGAAGCCTCAAAGCTATCCTCGTCACTTTTTGACCAAGACTTAGCATTGACATTACATCAAGGGAGAGCAGAAAACCATGGCACTGGGTGCATCCCAACAAGACAGCCTGCCACGGATATTTCATCATCATCACCACCACCAGCCTATCTACGCCCACTGCAGGGCAAAGGCCTCTCCCATAGATCTCCAATTATCCCGGTACTGGGCTACCTGCGACCAATTTATCCCCGCAATCTTCTTGATCTCGTCTTCCCACCTAACTTTCTGCCGCCCCCTTCCACGCTTGCCTTCTCTAGGGATCCACTCTGTTACCCTTAATGACCAGCGGTTATCTTGCCTTCGCATTACATGCCCTTCCCACGTCCATTTCTTCTTCTTAATTTCTACTAATAAGTCCTTAACACACGTTTGTTCCCTGACCCACTCTGCTCTCTTCTTGTCCTTTGATGTTACACCTATCATCTTCCGTTCCATTGCTCGCTGCGTCGTCGTCCTCAATTTAAGCACGGATATTTAGCATGGCCTCAAAGGTCAACTGCACTCAAATTTCACCTCGACCAAATTGATTCTTAATGTGTAGTACGTATGACCAAATCAGCCGGGACACGAATTGCAGCCCTGTGAAATGCCTCGTTAATGAGTCAGAAGCGTTTCAAAAAGCTCCACCGCAGACCACGCTGCACCTGCCGGCGGATCGCGTAAACAGCCATGACACGCCTGTGACGCGCTGGCCGTCCGGGGCTCGGTCCTCTGGCCAGCCACGCAGCTGAGGAACCGGTCGAGCTCTGCTGTGAACACTTCAACCATTTGCTGCCCCGTGCACACATAAAGCTTGCACGCAGGCTTGCTCCCGAGCTGCTGACCGTCCGGCCGCTCGCTGGACGGCTGCAACGTCACTTCAATGGCCACGCTGTCCTTGATTTCGGTTTCAAAATCACCGATTTTCGCTGACCGCTTGCGGTGTCCACGCGCACATTTCAGCTCTTGTATTTTGCATCTTCCTTTCTTTTTCAGCGGACTATACGGATGCAGCGATGGCGTAGAGGTAGAACACCCGCCTCGCGTGCAGAAGGACCGTGGTTCGAATCCCGGTGCCGGACAATTCCCACCGGATTAACAAAAAAAAAAAATCCGCGTATTGATGGAATTGCACAAAGGGGCTTGGGGTGCGGCCTGATTCCGGCGACCATTGCCGGCAATGCACTCCCTCACCAGAGCAGGATTGGCCACCCTGGTGTAGTAACGGCCACAACCTCCCATGAATACGACAATTAACCCTCGGCCCTCAGTCCCCAGCGGCTGCGAAGCAACTGACCACGGCGGCGGTCAGACCTGTGACGTAGCAGAGGGTGCTAAGAATCCCTGGATCCGGACAGGCCGCCAATGGAATCTGAACCTGGCAACGTTTAACGCGCGAACCTTATCTAGCGAAGCAAGTCTCGAGGTGTTGTTCGAGGAATTAGAGGGCATTAAATGGGATGTAATAGGGCTTAGCGAGGTTAGGAGGGCAGGCGAAGCCTTTACGATGCTGAAAAATGGACACGTCCTATGTTACCGTGGTCTAGAGGACAGAAGAGAACTGGGAGTGGGATTTCTAGTCAATAAAAGCATAGCTGGCAACATAGACGAATACTATAGCATTAACGAAAGGGCAGCAGGTCTTGTAATTAGGCTCAATAAGAGGTACAAGCTCAAGGTGGTGCAGGGCTACGCGCCCACATCCAGCCACGACGACCAAGTAGTGGAACGCCTCTATGAAGATGTGGAATTGGCAATGGCTAAAGTAAAAACACAGTGGGGCTCTTCGATTTACACTCTCGGACTCACCGCGGATAGTCCGCGGGTAGCCCGAGGATTCCCCGAAGCCATAGGGATACATGGGAAAATCGGATGTTGGACTGCTTCTCGGGGAGTCCGTGGTGAGTCCGAGACTGTAAATCGAAGAGCCCCACTATACCGTAGTTATGGGGGACTTCAATGCTAAAGTAGGCAAGAATCAGGCTGGAGACAAGGCAGTTAGGAACTATGGTCTGGGCTGTAGAAATAGCAGGGGGGACCTACTTGTTGAGTTTGCAGAACGGAATAACCTACGCATAATGAATACCTTCTTCTGTAAACGGGAGAGTCAGAAGTGGACCTGGAGGAGACCGAATGGGGAGCACAACAATGAAATAGACTTCATATTATGCGATAACCCTGGCGTCGTGCAGGATGTGGAAGTGCTCGGAAGGGCAAGGTGTAGTGACCACCGTATGGTAAGATCTCGAATTAGGCTAGATTTGAGGAGGGACCGCAACAAGCTAGTACGAAAGAAGCCGCTAAATGAGCTAACAGTAAGATGTAAAGTAGAAGAATTCAGGATCGCGCTGCAGAACCAATATTCCGCCCTTAACGAGGAAGCCGAGCTTACGACACAGGAAGCCAGCGACAACCTTACACGCATTATCACGGAGTGTGCAGTAGAAGTCGGGGGCACTATGGCTAGACAGGATACTGGTAAACTTTCACAGGAGACGAAAGATCTAATCAGGAAATTGCAAACCATGAGAATCTCCACCGCAGCTGACAGAGTAGAACCAGCCGAGCTCTTGAAGTTAATCAATAAGCGTAAGACAGCTGACATACGGAAGTATAATATGGAGAGGATTGAATACGCTGTAAAGAACGGAGGTAGCCTGAAAGCAGTGAAGAGACGTCTTGGCGTGGGGAAAAATCAGATGTATGCACTTAAGGATAAGCAAGGCAATGTCATCACAAATAGGGATAAAATAGTCACAGTGGCCGAGGAGTTCTATAGGGATCTGTACAGTAGCCGGGACATACAGGATAATGCCGAACGAGACAGTAGTTCAGAGGAGATAGACATCCCACCAGTAACGACCGAAGAAGTAAGGAAGGCTTTGCAAGAAATGAAAGGGGGCTGTGTTGTGTGTTTACGCCGAGACGCAAGGGAAACCCGAGCCGACGGCGCGCAGCCGGCGGCTCGGCCCGCCCGACGAAGGAATTACGAGGGCGCGACCCGGGGAGGGGAAGCGAAAAATAAAGGCACTCTCAGACTGAACGCCAGACGTGTCGGCTGTATGTTTCTCGCGCTCCGCGAACACTACATGGTGGCAGCGTACGTTCGAACCTGCTACGAAGGCACCGATGGAGGGGTCGCAAGCCCAGGAAGGAAAAATGGCCATGTCCAGTTTTCAATGCAAGCCTCCAGAGGAATTTACTTTCGCAAGCCCAAGTGAGTGGCCGCAATGGAAGCGGCGTTTTGAACGTTTTTCGCATCGTGAGTGGCCTCGCCTCGAAATGCGCGGTGGAAACAAGTCTACGCATTGGTCTACTTTTATGGGCGACAAGGCAGAAGACATCTTTGCCTCATTCAAGTTGACAGAGGAACAGAAGAACAGCTACAACGATGTTTTGCAGGCGTTCGAGAACCACTTCGGTAGTTCGAAGAAATGTCGTGTACGAAAAGAGCGACATTCTTCAGAAGAGAACAGCGGGAAGGAGAAGGTGTCGAAGAGTTCGTCACTGAGCTACACCGACTGGCCAAGTTGTGCAGTTTCGGAGAACTGCATGACGAGATGATCCGGGACCGGATAGTAGTGGGCATCAGGGACCGCAAGCTGTCTGAACGAATGCAGCTGGATGCGGAGCTGACCCTCGAAAAGGCCACCAACATGGCGCGACAGTCTGAAGTCGTAAAAGAACAAGCTGCTACGCTCCACGAGACAAGGAAGGAAACGTGGACAGAGTCGGCCAGGACTCGTAAAATGACTGTACCTCCAAGAAATCGGAAAGGGGTCTGCAACACGAGACAAGAAGCCGCCTGAATCCGAAGCAAAGCAGTGTATGTTCTGTGGCTACTCGCAGCACACTACAGGGAAGTGCCCTGCACAAACCGCGACGTGCAACAAGTGCCGCAAAAAGGGAATTTTGCCCGTGTCTGCAAAGGAGGAGCATCAGTCCCGCGAGATCGTCAGTAGCAACGATGCATTTCTCGGAGCCGTCTCATCCAGCTGCGGACGATCAAGTGGATGGCTACTGTGGACATCAAGGGGTCGCCCAGTCACCTTCAAAGTGGACACTGAGCTGATGTGACTGTGATTTCCTGTGAAAACGTTACCGGAGATATTTCAGGGATCTTCATCTCCAGGAAGCCAGACAAGGTTTTGAAGGGACCCAATGAGCGACAACTTCCTGTTTCCGGCATGATAACGGCAGACATGTCCATACCGCGACACGTCGATGAAAGGAATCATCTACGTTGTGGATGGTCTTCAGATGCTCTCCTGTCAAGGAAAGCTAGCGAAGAACTAGAGCATTGTAAACGTCTTGATCAAGTCTCATTCAGAAAAGCGAAGCTGTCAACCACAGGGTGAGTTTCCCAAGCTGTTCTCGCGGTCTTGGTAAAATTAAGCTCGCATACAAGATCAAGCTTAAAGAAGATGCTGTACCGTTAGCGGTTGACCACTCCTCGAAAAGTTTGCCATACCATTAATGTCGAAGGCCAAAGCAAAACTTCAAGAGATGGTTCAGCTTGATGTTATCGAGCCAGTTGAGGGAGCCAACGAATGTGTTCTGGAATGGTCATTGTTCAGAAACCTGACGGAGATGTACGCATATGCGTAGACCTGACTGAGCTAAACAAGTTTGTAGAGCGAGAAGTTCACCCTCTGCCTGTCAGTGAACATGTCCTTGCGCAACTTGCCGGAGCCCAAGTACTTCTCCAAAGTCGACGCCAATTCAGGATTTTGGCAGTTTGAGCTTGCGGAAGAGTCTCGAAGCATGACCACGTTCATAACGCCATTTGGCAGGTACCGGTTCAAGAGACTACCGTTCGGAATCAGTTCAGCGCCTGAATTCTTCCAAAGGAAGATGTCACAGTTTTTGGATAACCTGGAAGGCGTCGTGTGTAACATGGATGATATCCTGATCTACGGCAGGACACAAGCAGAGCATAACGCCCGTCTCAGAGCGGTTCTGGAAAGGTTACAGAAACATGGCGTCACGTTGAACCGTGAAAAGTGCGAGTTCAATGTTCAAAGGGTAAAGTTCTTGGGACACATCGTTGATAACCAAGGAATTCATGCCGACCCGTCAAAAGTGCAGGCTATCATTGACATGAGACCACCATCAAACACTCAGGAGCTGAGAAGGTTTCTCGGAATGGCAAACTACCTGATGAAGTTTGTCCCGAACATGTCAGAAATAGCTCACCCCATGAACGCTCTTCTAAACGCGAAAAGCGAGTGGGTATGGACCTCAGCCCAACAGAAAAGCTTCGAACTGCTGAAGAAAAAGCTGTCTGAAAGTCCAGTTCTATCAGTATTCGACCCAGAGAACATGACTGTAGTTTCAGCAGATGCCTCATCGTTCGGGTTAGGTGCAGTTCTGCGACAGAAGCAGAAAGATGGAGTCTATCGACCTGTAGCGTACGCATCCCGTAGCCTGTCAGAGACAGAAAGGAGGTACGCTCAGATTGAGAAAGAAGGCCTTGCTGTGACCTGGGCATGTGAGAAGTTTCAGGAGTATGTCACTGGATTACAGTTTACCATTGAAACTGACCATAAGCCGTTAGTTCCGATTTTCATGTCGAAACATTTGTCGGATATCACTCCCAGGCTACAAAGGCTAAAAATGCGCATGATGCGTTTTTCCTATAAAATGACACATGTGCCGGGCAAGGACCTTGTTGCTGCTGACGCTCTGTCTCGACAGCCGCTACCTCACCGAGATAGCACTGAGCTTGAAGAAGAAGTTGCATGCTACGTTAGAAGCGTAACTGACAAGAGACTTGCGGAAATTCGACGAGAGCAAGCGGCAGATCCAATTTGCAGCAAGTTGAGCAGCTACTGCAATGATGGATGGCCAGACCGCAAAGAGCTCCCTTTCGAATGTAAAGATTATTGGCAGCACAGGTCAGACATAGCTGTTCAAGATGGCCTTCTCATGAAAGGATCAAGGATTATAATTCCTGGGCCCATGCGCAAAGAAATACTCGCGAAGATACACCAGGGACATCAAGGAATTGTTAAGTGTCGAGCAAGAACCCGAGAGTCGGTATGGTGGCCGGGTGTATCGACAGAAATCGAAGAGCTTGTTCGCCGATGTACACAGTGCGTTAAAGAACAGGGATACAGACATGAGCCGTTGATGCCATCTGATTTTCCCGATCGACCATGGCAGAAAGTTGCCATGGAATGTTTCACTGTGGAGGGAAGAACTACTTGCTTGTGACCGATTATTATTCAAGGTATCCCGAGATCGCCCTGCTTCCGAGTATGACAGCGCAAGAAGTCATCAAGCACGTGAAGTCTATTTTCGCAAGGCATGGCACGCCTGAGACAGTTTTCAGCGACAATGGATCTCAGTTCAAAAAACTTGATGGCTCTGCTTTCCGCCAGTTCGTGAAAGAATGGGGCTTCGAACACGTAACATCAAGCCCCAGGTTTCCGCAAAGCAATGGCTTCGTTGAGGCAGCCGTGCGGATCATAAAGAAGAGCCTACAGAAAACGGGGGACAGTTATGTTGCTCTTCAGGCGTACAGAGCCACGCCACTTGCAAATGGCTTTAGCCCTGCGGAGTTGTTAATGGGACGGCGTCTGAGAACGTCTGTTCCGGCAGTGTCTAGTTCGCTAGATCCCGCTGTTGTCGACAATACAGCGCTCCGGGCGTGGGAACTGCGCCGAGCAGCCCAGCAGAAGAGAAACCCACGACAGAAGGCACGGGGCTCGGATCCTCCGTGATTTAGAGCCGGGAGAAACTGTGTGGATAAAGAACCAGAACAAGACTGAACGGTGCTTTCATCGGCGGGGTCTCCGAGGTCTTACATCGTGGAGACAGACACAGACCAACTGAGAAGGAACCGAATCCACTTAGCCCCAGTCCCTGAAGTTGAGGTTCCAGACTCATCGAATGAATCAACGCCTGGGAGAAACCCGCCAGCTTCGCAAGATGCAAGGAGACGTGAGGTGGGAGAAGCGCCGGTTTACGACGACCAAAAGCCGCCAGAAACAAATGAACCCCAGGAGAGCTCATCCGCCCCACAAGGCTACAAGACACGGAGTGGACGTGTAGTCAAGCCTGTCCAACGCTTGTAAAAGGGAAGGCTGAGAGGGGCAGATGTGCTGTGTGTTTACGCCGAGACGCAAGGGAAACCCGAGCCAACGGCGCGCAGCCAGCGGCTCGGCCCGCCCGACGAAGGAATTACGAGGGCGCGACCCGGGGAGGGGAAGCGAAAAATAAAGGCACTCTCAGACTGAACGCCAGACGTGTCGGCTGTATGTTTCTCGCGCTCCGCGAACACTACAGGGGCAAAGCACCTGGTGAGGATCAGATAACAGCAGACCTCTTGAAGGATGGCGGAGAAATTGTACTTGAAAAACTGGCAAACCTGTATACGCAATGCCTAATGACCGCAATGGTTCCGGAACCTTGGAAGAACGCGAACATCATCCTAATCCATAAGAAAGGCGACATAAAGGACTTGAAAAATTACAGGCCGATCAGCTTACTGTCAGTCGTCTACAAGGTATTTACCAAGGTAATCGCTAACCGAATCTCTGCAACCTTAGATTTCAGTCAACCTAAAGAACAAGCAGGGTTCCGTAAAGGTTATTCAACAATGGACCATATTCACACGATCAATCAGGTGATAGAGAAGTGCGCTGAGTATACTGAACCCCTATATATAGCCTTCATAGATTATGAGAAAGCATTTGACTCGGTCGAAACCCTAGCAGTCATTCAGGCATTACGGAACCAGGGGGTAGATGAGCATTATGTAAGAATACTAGAGGATATCTACAATGGGTCCACAGCTACCATAATCCTCCATAAGGAGAGCAGTAAAATACCTATAAGGAAGGGCGTCCGACAGGGAGACACAATCTCTCCAATGTTATTCACAGCATGTTTACAACAGGTATTCAGAACATTGGATTGGGAACAGGTGGGCGTAAGGGTTAATGGAGAATACCTCAGTAACCTCAGATTGGCTGACGACGTTGCCTTGATAAGTAACTCGGGGGACGAATTGCAAAGCATGCTTTCCGCACTGGGCGAACAGAGTAGAACCGTGGGCCTGAAAATTAATATGCAGAAAACTAAAGTAATGATCAATAACCTCGGGACAGCACAGCAGTTTGAGATAGGTGGCGAGGCAGTGGAAGTGGTAAGTGAATATATCTACTTAGGCCAAGTTGTGACCCCAGATCCCAACCATGAGGCAGAGATAATTAGAAGGATCAGAATGGGGTGGGGTGCATATGGCAGACATTCTCAGATAATGAATAGCAGCCTACCATTGTCGCTGAAGAAGAAAGTGTATGACAGCTGCATCTTACCGGTACTCACCTACGGGGCAGAAACTTGGAGGCTCACTAAGAGGGTTCAACTTAAATTGAGAACGACTCAGCGGGCAATGGAGCGGAAAATGATAGGTGTAACATTAAGGGACAAGAAGAGAGCGGAGTGGGTCAGGGAGCAAACTGGTGTTAAGGACATATTAGTAGAAATTAAGAAGAAGAAATGGACGTGGGCAGGGCATGTAATGCGAAGGCAAGATAACCGCTGGTCATTAAGGGTAACAGAGTGGATCCCTAGAGAAGGCAAGCGTTGCAGGGGGCGGCAGAAAGTTAGATGGGCAGATGAGATCAAGAAGTTTGCGGGGATAAATTGGTCACAGTTGGCACAGGACCGAGGTAATTGGAGAATAATAGGAGAGGCCTTTGCCCTGCAGTGGGCATAGATAGGCTGGTGGTGATGATGATGATGATGATACGGAAATAGTGTTTTCAAGAGGTCAATATTTTGAGTGCAGTTGGGAGACATGAAGACAAAATATGTTTGGTTCATTAGAAAGACTGCTATGTTCAGATAACAATGATAGCAATGTTACCACAAGGTTTGGATGAATAATTGAGATATTCAGGAAAACAAATATCAGTAGCAACTCCCCAGCCATATTCCGGAGAAGTCTCAATGACTGCACAGAATCTTGTTCATGCGACTGGCGGCCACCCTCTGGAAACATGACTGGGTGATGGCAGTGAAGCCTCTAGTTCCATTCAATCTTACCACTTGAATGCTAATGTGCAGTTAAAACACTGATGACTGCATTTTGGTGTTTCCCCCTATTGCATACCTGTAGCCCATATTACACAACCGTAACACGAAATTTGAAAGCTGTTAATTATTTCTTGAGGTTTTCCTTTTTTTTTTTTCAGTTTAAAAGTTAAAACATGTCTTTACTATTTGAAATGCAACTTACTGAGCTACTAAAGGCTAGTTTTTTCAAACAGAACAAAGTTGTGTTTTGTCTTCATGGCCCTCTTAGAAAGACATTTAAGTGAATCACTCAAATATATGTTTTCGTTTGCAATGCACAGACTGGCTCAAATAAGTACACTGTTCGTCGTTTATCCAGTCGATAAAGGAGTATTTTTTTTATGAAGCCTAAAAGAAGAGAAAATAGCATGCGACATTTGCAGTGGCCGCAACAACTAACAGCAGTCGACGCATATTCGAGTTGTGATGTGATTGGACCACGTTCAAGATTGGAATTGTTCAGACTGTTCCGGTTTCGGTTACGTCAGAGTCTTTCAATGTTTTACTGGTCACGAAACTTCGGCGCTCGTTTCATATAGGGACCACGCGCGCCGCTACAGGCGCCACCGCCGCACGAAGGTCATCCAGCCGCCGCGCGTGCGGCGTATTGGCCAGCTCTTGGCGTGCAAACGCTTGCTGCTTTGGGTGTCTGAGCGCTGATTAAGTGTGTTTTTTTTTTTCGTAGTAGTTAGCGATGAATAGTCGGTCATTGTGTATATCACCTGCCTTCAATGGGGTTTTAGTTTTCGAAGCAAAATACAGTATACTTCGGCCGCGAACGGCAACGGCTTCTGCGTGCTCTGGCACAAGCGCTGCGCCGTTGTGTTTACGGATTTTTAAATCTATATTGCTTCTTTTCGTAAAGCAAAGCTGTAATTACCACATATACGGTAGCTGTGTAGTCACGGAATGCTGCGGGCCTATCGATAATAAATAAAAGACCTGAAAGAAACCAAGTACGCGTCGTTCAGACTACGCTTAATGAATCCGTTGATTGCTCTGGAATGCACAGAATGCTAAAAGAGATGGCCCAATAGTATTGTCGTTTCGATGAGTTGTTACATACTTGAGAACATCTAAAAACGCTGCAGAAACGCGAAGGATCAAAACACGAAGAGATATATGTTGCACCATGTGTCTTTCTGCATCCACGCTTTGCAATACTTGAAAAAACAGGAAGCGAAAAAAGAACAACAAAACTGATTTTATCACACGCAACAAAAAATTTCATTGTTACGAAGGGAGACAAAAGAGCGTGGTCCAGCGTACAAAAATTTATTTTTTAGCGCTGCGATGTGCAGCACACGGAGAAAACAGAATATGTCCACGTAGCCAAGAACGAAGCAAAGCGTTTCTGAACGCAGCGAGCTAGCAATCTCCTGCACTACAAAAGACTAGAATGAAACACAAACGTCGAAGAAGCAGTCCGCAGTGTGAGCCCTCATTCCCACAGCCGTTTTTCACCCCGTCACGTCACCGTCCCGTCACCGTCTTCCGTCATTGGCGCCGTTTTTCGACCGATTTCTCGCCGAAAACG
Organism: Haemaphysalis longicornis; assembly: GCA_013339765.2. Taxonomy (NCBI): domain Eukaryota; kingdom Metazoa; phylum Arthropoda; class Arachnida; order Ixodida; family Ixodidae; genus Haemaphysalis; species Haemaphysalis longicornis. The sequence continues at coordinate 112,341,622 of CM023456.1, read as the reverse complement.
GTGCGACGGTGACGGGAGGCCGAGCGCCACGTTTCCGTCATGTCAACGTGACGGGACCATGCCCCGCGCTAAACCAGCTAATCAGAAAACAAATTTTTACGGCTAAATTTCGTGAAAAGTGAGCCCAAACCATTTTCCTTACTTTTTAGATTAAAAACGCTCAAGTCTAGGCTAAACTGATCACTAGGCAGACGACCCTGTAGTCTGACGGAAAGCTCCCGTGTAGATCCAGTCTGAACACTTCTCCGTTCCGTCAACGTCGCTTTTTGTTGACGTGACGGTGCCGTGACGGAGAAGGTGACGGCTGTGTGAATGAGGGCTGACGTGCACAGATGGACGTCGATAAAGTGAGTTGCGCGGCGTTTGCTATGCATGCATTACTCTCGGAACGTTATTAATTTCAGATCCAAGGAAATGGGATCGAGAACATTGTCGAAGAAACAAAAAATCAAGTTAGCGACAAGGTGGCACCCTTTTCAAATCAAACAATATTGCCTGACGGGACGTACGACAAACAGAGCAAATTGGCGCTCCGGTTGAAACGCCAGATAAGAAACCGGAATCGGCCACGCGTGGTTACAAAACAAACGAAACGAATCCTCAGGGTTAATTCGCGGAAATATGAAAAGTAAAAGCACAAGGACGTCCCAAAGCTTTTTTACACGCGAGCCTGAGCGCAAGGTAATACAAGTTTGCAAACAGGTAATGGAGCACCGCTACAACCTGACTGATATGACAAAAATCCGGCTTTAAGTTAGCCTTGTACAATTCTAGGTCCACGTGATGAACCATTGGTGAATATGAATGTTCTTGCTGAATGCGCTCTATACATGTAGTCTAAAACGATGTGGAGGATTTCTGACTGAGGCATAGTCTTCTTGGGCCAATTCCTGGGATACCACATTCAATTTGTAGGGGAGAAAGGTTCCACGGAGGGAAATGTGGCGGAATTATTGGTGACGGCTGGGTTGGACCATGCAAAGCTCTTCTTCAGGTCTATACATACCACAAACTGGTGAAATGCTTTCATTTCGTCTGGAGCGACAAACATCTTCGACAGCGGCTGAGCTCTACGCCCTGAAGGAGGCAATCGTTTACATCCTGCGCCATGAGCCGCACCAATGGAGTATCTTCACGGACTCCAAGGCAGCTCTGCAAATTCTATGTAGGAGAAGTAGATTTTCCCCCCACCAAATCGCAGCCTGTGATATATCATACCTTCACCATTTTGCCTGGTCTGCTGGACACAACATTAAAATGCAGTGGATACCTGGACAAAGCGGCATCAAAGGTAACCAAAAAGCCGACGAAGCGGCCCGTAAAGGCCTTCTTTACCGAAAATACCGCAAGGTGTATTTCACGAAAACAGAAGCTTCTGCCATGGCTCACCACTTTGCGGTGACTGAAAGAAGCCGTCTATGGAGCAACTTACAAAATACTCGATGCTTTTTGCACACTATTGACCCAGAATTAAAGTCAAGACTCCCGACACAGCTTCCTCGTAACCTGGAAACGTTGTACCATCGTCTACGCCTGAACTGTGCCTACACAAATAGCTACCTATTTCGCACTGGAGCGACGCCAAATCCGCACTGCGACAATTGTGGTTGCGTCGAAACAATTGAACACATTTTATTAGAATGTGCGGCCTACATGGAACCGAGATCCCACTTCCTTGAAAGCATGGAACGTCTAGAACAGGGACCAATTACTCTCAGAAATATTTTAGGACCATGGATTCATCCGTCAAAGCAGCGCCAAGCTCTACGGAGTTTATTCTCTTATTTGGATGAAATTGGCCTAATTTCAAAATTGTAAATTATGTGGCCCAAGCTCAGAACAAAAGTCCGCTACCGCGCCAAGTACACGACAGTTTTTTTTTTCTTTCCTGCCAGCTCTTCCTTGGGCCTTTTTTTGATTGAATGATTGTAGGGTGTTTACCGCGCCGACGCAACGCAGGCGATGAGGCGCGCCGTAGTGGAGGTTCGGGATTAATTTTGACCACCTGGGGATCTTTAACGTACGCCGAAATCTCGTACACACGGGCATTTTTGCTTTTTGCCTCCATCAGAAAAGCGGTCGCGCGGCCGGGAATCGAACCCGCGACCTCGTGCTCAGCAGCGCAACCTTGGGCCTTTTCTTCCCCCATCCCCACCTCCAGCAGAGAAGCATGTAGGCGTCTGTGAATGCCGGCAAACCTCTCTGCTTTTCCAATAAAGAGCCTTCTCTCTCTCTCTCTCTCTTCTCTCTAGGTCCACGATGCTCTCAAAATAGTACATTGCTTTTTCCTTCGTCACACACAGTGCATTTCCACACACTGTCGCACACTTATAATCGAAGCAAAATCTCCCTTTGCTTGCCTCGGAATGGCGCGCCTCCAATTCTCACGCAGCTGCCCGTCGCTCGGTCAACAGAACAAGGAAACATTTTCTGTGGTATCGTTGTACAAGGAACGACATCCCGGGACGCAACACATTGTTCGGCATCGTCGTTGCACTACTTAAGTCGCATCACAAGAGTGCGATATGCCCGTTACATTTTTTCCCGCACAAACAAACACAACTCGCCGCGGCTCCGCCGTTCGAGCCAGCGCAACGCCGCCCGAGGAGTGACCTCAGTGAGGGGGTGGCGCCACCGCGCGGCGGCCAAACACAGCATATGAAGCTCTCCCATTGAGTTACGGAGCAGTTTCGTGACCAGTAAAGCATTGAAAGACTCTGGTTACGTGCAACAACTTGCTTGGCATCCGACGTTATCGTTGGTTGCGCATTCTCAATATCTTTTTGGAATTCGCATACCACACGTCTGCCATGTTGTAAGCTGTAGAATGGGTCAGATAAGCCTGCCAGCACTACTTAGAATCGTGGCATTCACTGTCAGTGCGCTTATGTCGACACCCCACCAACGAGAAGTCGCCAGCACATCATTGTCATTTTGCAAGCGTTCTGCCAAGTAGCTCATGGAGCAATGAAGGTTGCAACGTGAAACGGTGAATGCAGTATAGAAAACATTACCAAACAAAAATAAAGTATAAAAAAAAATTCGCTGGCGATTACGATACTCCCTAATGTGATATTTGGCTGCAGCAGCAGTGCGCTGACGCAGCACTCACTCGTGGGTTCTCTCAGCAGCAGCGATGATGAGCCTCTGCGTCGGCGGCGCAAACTGCATCTTGGGGAGGGACCGCAAATAAAGCTAGCACACATCATAGTCACGTGCACGCCCCCCTCACGTTTTCGCCAAGCGCCGAGCCGTTGATTGCCTCGTGCGGGCACAGATACTGCCCCCTCTCCTCCCCCACCGCAAACTTTCAGAGAGCGCTGGCTCACGCCGCCGCGGTGAAATGCCCTTCCTCTCCTAATTTCGCGACACTCTCCTCCTTTGCTTTCTTTCATCGTTCGCTTTTTCTTTCACTTGTCAGTCTTGCCATCGTTCACTTGGTTATGCCAACAACGCGGCTCAGCCCAGAGACGGCATCCAAAGGAATGTCAGACTGGGGATTTGAACTTGCTCACGGTGACCCACTACATTCAGTGCCTCAGACCACTCGGCCATCAATTCACAAGCACCGTGAAGGAAACCCGAGGTATACTGTACAGTTCTGAGAGACCGCCCTCCCCCAAAACATCGCAAACCCCCTGTACAAGGCTGAAATACTCAATTTAGTAAAAGATTCCACAGATCGCCCACCCCCTAAAATCGCGCTAGCTTCAGTGCCTTCAAAAGCCTGGGGAGCACCTTCCACGAAAACATCCCGCGGCCGCCAACCCTGCCGATGTCTCGACTTTGAACAAAAAAGGCGCAAACTGTCCGGCTTTTTTACTTGATATCTCCGCAGTTTCGGTTGGCGGTGCGGCCACGTTTTCATAGTTTCTCAAACCTGTCCCGAAAGTTTGCCCATTCCATATTTTTCACTTGATACCTCTGTAGTTTTGGTGGGTGTTCTTTCAAAACTTTCCGGTGTATTGTACAGACTGTATATTTTCTTTTTAGTTTCAGCATTTCCAGTAGCTTAGATAAGTGTTTTTTGAATAACGCTAGTGCAGTAAGCATCCCCCAAATGCCCACAAATTTCTTATCACTAGTGGCTATGTCCCTCAGACAGGCAAAGCGATTGTAAATGTGTCATTGTGCTGCTGACTACTATGTTAGTTCACCCTGCGCAAAAAGTGCTCCCCGTATCGAAGTTTTATGCTTTGCAATAAAAGTTCTAGTTGATTTTATTTCGTTATTACCTGTATTGACTCGACTGACTCTTCTCCCGCCTTTAATTGGCGTTAGATTTTCTACTAGCGCACAAGTCGCACAGATGCAGCTTACAGCTCCAGTGAAGACAGTGAAGCATCGCACATGTGCTTGGGTGGAGCTACTTTAACTTCATCGGCTCTGCTAAGCTTGATAGAGCCTACAAACTGACAAACTAGAGCCACATTCTTCCGGGCACAAATGTTGACGTCGCTTAGTTTTGACTGAGGCGACCTGCCGGTGGCTGGCCGACTGACTCTGTCAAAGGGTCAGCGCGCCATGTAGTATATAGCACTGCCAAGTCAAGCCTTCTCAAGTAAGCGTAGTACGAAACCTCACAGGAAATCGGCAAAGAGGATGCAGAGAGGAGGACAGCACTTTCAAATTGATTTTTCTACTAAACAAAGTCGCGTAAAAACACGCAGGGTGGACGAGACCTGGCCTAGAGACTCCAGATTTCACTTTGCACAAGAAATCCCACAAAGTTTACAAATCGCTTCAGTGTCCCTTTAAGCTGAGTGGGATCACACAGGATGCTTCGAAAGTATGTAGGAGAGCACTGTCTGTAGGAGGTTACAGCTTATGGATGGGAAGGTAAGCCCCATAGAACAAAAAGAACTAAAAACAAATGTTCTGTTACTTAGTGCATGCCGAAGCTACACCTGGGGTATAAGGCACACTGGAGTGGAGGGCTAAGGAATAATTCTGATCACCTGGGGATGTTCAACGTGTGCCAAAATCCTGAAACACGGGCATTTTCGCTTTCCACCTCCAACACAAAAATGGTCACTGCGGCCAGGATTGAACTTGCACAGCAGCACGGCGCCTTAGCCACTGAGCCACCATGGCAAGTAGCCAACAAAAACAACTCCCAGGACACGCAAGCACTTATGGGTTGTGAACGCAAATGCATGGATGTTCACCTCAATGCTTTACCTTGCGACCCTTGCCTTCGAATGGCTTTCAATCTGTCTCCCACGCGTTGCACACTGCTGCTTATTCCTGCCACCACGTATTGTGAGAGTCGACAACAATGGTGAATTTTGCTGCCTCTCTGTTCGCTCGCTTGGCTGAGTTCTGCTCCTTTAGTTCATTTGTGGTGTACCGGTGACAGTGGCCGCCTCTCACTAGTGCTGAGATAGTGTGTGCTGTGGAATGCCTCACACTATGGAACACCTCATGCTATGGACCACTTTCCAGGGAGCCGTTTTGCTGTTACAGGTGCCAACACCAACAGTGGCATTTTTGCTCAATGGACCATTTCGTGCTTTTACCTTAAAATTATGTCCCCTAATGACATTGATCAGTGCTAGAGTAGAGAAAATGCCTACTGGGGCTATCACCCAAGCTTCTTCCTTCTTATCAAAAATCATTAAGTGTAGTTTGCATCAAACTTGACATACTATCTGTTATTTTATCGTGGCTATCTTTTGACCAAAGAAAAGTTGTCCCTCGTCTCCATGGTCTCTTTAAAGTTGTGAGGTGGTATTATTCCAAACTTTCCAATACAGGAGTGATTACCACAATTTACGATTAGGCTTCGAATGGAATAGTAGTATTTTGAAAATTCCGAATAAATTTTCAAAGTATTCCGAAGTTTGATAACTCAAACGGACAGTTGTTTCAATGCATACGAATGCATGAAATTGAGCCTTGTTGAAAACGGCAAATGCTCCACTAAAACACATGCAAAATATATTCTGGGCAACGAGTTAGAACAAGTTAGGTGCCTGATTTATCGCACTTACAGCGCTTACCATCGACCGCTGCTAGCATTCGCAAGCACTCACTGCTTGCAGAGGAGGGCTTTTCCGCACGGCACCGGTGATGTGCGGCTAAATGGCAGGAAAAGGGTGTTTTGGGGGAGTGCCTTTAATCTTTCATATCTTTGGCATTAGGCCAACTCTGCCCTGGTTCCCATGGTCTCTCCCCCTTTCCCCCTCCCTCTCCCGACTCAAGCTGCCCTGGTCATCACTGACTAGGTAAGAAAGCATCAGTACTGCTATTGTCTCAGAGCATTCGGTTTTCTGATCAAATGATGCGCAAAGTTTATCTTTTCTTTAAGCCTGAAATGTTTCTTTCATTTATACACGGCACATAGTAAAAATGAACTCCTTCAGGTTCGCGCTCCTAGACACCGAGTTAAATCTTTCTTGACAAGAACACTCGCAAAGCCAACATTAGTCTCAACCCTTTTAAAACGCCTATATTAGGCATCAAATGCCCTTGGTGGAGTCCATACCTAAAAAAGTCTTGTGCATGAGTCTGGTGCTCGGACATTCACAGCAAGTACTTTTTGAAACTAGAATTCATGCATTGTTAGTACTAAGAGAGGGACCCGTGAGTATGTGTACGACACACATGAAGGCAACCTGATGAGGGTTTAATAATCAGGCTAATTTTCCATGTCTTTCAACTGTCCTGTACACAAAGTTTCCTTAGACTGACACAAATGTCCATAAAACTGCTGATTATTTTTTTTAAAGGATAAATTTGTTAATATCCACTTTTCTGTCATTACATTAATATTATACTGAAGTACTTACAATTGGGGTAACTACAAAAGTTGAAAGCTGACCCCGTATAAAATATAGTACCATAGATAAAGCTAAAATCAGTGGGATAGCTCCTTTATGGTTGTTTTATAATGCAAAAAGTTTTTTTGCTAACCACTCTAAATACACCTTTAATTTTCTCAAACGCGCTTGAGAAATTGTAAATTTCAGTGTTACCCCTAGAAACTGCTAAGTATACCCACTTCGATTTGCAACTATTCAAACAAAATCATTATTAGCTTCGTATTCGCTTCCAAATTAAAAATCCCTATTCACACACCCCTACTTTAAAGGACCCTAAATCTTGTAAAATGCACATTTTAGGACTGTAATGCTTTACGACCGTCCTGGTCTGAGCTTGTGGATTAGAGATTAAACAGTGCATAGAACTTCTCTTTCAGCAACTTTTTGGCTGTAATGACCACAGTCCTAAATGCTACATGACAAAGCCACCCCATTGTACCTCTCCTACTGAACTACCTAAACTTCTACTGATTCCTAATTACCTAAACTTGGTTGAAAAGCTGTTGTAGTGGCCAATATGTGAAACACAAAATGGCCAATAACTCAAAGAGTAAATAATACGTGAAAGAATGCTCGAATTGATGCCAAATTTCTTAGGAGAGGTCCTATAAACAAATTAAGTAGGAAAAAAATCTGCACATTTGGGTTTTGATGGGAATCGAAACCAGGGCCTTCCAAATGTGAGATATCCAACACCATGGCAGACGCATGGCTCTCACTGCCTAAAGGAGAACTTAAAGAATGCACTGCAACTTTTGACTTGGAATTGTGTGTTAGAGACATCTGCTGAGGCCTACGCCAGCAATTCCACTCGGTTAATTACAGTAGTAGCAAAGGAGAGTAACCAAGTACATTTCTACTAACTATGTAGACATAGTCCCAACAAGAGTGGCTAATCAATGCTCTGCGGCATACTAATGAAGATGATGAGGAGGAGTAAAGATGCAACAGGAAAAGAATGATACTCATAATGTCAGGAAGCAATCACACTACTTGACACTCACCGTTCAAGCCAATGGAAAAAGATGCAGAGGAGGAATACAAGGTGTACTGTTGGGCGAGTTGGGAATCCATCTAAAAATAGCTACAGCGCGAATACAAACAAGGACACAGAAAGACGACGAGACGAACGCCGACTTCCAACTGAATTTGATAAGAGAAATCTCGCACCTTTATACGCACACTTCATGTGACACCAGTAAAAAAAATTAAAAATGATAGAACAAGAGCAACAACAACAAAAAAAAACAGACGCATAATCTCTGATAGTACAGCACCACATCAACCAACACGCGTTGATGCACTTGGCACAATCTACACAGACACCAAGCTAAGTCATACCGACGTACAGCACGTGCTCGATAGGAAATCTATCTCTTTTTGGGACAAGGTGATTGACGCCCACCTCACACATTTACTACCCTGTCTTTGAATTTCGTCTGCTCCTATTATTTCTCACGTAGCTTGTTGTACCAATGAGATAAGATTTCCTATCGAACACGTGCTGTACATCAAGTATGACAACTCAGTGTCTGTGTAGATTGTGCCAAGTGCGTCAACGCGTGTTGATTGATGGGGTGGTGTACTATCAGGGATTATACGCCTGCTTTTTGTTGTTGTTGCTCTTGTTCTATCATTTTTAATTTTTTTTTACTGGTGTCAACATGAAGTGTGCGTATAAAAGGTGCGAGATTTCTCTTATCAAATTCAGTTGGAAGCCAGCGCTCGTACCGCCGTCTTTCTGTGTCCTTGTTTATAATCGCGCTGTCGGTACTTTTAAAAAGAGCAGGACAAGTTGATGATAATAATGAGATTTGACAAGCAGGGCATTAATGCAGCGAATGCTCTTGCAACAGCTACCTCCTGAGGAGGGCTCGGGTGTCCTTGTTAATTTCTGCTCCTTCTTTCCTTGGCGCGCAGCACAGCCTCTCGTTACAATCGATCGATCGATGCCCACCTGTGCGATTTGTAGCTGCTGCAGCTGGGCGGCCAGCTCGCGCAGGCGGTCATCACGCACGCGTGCCTCGCTGTTGGCCCGTGCCAGGGCGGTCCGGAGCTGGCGCAGTTCGCGGTCCTTGCGCTGGGTGGGCGTCAGGTACGTCTCCGTCTCCACGGGGCGCTGGCAGTGCAGCACCGACCGACACCGGTGTCGGGGGGGACCGCCAGAAGAAGACGCCGAGGCCGCCACACCTGCGGTCACAGCAGCAGGCACACTGTACCCCACGCTATTTAACATCTCACTTTCTGAGCCTCGATGGACGCTGCTCGCTTATGGGGGAAGATGGGTCTTTGGGGCCAAAGAATGGTCAAAAAATTGTTTTCTATATATATGCACACCTCAACACAGACTGCACGACATAACGTAGAAAACAAAAACATTCTGAGTACTTTAATTAAAAAAAAGACAAATCAAGAACATGAATTTCAAGCGGAATAAACCGAAACACACAACGAATTTAGGACCTTACATGCCAGCACAACCTCTGGACTATGCGGTGCATAGCAGAACCCAGAAGCAGATTGCACGAGATGCAGTGGCACATGCAAAGGAAATTTCAAGGCTTCAGTCGTTATGAAGCAAATCGTGGTGAATATCTTAGTGCTTTTCGCTAACAAAAAAAAACTATCAAGAGCCTAAATCTCCCCCCCCCCCCCCCCCTTTTCATTTTTGTTTTTTCAGTTCAAAGATAGTACTAAAGCTTGAAATGTATCACTGTAATGCTGCGTTGAATTTTTTGCGAGTTATTGCAAATGTAACAACTTTTATTTTTCTCAAAAAAATGGAAGCATACCTATGTGACTTTCGCATCATCCAGTCTGCCCCTCAACAAGGTACCTCTGATATTTATATTTGGGGGGTTTTATGTGCAGTGAACCATAGTGGAGGGCCCCAGGTTAATTTATGCCACCTGGAGACTCTGGCACGAACTGAAACCTTAACAAAGCATGCTTGGCTTTACAAACGTGCGCAAAAGACGTTGGCCGTTTGTCGTGAAGCACACACACATGAGCACTAGGCATTTTTTTGGTTTAGTTAACTGCAGGGCGGTTGCTGCAAGGCCCGCGCTCACGAGCGCGCGCTCGGCAATTTCTTGGTATTTTTAACTGCGGACACGAAAAAATACGATTTGCTGAACAGCTTTGCTGTTAAAAAGACCAGCACACTTGCCTGTCTGGCCGGTCGGCCGGCTCGTAGCCGAGCCACAAGACACCAGGCTGGCTGTGCTACCCACGGAGTCGCCGTCGGCCGAAGGGTGGCTGCAGCAGGTCCCTCCTACCGAGTGGCGCTCCCCTCGAACCCGTACCGAGGCGCTGCGCCTCAGGAGGCTCGGGATGCGGCTGCGGCCGTCGCCTTCCATCGTGGAAGTGCCCGTCAACTGGTGCCGTCCGCTGCAGGGACAAGTGCAAAATGGACGCACGCTTTGAGAAACATTAAAGGAGCACTGACACCAATTTTGGCGCTAATATTATTCAGCAGTTCGCTTCCTTCTCTCAACAGAATACCCTGGCTGAAATATGAGCGGCCTGCGACGCGAAGAACATAGTTCATAGTTGGATCTCAATTATCGCGCCGACGAAGCAGCGCGGAGACGGCACTCACAAAATGGACATCAGCGGGACATAACTCCAGGAGAGGAAAAAGAAGTGACGCGACAGCGCTCGTCAAAAAAAAAACTCGTGACGTCACTTCAAGGAATATTTCTACGATAATTCCCAGGGCAGTGCTTTGCTTTTTGAGGCTAGAGCAGGTTGCCCGCGAACTAAGAGTTTTGTGGGGAAGTATACATAAAATGATGGGGTATGTGTGGTCTGCGGAAAAGAAGCAGAAACTATGCGGCACATATTGTTAGAATGTGAGTGTTATCCATTCAAATCTACATGAGGGAAATATTAGCCTTCCAGAAGCCCTAGGATTAAGGGTAGCACAGAGGGAGTTAACTTCAAGGCTGTCGAACCGACAAAAAGAGGATTACAATGCCGGTGGACTAAAAGCAGAGTGGGGAATATTGCCTAGGACAGCTATTACCTGTAACAGAAAAAATATTTTGCCTATTAAGGTTTTTTGTGCCTGCCCTAAGAGCGGCGCTAGTATTAAAAAAAAAGTATAAAACATAGGTATATTGTTTTTTTTCTTTGGTACGATGACACGTCATCACCCCGCTGCAAAGAGATACCACTAGCAATCATCAATCATTTTCAAACGACGGCAGTGCAACAGGGAAAACAGTTGTGGGTTCATTTATCAGTGGCTGAACATGTACATGCAATAGCACAGCAGTTTCTCTTTTCCGAACACCACAGCAGTGCAGGGAAGCCCAACTTGCAAAATGTGAGCACCAAGAATGTTGCTCGGGTGACTTAGGCCCGACAGAAAATTACTCTGACAATCGACGATCTGCCTGCCACCGTCACCACTTCCGCTTGGTGGTGACGACATCTTTGTGTGGACACTTCACAAGCACGGCTGATAACCATGGGAGGTGTGAATGGCTAGAGGTCACAAAAAATCACTGAATAGGCCTGGTAACACGTGTTACTAATACCCGTTAAGACCATGTCTGGAAGAAAGCTTGTGACACCAAAGGACGGAATAAAACCATGCACCACCAAAAGAGTAATGCCTTCAAAAGGAGAAATGAGGGGCAACTATTGTTTTGAGGCTGGACAACTGCTACACATCCGAAGTTTCAGGTGACAATTTCATTCTACACCTGTCGCCATCTCTTGACAAGGTGGCAAACAAGTTTACTCGAGCAACATCAACACTACAGTCGCTTCCAATGATGTCAACACTGACGATGTGGATGTGCAGTCAGCTCCACATCTGGCATCTGGGCATTTTGTAAGGACAAGTGGCACCAGCAGAGCTAACACTGCTCCTGCAACAGCGTCAAATTCTTTGGCCAGCGCTTTACCAGGACAAAAGCCAACTTCCGGGTCATCTCTAATGTCACAGTCACCTATGGAAGCAACCAAAATCAAACCGCCCGTCACTGTTTCTATCACTGCCAGTGTGGGAACAAGTGAGCAACACGCCACATGTTTGGCAAGTCATCACGACCTATATAGTAGTACCAACCAGACAACTGTAACTCCTATTAAGATGGTGCCTTGCAGCCGAGGCATCCCAGCCGAAAAAAATAACAATTGGAGATCCATTTGGACCTGCCAAAAACACAATTGGTTCAATTGGAACCAAATGGAAATGCAAATGGTTTTTAATTGTACCTATTGTTTTTCTGCAGGTCCAATGGGCTTTCTAATTGTTTTTTTTCGGTTGGGATGTTCAGCAAGCATGCGCACTGGCTAAGATGTCAGCACCCACGTTACTGTCTAGTGCAGTTAATAAAGTAATGCCCTGACAGAACGTTGCAGCATACCGTACTTTCCGCTGTATAAGTCGCGTTTTTTTTCCTCAAATTTTCGTTGGTGCGTCTTATCTACTGGTGCGACTTATGTATGAAATAAATTTGCTACGTGGCAACCGCGCGTGGTTTGCGCTCAAAAAGGTGCCTGTGTGCTGCATGATGTCAGCGCCCGTTAGAGACAGAGCTCTATGGTCTAAATGAATGAATTATTTGTTAGCGAGTCGGAGGAAGAAGGCTTCGATAGTTTTGCCTAAACACCGTCTGCAGGTATCACTAAACCATTTTTGAGAAGTTAGTTCTGTCTAGGCTTTGCACGGTAGATTCACGTGTCTAGCACTGCTTACCGGCGGATGCGTTCAGAGGCGGTGGCCGCTGCAACCATGTACTTTCGCCACACTTTCTCACGAACTGATCCTCTATGAGTTTACCTGATTAGCAAGTGTGTTTTGTACACCGGTGCGTCTTATACACCGGTAAGACTTATACACGTTCTTTTCAGAAAAACTGCCATTTTGAGGGGGGTGCGACTTATAGACCGAAAAATACGGTACTAGGAGGCAAGCTACTACAGTTATTTTTAGGGACTACACTCCTTCAAACAAGGTCTCATTTATGGCCCTGCCACCACAACACTGCGAATGCTGAGAAGTGTCCTTCGTGTCATCGCTGCCTTTGCTGTTCTTTTCAGTGTCTGCCACACATGCCCAAAACAACCTCCCATACCCCATCCAAAATTCCATTACCCTACCCAGCAGGTCGCTAGCACTCCTTGTAAAGGACAGCAATAGCCCTACTGACACAATAAAAGTTTCAGCTTCCTTCCACAGGAAAGCAAAAGGCCTGAACTCGCGCAAAGCAAAGAAACATAACTGAAATGAAAAATTCCTTAGTTCTGAAGTCTTCCCATGTGGTTTGAAGACGAAACCGTTATGGCTTCCTTGGGCGATACGTATCTAAGATTCATCAAAGCAATCTTAGGGTCTAGTTGGTCTTTTGACATGGTAGGATAAAAAGCGCGAAACAGACGGGACGAACAGAAAGAAGACACCCACAGCGCAGTGGTGTCTTCTTTCTGTTCGCCCCATCCGTTTTTTGCTAATTTTATCCTATTAAGGACTTCTTTATTGTGGCATCATGCGTTTGCATCTCTTTCTTAGCTTTCATTTCTTCATTGTTTGGCACAAATAGCATTAACCGGCAGGCCGCCGCAGAGTCTTGCCACAGGTTCCAGAGATTTTAAGTTCTCTCGTGGCCAGGTTGCACGTGTCCTACTCATGTGCTGTCAAGTATATCACCTGTGCACTAGGCTAACTGTTGCTTCAACCAATGGCAACATGCTGAGGGTGGCAGTGTGGGTAATGCACTCAGTTCCTACTACGGATACCCCAATTCAATTTGCCATACGATCATCAAATGTGTTTACTTGCTCTTTCCAGCAACATCCCTTTCCTGTGCCAGGCTACGACAATGCCAGTTCTTCACGCAGAGTGATACTTAAGGCTCTCGCCTTAAAAGAAAAAAACAATTTGTGCCACTTTTAACACACCATGCACCAGCTGGGCACCAGTTTTACAAGCAATTTACATTCTATCTTCCTCTTCTACAAGCGCTCCAACGGCTAAGTGTATGAGGCAGCAGACATTGAAAACGCAAAGTGAGACAATGCTCATACACTTATCATAACAAAAATCTCCTGCTTGTTTTTAACCAGGCCATCCCTATTGTTTAAGTTTCTAGACCGCTTACCTAAATACTGAACGTATAGCCACAGTGGGCACTGATATATGCCCACCGCGAGAGGACATGGCTGCTGCTGTGAATTGGAGCTTCAAAACAAATCCACACTATTTTTATCATTTTTACATGAGTCCTAACAGTGAGCTACAGCTGTCAACTTTACCCTTAGCTAAGGAACCTTCAATTTGTCTTGTTTTGAATAAAGTGAATTTGTACGATACAACTAGCAGCAGTTCATATCTTGCAACTCCCCACCCCCTTCTGAGTTCGAAAGTGTTTTGTGCGAGGCTACGAGAGAATTTTGGTGTTCACGACAGAATGAAAGCTTTTCAAACTGCACCTAAAGTCTGCTTTTTGGTAGCATGAGCAATTTTGCATGCTTATGTAATTTTTTTTGCAGCAAACCTGCAATGTAGTGTGTTCTAGATAGTTGTATCATATTAACAACTTTTTAAACAACCATATGCACCTCCACTTTCGCTTGAATAGTTGCTGCCAATTACATATGCGCCATTCCTAAGCAGACAGCTGTCTGAAACTATGTATATCGAACGAGTTCACATTCGTGTGTGTGTTGCTAAAATTAAATATTGCAACATGTATTTCTAATTAAATAATCCTTGCTCACCTGTTTTATGCAGGCAGTTTTATATGCTCAAAGGTTCCCAATTTTGTTTTGCAATGAGAGAAAAGTTCACATGCAATACAACCTCGCACTGATGCTTTCGTGTAGGTCAGTTTTTTTAATACAATGTGGTGTCTGTTGCCTTCCTTCTTTTTTTTTTTTTTTTCTTCACACGCCCTGTAGTCAGCATTGCACTGTTTAGATACCAAGAGCCGAGTTCAGCTTTGAAAAGCAATGACAGAGCAACTGTTTTGGGTTCTGCAAAATCAATCCATGCTTCAACAATGCACTCAGCGCAGCAAAACTAAAGGAACAAGGTCGAAATTGAGGACTGTTTTTCTCTTCTTTTTCGGCGCTAGATAGAGTTTTGTTATGGGCATTCTAAAACCACCACAGGTCTGCTTGCAAATGAATAGAGTGAAGTGTATTCGAACCACTCAACCACAATTTACGGCAGCGTATACTTTACGTACAACAAGATCATTTCTGCATCGATACATCATTCAAAGCAAATGGAGCACCTGCGCTTACACGAACAGACTGTGTGTGAGCATTAAAAAAAGTGAGCCCGGCGTACGCTCGTAAAGTTGAGGTAGCCTTGTTCTTCCTTGAACATCGAGTGCGCGCTAACACTGCAGTCACGATGCCAGATTAACTTACAATGACTTTCGGCACGCCTCACGTATCTGGGTCACCGAGACTGAACCGCGTCCGTCAGATACAAGAAAAACAAAAGATGCGTCCGATGAAGCGACGCACATAAATCTTTATAATGGCCCTCATCCCAGTGCGGCAGGAAGATATTACCAATCAACCGTGACCAAATTTCCCGCACGCGCGGAGAGAAGACCGGATTAAGACACGCAAATGAAGCGGCTCTAAACACGTTGTACGAAGCGCAGCGCGGTTCTCCATTCAGTGACGGCGCTGACACGCTCTTGCAAATGTTTGCAACGCTCGCAAAAGAGACGCGCAGGCAAGGGGTTCGCGACCTTGCTGTCTAGACGGCACACTGGGAACTTTTGAGGTTAACGATCAAAAGACCAAAAGTGGAGCACCAGTCGTCGGGAAGCGACGAAAGCCCTAGCGCGCGAGCCCATACAGTCACCATCCTAACATATTGTACGCGCGTGCAACGCGATCGCAACCGCCGTTTGCGTCGGAGATGCCCTTTTCTTGACCACCACGTCCTCAGCGCGGTACAGAGCGCGACCCGAAGCGAGTTTGCGCGTCGTCGTGGTGAGGAGCTACGCGGCTGGCCACTTTCGAAACACTACACTGGATTAGGAAGAGGCGGAAGCCTCGGCTCACCTTCTCGTCGCCGGAAAGTACAACTCGTGCGTGGGATCCGAACGCGAGACGTGGCTCGACAGATCTCAGGACATCTGAGACGACGGACGATGGGGAAAAAACTTGCTGACAGCTCGGCCTGCGGCGACGGTTGGCTGGAGCAGCTGAGTGCCCCGAGCGAAACGGAAAGTGACGCGCAAACAAACAGCAAAGAAATGGGAGCAGGAAGGAGGCCAGCCGCCGACTCCCAGATGGCGCCACCTGCCCCTTTGTTTTCGGTTTTTCAACTCGCACGGAGCTCTATGGTTAGGGGAGGAGGTTGTGGTTGTAGGTCTGGTTGTTGTGTATCGCGGCGTCGCGTGCATCGTAGTTTTCGCTTCGAGTCGTGACAGCGGTGCGCCAATTTCTCGCCCCCAGCGTATGCATTACTGCCCTCGTTTAATTCTTTACCGCTCAGGCCTGAATTAGTTTCCGGCAAGTTGAAGAAAATTGTGTGATCACTGCGGTGAGATGGTCGATCATGCAGTCACCATCGGACAGTGAGGATGAGCTCGACTTGAGCGAGATCGACATATTCGCCACAAAACCGAGGAAAAGAAAAGACTCACCTTCGCCAGTAGCATCATGCACGACGAGCTCACAAAACGTCGCCGACGAGCCTGCGTCTGTTCGCAGCGACTTGAAAGAGGTAACTAGCCACCGGTGCTCCAAAACGATGCTCGGCGTATTTGCTAGAAACTCCGCTGGCGACATTGAAATTGGAGCCGAATGAAAGCTAAGCACTTGGCTGCTAATTATTCGCCAGCCTCGGCAAGTTGTCCACAGTTTCAGTTTTATTTGGTGGGTCACTGTTTCGTTAATTGGCTCCAGTTGTAAATACAGAACTACAAAATAGTAAACAAGTCAGGGCATGTTCGCTGTAGCGAGGAAATTCACTATAAGAGGAGCCTCTATAAACACTTACTTCAGCCACCGAGATTTGCTTGGAAACGTAGTCCACCGAAAGATTTAATAAAGGTAGAAGAATCTTGTAAATGGCATTGACCGTGCGTGTCTATTCTGGGCTGCAGATCATTGATGACAGTGATGTATTGCGGTGGGTCAAAGTTATGCTCTTGTTATTCGTTTAAGAAAGGTCAACATTTCTTCTGTGGAACGACATTTCTTCCATGGAAGAATGTCTGATCGCGTGCCCTCAGCAAACAACGCGAGACGGTAAATCTTATTTGTCGTCTCCTTTCCTAGTGTCCATGTGTATTGCGCGCTACCATCAAGATGTTCCAAACTTATTGCGAATTAGTAATTCCTACTCCTAGCTTGACCTTGGTAATGCAGGAACATGGCTGGCACGCATCGCTTATGAAGCCTCCATAATACCGAGTTCACTGAGACCAATATTGCATTCACAACTGTTCGGTGAGGTGCGTCAGAATATAACCAGCAGTGTTCTAGAACAGCATAAACCGGTGCTTTATCCTGGAAACAAATGTGTGCTATTTGTACCAAGCATATGTGCGTGCTGAAAAGAACCATGCTGAATATGGACCTCAGATGAATGGTTTTTTGAGTGAGGATGTGCGCTGGGCATGAGCTCTTGGCTTCCAGTTACAGCGACCTTTATGTGAGAGTCAGTGCTTTGTAAAGAGCAGGAACAAAGAAAGCTAACTCTCACTCACATATGGAAAGGACTCGTGACTACGGGCTTCAGTTCAAGGCAGGAATTCAGTGACGAAGCTTTTGTTTTTGTATTTTTATTACCAGGTACATAAAAGGTAGGTCAGATGAGAAACACTTGAAGCGAGTAGCAGTTCACGGCAGCACAAAACGTGAGACAAAGCACTGGCTTGCTGCATAGTAAGTATGCTGCAATCAAGGGTTGTGTAGTACCAGGGACTCTGGCGGTACTGTTTTGTTCTTTTTTTCTTCTGTAGTTGTGCCAACAGGCTGAGACATCTGCACTCGTGAAAAATGGAAGTAAGGATGCCTCTGAGGAGTGCCGATGCTTTTTCACTTCCAAATTTTGGGCAAAGCTTCTTACCAAATGCTCCAAACAGTTTTTCAAAAAAAAAAGTTCTGAGCTTCAGTTGATGTCCTTCATGGGAGTACCCTTGGTACAAAACAAGCGGCTTTGGAATTTAATAAGTACTGCATGGACAGTTGAGGTGCACCAAATGTACATCATGGCATGTACAGGTGCCGTCGTAAGTAATTGGAACAAGGATTTGTGAATATCACAAAATAATGTTCTTGCTTCCTTTATGACGGTGATTACCGGTTTACAGGAACTTTTTTCTATTAAAGAGGACTCCTTTCAATGAGCTGTAAAAACTCGGCAAAATGTTGTTTCTCCACGTGTTCTGTGTACTCCAAGGCTTAGAGTTGAAAAGTTTAAACGCACTGCAATTCAGCCAGGCATTTTCCAATTTCTTAAATTTACGAGACCGTGTTCCAATTACTTTTGAGGGCCCCTGTACATGTGTTCTTGTGGTGTTCAGGTGTTAGTGCACTTCCTAAAACATAGTTAATCGCCCCCGTTTGTCCAAACATGATGCCCACACCTTCTAAAATCGAATAATCTTGATGTGTCCGTGTACTCAGAGTGGAAAAGGGGCAATACTTTCCACAGCATTGTGTGACCTACAATCTGTGGCGACCAGCTGCTTCAGTGGCAGCGAGAATGAATAGTCGGCAAAATCTTTGCCAAGTGGGTTGAGCCTGGAGTTCACAGGGAGTTAATATCTTTGCTGAACAAAGGGCGTCTCCAATTTTACGTGCCATGCACTGCCAGCCTAGACTTGAAGCATGCACTGGAACTGCAGTCTAGCCCGGATACAAGTCATAAATACATCCTGATCAAAAACAGGCGAAATCTCTTCCAACGTCTTATCCATTGTGTGTGTGATCTTTTACCTCTGTAGGAGAGCAGCTGACTCTCGCTTTCACACCTTAATCGCATTTAAGGCTTGACTTTGGGCTAGTTGGGTACTCGTCTAGAAGAAACAGCGCAGAAAACTTGGACCCAGTATACAGACGTGGACAAGCGCTGTCGAACAACTAAGGAAAATTTTATTCGAAGTGATTACATATAGACACGCACGTGCGTAATCTGACAACAGTGTGAGAAGGAAAGGAAAAACTAAAACCATAAACTACATGAGAAGGACACAGTTAATATTTAAAAAAAAGCCGTTCTTTCTCTTCTCCTGCTGAAGGAGTGCCACCTTGGCAGGCACCAAAAGAGAAAGAATGGCTGTTTTTAAATATTTACTGTGTCCTTCTCATGCAGTTTATGGTTTTATGGTTTTAGTTTTTCCTTTCCTTCTCACACTGTTGTCAGATTACGCACGTGCATGTCTATATGTAATCACTTCGAATAAAATTTTCCTTAGTTGTTCGACAGCGCTTGTCCACGTCTGTCTACTGCGTCCAAGTTTTCTGCGCTGTTTTTTCTCGCTATTAATCTCACTTCTCTTTTTCAACATCATCTTAATAGCTAGGTATGTCACCTTTTACAAGCATCACAGCTCTAAGTTCAGTGGCAGCAATGACACCTATTCACTTCCCTCTTTTCCAACTAAATGTCGACAAACTGACAGCATTTGGCAGGCGCTTGTGTGGTTATCAACACTGCATTGGGAACTGGCCCCTGGTTCATTGAAGGAAGGCTGAGTCTGGTGTTTGGATTGGTCACTCGGCCAGAGCTACTCACATGTGTGGGTGCCCTGTGGTGCAGAGGATAGCGGTTGCGAGTCTGGAAGCAGGGCGGCTGCGTGAGAGGAGTGCGGCCATCAGTCGGCGAACGGAACAGCGCCGGAGGGCTCGCGAGAGGAGGCGGCAGCTGGCCGCTGCAAAAGAAGGGGCCGACTCTTCGAGGTGAGCCCGCATCTTTGGGATGGGCACAGGTCTTTCCAGAATGGACCATTGAGACCAGAAGACGGTGCAGGTGCAGTCTCTAAGTGTGCCAAAAACTGCAGGGGCATCTGCATACCCATATGGCAGAAAGCTTGTTTAAGGGGGCTCATGCGTCTTTGATCAAAAATATTTCTTTTTACAGTTATGATGATAAAAATTGGATGGCATATGTAGTTTTTCCCTTCTGATTGTAGATATAAAATTTGTTTTTGCATATAACGACGACATTTCCCCCTTAGTCCCTCCCTTAACCACTGAGCCTGATTTGATTGATTGAGTGTAGAATGCGCTGAAGCAATGTGTGCGGTGAGGCATGCCGTAGCGGAGGGCTCCGGATTAATTTGGATGACCTGGGGATCTTTAGCATGCGCCGAAACACACGGGCGTTTTTGCCTCCATCAGAAAAGCGGCCACGACGGCTGGGAATTTAACCCGCGTCCTCGTGCTCAGCAGCACAACGCCTTAGCCACTGAGCCACCATGGCATGTTGCTTAGTACGTGACTTTGCAGCTCACATACAGTATGGTGGCCACTTCAACCATGGTGCTTCTTAATCTTCCCCCTTGTGTTTTCAGCGGTGATCCTGTTGAAGAGAAGCCAGGGTGTGAGGGAGGGGAGGAGAAGGAGTGGCAGGAGGTGCGTCCCTTCCTGACGGTCAACGACCACCTGACCGGTGCGGTCCCGCATGGAAGCTGTGGACCCAAGGTGCTCCTTGTATCCACCTCTTGCTTTCCCTTCTGGGGTGAAAAACTTAGTTTTGCCATGGGTGGCTCTGTTAGTTTAACTCATGCCATGTTTCTTGAAAGGGACCTAGTTTATTGAGAACCAAATTACAGTAACTGATCTGAAGGCATAAATGAGCCTTCTCATATGTGACAGCGTGGCACATGAAGCTATCCGTAGAGAGGTGACGTTCGTAGGGCTGCGAGGATGTATGTTCAAGTGGCTCTGCAATTACCTACAACATCGGTATGTCTATATGGTCACCAGTGATGGCACAATGGCCGAGCATCCTGTCACACATGGAGTTCCTCAAGGCGGCGTCTTGAGTCCAACTCTTTTCAGCATATGCCTTATACGCCTGCCAACGGTTCTTCCCCAAGGCGTCAATATTTCGCCGTACTCAGATGACATCTGCATCTGGGCCTCAGGCAAAAACCGCCGAAACATTCGTGCCGCACTTCAGAGAGCAATCCTAATGATGTGAAAGTACCTGAGATGCTGCGGGTTGGTCTTTTCCCCTCAGAAGTGTGCAGCGATTGCGTTCACACGGCGTTACGTTTTCTGATACACGCTCAGTGTAGAAGGTACACAGATACCCTATGTCAAACACCACAAATTTCTCGGCGTCGTCTTTGACCGCTCGATGTCTTGAACTCCCCATATTCGGCAGTTGAAAGAAAGGCTTTTGTCTTTCGTGCGCATTTTGCGCATGCTGAGTGGACAATCTTGGGGATGCTCCGTGTCCTCTCTTCTTGGACTCTATCAAGCACTCTTTCTTGGCCTTTTACGCTAAAGCCTGCCGGCCCTGCATCAACTGTCTTCTACAAATTTGGAGGTCATAGATTCAGTGCTGGCGAGAGCTCTACGCATGTGCCTGGGTCTTCCCAAATGCACATCGACAATCGGAACACTGCGGGAAGCTCGGTGCCTTTCTGAGTCAGTGCTTCAACATCAAGAGTGCCTTCGAACGTCTCTATGCCATGTCACTCGGTGCCATGCGCATCATCTGGCAGTCATCACTGCATCGCATATAAAAGACTTGCCTCTGGCAAATTTTCAGCGACCTGTCAAGCCAGCATTGCCATCGTGGATACGATGCGACAAGCTAGCTCTTTTTTTATGTGTGTTTGTGTGTGTGTGCGTTCCAGTATTTGCAGTTAAGCGTATTTATTGTGTTCCCAAGCACATTTTAGTGAGAGTAGTGTCAGCAGGTTGGGGCCAAATTACCGTAAAAAACTCCCACCTCCCCTCGCGGAACCCCTGTGTAGATGCGACGCATAGGCGAAGCGCCGAAGGGACCGCGTTTCATAGCGCGCATAACGTTGAAGGGACTGCGTAATCCGGTCCCAGTCGATGACGACGTTGACGTACTTGTAAGGCGGTGTGGACTCTAGGTGTTTGAGCCAAGCGTGAATGTTGCTTTGCCGGAGAACGGCACACCAGTTATATGCGCAGCACGCCCGAAGGAGAGGAAACCGCGGAAGAGAGAGTACTGCACATGCGCCGGCCCCAGCGCGTCTGCCGCGGCTATGACGCAACGTGCCGTGGCTATGACGCAACACAATCCACTTTAATCCCATCCAAGCCAATCCAATCGAATCCGATCCAATGCCCCTCGCGAGAGAGTGTTCGCTATTGGAGAGGAGAGGGGGTGAGCGGCGGAGAGCGCAGCTGGCGCGGCGAGGAGAATGGGGGAGGGGTGGAGAGAGAGAGAGATTAAACTTTATTGTTAGAAAAAGGGTTGCGATGGAGCTATTTCAGCTCAGTCGGAGTGGTTCCTTATTCACAGGTTCCCATATGCTTCCCGAGCCTCCTGGCCCCTGTTGATCAGCCGAAGTTGGTCTTCCAGGGCAGGGCTGGTCAGCAATATCTCCCATCGCTCATCCTCTATGCTGACGGAGTCAACAAGAATTGGGGGGGACTTGAGTTTTGTGCATTCTCCGATGGTGTGTTTCAGGGTGCCTGGTTTTGAGCATAGGGGACATTCTTTTGCGTATCTAATTGGGAACATGCGGTTCAGGAGTAGAGGGTGTGGGAAAGAGGCTGCCTGTATCTGGCGATAAATTGATTGTTCTTCCCTGGATAGTTTAGGGTGAGGGCGCGGAAGGCTTCTTCTGTTCTCCCTGTAATGTTTGAGGATTTCTGCATATTTGTTATTGGGTGCATCCCTTCTTCCGTTTCCTCTGTGGCCCGGAGGTTTAAGTCTCGGGCCTGTCGATGGGCGAATTCGTTGCCCTCGATCGAGGAATGCGCAGGGACCCAAATGAGTTCGATTCTTGTTTCCGGGGGTTTCCCGCTTGTCAGGATTTTGGCGGCAGTTTGTAAGATCCGTCCTGTTGTGTATCTGTTGTAGGCTTTCATTGAGTCCGTGAGAATTGTCGCTGTACCAGGTTGCGTTAGCGCCAGTGCTATGGCGGCCTCTTCCGCTTCCTCTGGCTCCGTGGTGTACAATGATGCACAGTTCACTATTTCGTTTCTTGTGGTCACTACTATAGTTGCTTTGTTGGAGAATTTGGGCAGGGCAGCATCAGTGTAGAGTATTCCCTCATGTCTCTTTTCTTCCAACAGTTTGTTAATTGCTTTTACTCTCGCCTCCCTTCTTCCTTTGTTTCTGTTGGGGTCCATGTTCTTTGGGGTTGGTTTGGTCTCGATTTGTGAAGTCCATTGGTCTGGGACTTGTCGCTCCGTGACGTGTGGCGCTTCTTGCCATCCTATCTTCTTAAGTACAGCCCTTCCGGCGTCCGTTTTGCTGAGGCGAACTCGTTGATTCGAAAGGTGGGCTTCTACTAGCTCGTCAAGCGTGTTGTGCATTGCCATGCGCAGAAGTCGCGCTGTTGACGAGTTTTGCGGTATCCCCAGGGCTTGTTTGGTCGCTTTTCTGATTAAAGTATCTAGGTATATGGTGTCTGCCTTTCTGAGATTCAGGTATGGTGCTGCGTATGTTATTCTTGATATCACGAAGGCCTGCACCAGACGTAATGTGTCGTCCTCTTTCATACCTCTTCTTCGGTTGGAGACTCTACGTATCATGTTGAGAATCTGGTCCGTTGTGGTCTTGAGCTTTTTCACCGTTTGCGACGCCTTGCCGTCTGCTTGTATTATCAGGCCAAGGATTTTGGTATGCGTGCTAGGGGTAATCCTTGCCCCGTCTATTTCGACTTTGCATGCTCTCTCGGGGTTTCTCGGTCCTATGATGACTAGCTCAGACTTTTGAGGGGCGCAGCTAAGTCCGCATTTTTGCGCGTATTCGTTGACTGTGTCGGCTGCCCTTTGGAGCGTCGCTTCCATCCATCCTTGGGATCCTGTTGTTTCGAGCCATATCGTTATATCGTCTGCGTACAACGCATGTCCCAGGTGTTCTATTTTGCCTAGAAGTTTCGGCAGTGGGAGTAGGGCCAAGTTGAAAAGCAGGGGAGAGAGGACCGATCCTTGCGGGGTTCCTCTGTCCCCCAAGGAGATAGGTTCGGACATCTCCTCTCCTATCTTGATTTTGGCTGTTCTGTGGCTGAGGAAGTCTTTTACATAGTTGTACGTGCGCACTCCACATCCTGTTGTTTTAGGTTGTTGAGGATGCTTCTGTGCGTCACGTTGTTGAATGCTCCCTTTAAATCTAGTGCGAGTATCGCTCTCGGGGCTTGCTGTGTTGCTGGTTTGACTACCAGTTCGTTGAGTTGTACGAGCACGTCTTGCGTTCCGAGGTGTTTGCGGAAACCATACATTGTTTGGGGCATGATGTCGTGTTCGTCCAGATGTCTTTGGAGTCGTTTGAGTACCATTCGCTCCATCACTTTTCCGGCGCACGAGGTGAGAGAGATCGGTCTCATGTTGTCGATGTGCGGGGTTTTTCCTGGTTTGGGTATAAAGCGTACTTCTGCTTCTTTCCATTCCGGTGGGAGGGTTCCCGTCTCCCATGTCTTGTTCATGTGATTGAGGAGTTCCGTCCGGCTTCTGTCGCTGAGGTTATGTAGCAGCCTGTACGTGATCGCATCGGGCCCTGGGGCGCTGTTCTTGTTGCTTTCGTCTATGGCTGCAAGCAGTTCTGTTTCGGTGAAAAGTTTGTCGAGCAGTTTGTTTTGCGGACCGGAGTAGTCTTCGATTTTTCCTTCTTCTCTTTCCGTTTTGAGATACTTCTTTTTGAGGTCTTTGATTAAGTCGCTCGCATTTCCCTTGTAATTGTTGAGGGTGGCTGTGAGGGTGCGGTTTGTTGCGCTCTTGCTTCCAAGTGGGTCGATCAGATGTCTGAGCAGGCTCCACGTCTTCCTGGTTGACAGTGTGCTTTGCAGGCCGTCGCAGAACTGTAGCCAGTTTTCTGTGCAGAGTTGCTTCGCATATTCTGTCGCCAGTTTGTTCAGTTCATGGATGCGCTTCCGAAGTTTTTTATTATGTCTTTGTTTTTTCCACCTCCTCGTTAAGCCATGTCGTGCCTCCCATATGTGAAGGAGTTTGGCGTCTACGAAGGGAGTCTGCGTTGTGGTCGCTATGGTTTGTGTGTGTCTTTTGGTCATTTGGGATTGGTATTTAGCCCATTCTTCATAGGTGTCTGTTTCTGTTTTGTCTTCTTCTGCTTCTTTCCTGAGTTTGTCCCAGTCTGTAAGCCGCGCTGTGCCTGTTTGCGTCTTGAATCTCGGCCCTCTGATCTGGATCGAAATGATATCGTGGTCTGAGCCCAGACTCGTCCCTGTGTTTTGCCACGTGGTGTCGAGGATCCCTTGCACCATAGTGAGGTCGGGGGTAGTGTCTCTCGACGTACTTGTTCCCATACGCGTTGCGGTGTTTGGTTCGTTGAGGAGGGCGATGCCTTGTTGCTCTATAATGCTGACTAATGTTTTGCCTCTTCTGGAGTTAAACTTGTATCCCCACATCGAGTGTGGGGCGTTGAAGTCCCCAAGAATGACAATCGGCTTGCCTTGGGTGGTGTCGAGGCTATCCTGGATGATTTCTTCTAGTTTTAGTTCTTTCTTCGCTGGCCTGCAGTATGCGTTGAGGATAAATATGTTCTCTTTGTTGCCTATATTCTTGCTGTGTATTTCCAACAGTACGTGTTCTCCTCCCCTCTGTGGAGTGAGGTGTTGTGTGGCTGCAATGTTATTTCTGACTAGTGTTGCCGTTCCTTTACCACTGGGATCCGTGTATGACACGTAGCCCGGGAGTTTGGGTTTGTGTTCGTTTCCTGTAGTGCTATGATGTCTGGCTTGTTTTCTGCGTTATCTATGTATGCTTGCAGTTCCCAAATCTTGTCTTTTATGCCTCTGCAGTTCCATTGATAGATTATCGTGTTCTCCTTGTATTTTGCACTATTCTTCTTCCCCATCGTTAGGCGTTTGGAAGTTGGTCGTGTTCGTATTTCTCTTGTACAGTCTTTCGCGCGTTGGGCCGCCTCTGCGAGCGGTCACCGCGTTAACCTTTAGCCTCAGTTGCTTGACATTGTTGTCCATCTTGTTTGCGATTGTTCCTATCTTGGAGGACAGTTGCTCGCCCTGGCTCGCGATGGTGTTGATCTGGCTGGTGAGTTTTTCCATCATTTGTGTGAGGCATTGGAATGGTTTTGCCCAGTCCGGTTCGCTCGCTTGGTGTGGTTGTGCAGTGGTTGCAGCCTCTGTTTCCATTTCCACTGTTGTGGGTGAGTGTGGTTGGATCTCCTTCCTGGCCGTCTTGCGCTTAGTATTATCGTTCTCCGCTGTTTTGGATTTTTCCAGGGCTTCTATTCTAGCTAGGAGTTCGCTAATCTGTCGATTTTGCTGGGCGATTAATGCTTTCAGCTGTGTACATTCGTCGCAATCTTTCTTCTCTGTGTTCTTTGCGGGAGGGGGTGGTGGTGGGGGTGGGAGGGGCGGGAAGTCCCGGTTGCTACCGAGAGCGATGGGAGACCCCGCTGTCCAGCCTACCTGTTTGGCGGCAGTGGTCCTCGGTGGCTCCCTGGTTGCGGACCTGGGTCTTCTCGACTTGGACCAGGAGCGTCTCCGTGTTCCGGCTGTTTCCTCCGGTGTCGTCGCTCTCGAGCTCGGGCGTCGCGATGAGCAGCTGCGCTCCCTCCTACCCTCTCGGGATTTGGAGCGGCGTCGCGAGTTCGGCGCCCTCTCGCGGCTCGATGGCCTTCCCGAACTTTCCGTCTGGGCGTCGTAAGCTCGTTGGCACTCCCACTGCCGTTTCCTCACCACGTACGGCGTTTTGAAGCGAGCGCGGCACTTCTTGTCGCCTGTTTGATGTTCACCTCCGCACAGGTTGCATTTGGGGTTACACTCGTTCTCGTGTCCGTCGGGTGGGTTGGGTGTTCCGCACCCTCTGCAGATGCGGTCCGCTGGATTTGGGCACACGTCCCTTCGGTGTCCCAGCCTTCCGCACTGATAGCACACGTCGACTTGCTTTCTGTAGAGCGAGCACTTGGTTAGAAGTCCGCCGTACCTCACGAAGTTGGGGACCTTGTTACCGGCGAACGCGATCACCACCGTCTTCGTGTTGCTTATGCGGTTTGCTTCCACTGCCGTGGGGTTAAATTCATTGACCACATTTGCGTTTATGTCGCGGATGGTGTCTTCGAGAGGTATGCCACGTATTACCCCTTTCACCATTCCATGGGGGGCCGACTCGTATGCACTGAGCTCGTAAGCCTTCTCTCTGATGACGATCTTCTCGATGTTGACATACTTATCGGCGTTGTCTCTCTTCGGCGTGCTGACGACGATGATATTTTGCTGATAGTTCGGGCAGATGACATCCTGTGCTCCTTCGTCTCTCGTGATCCCTGCTGCCTTATATACGGCGCGGCCGACTTCGATATGTCCTGTCTTGGAGATATCTAGTCCCCCGCGGGGTCTCAGCACGATCTTGGTGTCTTCGCGTGGTAGCGCTGGCATACGGGCATTCTTAATTACCTTGTCTTTAGCTTGCCCTTGTCGGGTGGCTCCATTGGACTTCGGTTGTTGGGCGATGACGCTTGAGTCTTGCTTACGTGGCTGGGCCTTGTGCTCGCCAGCGATACGCCATCCGAGCGACTTGGTGACTTGGTCGGGGTTGATATCTTCCCCCTCCACTTCTACTTGCATCTTGGTTGACGTGGCGTTGTCCCGGCTCGAAGAGGGAACCGTTTTTAGTGCCGGCGGCTTCGACCGTCAGGGCTAGCTGGCCGGCGGAGCCGTTAGGCTTAGCTCCCGCGCGGCCCGCGCTGGTAGAAGATCGTTTCCAGAGTCCCGATGAATGGTTTCCTACCTCAGAAGTAGGTATCCACGGGGTCCTGGGCCCTCCCCGGAGCACTTGAGGAAAAAATTTTGGGGCAGAAGGTGAATTTTCGTCGCAATCACCGAAAATCTGCTGAGCCGATTTGGAACACGTCCTCACCGCTCGGCAGCTCGCACGTGCCCTCGGGAGGGGTGGACGACGACGACGACGATGCCGGAGGGACAAGGCGAGTGAATCAGATGCTCTGCATCTAAAAAAGCTTGTGTTGACCTTGCCTGCAGACAATACTGCTTACATGCGTGGCCCTAAAAGGACTCTAAAGACTGAATAACTTTATTTCAGGCCAAAGATCGCATGTTGTGCAATCAACTTTTGTTTTACAAGAGTACCTTGTTCATAAATAATTACAGCTGGTATTTCTGTCTCCCACTTCCCTCCGAATTTTGTCGTGACATAAAAGGGCATGCCACAAAAGGTGCTGAGCAGCACAAGCTAGCGAATGAGTTAGTCATCTGGGAGGTGTAGAAAATACGCGCACACTTAGCCAGAGTAGTGACCAGTAATGGCCAGATGGATGGCGTTGACGTGTCGTCAGTTGCGCACATGGTCTTGTTACAGCTGCTGGTTGTCGCATACATTAATAGGTATGTATGTGCACATTAAGGCGGGACGAGATTTTACATTTACCCACTTAGAAGTAAAAGAGGTTTAGGTGCAATGTAAGTCAAGGCAACACATTTGATTGAAGTCGAAATGGAAACAAATCTTACCCACCACGGCAGTTAGGCACCCTGTTTGGTTGGTGATACTTAAAGACAGAAGCTACTGTTTCTTTTTAAATGCTCAACAAGGGTTTTATTTATTTCACAATTGCGTCTCCTTCCCTTTCTGTTCCTTTCCAAAGGCTCTGCCAATCGCATTTCTCTCATTATGATTTGCAACGTCGTAAACCATAGGTAGTTAAACAAAAACTGCACGGTACCGCAATACCCATTTTCAGCATTACTAAGGGCCTTGAAGGCAGAATAGCAGTTTGTGCAGTTTGAAAAAAAAAAAAAAAAAAAGCTAGTCTTTGGTAACTCGCTCAGTTTCATTTTAGCCAACCGAGGTGTTTCTTAACAAAGAAAGGTAAAACGTATTGCAACTTTCAAATTTCGTTCCAGAGTGACGTAACATGGGCGGGAGTGACGTAATGTGAGCCAGCGAGGCAATCTTTTGAATGAACCAACTTGTGTTTTGTCTGCATGGCCCCTTAAAACAACTGCTGCTGTCATGAGTGGCACGTTACTTATATCACCAACTGATATGGGGCAAACATAGGCCCACAGTCAAACGGAATGAGAGGCTCTGCTACAATCGCCCAGTGATGTTTTAGGAGGTGGCTTTGGTTGGCAGCTGCAAATCGCACAAACAAGGTCGTGTGAGGTCACAGAGACTTTTCCCGAAGGTGGTAGGGGAGTTGCCACTGCTTCATCTTCTTTCCTTAATTTGTTCGAAGTTATGTGTTTGAGGTTTGCAATAAAGTTGGACTTTTCTTCACGGCCCATTTAAAGAGGCCATGCAGACAAAATACTACAAGTTTGTTTTATTCGAAAGATTCTGTGTTTCATAGTGCCCCCAGTGCTTGTCTGCCAGCAAACGATGCCGTATTCACTGAGAACTTATTCAATTTAAAATTTTGATTCTCCCGCCAAATCGCATGTTTTCGGGAGGTCTGCCACGAAGTTATAAGAGCGGACATTCAAATGAATTTTTAGTGCGTCCTTGGGCTCTGCAGCCTTGCTTACTGTCAGTCGTCCCAGAGGGCGCCACCATACTCAGCCGTGGACCGCTGTCTGCCGTTGCTTTGTTTGTGACCGTATTTGCCCCTGGCTTGTTTGTTTTTTTTTTTTTTTATGGTAGAAAGTAATAATTTCGTGAAACATGGGGTATGCTCGACAAACAGGCTCCCGTAAGACAGCGTCGCTTATGCCAATTGGCCAGTGTCATGCAAGACAACTCCAAAGAGGCGGCCTGCTGTGGAGCTAAAACAAGCATAGTGCGCCCAGTACCAACAGCAGGGCGTGTCGGCACAGCAATGTTTATTGTGCATTTTCGTAAGTTTCATTGTTTACCCTGTCATTATTACTGCTGTAAGATGAAGGTGCATTGCATTTAAGCGCAAATAGTTCGTTTGGCAAGTTTATAGTCCCTCCCTAACTTGTTTTTGCCGGCCTCAGCCAACCCCACAGCTGGGCATATGACACCATAGGCTCTGTTGCGGGAAATGAGCTAGTGGGTTGCATGGCCATTCCCTTTTTGCCTAATTATGTAGCTTATTTGAGCAAAGTGCGTGTTAATAGTGGTATCAGTATGATTCTAACGAGGCAATCTTTTGAATGAACCAAACATGTTTTGTTTGCATGGCCCCTTAAAACAACTGCTGCTGTCATGAGTGGCGCGTTACTCATATTGCCAACTGATATGGGCCAGGTGGTTAAGGCACTGGTGCGGTTGTGGCAATTTGTCATGAGTGGCCTTGTGAAAAGAACACATCTCGTGACTGTGTGTGTGCCCAGACGGAGCTCGAGTCCCTGGTGGAGGGGGCCATTGCGGAGGGGGACTTTGACAAGGCCGAGATGCTGAGCGACCATCTGGCTAACAGGCAGGTGAGCAGACAAAAACTAGAGGGGCCAGTCGCGACCACCATATATTGCTGGACAGTTACTTCACACTTTACATGTTCATACGTCATATGTATTCGAGGACTTATCTCTTTCGTTACCACGGGCAATCGACCAATTTTGAGGGGTCTAACAAAACATCTCTTCAGACAAAGTGGCACAGGCGATGGCGTCCTTTCTCTTTAAGATGTCGTAAGTGTGCTGGCCAGGATTAGTTTTGACCACCTGGGGATCGTTAACGTGCGCTGAAATCTCGTTCACATGGGCGTTGAGGAATACAGGTTGAGGAACCTGTATCAAGTTATGGCAGTGTGTGCCAGATTATTGTTCAAATGCTTTGACTTGTTGTTTTAATTTCTTTTATTTTTTGTACTGTTTTATTATCAAGCACTAGTAGTGCATGAACACATAAGTATGTAAAGCTCTTAAAAGTTATCTTTTTTTTGTGTGGCTATGTTTTAGGAGCTGTAGGAACTAAAGAAAGATATTCATCTCCCAAAATGCTTGTTTCATTTGCTCTTTGTGTTCAATTTGCAGCCCCAATTTTGCTATTTGCACACCTCTACCTCATTCACGGAATTTGTTAAAAGTTACCATAAATACCCATGTTAACTTTTCAGCCAGTGCATGTGGGTACAGAAAATAGGCGGCACATTTTTGAGAGTCCTTGCTTTGTTCTCAGTGAAACATTCCGGGCCGATCAATTACAGCCTGATTAGGGGACTGTAATTGATAAAGACTAAGCAGGAGGTGTCTTTGGCAAGGCAAGTTGGCACTAACAAGGTGGCGGTGTGAGGGGGCGACTTAAGGCTGCCACTCACACGGCGATATCTCCCTACCCCCCCCCCAACAGTTTGCTGTGAAGATTGCCAACGCATTTGCGGCCAAGCGGTATGCAAGTGATCTCCAGGCCAAGCGGCGGAGAGACTACATCAAGCGACAAGCCAAGCTCTCCTGGGGGTGAGTCTGGCAATCGTCTGTTCTGAGTACTCGCATTCTTAAGATTTTTCAAATACTCTCTGAGCTGTGAAAAACAAAACAAAAGGAGGCTTAGGTTCAACACTTCTAAACCTAGTTATCACAAGCAAGCGCAAGCACTGTGCACACAGTGTTTCTTGAAAGTTTGCCTTTGCTTATGATTTCGTAGCCGGCTGTGTAGGTAGTTGGATTCATCCTTTTACTTGCGCTGAAGGTCAGCTACTGAGGGACCAAGCAGTGGCAAAGCAGCCGTTCTACCCTCGCCTACTCATGTGGCACTGCAGCGGCGAGGCTCCAAGCAAGCAAGGCGATACAAAAGATGTGCACAGCTTGCGCACCAGTAAAAGGTCACTTGCAATCGATATGACGAATGAACTTGAAAGATGCAGCATTTGAGAGCTTTCACTTTAATATAAATGTACAGGCGGGGACACAATATTCTGGACCACGCGAGCGCGTTGTGAAAACCGTCGCTGTGCACTCTGGAGGCACGGCCCCTGCTGTCGAGCCAAACCTGGAACGCGTGCACGTCCTTGCTTACTCCAGGCTCGAAAGTGTTCTCGCTTTCAGCAGTCGCACTTCAATAGGGTACCGCGGAGCGACGCCTTTGTAGCATCCATTTCGCAGCGACCGCCATTCTACGGCCACACAGGCAAATTCGTCGGCTTTTGCGCACGTTTTCGTCGTGTTCTAACTAATCGGTCCTCGGAAAGTGTCTTTTGTTTGTTTGTTTCAATACAGTTGGGTGAACAGCAAACATCAAAGGGACCATTCCGTACGATAGGTCAGCATGCGAGGTACTGACTCGTACGCAAGGCCACAGATATTTAATCGGAGTGCACGGTATCGCACAAAGGCTGTGTTTTTTTTTTTTTTTTTTTTTCAACAAAACTTTTATTGTGCGGTTCGCTGCTTACAAATTACATGGCAAAGAAGAAAGTTAGTAACCAAAAACAGGTTTTATGCGAAATAAAACAGCGTGTTTAAATAGAAAGCGAACACGGAGTCGAGGAGGTTTGCGGAGTACATTTGCCATTTGCCGCCAATTATGGCGGGACGCAGACTTCTCCAACAACTGTTCGTAAAAGTTTCGACGCTTGTAGTTTTTAATATTAAGAAAAGCTTTCTGCTCCTAAAAAAAGAAACCAATTACTTTTTGGAGAAGTTATTCTAGCCTGAATTAGTAACATTCATCAAGCACTGTTCCTATCAGCCGCCGGTACTGCTGGTCTACGCCGTAGGAGCTGGCATTCACACGAGAGGTGTGGCTGTTCCAAGCAATTCGTAACCGCCATCAGCTTCGAAAATACATTGCTCTGCCGAATGAGCAGCGCCGCAACTCCTAATTCGCAGGCAACTTCGCCGCACACAGCGCCGTCATTTCTGTTTTCGTGCTCACTGTGCCGGCAACGAATTGATAACCCACCCAATTTGCTACTCTGGTTGTAAAACATTCCACTCAGGGCGACGTCAGTGCGCGCACGGCATGCAGTTCAAGGAGAAACCTATTTTTGAACGCTTCTTCCAACACCCCGCATAGACAAGCAAATGCGTTCATGCAAGTCCAAAACAAAAACAAAACTGCCTGCACGATTCAATCCATAGCAACTTCGACAAGCCATTGAGCGCCAATCCGAATCCACAACTACCCATCACGCCCATTGCAGCGGACAATCGCAGCGCCAGATTCCTCTCTAGTTGTTATTGTATGAAACTGTATGGGCCCAACAGCTTCCTGACTAGGCAGAGTCACTGCAAATTGTTGATAGTGGCTTTGACTTGTTATTAAGCGGAAGCGGTTTGGTCAGTTGGGTAAAATCAAGACAGACTGATTTCTTGCAGATGCGGAATTGCACCAGAGATGATTGCTGTACTGGATGGGAGCAGTCTGCCTCGATTTTTACCCAACCGTCCAAACTGCTTCCGCTCACTGACTAGCCGGAGTCACGATCAGTGATTAACCGTGACTCTGTCCAGTTAGTGAGTGGAAGCGGTCGGGCCGATTGGGTAAAATCAGAGCCTATGACTGCACCCATGGCGGCCATGATGCAACACTAACGAGGCTGTTGCCGCGTGCCGCATCGGTCTTTACAGCAGGCGCCTGCTCTTCTAGGAATGCTTATAAATGATAATATTTAGTTTATTTTCCAGTAAACAAAACTTTGTGCATAATGATCCGTGCAATCAGTTCACGAAGATTCAAGCTGGGCACAAAAAGTATCAGTGAAAAATGCGAGCGGATATTTATACTTGCGAAATTTTAATCAAGTTATGAACCTTCGAGCTAAGTTCGCAGTATCCGACTTCGTTAACTATGACAAGCATTCATGTAGCGCGTCTTTTGACTAAGCGGACTACGAAAGGTAGACTAAATGTGCTGTGAATGTTCATACGTCCAGCTGTTGTGCTTGCACAAGGAAGGGGCGCAACATCTAGCACGGCCCAACATCTACCGATAGGTGAAATTTATGGGGTATTATGCCTTCTGTGCGTCGCATGATACAGTGTCACCAAGTTTACAGTATAAAGATTTCCCGTTGAAGGCAGAGATAACTTGGGTTTGTTCACTGGAAGATTTCATGTTTTTTCTACGAGTTTTGTTTGGGTTGATGGAACCAAGCAGCGAAGTGTTGCCTGTTATTGGTGATGCATTCTGAGTGGGTGTCTGGCCTTTTGGTGCTTGGCAGGTTCGAGACCAAGGAGAGATGGCAGATGAAGGGCAACATGTGATCCAAGCACCAGCTCCATGGGAGGAGGGCCCATCTTGCAGGCAGGGGGGCCAATATAATGTTACGCAGCCAATGGCAATAAATGGAGCTTATGCGCACATGCAGCATTTGTAGTCTTTCTGCTGACCATGCATATCTTGTGGGGCAACCAGTGTACGGGTGGTACGCATGTATTGTTAGTGTTGAGTTGCAAGAAACTCATAGTTGCCAATCTACAGTTCTAGGCTGAATAATTTTGAAGCTTTGCGCTGATGTAAAACACTCCACATTACGCACAAAAAAACTTGGTGACAGCAAATAGCGAATTAAACAAACAAAAAAAGAGGACAGGTGTTCTTTTCAACTGTTTTTAAAAAGCGTACTGGTGAAACATGTACTGTATTGAAAGTTGAAGGTATCCAGACTAATGCACTTGCAATAGCACATCAACAGGCTGTCACAACTTAATCATATCTATTTAACTCACCTTGGCAAGATACGGAGCAACCAACAACTGGAATCTTTCACCATAAGTGCCTTTCTCAGTGGAAGGTTCCTATCAGTTCCTTGGCTTTGCAATTTCTGCATTCCAGAAGTGCAGATACCCGAAAGCACTGGAGCAGCTCTTGCAGTGCGCTGGTAAATGTTCCCTACTGTTTGTCCTTGCTCATGCTGCCTAGGGTGGCCATCAAAGCACGGCCTGGTTTGCGCTTTGCAAGACTTTCCACGTGCCGGGGTGGTTTTGTCACCGAAAAGGCCTTACTTCTGTTCCTTTAGGAGCTTTTTGCAGCTGGCTGTCAACAGAAGAGCAAGAGCAGAGCTGATCAAGCTTGCTCAGGGCAGCATAGAAAGTGAAGCACTACAGTAAAACCTTGTTATAAGAGACACTGTTACAAGGGACACTTGGTTATAAGGGACATTTGAATGGAAACGTTTTGGGTAGTTTTCCTATGTTCGCCAAGTTAGTGGCATCACATAGAAGAGACCTTGGTTATAAGAGACATATTTTCTGGGTCCCTTGACTGTCTCTTATAATGAGGTTTTATTGTGTGCCTTGTTGGATCCCTTCTGGGATTGCGCACAGACAGGCTATACTATATATCACAGGGTTATATGAGCAGGTTGTAGGGGATACACATCTCAAAGGCGTATGCCACCCTGTCAGACATTTTGTAGTTTGCATCTATAGTACACCTTTGTCCTAGTTCTGGCAGCTCTAAGTTCTTGGGAGGAAAGTTTTCACGGCTCCAATAAAGCCAGGATGAGGCAAGCCAGCCAGCCAAAACTCTGCGTGTCACCTGGTTTGCAAAGCTTTGAAAGAATTACCGCACATTTTTATGTGCATGGGTTCCTGTAAAGGGGAGGTATGTGAGCTCTTAAAAACATGTCCTTCCTAACCAGGTTGGTCCAATCAGCTGTAATAACATGCCAGCAAATACGCGCATGCAATTCAACTCTGCGGGATGTTTTGCTTGTGTGACAGGGACAAACCGGTAAATGTGTCAGCAACACAACAGAAACTAATATCTTAGCCGGTAATTTAACCACAAACCAGCTGATCCTAGCCACCATTTTCTCTTGGAATTTTGAGCAGGTAACCAATTTGAGAATCAGTGTGACTTCACTGTTACTGGTGGTGCGCAGAAGCTGTAAAAAACTACACCGGACAGGTAACCCAATGGCTTCATACGTGAAGTACGTATCACTTAATCCCCTGAAAGGACACCAAAATGAAGTTGTTAAAAATACCATGGTGGGCGGTTGCGGTGCATTAGGGCAACGTCGCAGGGTATTTGGCGATGATCGGACTACGAATGTGGAGGCATAAAAGGCAAGTGCAATGTTCTCGAGATTCGAAAAGCGGAACCAACGTCTTTCTGAAGTTGTTGTGGTACAATCAATTTAGATATTTGTCTTTTGTGCGTGAATGGTACTTGGGGTTCAAAGACAACTTCACACTGTTGCAAGATGCATGAGAACATGTGCTGGAAGCAGTATTTCCAGGACCCGATCCATGCTAGCAAGCAGGTATGGCATTTGCATGTCTAAATTCATCTAGGAACGGCAAGGCACCACTTTTCTGGATGTAGAATGAGTTAATGTGTCCACACGAACCTCTGGGATTTCCGCTGTTGAGCCTAGCGAGCGAACACCTGACATATGCGCCCATTGGGTTCACACGAATGCATATTGCGTGATGTTCAGGCATGAGAACTGCACGATAAAGGCACAGGTAGTAAATGCGCTGATAATACGACGTCATTACTGCAATGTTGTAACATCGTCAGCGCATACACATGTATTTCAACATCATCAGTTTGAAGCGGTCAGTTTATAGTCAGGGCTGTCAGTTCCATACTTGCCCTAGAACCAGCCAGTGCCCCCTGTTACAGTTAAATCAGCCGCATAGCTTTGAGATGGCATTTGACTTAACAGGGGATTGGCCAAGAAGCTAGATGTGGTTGACACTGTATCCCAAGAGGGCCCTCACAACAGGTGCTAAATTATGCACAAGATTGCATAGTCAGCACCACAACAACAGCAGAAGGCCGCTACATTTCATTATTTAACACCACGCCAAAAAAGTGTCAAAAAATGGTGTCATTTGGGAATTCCTTTAATTCCTGCCAATACTGAAATTAGCAGGAAGTTTGACATAGAAATCACTCATTTTGTGTTGGTCAGAACCATTTTGACCGCACTGTAGCAATTTACATAGCCAAAAGAAAAACAATTCTCAGGCAAGCCTACTCCTTTCCCCTTAAAGGCCAACTGCACTCAAATTTCACCTTGGCCAAATTTACTTTGAACGTACGGTACGTACCACCAAACCGAATGGGCCATAACTTGTAGCCCCGTGAAATGAGGGGTTAATTAGAAGCGTTTAAAACAGCTCCGTCGAAGGATACAGTGTACCTGCAGGCGGATTGTGCAGAGAGCCATGAAGCGGAAGTGACATGGCGGCTGGCCCTGCGCCGCTTTTTCCTACGGCCAGTCAGGAAAACCGGTCGACCTCCAGTGGGCACGCTTCTGCTAGGAGTGTGGCGAGGGTGAAGCATTGTGCACAGGTTTGCCTCGGCCGGCCGGCCGCGTGCCGCCTCTAGCTGGCCAGCTGGAACGTCATTTCAGCCTGGCCGTAATTGCCATGCTCTCCCCAATCTCGCTTTCAAAATCTGATTTGATGCTCGTTTGCACGACGAAATTGCATATTTCAGCTGTCGTATTTCATATCTTGCAGCCTTTTTAGGCAGAATATACGACTATACGGAAATAGGGTTCACAAGAGGTTGAAATTTTTAGCGCAGTTGTCCTTTAGCGAGAAGCAGGATGAGAGGAGTTACAATTCTTTCCCTTGATATCAATGAGGGAAGGAATAACTTGTTCATTCGAGAAAAAGGAAAGTTGGTGCTGCTTCATCTGGCATTACATAATTGAGGTGTACCTAATACAGAACTAAAGTGGATAAGGCGATGCATTAACTTGTAACTGTTCAATCATACAAGGGAAGGGACACCCTATTTTGTGCTTGTGCGTAAAAAAAAAAGGAATAACGAAAATGGACACATAATACCTGAACTGGCGGCAACCCTAAAAGTTATCAACGGCTGCCGGCATGTGGGAATGACTATGTGCAAGACGTGAAAGTTGATTACAGAGCAAGATCGTCCTAACTGCTTTGGTGATTATGCAAAATGCTTCAGTGATTTCGCATAAGGTCTTATCCTCGGTGCGTGCCAAGATGTGAGTGTTCTGAAACGTGCTATCACCTCACAAAAGACTTACACTTGTGGAATCACGGCTACCCAGACAGTTTGCTGGCATCTATGTGAAAAGTTGCTCTGCTCAATAACGGCAAAGGCCTGGAGTGATTATTAAGTTTCAGTGCGTCGCAAAGTTTGAAAAGGCTGGCAGAAAAGAATTTAATCGTGGTTTTCTCTGCACTGTCAAAGTGGACAGAAGGCAGGAAGATGACAAGGAACATGGCGTGAAATGGGCAAAATTTGTTGGTTGACGTGTGTGGTATGCAAAATTCCACTAACATGTGGGAGAGCACCCATCAGAGAAAGTGGAAGGTGCAAAATTAAAGCCGTTTCCCTCAATGTGAAAGCTGCCGGAAGTTCAGAGCAGTGATTCGCCATAATGGGCTGTAGCGCCATTATCCGCTCACTCCTACCACCCAATGCAATTCAAATTCGCCCGGTGCGGTGGCTCAGTGGTTAACAACTGCTGCTGAGCATGAAGTCGCGGGTTCAATTCACAGCCGCGGTGGTCGCTTTTCTGATGGAGGCAAAAAGCGAAAATGCCCGTGTGTACGAGATTTCGGCGCAAGCTAAAGATCCCCAGGTGGTCATAATTAATCCAGAGCCCTCCACCACGGTGGTTCTCATTGCCTGCATTGCGTGAACACGTTAAACCCTACAATCAATCAATCAATTCGAATTTCCTGCCTTCACAGTGCTTGCACGCACCCTGCCTGAAACTGCAGCAGCAGTTTTCTTTTTGTGCTCGCTTTTCCTCCCGCACGTGCCGGCGTTGCTCTGACACTTTTTTTCGCATACTGTGGGTGCTGCCGGTTAAGTGCGTTTATGTTTTGCCTCAAATGTACCTTCACTTTTCTTTGCGCTATAGAACAGGGAGATGTATGACAAGCACCAGCGGTTCACGAGTTTCCAATGCCTATGACTAGATAAACCGCTTGGCTTTCGAAGCCTCTGTGGGACGCCACGACAGAACGCCATGTGGCTCTCTTGGGTCCAGCGAACAACCTATGTCAGAAGATCCCCTAAAGTGCTCCGCACTTAAAATCAAATGCCCGAGGAACACCCGCATACAGGCCAGCAGACTCTGACAAGTAGCCTGTCTCCACTACGAAACACGTCCTGGAATGCACCGATGCTAAGACCTCACACAAGGTCACAGAAGTGCATGGGTGCACTGGCAAATCAATTTTGCTTTTCAGTGACTAAAACTTCAGGTGACATAAGGACGCACAAATAAATCCTCACATGCCTTCAGCCATTGGTCACATTTAGGGTTGTTTCAGCATAGGTCTTATGTTTCAAATGCAAAACCAACGTCCTTCCCCTTTTTGTAATAAACAATTGACAACCCCCCCCCCAACCCCACAGCACCAAATTGACGTCCACCAACCTAACAGAATGCACAAGTTAAAAGTTTGGAAAATGGGGAGCTGCAATGTGCTCTCAGCAAGTTCATCATTCTGCAAGCAAAATGTGGTCTTGAAGTTAGGTTTAGGTGCTGTATCACCTCAGCCACAAGGTAGCCATAGTTACACATCTGATTGTCTAGCAAATTATTGTATTAAAATTCGCCGACTTTTCCAGGTTTTCCCTGACAATTTCAGGTAAAAGTCCCAGACTGCAGTAGAGGTGGCAACATATGCAAGACCATTAGCACAAAACACAAAGCATTGCTTTATTTACAGGGTGCAAGCATAAATTATTCACCCCAAATTAAGCTGCTGACATGAGGTGTCTATTATTGTACAAGGTCTACGCAAACACCAATCCCAATCTGTTATTGCCGTCTAAGAGCATCAGCCATTGCACAAGGGTTCTCGAAGCACACATCAGCGTCACTGTTTGCAGAAGACTGGCTTCTCTTAGCAATTATCTAAGCAGCCTCCGCTTCTTTTCTTCTAGTTCTTTGACAACAGCCACACTTGTTTTTCTCAACATCTGGCTTAACCTGCATTTTTGTCTTCTAAATCCGTTCAGCTTTGTCCGTTCCGGATTGAAGGAGCACTTTTTTACCACCGACATCGTCCCTGAAGAGGCTTCACTTGTGGAAGCACAATGCAAGCAACGCCGTTCAGACAGAAGACAGGACAAAAAAGCGCATACCCAGCGTGCACTGCACTTGTGGAAGCACAATGCAAGCAACGCCGATGGAAGGCAACGCCGTTCAGACAGGAGAGGACAAAAAAGCGCATACCCAGCGCGCACTGCTCGAGCTTGCCAGACAAAGCCTCCGGACAAACTTTTCAACCTGGCGCTGCTACCTGCCCCACTGGCTTGAATTCGATTTGTCCACATTGGCTGTTCCCTTTGCATAGATTTGGGTGAGCAGAGTCCACGCTCCACTCTAGGCAGACTTTCACTATCAAGTTTTCAGGTCATTTTCCCTGATTGGGTTAGCATTTTGACAATATTGCCAGACTTTTCCCGGTCGCTAGACATTCTGCATTTAGACCGCACATTAAAACAGCTCCCTAAACCAGGAATCTAACTGGTGGCTTTTCTTTCATCCTGTAGCACTTTATTGCCCTAGAAATCCACCTAAGCTTTTTAAAAAGCTGAACCAAAAGGCATTTGTGCAGGACTTGCACTGTTTAACAGCGGCCACTTTTACACACCTGACAATGCAGGCCAGACCTGAGCAATTGTACATCTAAGTTGACCACTTGGGAGCTTAAAAGCATAACCTTTAGCAGAGCGGGAATCACCCTTGCACCCTGGGGCCAATTCTCTGCAGCCTACTGTGAAGACACTTGGGCCACCAGCATGCCTATGCAAACCACATGGTTTTGGAAATAGTTTCCTGCCACAGCAGATACCATAACCCAATCTGGCACGAGCACTGCCTCCAACTATCCTACACTGTCTGGACAACCAGATGCTAGTGTTTTTCAATGCCCCACTGGGGAGAAATGAAAACTCAAACAAGCAAGTAGCCATCAGCACTAGAGGCGAATCAGAGCTTTATTCACAGGCAGCGAGGTGAGTCCACAGGAGCCGGCTCCTCAGTCAAAGAGACCTGCACACGAGGGAGAGGGAACAGAACAGGTCAACAAACTGTTTTAAAGAAACAACACAGCCACCAAACCAAACCACCTTGCCTTCAGATTTGGCATACAACAACCAGCCGTATTGCAGAACTGATCATACATTGCAAGATTACGAATCTTGTTGAGCTAGTTGGTTCACTGCAGCAGCAGAAACATGAATAGGACGCTAGACGGACAAAGGCAGACACAAAAGTCTGCCTTTTGCCTTTCTGCTGCAACATTACTAGTTGCATTAGGCAGAGGTTCCACACCCCACCTATTTTGGTGCAGCAAATTCAACTAGGCATGCACTTCAAAAGCAAGAAAATAGACTAGCCCTGCTCGAAGGACACCTATTCCCCAAAACATTTCACAAAATGCAGCCTGTGTACTTGCCTCCCACTGCACAGTTACAGGGGCTATGAAGAAAATGCAAGTTTGGGTTCATGCAAAAGACTGCACCGTCCTGATAACATCATGCCAATACCATTGCAAGCTTCAAATAAAAGAGACATTGCAAAAAAAAATAAAGCAGTGGAGACTTCACAGCCCCTTTTCGGAGATCCTGGAGAATTTTATTTGTGTGGGTGGCGGCAGCTGACCTAAGCACCCAGAAATAAACGTAACCGGGCAATTGTAGTGGAGCCTTTTGTTCTGTTTGACCATGTCACTGAACGCCAACTTGTAGAGCCGGCCCATTTTACATCACTGCCGCACAAAATCTAAATGTTTTGCAACATATATTGCGAATTACAGGTTATAACTACATATTTCGTGACTGGGATTTGAAGCCGAGTGGACCACTCAAACTGAGCAAAGTTGCACTTTCTGTGCACGGCCCCTTTTTTAACAACCACGCCTGTAGCTGCGCATCTTAAGCAGGCTGCCCATGAAGCAAAAGGACACCCTGCCCCTCCACCTCTGGCAGCGTTGCTGTAGTCTCCCTCGAGGGCGCATAGTGCCCAAACAGGGGCACTAATGCGGGCGGAAAGTCGGAGACAGTTGGCAAGCCACCCAGACAAGTTTGCTTCACTCAAAACATGTGGTGTCCTACAAGTGTGCCAGCGCTTGTCCAGCAGCAAACGATGCCCTAATTGTCAACTGCCCAACGAACCAACAGCTTGTTTTGCATACCTGCGATGCCAGTTTAATTTGCAGCTCATTTAGCAAACTCAGCCAATCGCACAAGCGGGCAGTAATGTGAACTTAGCACAGAGAAGTACTTGAAAACATGCGCGCCCATACTCTGTTCTTGCCATTATGTATCTTATTTCAGTAAGGTTTGCGTTAAACTTGGTGTTCTACTAATCTTTCAAACGAACCACACTTCATTTCGTCTTCATGGCCCTTTTAACGTGGGGCTGCCCTTATGTTGCATACCTGCCCTAAATTCATGAAGCACTGCAAATTTCAGAGACTGACAGTTTAAGCAAAAATGGCCTAGCACTAGGCAACTGGATACAAGTATTCATATTTGATTTTCAAACCAAGCGCCATTCTACATATCTCAAAGTGGGACCGCTAGTTAAAGCAAATTATTAACTTTCCTTAAAGGTGACGCCTTGCGCGATTCATTTTATTTTACATCAATACTGCAGTGTAATTATCTTCGACGTATGATTGATTAACTGTTTATATTGACGATTTTCAGCGCGCTTTGTAGAATTATTTTGTTATTTTGTCTCATATTTAATGCTTAGTGTTATGTATCTCCCTTCTGTAATGCATGCGAAGGCAACAGGCATCAAATAAATAAATAAATAAATAGATAAATAATAAATAAATAAATAAATAAATAAATAAATAAATAAATAAATAATAAAACATGAATAAATAATTGAATAAAAATAAAATAAATAAATAAAACAATTAATAATAATAAGAAAAAACAATAAATAAATAAAAAATAAATAAATAAATAAATAAAATTCCAGAGGGGCAAGTTTCCCTCCGACGGGGTTGAGAACCCTACGCATTCAACCTTGACCAATAAAAATATTATTGCCCTATTCGTTGCAGTATGCAAGGTTTCCTGTATACATGCTACCATTGCTATGTTATTGGCTTGAAACAATTATGTAACTGAATTTACGCCTTCCTTGCGTGAACACAGAGGGATACAACTGCAGCCACCTGAAGCAGGGCTTCATTCGCAACGCGTCTAGAATTTTTTGACCGTGGTATGACATTAGAAGAAAATTAAGCTCTTTTGGACTATTAGGTGGTGTGGACGTATACTCATGAAAACAACATTAAAATAGATTGAAAATGAAAGTACCTGTTCGCTCCTTCTTAGGATCAGCCCTGCGCAAGATCACAGAAAAGTTGATCGAGTAGAAAATGTCTTTGCAAGAAAAATGGGCAAAAACTGGAGATACTTTTTGTGAAGGAGTTATATTAAATGCTCCTGAGTGTTTTTGTTGAGAACCAAAACGCTTCGTAAAGGCAATTCACGCCGGTTTTATATACATCAAAATTGGTCAAGCAACTGTTATAAAAATAGTTTATGTAGTCATAGCATGAAAGTGTTCCGGAATATTGCCCTAAAAGAAATTGGCTAAAAGCGGCGCAATTTATCTCTCTGAAATTCAACCCACTAAAGTATGCGCCTTCCGCCCCCCCCCCCCCCCCCCCCTCCTCTTTCTCCGTTTATTACAGGTAAGCCGCCCCACAGAGGATATCAGGACCTGGACAATACATCTATTCAAGCTCTACAAAGAACTGAATATTTTCTGTGTTCGGCAGTAAATGAGGCACAGCAATTAAAGGAACGACAATTTGTGAGCAGTGTTTAATAAAGGAATTTTGCTGTCTACTGAGGCTGGTAATTAAGCAAGGCTGCGCTGAAAGCTTGACGGCTGGTGGTTGCGCGCGAGCTCACTTTGATGTGGCTGCATTGGACCCA
This sequence comes from Haemaphysalis longicornis, assembly GCA_013339765.2. Lineage (NCBI taxonomy): Eukaryota > Metazoa > Arthropoda > Arachnida > Ixodida > Ixodidae > Haemaphysalis > Haemaphysalis longicornis. The sequence goes on along the minus strand of CM023456.1, from coordinate 112,297,925 downwards.
AAATGCTGGGTTTGTGCTGCTTCTGCACTGCGCGAATGAGTCATCTGCTTGCGCGACATGCAGTGACCGGCCTCAGTACAGCTAACGTACTGTGGCTGAACTCCAATGCCCGTAGCACGGCCGTATTTCCGGTAGCTGTAGTCCGGCTGGAGTCCGGGCAACCGCATCTCGGCTGTCCTCCGGTGGCCGTACTTTGGCCGTACACGGGTGGCTTTGGAATGGCCGGAGCCCTACGGCTGGAATCTGGCCGTATGAACGTAAGCCGGTGGCGACTGGCCGACGGACACTGGCCGTTGGACAGCCAGGGAGTACGGCCGTATACGGCCAAAAGGCCCACATTTGGACATGGGCGAACATGGCTGCCGGAAAACGGCCGGACAGAAAATCACCGGCCAAAGTACACCGGCCTGTTTTAGGCCGAACAGTCCTGTGCTGCCCGGGAAGTTGCGCGCTGCCCTCACATGGCTTAATTTCTTCGGCAGCACCTCCGGGGTTACGCGCACCCGACAGAATTTTATTTATTTATTATTTATTTGTCCTCAGGGTAATACATTACAGAGGGGAGTGGTTTTAGGGGAAAGAGCATGAAAACAGGCAGGTATTTAAAAAATATTACCAAGCTGGCTCGAGCAATGTAGAAGAAAATACTTAACACATTTCTACAGACATACAAATTTGTACACGTACATACATTTCGGGAGTAATACAGTAATTTAAATACATTTCACGCGTAACGAAATTGCGCGTGCACAAAACAAGACTTACTCAAGTAACACTACACAATGCAGAGCGAAAACAAATTCACATCGTTAATTTTACAATGTCTCGTGGAAGGCGGTTCCAGTCATTGGACGTACGCGGGATGAATGAATTAAAAAAGCCTTAGTAATACAACTGATGACGCCGACTTTGCGCGTGTGATCCAGACGCGATGATACATATGATGGCGAAGTGATTAACAATCTCGCAAAGTGCTGCGGAAAAAAACTTATGAAAGAGGCAGAGACGTGCGATTTTGCGACGTGAACTTAGTAGTGGAAGGCCCAAATTGTTTTTCATTGTGGTTACGCTGGTTTTTCGGTGGTAGTTTGAGTTAATAAAACGTGCCGAGTTGTTCTGAACCATTTCCAGCAAATGAGAAGAGTTTCCGTGGAAGGATCCCATATGGATGATGCGTATTCAAGTTGCGAGCGTACGATGCTTTTGTAAAAATGAAGTTTTCCGGATGACGGGGCGGAATGAAAGTTGCGTTTTAAATAGCCAAGCATGCGGTTAGCTTTGTTGACGATAAATTCCATGTGAACTTTCCATGATAGATCGGATGTAACATGAAGGCCTAAATATTTGTAAGATGAAACAGATTGCAGAGGGGTGCCGTTTAAGTGATATGAAAACGGTTAGTAGCGGCACGACAGATTCGCATGGATTTGCACTTGTCAACGTTTAAGGTCATCTGCCACTTACCACACCAGGAAGAGATACATTAATGTCATCCTGTAGCGCATGCGCATCATTAATTGTGGTTATTTCATGGAAAAGGACATAGTCGTCAGAATAAATGGACTGGGGAAGAAAAATTCAGTTTGGCAATCATTAATTAAGTGGTCGTATGGCAAACATACGTTAAGGATTGGTTTGCAGGGCGGGGAAAGAAAGTGTACAAACCAAATACAGACATCTGGCCACTAGGGAAACGCTACCTTTTGCGTACTGCTACCTTTTGCGCACAGCGCCGGCGTCCACCGCCCTAGCCCGGCCGTGGCCTACGCTGCTGCTGCGTTCGGGATGCCACCCCCGCGAATTCCAGCTAGCGGCTGGCAGAATCTCTGGTTTCACTCTTTGTAGAGCCACGTGTGTGAATTCAAGTGACGTCGCATGGGTAATTGTTGTGGGTGTCGTTTAAAGATTTGCTTTCCAACCACCTTCACGCGTGGGTTGGAGCCACTTTTTTTGGTTAGTTTCATAAAAAGAAACCACTACAACACAACTGTGTCAATAATGTTCGACACGTGAGTTCCGCACCCATAGGCCCCCCTCTGTTACGGAATAACGACAGTAAGTGAGACCGCATACATAGCTGCCCAAAACGGAGACGATCACTGTATTTCATGGTCTACACGATGATGGTGATTGACTGGCGTATACCCAACGGGAGATTCAACATCCTCCCGCGCCCGCAACGGTCGTATTGTGCAACACGAGGCATTGAAAACGCCGAGCCACAGAACAACACATATATTTAGAACACGTCAGCAGCTGACGGGCCAGCGGCAGCTATGCCTGGCCGAACGCCCAGAGTTCCTGGGAGCACTGACCGCTCGCGCCACGAGGCTCGCGCAGTGAGCCTCAAAGTGGTGCTTCGTCGTCTTCGTCTTCCTTGATGCTGCTACAGGAGCCCCCCCTCAAGTGACGGAGCCGTGGAGTAAGCGGGAAGGATACTTTTGGAGGTCGTCGTGTAGATTTTGTTGGCTGAGGAGTGTGATCCGCAATTAGTATTGTGGATTCGTCTGGTTCTGTAGAGAGCGGCTCCCCAATGAGCGCTGGTTTGAGGCGATCAACAGAAATAGGTGTCCTGTCTGCCATCCAAATCCACGGTGAAATGCTTATCAGCACGATGGATGACGCGGTAGGGTTCGTCATGCGGGCGCTGAAGTGGTTTGCGCACGGCGTCACGGCGGAAAAAAACGTAGGGGGACGTTGTCAGCTCGCTGGGAACATGAACATCCGCACGCGTTTGGCAGCGTAGTGCGGGCGCACAAAGTGCGGGAAACGAACCTCGTAGTTTGGTCACGTAGTCGGTGGGATCAGGGCACGGTGATGATTCGCAATCAGTGAAAAACTCTCCCGGAGGCGTAGCGGCACACCAATGACCATCTCTCTGCGGGCGTGCAGTGCATATCCTCCTTCAAAGTAGCCCGAAGACTCAGCAGAACCAACGGAAGGGAGGTGGACCAATGGGTAGCGTCCGGCTGTGCCCTGAGTGCAGTCTTGAGGGAGCGGTGAAAACGCTCAACAAGCCCGTTGGCAATGGGGTGGTACACTGTGGTCCGAATTCGGGAAGTGCCGAGAAGGGTCAGAAGTTATTGAAAAGTGCCGACTCGAACTGGCGACCTCGGTCGGTGGTGATAGTTGATGGGACACCATAGCGGGAAACCCAGCCTGCAACGAAGGCGTTGGTGATGGTTTCACTACGGATGTCGGGAAGAGGGAACGCCTCGGGCCAACGCGTGAACCGATCCACGCAAGTTAGTAGGTATGTGTTGTTATAGCATATATGCGTTATTTCTCTCTTAGAACAGCAGTATACAAACTGAGCAAGCATTATATAACCTTGATCTATACTTAAGGCACGCACGCAACCTGCGTATGTGCGACGCAATTAAACCCAGCAGTGGCGTTGGTAGAAATTTGTATCGGGGTAAGGAGTGGGCACGTTTTTTATATGAAAGCGGGGCCGGGGAGAGTGGTCAAGTGTCATTTTGTGCTCTGTACCCAAGGCAGAAAAAAAATTCCGGTCGGGGGAGGGGGGGGGGGGTACGTTTGCCATCCACTGCAATAATAATTAACAACTGATTGCTTTTATACAGCAGTGGAAGGCATGTATACAGAATAAAGGTTCAGAGAAGATGCAAGATGTTTTTATAAACCCCGAGGCGAATCATACGACAGTATGCTAAAGTACGTTTCTCTAATTCACGAGTATAAGCTGGCGTTGACTTGAAGCACACACGCCAAGGGCTCGCCAACTTGCGTCAGATGGCAATGACATGAGCCCTCAGCGATCAGAGGCCTGCTAAGGCTATTTTGAAGTCAAATTTTCCCGCTAATGCCACCAAAATGACGTCACTTTCTGACCGGATCTTGCGTCACATCCTGTTTATTTTCTTGTTCCGCCGGAAGTGTTCCCTCCTCACACAGATGGCGCTAAGCCCCATGAGCAGCTTAAGAGCCGCCATTTTCTGAACGTATGGGCTTCTATGGATGCTTCGCTACCAGTTATATTTACCTTGGCTACCGCGCGATGCACCAATCCGCACACGGCGTGTGGGCGGGACTTCGCTTTGCGCCAATAGGAAAAGAACGCTTCCGTGGCGCCAGCTTCGAATCGCTCGGATCAGCCAGCTCCGTCCGTAGCCCGTACCCGTAGGGAACTTTAGGCTTAACATTGCGGCAGAATACGGATCGCCGCTTACGGTGCCCCCGCGCATGACTATTGCGTGAAGTTTTCACCACAGTATCATCCCCTTTCTCGTATGCGTAACTTGGTTTTTCCGATTGGTTCCATTCGGGCAAGCGGCGACAAACTGTAGCTGCACCTGCCGGCGTCGTTCAACGCGCGGAGGCAGCGCCATGGTGCCGGCGCTGGCGGCTCGCGCACCGGCCGGGCCGGCGGGCCGGTGTGTGCACGGCCGCATCAGGGCGGCAGGCGTGTGCGCGGATCGTTTCTAGCTGCTCGCAGAAACCGCTTTATTGTTTACAGCTTTCTCAATTTCTCGCGAACGACAAGCGAAATCGAACACCTCAGCCAAGCTATTTTAGTCTGTGATCATCATCATCATCACCAGCCTATCTACGCCCACTGCAGGGCAAAGGCCTCTCCCATTATTCTCCAATTACCCTGGTCCTGTGCTAACTGCGACCAATTTATCCCCGCAAACTTCTGCCCATCTAACTTTCTGCCGCCCCCTTGCAACGCTCGCCTTCTCCAGGGATCCGCTCTGTTAGCCTTAATGACCAACGGTTATCTTGCCTTCGCCTTAAATGCCCTGACCACGTCCATTTCTTCTTCTAAATTTCCACCAATATGTCCTTAACACGCGTTTGTTCCCTGACCCACTCCGCTCTCTTCTTGTCCCTTAATGTTACACCTATCATCTTCCGTTCCATTGCGCGCTGAGTCGTCCTCAATTTAAGTTGAACCCTCTTAGTGAGCCTCCGAGTTTCTGCCCCGTAGGTGAGTACCGCAATGTTGGTCGGGAAAAGGTGCATTTAAGGTAGGTCGGGAGATACCTTAAGTAGCGCTTACTTTTCACTCCGATAAGTTCGCGAAAAGGCGCCCTTTGAGCATAAGTTTTGTTCTTGAAACGCGTTAAGGCGCCTGAAGTTGTCAGAAGGGAAGAGATCTACTGAAGGTAGGTTTATGAATACAGGGGTTAATTTTTACAGCTAGCTCTTCGGCACCAACAATCCTAATTTGATGTTCAACGCTTTCATCTTGTTTTAATTCTTCGTCCCATCTTCCTCAAGATTCAGCCTTCCAGAAATTTTTTCGCGAGTCATTTTCGCCTTGTTTTTTTTTAAATATCACAAGCGGACCGGAGTACACCGCCTCCGACATGTTACCGCAAAGACACCAGAAAAACCTAAGCATTCACCATAAGCCCGTACACAACATTGAATATTGTTATTTAAGATTGTTAATGTTAAATCTTTTTTTGTCGATTGTGTCGATGCTAGAAAACTAAACTTCACGAAAGATAACACACTTTGGCTGATGGTGCTGCTGAGCACGAGGGCACGGGTTCGATACGCGGCAGCGGCTGCCGTTTTTCTGATAGAAATGCAAAATAGAGAGTCAAAATTAATCCAGAGCCCTTCATTATGGTGTGCCTCACCTACTGACTTGCGTCGGCGGGTTAAGCCCTAATATCAATCACTTTGTATGAATTAACTAACCTGAAAATATATGATTCATATGATCCAGTCGCTATCCTGACCTTTACGAAACTGATGCATGCAGAACAGATTATGGCACCCAGATACTGAAATATCGTCTACCGCCCATTCTAATTACGTTACCACGTGAAAGAAACACAGATATTGTTTCTGTCTCACTCAAACGCTTGCGAGAAATTTCTTATAGTTTCTTTGCACTTGTGCTCAAACGTGTTGTCTCTATTTGCGATGTTTGACTTTAATGACTTCGCGTTGTGCGAAGTTCTTTGCCTTTTTTGCTTTTTCTTGTCTGAGCTGTTCTGTTTTTTTTTCCTGATATTTTTTTCTTTCTGTGTTTGAGTTGTTATTCATGGCAATTTGCTGATTCACTCACCATGAATATTACTGATAACGTACAGATGAAGTGGTGCATTTTTCCCTGTATTATTCACCCCATTTTAGCAATCGCACTGTGCACATCTTTCTTCTGTTTCGGAATCCGAATATGTTTTTTTTTGGTTTTCAGTGGATGCACTATTCACCAGATGTGCTAATAATGTACGCTTTGTAACATTTCCACTATTTGCAAAGCAGGGGGGTACGAGCCCAGTGAAGCCATGCTGTGGCTTTTTGCCCGTAGCTCCCAACATCGTGTGATATTACATAAACTTGAAACACGTCATGGGTGCAAGAAAGCCACTTGGAAGTCCGCCGAAGACGCTTTCTCATCCGCTGCTTTAAACGCGGTCCTGGACGTGATGACGGGCGATCTTGGCCCATTCTCGCACCATTGAACAACAAGTTTGAGCGCTACACCCTCCGCGTGATGATGATGATGATGATGATTAGTGGCTTTCCCTTTGAATCGGGGCGTCGGTTGTCAGCAACCGACTTGCCTGTTTTATTACGTTTACGTGTCCCGGTTATACCAACGCCACCTAGAGAAAGTTTTCAAGGCCGGGAGGCTGGCTCAGTGGCGTAGCGCTACTGGGCTGGCTTTGACCGCGCGCGAGCATGCATGCTGGAGAGAGAGAGAGAGAATAAACTTGTTTATTGTTTCTTAGGAACGAGTCTTTAGGGTGGCCTCCTCATTCCAGGAGTCCATTGACACGGGCCGCGTCTTCTGCCCTCTCCACCAACTTGCGCTGGACGTCGAGGGAAGAGCTGGCCAAGGCGCTCTCCCAAAGCTCATAAGTGTGGAAGGGATTGGGCGGGTCAAAGCAATGCGATCGCAATGATTTCTGCGGCAGCGGCCCGCTTCTCCCTTCACGAATTACTAGAAGAAGAAAGAAAGATGTATCACATAGACGAGTTTGTTTTTCAGTAGCAAAGAAACCTTGGTTTATTTATTTGCCAGTGTCTGGAGTTTAGTTTTTGGACGCTGGCTCTACGTGTCACACACTTTTTTTGCGCTGTCGGCAGAGGTTCTTGGCAGGCTTGTACACATCATACTGAAAAAAAAATAACCGATTGCAATTACAGCCTCATAAAAAGCGAACGAAAAATTACTGTAGAGTAATCACTTTCTCCTCCCGTTACTTTTCATAAAATCTGTTTTTTCCCTTCTGGGGCACATATATACACATACCGACGGACATAAATAACAAGGCGGCCAGTGAAGATAGTCGATAAAAGCGGTACGTGCACGTATTTACCTCAAATTTTTGTCAAAGTTTATTTTACTCGTGCACGCTACCACGTGAAATTTCAAAGGACGACTCCGCTTATGTGAGATCGCCGCCAGGGGGCCACCGCAGATACCTCGAGCTCACCTCGGCTCCGATATTTTTGCCGTTCTCCATGCGATCTTTTACCAGTTATTCCTTCACATATGATGTGCGAACTTCCTAACGTTCCGAGGACTCTGCTGACACCAAAGTTGTGACCATCGGACGTTCCCAGCGGATTTTATACGGTTTTCAATTTGCGCCACGCCGGTTCCACTGCTAAGCCTCTCCATCAGGCTTGGCGGGGCGGACGCCTCCCCGCCGCCTCGACGCGCCCCACCACGTATGCCTTCCGGCATCTACCCCTCCGACTGAAGCCACTCCTCGCGCTTCCTTCGTCGCCGAAATGGAGTACGCCGTCGAAGGTATCGACGTCGACCCAACCGAACTCCAACAACCCGGGTGGCTTACACTTCGCCGCCGCCTTCAACGCAAGACCCCGACAGCAGACAATCGCACTCCTGCCGCCGGTTCACGAGCCTCAACGACACCCAACAACGCCGGGCAACAACACCGCCGCCGCAAACCCAAATACAGTAAGCCTCCCGTCACTCCCTTGCCGGAAAATGACATCAAAGTTATCCTCCGCCCGCGAGGCGGACTGGCCGTCGTCTCCATCGCCGCGGCTACGCTTGCTGATATCATGCAAGCTGCAGGACTCACCCACAATGACGAGGATCAAGTCCGCATCCAAGCTAGAGCCAACTTCATAATCATCAGCACCCCTCACGAGGAACGAGCCACACGATACACCGGCTATCACGGCCATCAACCACAACGGGCAACAATACCCAGTCGCAGCCCACGTTTCTGCGCCGTCCAACACGGCACTGGGAGTAATCTTCAATATTCCCAGCACAGACACGGCAGAGCAAATCCAGCACAGCCTCATGGCACTATAATCCCGATCTAGGTATTCTGGACGCGAAGAGACTGAACTCTTCAAACATCGTACAAATCCTCTTCGAAGGCACGACCGTTCCGTTTTGGGTGCGATATCGTGCTGTTACCTACCGCTGCAAGCCTTTCAAGCGAAAAACGGAAGCCTGCACCACGTGCTGGCACACCGGCCACCGCAAGGACGTCTGTCCTACTACCCAGCCACCGTCTCGCTGCGTACAATGCGGACTCGTCAACCCACCGTACCCACACAAGTGTACTCCCAAGTGCATTGTGTGCGGGGGCGCTCACTTAACGGGCTCTGCTGAATGCCCGAGGCGCTTTCAACCATGACGACAAGCCCCCACATACGCTCAAGTCACCGCTGCCGCCCGGATTTCAACGGATGAGGCCTCACCGAGTCAGCGACAGGCTTCACAATCCCCTGCCTTGGGGAAGCCCACGAAGCAACAAGACTCGAAGAACAAGGCCAACCAGCCACCCCGAAACCCGAATGCTGAAGCCACCAAGGTGAGCACCCAGCATTCCTCTCTCTCTAGCTCGCTGCACAATCCCCCCAACATTCCTAACGTTTTTCTTCAAGAACTACGAACAATTCGACAAGAATTGGCACAACTTCGCAAGGAAAATGCCATGCTCAGACAAGAAAACCTTTCCCTCAAACATGCCGCTCAGCCCTCCACAATGCCAATTAACCCCCTCCTCCCCACTCTTCCACACAAAGCTCTACCGAGTTGCCTCCTCCTCCCTCATCAATGTCGGTAGACTCCAACACATCGCCTCCCTCCAAGAGACGGGCAACAGAATCGACTGCTCCCATTGACGACAGCCAACTTTCCCTCGTCGACCAGATTGCAGCCGTTGAACGTACTTGCCATAACGCTTTATCCGAGCAAAAAGCTGAGTACATCCACCTTCATCAAACCCTATTGACTAACCAAGCTACCACACAGGCAATGGTAGAAGCCTTAAAGGCAGAGATACACGCCTGCCTCACACAATTCCATGAAATCAAAACGACTTTTGCCGCCCTTTTGGTCCCATCCGCAAGCTCGCAACCTCTCCCTGATCTTCCTGATGACCCCTCGCAAGACTTCTAGCATGCTCCGTATCTGGCAATGGAATTGCCGGGGCTACAAGAAAAAGAGAAACTCCCTATTGCTCCTCACCCAATCCCAAGACAAAGCCCCTGATATAATCGCTCTTCAAGAAACTGGGATAGCAGTCAAACTGCCGGGCTACCAAAGCCTTCAAGACACTGGTCACCATGTTACAGCCATTCTAGTCCAACGCAACCTAGTAGTCAATCAGATATCCCTCACCGAGACAACAATCCCACATATTTTCGTTGAAGTGCTCCCTCGCCGCAAGGGTGACAATAGCATCTTCATTCTAAACATCTACAGCAGCCCCAGAGAGCACCAACATAGGTTCAATTCTCTCCTCACTGCAGCTTCCCGGAAAACATCCAAACAACCCCTCCTCGTTGTCGACGATTTCAACGCCCCTCACACGTCATGGGGCTATGCTTATACCACTAAAAAATGTCGCCTATTGTGGGAACAAATTCAAAAAGGTAATTTCACTCCGGAATCAGATCCTTACACGGCCACCCGTCTGGGTACGAGTGTGCAGAGGAACACTGCCCCCGATTTAACCCTATCCAAGGATGTCGAACAGCTGCAATGGACGTGCACCGAATACACCTTGGGTAGTGACCACTACATTCTGCAATCGGATGTCTCCATCGCCAAGCAGTACACTCCCCCATGCCGGCATACTCACATTACGGATTGGGACAAGTTCCGCTAAATCAGATCCCACCCTTAACTTGCAACACCTCCGGCTACGGACAACTACACAACTTGGGTCAAGCAACTCTTACAAGACACCCAAGCAGCCAGCGCCCGCCTTGACCCGGATATCCCCTCTGACAGAGTGGACTCCCGGCTTCAACACCTGTGGCAGGCTTACCGCAGCATACAGAAGCGTTGGCTGCGTAACAAGACAAACCGCGCCCTCCGCCGTAAACTTGCTGAACTCGATAACGCCATACAGGAATATACCAAACAGTTGGCCCAAGCACAGTGGCATCACATTTGTGACCAGATGCGGGGAGCGCTCAGTACGCGTAAAACTTGGACCCTCCTACGGCACCTACTCAACCCTGGGAACATACGCACGGCCCAGTTTCAAAAACTACAGAAACTCATGCACAATACCCCTGGCTCCCTCTCCGAAATCATGACCCAGCTTCGCTCCCTATACATACCGGAAGGACCAAAAACACAACTCCCAGCCTATCGCGGAGAAGATAACGACCAACTCGACGCTGACATCACCGAAGCAGAAGTCAGGACGGCTCTTCAAACCATCAAACCTGGTTCAGCTCCCGGTCCCGACTCTGTCACCAACAAGATGCTCCGCAACCTAGATGAGGCCTCCATAACAGAACTAACCGAATACTACAATCACTACTGGCGATGTGGCACTCTCCCCCAAGACTGGCGTACAGCAGCAATTTCTTTCATCCCGAAACCCGGCAAACCTGTAGCCCTCGATCAGCTCCGCCCCATCTCGCTTACCTCCTGCGTTGGAAAAGTGCTGGAACACGTCATCCTAGCCAGACTTACCCACCACGTAATTCAAACTCAAGCCCTTCCGCAAGAGATGCTTGGAGTCAGACCTAAACTCTCTGCTCAAGATCTACTACTACAAGTATCTAACGAAATTATCCAGCCTCCCAGCAAAGTGGACAATGCAGCTGTGCTGGCGCTTGACCTTAAGAAAGCTTTCGACATGGTCACTCACGAGGCAATAATGGCCGGCCTCTCAGCCATTTCCCCCGGTTTGAGGGTCTATAACTATGTCAGAGCTTTCCTGAGTGACCGAACAGCCACCATACGCCTGGGCCCACACACTAGCGGCCCATACCATCTGGCCAGCCGAGGTACTCCCCAAGGGGCCGTTCTCTGCCCTATGCTTTTCAATCTCGCCCTCCTGCCTGTTGCCAAATCTCTCAAACAGATCCCGCACCTTCGTTTTGGCATATACGCGGATGACATAACACTCTGGGTACCAGGAGGTAATGATGGACATATTGAAAGCACTCTCCAAGCAGGCGCCGATGCGGTCAGCTCTCAGGCAGCCTTGGCCGGACTCACCTGCTCCCCTTCCAAATCCGAGCTGTTAATCCTCCCTCCTCGTACACGTGCTCCTACAAATCCCCAAATTGAAATTACGGTACAAGTTCATACAGTCCCTAAAGTCTCCCGCCTCAAAATCCTCGGCCTACTTATCCAGCAGAATCGATCCAATGCTTTCTTCATACAACAACTCGGATCTCATGTCGACCAAATTATTGCACTTCTTCGGCGGGTAGCCAACCGACACCATGGACTAGATGAAAAGGACCGCCTCCACCTAGTGCACTCCTTTTTTATCAGCCGCCTCCTCTATACTCTGCCATATATACAGCGTCCAAGGTCGAGCTGAACAAGATCGATGGCCTCATCCGCAAGGTCTACCGCGCTGCCCTGCAGATACCCCCTAACGCATCCACGGATCGTCTGCTCCAGCTCGGAGTTTTTAACACCGCCACCGAATTAGTTGAAGCCCATTTATCATCCCAGAGAAATCGCCTAGAACTAACAGAAACGGGCAAGTCAATTCTCGCTACTCAAGGCATTCCGCTGTCCGAACAAGCTAAAAGTGCCATGCATATTCCACTTGAAATTCGGGAAAACATATTCACAAGGCCCCTCCCCCGACACATGCACCCCGTCTACAACTCGGCGCTCCGCCAAGCCCGTACACGCGTCTTGGACCGGGAACTGGCAAAATGGCCGGAAGCGGTGTACTGTGATGCGGCAGAATACCGTCATCACAACGCCTACGCTCTGGTGGTAACGCGCAACTCCGCTTGCACCCCCCTCAGCACGCTTACCATCTTAACTACCTCCCCCACGACTGCGGAGGAAGCGGCCATTGCGCTGGCCCTCACACAACGTCCAACCCCGCCCAAGGTAGTCACGGACTCCAAGCTTGCTCTGCTGCATTTTGTACGGGGGACCATCTCTTCTCAAGCCCTCCGCATCATCCCGAGTAACCCGCCTCAAAAGATGGTGGAGTTGGTGTGGGCCCCGGCTCACACTGGCCTGCCGGGAAACGAACTTGCCCATGCCATTGCCCGCGATCTCACACTCCGGGCTGGTGTGAGCATCGTCCCCCGACATGGCGCGCGCTCCTCCAAAGAACGCCTCATCACGTTCAACGACATCGTGGAGCACTACCGACTCTCTCGTCGTACTTTATCCCCCGCCCATTCCTCCCTCACACCTCACCAAACCCGCTATTGGCGACTCTTGCAGACAGACTCTTTCCCATGCAGAGCTCGTCTGCACCACATCCACCCCTCATCATTTCCGTCTCCCAACTGTCCCCAATGCGGCCAACGTGCCACTCTGGAGCATTCCATGTGGGCTTGCCCTTACGACCCCTTCCCTCAAATCTCCAGCAGCGAGCTATGGAGAGAGGCGTTGGGTAGCTCTAGCCAGGAGATTCAAGAGGCCCTGGTACGCAGAGCTACCGAAGTCGCGGCTGGCCTCCGCCCAGCCGCCACCAACCCTCAGTAACCATGGTTCAAATAAAAGGTATCTCTCTCTCTCTCTCTCCGCTTATGTGAGAAATAAAAAACTTCTTAGTTGAGAAATATTGCAATGCGCAATTTTGTAATCCATAACATGAAAAACGTAATTGAATTACAAGGGTCGTCATTCCTAAAAACATGCAATTGAAGCATTCCAAAATTACAGCAAGCTATTATCGATAGCAAGTTGTGTATTAGTTGCGTACAAGTGTGATTCTCGAGACCAAAGTCTGATGCTACGTCAGCAACGACAAAGCCCATGCTTCAAAAACAAACCACTTTTACGCGCTTGCTCTCACACGTTTAAATCAGATGAGTCCTCATCAGGCAGCAGTTCAAGCGATAACCCCGTGACGAGCTGTCGCTGGTTCGGTACCCTTAAAAATTCCGCTCGTTTAGAATGTTCCTGAACGACAACATACAGTTGTGGGCCACATTGTTCACCCCTGTCAGTGACCTTAAAGAGGTTTTACTAGGAATCTGCTGAGGAAACCGTGCTGCTTTTCTTTATGGTCTGAGCATATTTGCAGCGTTCGCCATTCAGCCTCTTCAGGACAACGTGAACGGCGTAGCCTGCTGCGTAATCGCTGGGACAAGCAAGTTACACCGCAGGTCGTCTGTGGTGTGCAGACTCTCAGCTCTGGCTTCCTGACAACTGAGTATTTGATGTTGGTTACTTCATTGTCAGTAGTGTGGAGCAAATTTATGCTGTCTTTGTTTTCGATAGCGAGCCGGAAATTAAACTGCAGGGTTCTAACGCACACAATAAAATTATTTGCGCGGCGAATCTTCTCGGTTTTCCCGTCTTTACAGGGAGCGAGCGCTGTCTGCCGAGAAGCAAAATCTAATCGTCTTGGTTTTGCCGCAGGGTTCTCTAGTGTTTTTTTCTACACAAGTAGCTCGGTTATTACAAAGAACCTGTGCTTCGCGAATTAATACTGTGTAAATTGGCGCTGTGACTGTTTGCCATGTTACCTCGTCGACATGACTTTACACAGAATTTCGTCCGTGTTGAAATGCCGCTCGCACGCACAAAAAAAAGTAAGAACACTGACGTAAATTAAAGTTATTTCTCCTGCAGTATTTACTGCATGCCATAATAACACGTCAATTAAACCTTATGCCATCAAGCCCGAATCTCAACGTTCAAATAGGTCTGAAACACACAGAAAAACGTGCTAACCTTTGAATGTTCTGTTATGGACAAGTTATACCGCGGGATGGCCCGTGTCTATCGGTGTTACGCCGGCTCATTTCAGGGTAAGGTAAAAACGTGCACGTTTGGTCAAGGATCTTAGCTTCCTTGCATCGAGGCACACAGCATTTCCACGACATTTTCCACGGTGAACTTCACATCACAAAGCACATCACTTAGAACAGACTACGAGTTTCAGCTACCAAATTCGATTCTAACGCGTGCTGAAATAAGGAAAGACGCTCGGCATGTTCTGTACATCGCCGACAAAAGCTGTGCGTGCCCGTGCCCGGCGCCCGCCGTGGTACGACTGGTTCTCCCGCATTCACGAGTTCGGTTCAGTGACCGTTGCCGCTACGCCGGCAGTCGTGCGGCGGGAGAAGCCAGCCCACTATCCCTGACGGGTAGTGACGAAGGCCCACAAGAAACCCGGCCTTGAAACTTTCTCTAGGTGGGGTTCGACAGCACCCCCTCTCCAGAAATCATTCCTCTTCACCTCGGCTCACCCTAACGCCAATTAACCCTTAAGCCGTGTACATCAATGTCACAGTTTTCTAAATGAGCTGCGCTGTTAAGAAGATATGGGAAGTTAATTCAGGTGAGCAAACCCCCCCCCCCCCCCGAATCTACGGAGCACATGTGACGAGGAGGGCGGCCGTCTGATGTGCGGCTTCCGCCGACAACAGCGCTAAGAATGAGACAGAGCCGTGAACGAAACAGCAGAAAGACATATTTAAACAGGCAAAATACTTTACAAGCACGAGTACATGCAACGTTAACGAGCGGTAACTTGGAACGAATACAAATGCGAGAGACAGTTCAAAGGCAAAATGTACCACAAAGAGCGTTAACAATGAATAATACAAGGAGGTAGAGCAGTTAACTAGAAGAAAAACAGTTCGATACATATGAGTGACTACGTCCCACAATATTCACCGACCGGGCCGGATGATGCACCGCTGACGCAGGCGATTCGGCTACCTATGAAGCGATGCTTCGAATTAGGCCAGGCCATCCGAGCATGGTGATTCAAGACCGGGGCGTTCGTTGGAGTCCTCCAGGGCGATGGTCGTCGATGGTTGTGTACAGGCAGAATCCATTGTGACATCACGACGTCCAAAGGTAACCAACATGTCTATGTGGGGGTTCTCTTTTTATAACCGAGCCAGCGCGGAGAGAGAAAGAACAACACGCAACGCGCCCTGCGCCGTCGAGCGCACAACTTCCCTCTTTCTCCCATCTGGAACGATCGGCGCGCCTTAGCACTGCCAAAGGTACACTCGCCCCCTCTAAAGCGTTCGAAGCATCAACGAAAACTGAGCGGGAGAGGTTTTATATTGACACGAAGGCACCCGGGTACACCAAGACTTGACCGGCGTCATATCCGTCATGGAAATGACGTCACCAAAAAAGTTTCATTGACGCGGCTGCGCCCTGATTAGAGCCACGAACTCTCTCGCCGCAACGGGAGGTACACAGTGCTCTGCCCACTGCGCTACGACTTCAAATGCCAGTACGTCTACGAACCCGCCTTATATCTTTCCCACTAGTTTCTTCATTCAGATGCTGTCTAAGATAAGTGAAGCGAAGTAGTTCATCATGACACTAATGAGCGCCAACAGTTGTCGCCTCGCAGAACACGGCTGAATTGAGGCCTCCTCCGCCACCTACTGCTTTCGGTTTCGGTTTGGGTTCCGTTTCGTTCGCACGGTTTTTAAAGGGCGGCGATTTTACAAACTAGTCGGATTTACGCGGTTTACGCAGTTCACCAGGCTCGTGCAATCCAGTGTCTAACGTTGGTGCGTCTAACGGTGCCATACCGACACAATATAAATAGCGATGTGGGCTAGGTAGCGGCAGCGCCGGCAATATGCTTACCGCTTCGCCGTTATTCTGCAGGTTTTCGGATTCCTGACGGCCCTGAATCAACACTCCTGTGTATCAACCTGCTTCGAGCATGTGCCGACCACCACCGCTGCGTTATCGTTCTTTGGGAACGTCACGCTCAGCATCAACCGCTTACCTACCACGGACTGCTCTGTCACGCGCGCGTGTGCCTACCGTGGTGTGCCCTGCAGCTGCTTGACCGGAGTGTTACATGCGCAAGACCACCTCGACCAGCCAATCATCGACAGTCACCATTCTGTTACGTCATCAAGGAAAAGTATAAAACCCCCGGACCTGGTCTCCGTCGTCAGTGGGCTAGGCAGCGGCAGCGCCGGCAGTATGCTTAACCGCTTCGCCTTTATTCTGCAGGTATGTTATCTTGATCATGCCAAGTGTTTTCGTTCTGACAATCGGTGTTTGCTGCTGTTGTCCTGCTCACACATTTTGTCAGTGTTTGCTCTCATGCCGTGTATAGTTTACGTCGCCTCCTCTTGAGCGGCGATGTTGTACTGAATCCTGGCCCCTCTAACCCTGCTGCCGCTAAAGCAAGCAGTAATGATGGGAATGCTCAGGGACCCACGACGCGTTCTAAGAATGAAGCAAGCGCTGTTTTGATGGATGGTAACTCTCTGTGGAGCAACTCCTTTCTAAACTCCTCGACGGTCAAAGTCAAATGGCCAAAGATATCCTCGACATTAAAAATTTTCACCATACTGTCAACGCTAGATTGGATTCTCTGGATTCACGTGTTTCGGTCCTTGAATCTTCCCATGCCATCTCTGCACCGGTTGCTTCATCGGTACCATTTAGCAGTGAGTTTGCAGCTTTGACACAGACGGTTAATGAACTAAGATAAAAAATGATGACCTTGAAAATCGCATGAGACGCAACAACTTAATCCTGCATGGCTTGAATGAAGAGGACGACGAAAATAGTGACAGTCTCCGGGCTAGGGTATCACAAGTACTTAGTGATACCTTGCTCATAGACTGTCCTGCCATTGAACGTTGCCATAGGCTAGGTCGGTCGCGAGTCAACCATGTTCGGCCCGTCATTATGAAGCTTCTAGACTTCCGCGATAAAATGAAAGTGATGAAGAACGTCTGAAAGTTCAAAGGATCCGACTGGTACGTTACGGAAGATTATTCCCAAAGTGTGCGCTCTGTCCGAAAAAAGCTCTGGGATGCTTCTGCTTCATTTCGTAACAGCGGGTCCGAAGTACGTTTGCGCTTCGATAAACTTTTTATTGATGACATTCAGTATACCCTAGACGCAACTTCTAACACGCTTGTTAAAGTACCCTCCCGTCAATCTTCACGTCACCCTGCACCCACTCCTGGATCTTCGTCCCCTCCCTGACTACCCCTCTCCATGTAATGACCTAATAATTTTGAATGTCAATGCAAGAAGTCTACTCAATAAATTTCCTAGCTTTGTCTCTCTGGTATCCACGTTTTCCCCGCACATAGTAGGTGTAACTGAATCTTGGCTGCATGAAGGCGTTTACGACTCTGAGATAACTCCACCCGGGTACGTTCTAGTTCGTAATGATCGACAGAACGGCAAAGGTGGGGGTGTGGCTTTACTCTTTCCGTCGGACTTGAAGTTCTCTGTTTGCCTGTGCCTTTAGATGTTGAATCGGTGTGGTGCAAGCTTTACTTAAACAAGCATCATCTCATGGTTGGTGTCTGCTACCGCCCACCTGGCACCTCCGTCGATCATATACGCAATCTTAATAGTTATATTTATAACCACAATATCGATTCATCTAATATTATCTGTATGGGAGATTTCAATGCACCCGGAATTCATTGGCCTTCTCTGACACCTTCCGGTCGAGAACCTGGCCTTGGCCGAGAGCTAATCAATTTTTCGTTGTCGCATGACTTGGTGCAGTTGGTTAGTGATGCAACTCGACTGGACGCACTTCTCGACCTAATGTTTGTAAGCTCTAACATTGCGGAAGCTGGATTTATATGTGAAACTACCGAAGGTATATCGGATCATAAGGCGGTTATCGTGACCCTGTCTTATCCTGTGCTCAAAACCTTGTATTCGTTCACAACATTCCCGGATTTTAATCGTGCTAACGATACTTCGATCTTGGATGCCCTTGCTGAAGCTTTTTCTCTGTTCGAATCCATGAGCACCAACTGTGACGTTGATACTCTTGTGACGTACTTTGAAAACGTTGTAAAATCTTGCATTCATCATTTTGTTCCAATAAAAACTAAAAAAACGAATAAGAAACTTCCTTGGATGAACAGAAATATTCTTCACCTATCTCGCCGTGTACGCAGGCTGAGGCGTAGAAAGAACCTTGATAAGCCTGATAGTGTGAACGAGTTCCAGAAAGCTAAAAAACCACTTGCCGCAATGATGGCTTCTGCAAAGGATTTTTTCTTTGGCACACAATTACACGCTTTACTCAAAAGTAATCCTCGTAAATTCTGGACATCAGTTCTGCCTAGTAGCTGCTCTTTCTACTAATTCCTGATTAACGATGAAACCATTAGTGATGACCAGAACATCCATCTCCCGTGCGTTTAACACTTACTTCCACTCTGTATTTTCCGTTGATAATCATGTTACCCCTGCCTTTAACTCTCCTTCCGATATCGGCCCAATTTCTGATGTAACTATCAGTCATGCTGGTGTGTTGAATCTCATTCTGAATTAGACGCAAAAAAGGGAGACGGCCCCAAACTCCTTTTAATTCGGTATGCGTTATGGACATCTCGTTACCTTACCATTATATTTCAGAAGTGTTTGTCCTCAGGTATTTTCCCGGTGCCTGGAAATTGGCCAAGGTTCGGCCGATTTATAAGTCTGGTGATAAGCAGCTTTTGCCAAACTATCGTCCCATCTCGCTGACATCACATTCCGGCAAGTTGTTGGAGCACATCATTTATAAACATATAATCGACTTTCTTGAGACTAACAATGTTTTATCCAATCTGCAGCATGGCTTCCGAAGGGGATTCAGCACTTTAACTCAATTGACAGAATTTACCCATGACATTTCTTCAAGCTTGACTGCGGCCACCAGGTCGACGTAATATTCATTGACTTCGCAAAAGCTTTCGACACTGTTCCGCATTCTAAGTTGCTTAATAAACTCGGTGCCATCCTAAAAAATTCCAGTCTAGCAGACCTAATTGCCAATTTTCTGTTTAATCGCTCCCAATACATTAGCTTTAACTCTGGCAATTCACCTCTAATTAAAGTCACATCAGGGGTACCACAAGGGTCCGTTCTTGGTCCTTTGTTATTTTTTATTTTTATTAATGACTTGCCACAATCCATTACCTGTAAATTACGCCTCTACGCCGATGACTGTGTTTTGTATAACACCATTAACTCTGTTCAAGATCACTATCTTCTTAATGATTCCTTTAGTGCCTTTTGCTCTTGGTGTGATACATGGCAAATGAATATCAATTTCCGTAAAACTGTCTCAATGTCCTTCACCACCAGAACGCAGACTTCCGTTTTCAACTAGTCTTTCAATGACCTAATGCTCCAAAGGGTTTCAGATTATAAATACCTTGGCGTGATTTTCACTACTAACCTCTCCTGGTCTAAACATATCAATTCAGTCTGCACCAAATCTCTTAAAAAACTTGGTTACCTAAGACGTACTCTCAGAACATCCCCACAGGAAACTAAATTACTAATGTACAAAACACTAATTCGTCCAGTTCTTGATTATGCCTCTATCGTTTGGTGTCCGTACAAAAAAGGAGAAATAAAACAAATTGAATCCGTGCAAAAAAAAAGCAATCCGTTTCATTTGTCGCCGCTATGACCGCAATTTTCGCCTACATCCGCCCTTATAACTTTAAACCTTGCCTCACTCTCTACGCGACGCGATATCGATTCGCTAAAATTCTTGCATGGTATCGTTCACTCAGTTAACCGCCTTTCCGATAACAGCTATCTTAAGTATGCTATGCCAACCGCAACTCGAAATAATCATGCCCTAAACCTCGCCCCATTTCATGCACACACCAATGTATTCAAATTCAGTTTTTTAAATGCGCGAGCATTTCTTAGGCTTGCCTGGTCCTCCGTCGTTGATGGCGGCGCCGTCCACACGCTCACTGCGCATGCGCAATTCTCCTCCTTACATCCCACAGCTCCGCGATACTACACTATAAAAAAAAGAAATAGTTAGCGGCGCCCCGGTTTTCGATCCCACGACTCTCTGGCCGCAACGGGAGGTACGCGGTGCTCTTCCCACACGCTACAAATCCGAGACAGGAGCAAGTGCTACGAACGCGCCTTATGTCCTTGACTCATTCAAACTACGTCAAGAAGCTACTGATACAACGAAGGCACGCGAAGCTGAACGTCAACGGAAACGACGAACTGAAAAACTTTAGAGGGGGGATGCTGAATTTCCCGTGGGAAAGCTGTGGCGGGAAGCGCCACGCGCCTTGCAGCTCAACCGAGCCCCGTCCGCAGCGCCTCTGATGCTGATTGTGGCAGGATGCCCCTAGGGATTGGCCAACCAAAGAATCCATCACGAGATAGGTTCGCGTTCAACCACCGTCGTCATCTTCCCGTAGGGGAACCGCCGAAGAAGAAGAAGCTGCTTGGTTTTTCGCTTTCCTGGTTCAGGTGATCGGCCAACCTTCAGGCGGATTAGCGGTTGTTTCCCGTCATTCTTTTGGTCTTTTCTTTTCTTCCAGGTTGCTGGTTTCCGCGCCTGGATGTCTTTTGAGTCTCCTGGCCGGGGGAGTTCCCCCTGGGCGGCCTCGATTCGTCCGCAGGACATGCAATTGGAAGCCCTAAAGCGCAGTGGGGTGGGCAGCATCCCCGTGGCCTTGGTGCCAGTAAGTGGCGGATTCATCCGGCTGAAAAACCCGCGGGCTGTACAGGCGGCACTTCGAGCGGCTACTGAGAAGTTCGAGCACATTACGGAGGTTCGCCCGTTTGGCAAAGGTGGCGTCTTGTGCCGATCGTCAGACGAGACCTGTGTCGCTGACCTCTTGAAATGTACAATGTTTACCTCTGTTCAGGTGAGTGCATTTATCCCCCCTCACCTTGCTTGCGTGAAGGGCATCGTTCGAGGTGTTGATGTTCAGATGACACCTCAGGAGGTACTAGAGCAGTTTTCGGTAGCGGGAGTCACCTCAGTTTACCGTTGCAGCCGTGTTGTAGAGAAAAACAGGGTGCCAACAGAATCTGTCATTGCTACATTTGTTGGGACGCAATGTCCATCGGAGATTAAAGTATGGCCACTCATTTACCGTGTGGAACCTCTCTCTCCCCGGCCTCTTCAGTGCCACAACTGTTGGCGTTTTGGCCACACATCCAAGGCATGCAAATCGTCTCCCCGGTGTCGCGCATGCGGTGAGAGCCATTCTGTCGAGCTATGTACTGCCCAAGATGCCAAATGTTGTTTGTGTGGAGCGGCACACCCAGCTGACTATTCTAATTGCCCTGCGAGAGCTCAAGAAGTCCAAGTTGTCGAGGTCATGGGTAAGCGTCGCTGCTCGCGCGGGGATGCTGTTACAATTGTCAAAGAAAGGACACATGGTTATGCTGGAGTTACGGCCAAACACTCTCCATCACTCGCTGATGCAGCCGTAGTGAATACCATTGTTGCAGCGGTTGAACAAGCCGTTGCCAAGCTCCAACAGTCTTCCCTCGCTGACCCAGCTTTTGCTTCCGTTGTAGCAGCGGCTGTTGAGAAGGGTGTCTCTTCAGTAATCACCCAGTTAACTTCCACCATAATCGAGTGCGTGTCTCGCACAGTGGTGACTCAGCTGGCGCCACATTTGCAGCCCGCTCCCCTTTTGTGTACCTCCTCTCCCCAAGTGATCCAGCAAGTTTCCACCGTCCCTGAAGGTCCGCTGCTCTCAGCAGCTAATCTTGCCTCGGATTCTGTTAAAGTCTCGTCTACTCTCGCTACTTCGGTGCGTGGTTCGGAACATCCTACTTACGCTGAGGCTGGTACTTCGTCTGTTCGTGGTCCTACGGCCGACAACGAGTATATTCCTCCCCTTTCGCCCTCTTCAGACTCGGACATGGAGCTTCAGGCTTGGCCTATGGAGACTGTTCTTCAGTCTAGTAAACGTTCCGGATCACCTAGTACCGAAACCCTGGAAGTGCAGCCAAAAGCAAAATCCAAGAAAGGTAAATCTGTTTCAAAGCCCAAGAATCAGATATTACAAGCTGCAGTTGCTGCAGCCGGTCTCTCTGAATCATAGGGGTTCTAAAAGTCGTTCAGTGGAATTGTCGCTCCGTTTCGGCAGGCTTTGCGGATTTACTTTGTTTGTGCTCCCAATTTTCCCCAGACGTAATTTTGCTACAGGAAACCTGGCTTAGTAGCAACCAAAAATTTGGACTTTATAATTACCGCACTTTTCGACTAGACAGGCCAACCCGAGGTGGCGGTCTGTTAAGTTTGATATCTACAAAGTTTGCCCACACCGCGAAGGTGTCCTTCCAACTTCAACGCCCAGACTGTGAAATTTTAGTGCTGGAATTAAAGCTACCTGGTTGCCTCCCCTTCTCATTGGCCAACGTGTACTTTCCTAGTGGCGTCGTTGATTCCGAACCACTTGATTTGGCTATTGCTTCGGCTGTACCTCCCATTATCTTTGCAGGAGACTTTAATTCCCACCACGTTACTTGGGGCTTCCGGACGGATTCTTGCGGTAATCGCTTGTTGGATTGGATTACAGATAACAACTTAACATGCATAAATTCGGATTCTCCAACCTACCATAAGGGACAAACGCAATCTGTTTTGGATTTAACTATATCTTCTCGAGGTGTTTCAGTGCCTTCTTGGTCGACCGTTGATGGCGGGTCGAGTAGTGACCACATCCCAATAGTTTTTGACATTGGGTGTCCCATCCGTTTCCGTTAACCGCCAGAGCCGTTCTTTTGTTAACTATAAAAGGTTTCAAACCTCTCTGAAGGAGTCCCTGTCCTCTCTGGTCACACAAAATGAAGCTGAATGTGCGACAGGCCTTTGTTCCGCCCTTTCCTCTTCAGCTCAGTCGTCATTATTTGAAGTGATGTCGAAGAAGTCAGTATTGCCGAGTCCCTGGTGGGACGAAGAATGTTCGCGCAGCTTTAGACGTAGAAAGGCGGCCTGGAAGAAACTTTGCCATAACCTATCCCCGCTTAACTGGTGCAACTACAAATATTTTTCAGCGGTATTCAAACGCGCTGTTTCTAATGCTAAACAGACTTATGACACAGATCGATCTCTGTGTCTCTCCAAGCCTAACAATAAGCGTGCGCTTTTTCGCTTTCTTCGATCGCGGAAAGCAGTACCCTCTCCAGATAATACAGACTCTGTGGTGCTATCGTCAGGTGAACTCTCAGAGTCCCTAGAGTCGATAGCTGATGGGCTTCAAGCTCGTTTTTCATCTTCCTTAGCGATGTCATTTACTCCGCCAGACGTGGTAGACGACTTCATAGAGGTAACGCTATCAGAGCTCGCTGACGTCATGACTAAATTGACTGCTGCAGCTCCTGGCCCAGATGGCATTACAACTGAAATGCTGAAGTTATTATTTGACGAGGCTCCCAATCATTTACTTAACATGATCAATTATTCTATTCGACATGCATGGATCCCCGATGTCTGGCGTCTCGCCAAATACTTCCGGTACTTAAGAATGCTGGTCAGGGCCTCTCGATTGAAAACGTCAGGCCTATTGCGTTGACATCTAATGTGGTTAAATTAATCGAGCGGATTTTGCAGCAGCGCATAATGCAATTGGTGTCCAGTTCTAGAATCTTTAGCCCAAGACAAATTGGTTTCCGCCCTGGGTGTTCGATTTGGAGTGCGCATATGGACCTTGAAAGCCGGATTAAACTTGCCCGTCGCACTAACCAGTTTTCGGCCCTAGTAACCCTAGATGTAGCAAAAGCTTTTGATAGCGTCGAATACCCTGTGTTGTTGTCCCGGTTACAAGTCTTAAACTTCCCAAGGTATATCATAGCTTGGATTTGTGAATTTCTGAGAGACAGGCAGTTCAGTTGTGTAAAATTTAATGTTACCTCCTCACAGCGGCCACAGTCTAGGGGCGTACCGCAAGGGGCGGTCCTTTCCCCTGTTCTTTTTAACATCCTTGTAAGCGCTATTCCGGTGGTTTCTGGTGTTTCTACATATGTATATGCCGACGATATTGCGTTTTTTGCATCAGCACCTGACATTCAATCTCTTACAAATTATTGCAGTCTTATCTGAATATTATTGCCTCCTGGTTGGACAGTATTTGTCTCTCTATGAATGTGAACAAATGTTCCTTATTAGTTTTTCCAATCTCAGGTCCTGTTAACATTACTCTCAGTTACCGACAGTGCATAATTCCTCAGGTTCCTTCTTTAAAGTACCTCGGGATTATTTACACCAGTGAACTTGACTGGACCCCACATATAGCCCTCATTGAGGCCAAAGGTGCACGTGCTGTTGGGATGTTGAGAAGTCTCAGTCATAGAAAGAAGGGCATGCGCAGAGAGACCCTTCTTATGATATATAGAATGTACGTTCGCCCCATTTTAGAGTTTGGGTGCGTGTTATTCTCTGGGTGCGCCGCGTATAAGCTTCATCGTCTGGTTATTCTGGAGCGCCAGGCTCTTCGCTGCTGTTTAGGGTTGCCTAAGAATGCAGCAAATGCAGTAGTTTACTTGGAAGCGCGCGTTCCTCCTCTGCTTAATAGGTTCCGGATTCTGACTGTTGAAACTTTTCTGAGAGCTTATAGCTCTGAGGTGAACAGGGAGCAGTTTATCTTTATTGCAGAACCAAGTGCGTTTATGGTGCACCAATGGCCCAGGTCCTTATGTCCACAAAGCACTTTGATACAGAGCTTCCTTTCTCCATTGGGTGTAGCAATAAATCAGATTATTCCATATACTGACAGGAGTTCACCTCTTTCTATCAATTTCCGGAACATTTTCCCCAAAAATGCTAAACTTTTACCAGCCCGGCTACTCAATCGTCCTTCTCGAAGATTATTTGGCCTCTATGCAGCCAGGTGCTATAATTTATACAGATGCCTCTCAACGAGAAGAAAAATCCGGTATCGGAATATTTTCCCTTTCCCTTAACTGGACCTTTTCGGTTCGTCTGCGTGATTTTATCCCCATATTCTTTGCGGAATTCCTGGCAATTGTCCTGGCGCTACGAAAGCTGGATGTGTCAATTACATCTCCAATGATAATTTCCGATTCTTTTTCTGTATGCCTAGCCCTTTCTTCCCCTAAAGACACTCCCCTTCTGCGGACGTTTCGGTCACTCCTGCCACCTCACTTCACTGAAATTCACCTTCTTTGGGTTCCTGGTCATGCAGGGATCACATTCAACGAGACTGCCGACTCTCTAGCAAGGGTAGCACTTTCTGGGCCTGTAGTAGACGTCGTAGAGCCGACACCTTTAATAACAGCAGCTAGGTACCGTAGGATGCTGAAACTCCAAGTACAGCAAGAATCGGTTTTATTATCATTAAGGGATTTTCAATCATCTTAAATTCTCATGGAAACCTGAATGGTGCCCTTCACGCAACTTAGAGGTGATTATTACAGCCTTACGTTGTCGAGTACCCAAGTTAAATAGGTATTTGCACAGGTCTCGTCTGGCGCCAACAGCTCTGTGCAGCTATTGCAACGAAGACGAGTCTGTCGATCACTACCTTTTGACATGCCGACGTTTTTCCCGACTCAGACGTCAGTCCCTGGAGGTGCCGCTTAACAGTTTGGGGATATCCCTAACAGTGCCGGCTATTCTATCGTTCGGGGCATCCGAAACGGGGTTCTGCCGCCGGGATGTATGCTCTGCCCTCCTGCGCTACATTGAAAATTCAAAACGATTCTCTTTATGATTGCGATTGGTCACCCTCGCTTTGATTTTTCAGGATTTTTTTTTTCCTTTTTTCTCAAAAATTTTTCAAACCGGTCTAAATTATCTTTCCTAAACGTCTCGTGATTAGAAAAGAATTCCATTCATTTTAACCATCCTCTGTTGATTGGCCGATCCCCTGATTGGGTATGTGCCATACCTAAAGGCGCAACAACAACAACAACAACAAAGCTGCGAAGAGGAGGGCGTGTACATTGCTCTCAGCCGGTGCACCAATGTCAACAACCTTTACCTCACCAAAGCTGACGGAGACTACCGATTCTACCACAGAGACAACATCGACAAGAACATGATGGACGAGTTTCGGCGCCTCGAGAACCACCGCCTACTCACCGTAACACAACAGCACTTGCGTGCCTTTGCCACCGGTGTGGACCCGGACGCGGAATTCCCTCTGGCGCTAGTAAAAACCAGATCACTCAACATAACGGCAACACAATGGAACCACACGGAACCGCCACGATGCTTCGCATCCTCATCAGGGTTCCCCACGGGAAGATGGTGTAATTTTTTCCAAGAACGACAGAACACGGGAATTTACTGCCGGGTGAGATAGGAGCGCACCGATATATCAATTTCTGCCTTTTCTTGAAAGTCGTGTCTATCAGTAGTTTCTTGCTTTTGTTGTGTTGGTATGTGGGCCCCGTCCTGCAGTGGCCATTCATTAGATGTATAGCGATTTTTCTGTGTACATTGGCATCGGGATTTTGTTCTGAATGGAATGCTATGTGTGTAGGTGTTTTTTTGTTCTGAAGTGTTGCATTTGTAATCACTGCTCTGTATTTCAACCACTCCTGCTATAGCCTTTAAAGGGCTGCAGTATGTGAAAATAATAATAAATACATAAATAAATAAATAAATAAATGTGCAAGTTCATATGGATGAACAATAAATGCTCATCTGAAGGTACATTCACTTTCGTGTTTTACCGATTCGTATGAAAGAAGCATGAACCACATTTTTTTTTTGTTATTTCCTTGCGTGCGAGCCGGAGAGTGGTGGAACCATCGACGCCTCATACGCGAAAGTTCCAGCATTTTCCAGGGGCGAAATACAAACGAAATTGGACAAATCGAACGACTGGGTAACCAGAATTAGGCGCTTTACAATGATGTGAAAGATCTGTACGATACTTTTAAACACCGTACGCTCAAGGCTGTGACACAGCCCCCAGTTTCAGAATATTATGCAAAAACTCACAAAGTCTTACGTACGCGTCCTTCACACTTAGCGACTAATAGTTGCAGTTCGTACCAATACAAATCAAGTTCAGTAAAATTCGTTTAAATAACACTAATACTTTGTACATAGCTTACGTACAATACAAGGGTTTGGCACAGATTCCTCAACAAATAAACGGCTTAGGTACAAATAACAAGTTCAAGAACAATACAATGCAGATTCAATACAATACAATACAGTTCATGAAAGAGCAATGCAGATATCTAACTGAGAACGCACAAGAAGCTAGTGCACATTACGAGGGTGATTACAAGTGCGAAACTTGTGAGAAACAGAGAGTGCAATCTAGCGCCAAAGTCGCGTAGGCTCACATAAAATGAGTGTCAGTCAGTACCCCAGAAGCACATATACAATGTACAGTGCTCACGGATTGAAACGCGACACTGCGAGCGCGTGGCCGCCGGTACATGCAGCGCCGCCCGTGGACGTCCGTGGAAGCTAGGTGTTGCATTGTGGTATACCGCGAGATGAGGGGGCGCTGTGAGCGGTCGCGGGAAGAGACGTGTGTCACCTCGGCTCCGCGAAAAAGACGATATTTCTTGCGGAAGAATTTGCCCCAGCTTCTTGAATTTGTGAGTACTTATTCAGTTCGATCTTCGGCATCGCCCGGAGAAAGAATTTTGAAAATCCGACCATTTTTTCGGGAATTTATGCCCAGATCTCCAACGGCCGACGTGGCTGAACGGCTAACCCTAACCGAGCGGCAACGAGGCCTAGCGACGGCTCCGGCCACCCCGGTGGCAACCATCACTGACGCCGGCCTCGCGCCGGGACCGGAGGCATGCCTTGCGGCGAAGACGGCGGCGGCGGCAACGCCGGAAGACAACCAAGCGGCAATGGAAGTGATTCCAGCGGACGAACTCTACGAATACGTGGACAGAGACTCTGGCCGAATGACTGTGAAAGTGCGCGGTGTGTCGATGGACGAAAATTCGTCGTCGCCGTCATCCGAAGATCATGCGGGGTGGATCGTCGCCACGCGGCGTGGAAGGAAGATTGAGAAGGACTCAACGACTGGGGATGCAACGCAAAAACAGCAGCATCGTCCCCGCTCTCCTGGTAAGCGTACGCCTGCTACGCGAGCACAGATCTCGCAGAGAGTTAACTCTAAGTTAGCAAGAACAGCATGCATGCCCAATTTGCCAGCCAACGACCACAGAGTTATCGTCCGACCGCGTTGCGGTTTCGCGATGGGAAGACTAGATCTCCTCGAATTCGTGGCGGCCATGGCCACGTCAGCATGTATACCACTCGAAGCTACGCTCGAAGATACCGTATGCCCGAACTTTGGACAGAATATAATAGTCATCAGCACTCCTAGTCAGGATAGGGCTGGCAAATATGACAAAGTGAGAGAGATCACGATCCAGGGAAACAAGCACGAGATCTATGCGTACCGTGCTGCACCCGATAACACTACGAAAGGGTAATATACAACATCCCGCTTGCATATACGCAAGCCGACATCGATGCATGCCTGCTTGGAGAACGAAACCCAACGGTGCTGGCCGCACACCGCATGGGAGAGACAACAGCAGTGATCATACGTTTTGACGGGGGCAAGGTGTCCCACAATACGTCAAGTTTGCGAGCCTCATCGTACGCTGTAAGCTGTACAAACAACACAAGGAAGTGTGCCGTTCGTTGCGGTCAGGTCGGCCACCATAAGGACGTTTGCCCCAGGCGTGACATAAATGTCTGCTTCGCTGTGGGCTGCATAACCCCCAGAAGGACACGAAGCAACGTGCAAGCCGGTTTGCAGGTTATGTGGCGGCCCCCCACCGTCGGCACAGGAAAATGCCGAAACAAGTACAAAACGCCATTTGTCGTGCGTCAGCGCAAGATGGCGGCCAAAAAGGCGGGAGAACACAGGAGCCACGACGGCAAGGTCAGCTTCATGGAAAAAGAGGACTTTCCCCGGCTGCGGCGCGAGGGAAAAGAGAACAATGGGGGTACACGTCAGCGTATGCACAGCGGTAACCGGAGCAAGAGCAGAGAGAAAAGCGCCGAGCGAAGGAGGAGCTTATCAAGCCATCGCGAAACGTGGGCAGGTGTCGCAGCGCTCAGGAACGCCCCCCTGCCCGACAAGCGCACAGCTGCCGGAGAAACACGAGGTCGCGGTTGAAGGGACAAGTCACCCCTCTCCCATACTTCAGATCGCGCCGACAATGCAGAGGTCAAAGAGCTGCGCGAGCTCGTGGCACAGCTCCAGGAAACGGTTAAAGAACAGAAGAAAATGATCGAGCAACTTCTTCGTTCACAGACATCACCTGCCACGGCTAGCAACAACCGTGGCGGTTGGGGAGCGTGCCGCGTCCACCCAGCCTCACCCCAACGGGAGAGAGCGGGAGCGGCCCGCTGCAACCACCAGCCAAGATGCGCAAGAGAACTGTCGTTGCGGAGACAGAAAACGAGGAAACCATGAACGAAGAATCCGTTATGGAGGATAACGAAAGCAACAATGGCGGTAACGCCACAGACGAAAGTCGACCGGCACCGGACGAAACCGGAATCAACTCACGGCGTCAGGATACACAAACCAGGGAAACGGCTGGACAAGCAAGCTAATCAAATCAAGGTTCTTAGCGAGAAAATGACCAGCATTGAGCAAAACATAGCCAGCATGAAAAGGGAATTCACTGACCTCAAGCAGTTCAAATGGACCAATTCGCGAATCTGGGAGAAAAGAACACGGAGGGGAACCAGGGAATCAACGATGGCCCGTAATCAAAACTGCATCAGAATATGGCACTGGAACGCCCAACGGTTACCGGTGCCGGAAGGCTCTACTACAGCAGACAGTTCGTACAGCGGCAGAACCACCAGACATCATCGTGATACAGGAGACGCACATGGAGGATCCCCCCAAGCTCCTGGGATATCGCACGCACGCATCGCCCCCTAGCAGCCATACGCATGGCAAAGGCGCGGCGCAAGCAGTCTGTACATTCATACGGAAAGGCATCACCTTCACCCCACTCGACTCTCCGCTCGGAGGGGCGACATCACTTGAACTATGCGCCACTGAAATTGTGATTGGGAAGCGGGATCGGGAGTCTCTCACCTTCGTCAACGTGTATAGTAATCCCCAACATAGAGGTCAACGTTTTAGAACTTTCTTCCATAAGATCAAGCAAAATGTAAAGGACGCCCCCTGTATCGTTGGTGGAGACTTTAACCTCACCACACAAAGAGCTTGGTTATCGCCGCACGACGGCTAAGGGACGGAACCTCCTGGAAGAATCTGACGCAGCTGGCTTTAATCTGCTCACCGACGCCAGTCAACCCTCTAGACTAGGAACATCCACGGCGCGAGACACGACCCCGGACCTCGTGTTCGCACACCTCCCAGACGGCAGGTCGGTCACCTGGAAAAAATACTGGTGTAAACTTGGGAAGTGACCATTACATAATCGAAGTGAGCCTGGAGCTGAGGGGAAGTCACGTTAACGCCCCCAGTCGCAAACACAAGTTCACGGATTGGCATGCTTTCCGCAAGCAAAACGTTCGGACCACCATTGACGACATCGAAGAGTGGACAAGGGACATCACGGCGGCGGTGGAAAATGCGAGCACCGATATTGACACAAGCGACTCCATTCCCACCATGGACCCGCACCTGGCTCATATGATAGAAGCGAGACAATCCCTTCAACGTCGATGGAAAAGGAACAGAACTAACAGAAATTTACGAAAGCGCATCGCCCGACTTGGACGTGAAATTGAGGCTTACAGTCAGCAACTCTGCCGACAACAATGGCACGCCATTTGTAAGGAGGCAGATGGGCAGCTTCACGCCAGTCGTACTTGGAAGCTCCTGCGTCACCTCCGAGACGAGACGCAGAGTAAATCTTTTCAACGCCACCGGCTAGGACAAATCCTGCACTCGGCAATCAAACATCGCGGAGAACAAGGGGTTCGAGACTACCTCAACAACAAATACCTGCCCAAGGCAGCGCAGTCCACACACCCCGGGATATGCAGGAGCCGACAACCCCGAACTGGATGCGGACATAGAGGAAAGCGAGGTGCGTAGAGCCATCAAAGAGCTTAACTGCAAATCCGCCGCCGGCCCTGATCGAGTACACAATAAGACGCTCCGCACCTCAGCGACGAAGCCATCTCGGCACTCACAGACTATTACAACAGGTGCTGGCGCTCCGGGTACATACCAAAGCAAGAGGAACGGCACGTACAGTTCTAATTCCCAAACCGGGTAAGCCGCCTAGCATTGACAACCTCAGACCCATATCCCTCACCGTCGTGTGTAGGGAAGGTTATGGCGCATATACTTAATAATAGGTGGCAGGCGCACAATGGAGGAACACGACAAGTAACCCACCTAACCATGATTGGATTCAGAAGTAAAACTAAGCACTCAAGACGCCATGCTCCTTATCCAGCGCGACCTACTGGACCGCCCGAGCAGCACGGATTGCCGGGCGATCTTAGGACTGGACGTCAAGAGCGCTTTTGACAATGTACTCCACTCCTGTATTTTGGCACAAGTCACAAGACTAGGGCTGGGAAAGCGCTCTTATGAATACATCCGAGCCTTTCTCACCGATAGAACAGCACAGCTCCATGTCGGACACCTCCAGCTAGAAGAGAGAAGATTGGAAGTAGGGGAACACCGCAGGGAGCGGTGATCTCCCCCTTTCTCTTTATTTAGTTATGATTCCGGTAGCCGACAGCCTGGCCGACCTGCCCCACGTCCGGCATACCATCTACGCGGACGACGTGGACGCTGTGGGTCGCGGGGTGGTGCGACCGGACATATCCAAGACCGGTTACAGGAAGCCGTGCACCGGATAGAGGTATGCTTACAAGGAACAGGACTACAGTGTTCCCCCCAGAAATCAGAGTTGTTGATCCTGCCTCCACCAGGGCACTGGAGGAAAGCGCTGAGGAAGAAGCAGCCAATATTGTCCTCCGAACAGGGGACAATGGCATCATCCCTCACGTGTCTAGCATTCGAGTATTGGGCATGCACATCAACGCAGGCAAAGGAAACACGTTAGCGATTGACCGCCTCATCACGAAAATAGGGCATCGCCACTCGTCTCATCAAGCAAGTGGCTACGAAAAAGCAGGGCATGCGAGAGACCAGCTTGCTGCGATTGGTGCAATCCTTCGTCATAAGTAACGTCGCCTATGTCGGAGCTTTCCACAAATGGTTCTAGCATGAAAAGGATAAAATCAATGCGGCCGTCCCGTAAGGCACACAGGGCGGTCCTGGGTCTCCTCCCCTAGCACCAGCAACGAAGCCCTAGCACGACTAGGCGTGCACAATACTTTAGAGGAAATCGGAGAGGCACAGCGCATAGCACAGCTCGTCCGCCTAAACGCCACGAAGGCGGGCAGTATATACTCCTGAAAGCATGGATGACCGCACCAAACGAGTTTCCCACTGAACCGAACGTGGAGAAAAGGCACATTGGCCGCTTGACCCGGCACTTGACCATACCGCCGCTCCCTCGCAACATGCACCCGGAGCATGACAGGGGCGACGGGAAGCAAGGGCCAAAGCACTGGCCCGAACGTATGAGGATGACGCCCAGGCATACTACGTTGACGCGGCCATGTACAAGAACAAGCCCCACACCTTCGCACTCTCTGTCATACGGGCCTGCGATGGCAAATGCGTCACAGCCGGTAGCGTATCCGCTCATACGGCAACGCAGGCAGAAGAGGCGGCTATCGCGCTGGCGCTAACTTGTGAGTTGGACAAGGCCATCACAGTATTGAGTGACTCACGCTCCGCCATTGTCGGCTACAGCAGAGGGATCATTGGGCGACCCGCCCATGGACTACTGCCCACAAATAGAATGGCGCGGGCCCACATTAGGTGGTTCCCGGCGCACATGGAAACCACTCTGGGAAGGACGCCAAACCGCAACGAGGAAGCGGACAGAACTGCGCGCGAGCTCGCACACCGCGCAGTCACCTCGCCCCCTCTCTTGCGATCGGAAGGCAACGACGAGGAAAACGAACCGCACCCGGCATTGAGCTTCGGTGAAGTCCTTGCCTGGTATCGCGAACAACGCCGACAAGCACCGAAGCCTCATTCGCTTCTGAGTAGAAGTGAGAGAGTGTTTCTTCGGCAGCTGCAGACTGGTACAGCGCTCACGCCAGCTCTGGCGCGACACATCTGTCCGGAGTGACGTGTGCTGTGTGTGTAGTGTGGTGCGCGCGGACCTGCCTCACATAATGTGGGGGTGTGACGAACACAGAGTGAGGGGTTACCCACCGGAACTACCACAACATGTCGTGCAAAATATGAACTCCCCGACTAGGGAGCTCCAACTCATGGTGATCCAGCAGCTGGAGACAGCTCTGGCCAGGCAGAAGCGCGGGCGGCTTCCCGATCACGTCAATGGTCGGACCCCCCAGCGCCGACGCCTCCGGCCGGACGCGGCCCCGTCTCCGGATCGGCACACCAACAGCCGACGGTGAGGGCGGAACCCTGTGTGGTGATCCCCCTCACCGATAGTGCAGGATAACCAATAAAAGTCATTTCTCTCTCTCTCTCTACCGCGAGGATGAGAGCGCCTTGACCAAGGAGGTTAAATTTTTTTAGATGACACGCATCTCATTCACCGCCTT